>CM036763.1:43431562-44636562 GCA_020796225.1 Arion vulgaris
TGACAAGATTATATCCGGCACGCCAGTAATTAAAACGTTCAACTTATTTATAAACAGCTCAGCCCATTCTCATCTCTTCATAGCCATCATTATCAAAGATTTTCTCATTATCTTCTCTTGTTTTCTTTATCAACATTAAGCTGTTGAAATGTTTGTGATAATTACATCGCTAGTGCATTCCTTCCCCCCTTCCTCAACGAGTGTGAAATGTGATTCTCTGTTAACGAATTTCGCGAGACTTCAAATCTGGTTATAGTGTTGTAAGATACGCTGTCCGAGGTGAAAGGAGATGAGTGATTTGTAATAGAGGAAGTTTCGTATAACGAGTAAATGAAAGAGTTGATGTAGTCTTGATATACGAGAACTGTTGGATGATTTGTTAACGGATGAGCATGGCTTAATTTAAAGCTGTCACTTGGTTTACGTTGTTTTGTCAGTTCGTTAACTGAATAGCGAATAAAATATCAATCAGGTGTAAATTCAACCTTTGTTTGTTTGTTAAGTGGTGGATCAAGCCATTATGTGGCCGAGGCATGCGCCTTTCACCTTAAGCTAGAGGTGGTTTTTTTGGGGGGGGTTATATCTGAGCGAATTTGCCTTTTTTTAGTGTGACACTTTGGCCTGAAACTAGTTTTAAAAAGGACTATTTGTTGATTTAAGGGGTTTTTAAGCCGAAGGATTGACTTCATTGCACCGGGTTTTACCCATAAGGTTCAGTCCCTCGCCGCAGAAATGGCACGCCACTTGCCGAGAGTATTGCACAAAGCATGAACTCCGTAGTTCCAGAAGCAATACTAGGGGTCTCTGGAAAAAAAACTGCACTCGTTAACAGAAAGGTGCGGTCCGGAGTCAAACCCACGACCTTCGACTCACAAGGCAAAGGGGGTAACCACTTGGCCACAGAGACAATGTGTTCTGGTATGTGTCTATGGTACCGAGGCCGTTTTGCGTTGATCTAGATATAGATTTAAGAAGGACTTTTTGCTGATCTGGTGCCTTGCGGGTGAACACACTACAGAATCGACGAATCTAATAAAGATCATTATCAATGTGTAAATTAATGAAAATGACCCGAAGTATTTGAGAATTGTAAGATAGGGTGTACCTATTAAAGTAGGACTTTGCGAATCAGCCCCAGCTTTTTAACGTTGTGATTTCCTATGCATTATTATGTTCAGTAGTTTGCCATTGCTTTCTGAACGGGTCCTGTTTTTGTAAAATCCATACGAAACAATTTTACACCAAACGGTCCGCAGCGTGATTTGAACTCAGAACGTCCAGGTTAATAGATCGAGTCACTAAGCCACAGACGCCACCGATGTACATATTACTTCCTCATTGTTCTTTCCGTGTGTATGCGAGAGGCAGAGAGCAAGGTCCTCTCGTGGAATGTCGGGTGCGGAAAATGAATCCACAGCTCTTTTGTGCAAGATTCAAAAAGCAAACACCATACGCTTTGCGCTAATAAGACACATAAACAAAGAGACGACTAAGGAGGTTTGGCTGTAATCAGATGCAGCTGTCCTAAACGTGTAGAAGTCTATGCGTTTAGGGGCCTACTAAACCAATGTACAACGTATACACGTTCTTGTCAAAGATCAAACATATCACAAAGAGAGATTGTCGCAAAGAACGAACGCAAAGAAGAAGAAGAAAAAACCCAGATGCTATTATATGGATACCATTAACTATTATAATAATCTTCTTATATATTACTATATTAACTACAAATGTCTATATGTAGTATTAACTATTATAGTAATCTTCTTGTCTTTCTTGTCTGTGTCTATTTATTCGTATCTTGATGAAGGCGAAAATTTCCATCTGAAAAGTCACTTAATTAATTTCATTTTCTTTGTTAAGCTGCATTATAACCAATTTTAATGTTTTTTTCGTCTATTTACTAGTCTATTCTTACCTGCTGTTAATTATATTTACTAGTCTATTCTTACCTGCTGTTAATTATATTTACTAGTCTATTCTTACCTGCTGTTAATTACATTTACTATTTTATTTGTATTCAGTTGTACTACATTTGCTGGTAAATTCTTTTACAGTTTTACTACATTTACTGGTATATTGGTATCCAGTTATACTACATTTACTGGTATATTTGTATACGGTTGTACTACATTTACTGGTATATTTGTATCCAGTTTTACTACATTTAACCCTTTCGAGCTTCTGAGCCGATATATCGGGTAACGGTATTTTTTAAGATCTATTCGTACTCAGTGTTACTGCATTTAATAGTTTTTTCCTATGGAGTTTTACTGTTCAACATGTTCCCGTTCTGTCGTTCTATGTCCCATTCACTGTTTTTTAATGTTGTCACAATCAATGTTTCAAATAATAATGGCCAGAATTACTTGCATTCACAGCCAAACGAATAATGTACGTTGACGAGACAGATATCGGCTACATCAAAACTACAGAACTCAGGTACACAGACGTGGAGTCCCCTAGCAGAGATCTCACCTACACTATCACAACTCCGCCATATTTCGTTTACAACCGCGGAGAAAGGACTGCAGCAAGCTGGTGCTATCCACAATATATCCAAGGTTGAAAGAAACATGGATGCCACACAAGGTAAGATCAATAATATATATGACTGACTAGTGGTCAGATGAAATGTTTCATCTGCTACCGTATGGCAGGTAGACGTTACCATCTTTTTTGGAAAGGGCGTCTCGATGCAGGCAAGCTGGTGGCTATCCACAGTATATCCAAGGTTGAAAGAAACATTGATGCCACACAACGGAAGAATATTAAAAACGAACGTAGATAAAATCTTTTCTTTTTTTTGCGCAGACTTACTTATACAAAATGTTATTCTAAGTGAACTTTAAGTTTCGTTATTTTAGAACTGCTTATGGATATAGAAATTAGATAATTTATATATTTTATAACTTCAAAGTTGTGTTTATAGAGCCTAACAAAACTGCCCTCCCTGGAAGAACAGAGGAGGGTCGTGTTGACTGAGCGCAAAACCAACAGTTGTGTTCTCATGACTGGAAAGGCTAACTCTTTGGGAGAACTGGGCGAGTGATGTATACTGAGCGCAAAAATAAAATGCTTTCTAGCACCTAATAAAACTGCCCTGCCTGGAAGAACAGAGGAGGGTCGTGTTGACTGAGCGCAAAACCAACAGTTGTGTTCTCATGACTGGAAAGGCTAACTCTTTGGGAGAACTGGGCGAGTGATGTATACTGAGCGCAAAATAAAATGCTTTCAGCACCTAATAAAACTGCCCTGCCTGGAAGAACAGAGGAGGGTCGTGTTGACTGAGCGCAAAAATAAAATGCTTTCTAGCACCTAATAAAACTGTCCTGCCTGGAAGAACAGAGGAGGGTCGTGTTGACTGAGCGCAAAAATAAAATGCTTTCTAGCACCTAATAAAACTGCCCTGCCTGGAAGAACAGAGGAGGGTCGTGTTGACTGAGCGCAAAAATAAAATGCTTTCTAGCACCTAATAAAACTGCCCTGCCTGGAAGAACAGAGGAGGGTCGTGTTGACTGAGCGCAAAAATAAAATGCTTTCTAGCACCTAATAAAACTGCCCTGCCTGGAAGAACAGAGGAGGGTCGTGTTGACTGAGCGCAAAAATAAAATGCTTTCTAGCACCTAATAAAACTGTCCTGCCTGGAAGAACAGAGGAGGGTCGTGTTGACTGAGCGCAAAAATAAAATACTTTCTAGCACCTAATAAAACTGCCCTGCCTGGAAGAACAGAGGAGGGTCGTGTTGACTGAGCGCAAAAATAAAATGCTTTCTAGCACCTAATAAAACTGCCCTGCCTGGAAGAACAGAGGAGGGTCGTGTTGACTGAGCGCAAAAATAAAATGCTTTCTAGCACCTAATAAAACTGTCCTGCCTGGAAGAACAAGGAGGTCGTGTTGACTGAGCGCAAAAATAAAATGCTTTCAGCACCTAATAAAACTGTCCTGCCTGGAAGAACAGAGGAGGTCGTGACTGAGCGCAAAATAAAATGCTTTCTAGCACCTAATAAAACTGTCCTGCCTGGAAGAACAGAGGAGGGTCGTGTTGACTGAGCGCAAAAATAAAATGCTTTCTAGCACCTAATAAAACTGTCCTGCCTGGAAGAACAGAGGAGGGTCGTGTTGACTGAGCGCAAAAATAAAATGCTTTCTAGCACCTAATAAAACTGCCCTGCCTGGAAGAACAGAGGAGGGTCGTGTTGACTGAGCGCAAAAATAAAATGCTTTCTAGCACCTAATAAAACTGCCTGCCTGAAAGAACAGAGGAGGGTCTGTTGACTGAGCGCAAAAATAAAATGCTTTCTAGCACCTAATAAAACTGCCCTGCCTGGAAGAACAGGGGAGGGTCTGTGACTGAGCGCAAAATAAAATGCTTTCTAGCACCTAATAAAACTGTCCTGCCTGGAAGAACAGAGGAGGGTCGTGTTGACTGAGCGCAAAAATAAAATACTTTCTAGCACCTAATAAAACTGTCCTGCCTGGAAGAACAGAGGAGGGTCGTGTTGACTGAGCGCAAAAATAAAATGCTTTCTAGCACCTAATAAAACTGCCCTGCCTGGAAGAACAGAGGAGGGTCGTGTTGACTGAGCGCAAAAATAAAATACTTTCTAGCACCTAATAAAACTGTCCTGCCTGGAAGAACAGAGGAGGGTCGTGTTGACTGAGCGCAAAAATAAAATACTTTCTAGCACCTAATAAAACTGTCCTGCCTGGAAGAACAGAGGAGGGTCGTGTTGACTGAGCGCAAAAATAAAATGCTTTCTAGCACCTAATAAAACTGCCCTGCCTGGAAGAACAGAGGAGGGTCGTGTTGACTGAGCGCAAAAATAAAATGCTTTCTAGCACCTAATAAAACTGCCCTGCCTGGAAGAACAGAGGAGGGTCGTGTTGACTGAGCGCAAAAATAAAATGCTTTCTAGCACCTAATAAAACTGCCCTGCCTGGAAGAACAGAGGAGGGTCGTGTTGACTGAGCGCAAAAATAAAATGCTTTCTAGCACCTAATAAAACTGCCCTGCCTGGAAGAACAGAGGAGGGTCGTGTTGACTGAGCGCAAAAATAAAATACTTTCTAGCACCTAATAAAACTGCCCTGCCTGGAAGAACAGAGGAGGGTCGTGTTGACTGAGCGCAAAAATAAAATGCTTTCTAGCACCTAATAAAACTGCCCTGCCTGGAAGAACAGAGGAGGGTCGTGTTGACTGAGCGCAAAAATAAAATGCTTACTAGCACCTAATAAAACTGCCCTGCCTGGAAGAACAGAGGAGGGTCGTGTTGACTGAGCGCAAAAATAAAATGCTTTCTAGCACCTAATAAAACTGCCCTGCCTGGAAGAACAGAGGAGGGTCGTGTTGACTGAGCGCAAAAATAAAATGCTTTCTAGCACCTAATAAAACTGCCCTGCCTGGAAGAACAGAGGAGGTCGTGTGACTGAGCGCAAAAATAAAATGCTTTCTAGCACCTAATAAAACTGCCCTGCCTGGAAGAACAGAGGAGGGTCGTGTTGACTGAGCGCAAAAATAAAATGCTTTCTAGCACCTAATAAAACTGCCCTGCCTGGAAGAACAGAGGAGGGTCGTGTTGACTGAGCGCAAAAATAAAATGCTTTCTAGCACCTAATAAAACTGTCCTGCCTGGAAGAACAGAGGAGGGTCGTGTTGACTGAGCGCAAAAATAAAATGCTTTCTAGCACCTAATAAAACTGTCCTGCCTGGAAGAACAGAGGAGGGTCGTGTTGACTGAGCGCAAAAATAAAATGCTTTCTAGCACCTAATAAAACTGCCCTGCCTGACTATCTGTGCCCAACTGTGGCCTAATGTTTCTGCTTCTTCGGAAAGGAAAGTATAAAGAAGAAATTCTAAATTTCCTGGTGGCGACAAAACGACACGTGTCACAGTGTGGTTGAAAATGTTACTAAACCGGAACGACCTTAACAAAATCTGAAAGTGACCAAATATGAACGGCAAAACACGTAATCACAAAGTACTGTAGTTTTACAAATTACAAAAACAATGACAAAATACAGCAAATCATTTCTTCTCAATGTATGCCCAACATACATTGTTTTTGTAATTTGTAAAACTACAGTACTTTGTGATTACGTGTTTTGCAATCAAATAGTTTTACTGCAGTCTCATTTACTTACCAAATATGAACACACTTTTTGGCGTAGATCTTAGCTAACGATGCATTAAGATGCTAAGGAAAATCAATACAGTGTTGTTCCAGAAAAGGCCGGAAAGCATAGGGATTGTCAGCAAAGACAAACCTAAACAAATCCAAAGGCGTGTGTTCCAAAATGGTTGAGAATGTTCCTTATCGTAAGCGACTTCACCGCCTTATCCTTCACCGCATGTAGAAAAGAGTAGCGACTTCACCGCCTTATCCTTCACCGCATGTAGAAAAGAGTAGCGACTTCACCGCCTTATCCTTCACCGCATGTAGAAAAGAGTAGCGACCTCACCGTATGGTAGAAAAGAGTAGAGACTTCACCGCATGTAATGTGAAAGAGTAGCGACTTCACCGCATGTAGAAAGAGAAAGGACCTCACCGTATGGTAGAAAAGAGTAGAGACTTCACCGCATGTAATGTAGAAAAGAGTAGCGACTTCACCGCATGTAGAAAAGAGTAGCGACTTCACCGCATGTAGAAAAGAGTAGCGACTTCACCGCATGTAGAAAAGAGTAGCGACCTCACCGTATGGTAGAAAAGAGTAGAGACTTCACCGCATGTAGAAAAGAGTAGCGACCTCACCGTATGGTAGAAAAGAGTAGCGACTTCACCGCATGTAATGTAGAAAAGAGACAGTGAAGCCGATAGGGAAGTTGAATCTTCACTAGTTATCAACTGTTGTAGAAATTGTATGAGTCCGAGGCATGCACCAACAAATTTCCGATAATCTCACGGCAAGTAGTTAGATTATATATTCCGTGACATGCACCAACAGATTTCCGATAATCTCACGGCAAGTAGTTAGATTATATATTCCGTGACATGCACCAACAGATTTCCGATAATCTCACGGCAAGTAGTTAGATTATATATTCCGTGACATGCACCAACAGATTTCCGATAATCTCACGACAAGTAGTTGGATTATATGTTCCGTGACATGCACCAAACAGATTTGATAATCTCACGGCAAGTAGTTGGATTATATGTTCCTGACATCTGATCAATATTTGAGGATCTAAACTACAACTACCTCTGAAATCAGAGAAGGTGCGCCTGTATGATGGGGGACAATGGTAATAAAAAAAGCAGGCTTGTCAAAATCAGTTAAAAGCCCCAGACGAGGCACCAGAACTGCACTACTCTTGAAATCATACCGGACGAATGCAGAAGAAGAAGAAGAAGATAGATATGCACATTGATTAACTTATGTCATACTATTTGTGTTTAACATACTTTTACGTGCACCATTTAATTATTTTGTTATCTACAAGTCCCCCAATACTTCTATAAAGAAGTAAATGGTGGAAGAGAAGCAGAAGTTATCTACAAGTTGTACTATTCATCTGATGATTTTTTTTTCCGATCCAGAAGCACTTGAGCTGAAAGCTCTTCGGTTCGGTGTCATGGACATCGTAACCCTTCGGCTCGTGCCACGAACACCGTAAATCTGGGGAACCTGTAGCTTTTCTGCCAGTCCGCGGAGTTGAACCCGCACTTACAGAGGACTAGTCACCCGTAGTCCAACGCGCTACGAACACGCTGGGCACGCGGGCATTCATCTGATGATACCAAAAGTGTCCTTCAAAGATCACTAGGTTGAATGCATATCACAGTAACATGTAATGAACACACTATTAACGAACTGGGATGTTTGGTGTCCTTGTTAAACAAAGTTCTCGCTAAAAAAATTAAGTTCTTGTTCAATGACGCATTACGATCTTTAATATTCGGTGTCTCTATGGTGAAGTGGATAAGACATTTGCATGTCGTTCTGAAGATTGTGAATTTCAACCTGGACCAAGTCAGATGTGCAATTTTTTCATGAGATCCCTAGGATTGTTGCTGGAGCTACAGAGTTCGTGCTTTCTGCAACACTCTTGCTTGGATTGCATGTCATTTTTGCCGATACAGAGGGAGTCATATAGAGAAACACGGTGTAATGAAGTCAATATTTCGTCTTTAGATCTCGAATCATATAACCAACTTATCTGTTTGGACCGCACATAGAATTTGTATGTAGGTAAACAAGGACTAACAGCTACCGAAAAAAACAATAATAATAAAGAGAAGCACTCCTGTATGTTATTTTTTTGGCATAAATAAATCTTATAAATATCTAAGCTGCAAATAATAATCATAAATAGACCAAGGTCGTAAGTCATTCATAAGTGATATTACTAAACACTACTTACCATATATATCTTCTGTGTGAAACTATTATACATATTGAAACGTGTTATTCACATTTACTATTCAGTTTTACCTCGAACCCATTCATATTAGATATCATTCTAGCGCTTTAGTTTAACCTTTTTTCTTGTCTTGTCGCTGAGATCTCATAAATTGTCATATTTCTCAGATAAATGTCACATTAATCATTTAGCTTGTTGACTTTGACATAAATACGTTTCTGCCTGTCAAATTCATGTGTTAATTACTACGTTTTTTAAACCTAGTTGTGGTGGGGGGTATGCTCTATACATTCTTTTATCCGTTTAGTCGAGTTGCTTCACTAGGTAAATGGTTGATAAGTTTGTTTCTTTAAAAAAAATATTTTTGGTTTTTTAAGTTGTAACGTTGGTTGTGATAGTGGTATATGTAAACAGCTTTCTTAATTTATTGCAAACTGTCAACAATAATGAAGAGTTTAAAAACATATAAAGAGATTAAGCAGGCATACATTGGTTTCCCAAGTGAGGAGTTTAGAAATTTGGTCTTCCATATTGAAGTTTATTAGTTTGTTTATACACACACAGGGTAAAATT
Organism: Arion vulgaris; assembly: GCA_020796225.1. Lineage (NCBI taxonomy): Eukaryota > Metazoa > Mollusca > Gastropoda > Stylommatophora > Arionidae > Arion > Arion vulgaris. The sequence continues at coordinate 43,440,500 of CM036763.1, forward strand.
TGAGAAAAGTTTCACAGCAACCTATTACTGTAATATTTTCACTACCAAGATTTTTCTACCTTCGGCTGCATTTCTGTTGCAATGTTTAGTGAAATATCCGGTATACCGGCTTTGCATTTGCGTCATCTTAAACAATAATGCAATCCAGTATATCAGCTTGGATGGACGAATGGGTTATGGTAGGTGAGGTCAATCATCTAGTCGTATCTGGGATAGATGACAACGTAGAGATTTTGTCTACAAATTATATCGTTTAAGATATATACGTATAATATATTCATTCCTCTCGTACCGTTATGCGTTACAAGGGGACTGCAAGTAATTTATCCATACCGCTCTGTCCTGGACAACTCGCTCAATCTCTTCAATGGAGTCCGATATTTCTTGCCTCTCTCAGCAAAGCGCATTTCAGGGTTTCCCTGGGGCGTCCTCTCTTTCTTCACCCCTATGCCTCCCACTTCAATGTCTACTTTGATATTCTTTGATTATTTCTTCTCAATGTATGCCCAACATATCTCCATCTTCTCCTTCTTATAACAATTGTTACTAGTAGTTGACCAGACATTTCTCTGATTGCATCAACTCTCTTGAATTCATCCTATTTTCAAATGAATTCACTTTGCTGTTTATATCTTTAGTCATTTTTGTAAGATAACTTGATAGCTAAAAATTGAAAAATGAGCAAACTGAATGCATCTACCTGGATAAAATTTGTGACAAGAAAAGTGACATTTAATTAGTATCAAATCTAAAATGATGAATCAATCGGGAAAACGAACCCGAACGTAAAGTGCATACCGAAATAATGAGCGCCTGTAGCTTAAGCGGTAGTGAGCTTGATCATAACCTAAGATTATAAGGTTCAAATTAGGCGTCGGGCATATTGGAAGCAAATTTGTTACCGTAGATTTTTACGAACGATAAAAATAGATCTCACAGGTCAGAAAAGCAATTGCAAACCCAGGAACGTATAAGTGGTGCATAGGAAAAAAAACCTCGTTAAATGTGTTAAATGCGAACATTACCATCTGTAGCTCAAGCGGTAGTGAGCTCGATCACGAACCCAAGCGTACCTGGTTCAAACCCCACGGTGGACAAGTTTGGAAGCAAATTCATTTCCGTGGGATTTTTACCAAAGGTAAAAATAGACCTCACTGTTCAGAAAGCAATGGCAAACTACTGAACGTATAAGTGGTGCCTAGTAAATCAACAACTAGTTTACTGTGGTTGATGGCTACGTCCTGTAGAGGATATACCATGATTTTCATTTCATCTACCACCACTAGCAATATCTTTGTAGATAACATTGTGACTTATTTCCAGTTAGCAAATTCACTCAACTGGATATAGAGAACCAAAAGATCGTCTACATTCCCCCTCAGACAGATATTGGACCAGAGTCTCGGCTGGTCAGGCTAGCTTACAATGTGGAAGACAGCAGTGGGAACAAGCTCTATGGGCAGACCTTTGATATTGAGGTGAATTGTCTTTTTTTTTGGTGTATGTTCACGTCTGTTTGAGCATTTGTTGTGATGAATGTTTGCATGTCCGCTGAATGTGATGAAATCTAAGTGGCTAACCAGACAGGGTTTAGTTGTTTTTTTTTTTTTTTTATTTGTGTATCATGCATTTCTTGTTGTTTCATTCAATGGGAGAAAGAACACCCAAAACACAACAAGAATAATGGATATTACCACATGTCCAGAAGGGACCATACTTACATACTTCGCCTCAGGATGGGTCACAACAGAATGATACACCACCTGTACACTAAATTCAAGGTAGGCACCAACGGCCTGTGCTTCTGTAGCTTGGCGAGCATATCCCAAAGAACTGGCCCCCGTATGCAGACCTGAGAAGAAAGAGGTGGCCCACTGACACCAGCATTCAAAACAAACTGTATGGCGTGGCTGATAATCTGAGGCAGACGGTTGCCTTTATTAGAGAATTCGAAATCCCAATCTAGTGAGAACGCAGAAGACAAACTGTATGACGTGGCTGATAATCTGAGGCAGACGGCTGCCTTTATTAGAGAATTGAAAATCCCAATCTAGTGAGAACGCAGAAGACAAACTGTATGGCGTGGCTGATAATCTGAGGCAGACGGCTGCCTTTATTAGAGAATTCGAAATCCCAATCTAGTGAGAACGCAGAAGACAAACTGTATGGCGTGGCTGATAATCTGAGGCAGACGGCTGCCTTTATTAGAGAATTCGAAATCCCAATCTAGTGAGAACGCAGAAGACAAACTGTATGGCGTGGCTGATAATCTGAGGCAGACGGCTGCCTTTATTAGAGAATTCGAAATCCCAATCTAGTGAGAACGCAGAAGACAAACTGTATGGCGTGGCTGATAATCTGAGGCAGACGGTTGACTTTATTAGAGGATTCAAAATCTCAATCTAGTGAGAACGCAGAAGGAGAAGAAGAAGTTTCATTCAACATTATAATGTCAGTCTACTTTTTTCTTTCTATTCTCTAATCATGTTTTGTCTCACAACGTCAGGTTAAGAAGAGATTTCTAGAACGGGCTTTTGTGGGTGCTTAATAAACAATGTTTTTCGCAGCATCTGATATCTCTGAGGTCCATCTTTTGCGTTAACATCATTTTTCTCTCCTATTATAACTGCGTTGGTGTAGCACCTGGACAGGTGTTTGATATTCTTCAGTGGCGGCTCGTCATTAAGGGCCAGTGGGGCCGGGTTCGACCAAAAATAAGGTGTAACGTGTATTTATTATTTTATACATTAAAATATAACCTAACCGAACCATGATTTTTCCGAAAATTTCTCTCTGGCCCCACCAACAAAAATGATCACGAGCCGCCACTGATCTTCTTTGCATTCTGGTGAGATGACCAAACTACTCGATTTTCTGTTTCTCAATGAATGTGGCTCTGTATGTTGTTCATACTCTCTGCATGATATCCTCACTTCAAACACGTTCATGTGGCACTAGATGTTGTTCATACTCTCTGCATGATAGTCTCACTTCAAACAAGTTCATGTATCATTACATTGGATGTATTTCTCAGGTATCTCATCTCGTAGGTATTGGTTTTGTGTATATGGGATTTGGATAGTGTCCATGTTTGACACTGACAGCATAGGATAGGTTAAATATGTTATTTATGATGTGACTGAGATTATAAATAATATTTAGTTGTCTTAATACATGTGACAGTTGATATATAAATGTGCTTTTCTGTAGCATCTGATGTGGATATGCATGTGATTTCACTGATGATATGTATCGCTTCTTCTTCTTTATAGCACAAATAATCAACATATTTCCTTCAACCTTATCTGTCTTGAGCAAGCCAGTGTAGTTTATTCCAGGTCTTTCCAGCCTTTTCCCTTTCTCTGTCAACAGTTCATCTTCATGTCTCTCTAAGTCGCTCCCTACTTCTCTTAATTCTTGATGCCCTGATTGACTTTTTTTTTTCCCGATCCAGAAGCACTTGAGCTTTTCAGCTCTTCGGCTCGGTGCCATGGACATCGTAACCCTTCGGTTCGGTGCCACGAACACCGTAAATCTGGGGAATCTGTGGATTTTCTGCCATCCCACGGAATTGAACCCGCACACACAGAGGAATAGTCACCCGTAGTTCAATTCGCTACGAACACGCTGGGCAGACGGGCGATTCTGACATCAAAGCCACATTCTTGATGTATGTCTCAACCACTTCTAACTCCTACGTTTTATTTTCTCTTTGATATTGTTGATGACTGTGCGCTGGGTGATCTCATTATTTGGTACTCTCTGGCCTCAACGAATTCGGAGAATTTTTCTGAGACATCTTCCCTCAACGCATTTGTCTTTGTATTTATTTTCCATGTCTCTGATCCATACAGTAAGTCTGAGCGCACATTTGATTCGTTTATATTGATTTTAGTCGATGTCCTGTAAGCTGATGATCTCCATATGTTGTTTAATTATTTGAATATTGCAAATGAATTTGAATTGATCTCTAGCTGTAATTTATATTTGTTAAATTTGTTGAGTATTATTGAAAATGTTCCCAATGATCATATCTTCAGGTAAACGCAGTAAACAACCATGTCCCAGAGTTTGTTACAAATAAATTGCTTGTAGAAGAGGGCGGAGTGCTGAGTATAACGACCAATCAGCTATCAGCATCGGATGTAGACACACCCATCAACTTGCTGAAGTTTATTCTCGATGCTCTGCCTATGTATGGGACATTGCAGAATGATGGTCACACATTGAAGAAAGGATCTTCTTTTAGTATTGAAGATTTACAAAAGAAGAATATTCGGTAAGTATAAAATGATTGACAAGCTGTCACTCAAAATATACATTTTTCGTGCATTCTGTCGTTACTGTCTGTAGTACTGCTTTTTATAGCGGTGTATGACAGATATGACGAGAGTATGAGGAATTTAATGACCGCCTGGCTAGTGTAGTTGCCACGAAGCTGTTCATGTTATGATTTTTCATTTATGCCCACAACAGAAAAAATACTCTGACCGTACCGAGGATTGAACACGGTCTCCGTGCCGGAGCCGTGCTCTAATTCATTCTACCAGACGCTCCTCTGGTGCAATACAACATGTAATATTCACAAATAAATTTTAAACAAAAAATTAAATACTGTACAAGAGAGAAGGAAAGAGAGAGAGAGAAAGAGATAGGGAGTGTTGAAACCGAAACAAAAATTGTCAAACAGAGAAAAAGAAACCGAGAAATAGAACCAGAGAAGTAGAGAAATGGAAATAGAGAAATGGAAACAGAGAAATGAAAACAGAGAAATAGAAAAAGAGAAATAGAAACAGAGAAATAGAAACAGAGAAATAGAAACAGAGAAATAGAAACGAGAGAAATAGAAACAGAGAAATAGAAACAGAGAAATAGAAACAGAGAAATATAAAAACAGAGAAATAGAAACAGAGAAATGGAAACAGAGAAATAGAAACGAGAGAAATAGAAACAGAGAAATAGAAACAGAAATAGAAACAGAGAAATAGAAACAGAGAAATAGAAACGAGAGAAATAGAAACAGAGAAATAGAAACAGAGAAATAGAAACAGAGAAATAAAAACAGAGAAATGGAAACAGAGAAATAGAAACGAGAGAAATAGAAACAGAGAAATGGAAACAGAGAAATAGAAACGAGAGAAATAGAAACAGAGAAATAGAAACAGAGAAATAGAAACAGAGAAATAGAAACAGAGAAATGGAAACAGAGAAATAGAAACGAGAGAAATAGAAACAGAGAAATAGAAACAGAGAAATGGAAACAGAGAAATAGAAACGAGAGAAATAGAAACAGAGAAATAGAAACAGAGAAATAGAAACAGAGAAATGGAAACAGAGAAATGGAAACAGAGAAATGGAAACAGAGAAATAGAAACAGAGAAATAGAAACAGAGAAATAGAAACAGAGAAATGGAAACAGAGAAATAGAAACGAGAGAAATAGAAACAGAGAAATAGAAACAGAGAAATAGAAACAGAGAAATAGAAACAGAGAAATGGAAACAGAGAAATGGAAACAGAGAAATAGAAACAGAGAAATAGAAACAGAGAAATAGAAACAGAGAAATAGAAACAGAGAAATAGAAACAGAGAAATAGAAACAGAGAAATAGAAACAGAGAAATAGAAACAGAGAAATAGAAACAGAGAAATAAAAACAGAGAAATAGAAACAGAGAAATAGAAACAGAGAAATGGAAACAGAGAAATAGAAACGAGAGAAATAGAAACAGAGAAATAGAAACAGAGAAATAGAAACAGAGAAATGGAAACATAGAAATGGAAACGAGAGAAATAGAAACAGAGAAATAGAAACAGAGAAATAGAAACAGAGAAATGGAAACAGAGAAATAGAAACGAGAGAAATAGAAACAGAGAAATAGAAACAGAGAAATAGAAACAGAGAAATGGAAACAGAGAAATGGAAACAGAGAAATAGAAACAGAGAAATAGAAACAGAGAAATAGAAACAGAGAAATAGAAACAGAGAAATAGAAACAGAGAAATAGAAACGAGAGAAATAGAAACAGAGAAATAGAAACAGAGAAATAGAAACAGAGAAATAGAAACAGAGAAATAAAAACAGAGAAATAGAAACAGAGAAATGGAAACAGAGAAATAGAAACGAGAGAAATAGAAACAGAGAAATAGAAACAGAGAAATGGAAACAGAGAAATGGAAACAGAGAAATAGAAACGAGAGAAATAGAAACAGAGAAATAGAAACAGAGAAATAGAAACAGAGAAATGGAAACAGAGAAATAGAAACGGGAGAAATAGAAACAGAGAAATAGAAACAGAGAAATAGAAACAGAGAAATGGAAACAGAGAAATGGAAACAGAGAAATAGAAACAGAGAAATGGAAACAGAGAAATGGAAACAGAGAAATAGAAACAGAGAAATGGAAACAGAGAAATGGAAACAGAGAAATAGAAACAGAGAAATAAAAACAGAGAAATAGAAACGAGAGAAATAGAAACAGAGAAATAGAAACAGAGAAATGGAAACAGAGAAATAGAAACAGAGAAATAGAAACAGAGAAATGGAAACAGAGAAATAGAAACAGAGAAATAAAAACAGAGAAATAGAAACGAGAGAAATAGAAACAGAGAAATAAAAACAGAGAAATAGAAACGAGAGAAATAGAAACAGAGAAATAGAAACAGAGAAATGGAAACAGAGAAATAGAAACAGAGAAATAGAAACAGAGAAATAGAAACAGAGAAATAGAAACAGAGAAATGGAAACAGAGAAATGGAAATAGAGAAATGGAAATAGAGAAATAGAAACAGAGAAATAGAAACAGAGAAATAGAAACAGAGAAATAGAAACAGAGAAATAGAAACAGAGAAATAGAAACAGAGAAATAGAAACAGAGAAATAGAAACAGAGAAATGGAAACAGAGAAATGGAAACAGAGAAATGGAAACAGAGAAATAGAAACAGAGAAATGGAAACAGAGAAATGGAAATAGAGAAATAGAAACAGAGAAATAGAAACAGAGAAATAAACAATGAAATATGAAATATTATGTTTGTTTTTTTAACTGTAAAATAAATCTGATACAAGTGTGATATAAGTGTTCACTTTGTGATATAAGTGTTCACTTTGTGATTTAAGTGTTCACTATTGGTAAATTGGCCCCCATGAGGCCATTACCTTGTAGTGGTGGGGGGCTTGCGTGCCTCAATGATCCAGAAAGCTATGCCGGCAGGAACGTTCTGTTCCTGGAAGGGTTACCCATGCCGGACAGGTCCAAGGTGAGAGGCCAGACTAAATGTGGCCTCCTGGTCCTCCAGGTTGGGGTTGGCGCGATAGTAGTACAACTTCGTTTGATGGATTAGCATAATGCATAGAATCCGCCTATCCACTTGGATACAAACTAGTTATGGGTTCAATCTTCGACGTTCCACACAGGAGGAATGAAACTGACCCTTCTTCCTCCTGCACACAAGGATCTAGAAATGTAAAGTGACACTCAATTCATACCATAAGGCCTGAAAGGCTACCATAAATTTTAAACAAAAAAACAATTGTTGCTTAACAAGAAAACTAACAACAAAGAAATATATTAAATAAGGAAACGTCTGAATAAAAACATTGACAATGCATACACAAATAAATGTTAACTTTTTTTTTCCCGATCCAGAAACACTTGAGAGTTTTTCAGCTCTTCGGCTCGGTGCCATCGACATCGTAACCCTTCGGTTCGGTGCCACGAACACCGTAAATCTTTGGAACCTGTGACTTTTCTGCCAGCCCGCGGAATTGAACCCGCATTCACAGAGGACTTGTCATCCGCAGTCGAACGCGCCACGAACACGCTGGGCACGCGGACAAATATGTTAAAAAAAGAAACGTCTGCATAAAAACACTGACAATGCATACACAAATGTTAAATAATGGAACGTCTGCAGAAATAAAAACATTGACTAGACATACATAAATAAAACAAACTTACCTATTTGTTTCTACAAACAAAAACTGGAAAACGTCAAAATGAAACGGTTTACTGTCAGAAGTGACAGATCATATGATTTAACTAGCATTAACGTCTGCCGCCAAGTGTTTATGTTGCCTGTTGTAATTTCCTTGACGTGTTTTTTCTAACCAGGATTACAGCATTAATAATGGGTCACCTACATCTGTGATTTTTTTTTTAGAAACTAGATCTGTTATTATTATTATCTAATTTCTCTCCACCCTCTAATTATTTAAATTATTCTCAGGTGGGTAGATTGCTCCCTCTTTGAGAAACACTGATGTAGATAGAACGGACGTAGAATGATAATGTCCAAGAAGTAAATCTGCTAACGAAACTTGAAAACACTTGCATATCAACATGGGCACTCACTTACATGTTTCCATTTGGAAGGGAGGGAGGGGAGAGAGAATTAATTAATTTTGAAATTTTAGTTGGTAGTTGTGTGAGCGTCTGAGATAGCTCAAGAGGTAGTGAGCTCGAACCCAAGCGTATCTGGTTCAAACCCCACGGTGGGCAAGTTTGGAAGCAAATTGTTTCCGTGGGATTTTACAATAAAGTAAAATAGACCTCACCGTTCAGAAAGCAATGGCAAACTACTGAACGTATAAGTGGTGTCTAGAAAATCAACGACTAGTTTATTGTGGTTGATGGCTACGTCCTTTAGGATATGCCACGATTTTCATTTTTCAGTTTACTGAGCGGAAATGTTGATGATATTTGCATAAAACTGTTTTATTATAAAATTTGCTTTTAGGTGGTTGGGGAGGGTTGCATTTTCTTTTCTCCTTCCCCACCCCTTTCCCTGCCTTAGCGTATGGTTGCCCATGGATACGAACACGTTATAGAATGGTCCATGAGGCCAGTGGCACATTTCGTATGACAACAAGCAGTATGACAATGGAGGTACTGGCGGTGACTAATGCTTTACGTTGGCACGAGTCACAAAACTACTCTCATGCGTACATTCTGAGTGATTCATTGAGTATGATCCGCAAGGTAGAGGCTGGTTCGGTGCGCAGGCAATGGACTGAATCACTACAAGCGTCAACAAGTTGCAGAATCACACTTATCTTCGTTCCGGGGCACATAGGTGTCGTTGGCAATGAGAGAGCAGACAGGCTGGCTGGCTCTGCCACCATATCAGAGGGCCAGCCAATGGATAGAGCTGATATTTTGAACTCCCTCATAGAGTGTGGCCACAAAGAAGATTTTCATTTAAACCAATCCACGTCAACTACTAGATTGCAGGAGCTGGGTTTGAAGATTGAGTAGCAAGAAAAGAACAGCATAACAGGTACGTGAGTAGGCTCATCAGTCAAAATCGAACTGGTACGATCAGTCGCTGGACGCTGTTGGAGATATTGCGAAGGAGATCGAGCACCTATGGACATGTCCGGAGTGCAATTAAGATATTCCAAATTGAAACTGAAACGTCATACCAGACAGTTTGATAGGGGCAGATAAGGGACATTCCTTATAACGACTACTCAGATCTGACACTATGTTACAGTATAACTCAGGGAGGAACCAAATACCTTTCGAATCAACAGGCAACCACCTTATATCCATGCAACAGAGATCACTAAGATGAAATGTAATATTCTTGTAGTATTCATCATCATCAGGTGCCTCTCCACATCGAAGGTTGGCTGCAATGAATCTCCAGCATCCTCTGTCTTTCGCCTTGGCGTTGCACACTGCCAGACTGTAACCTGTCCCTCCCAGTTATCTCTTGGTCTTTCTATTGCCCTTCCCCTCAATTTTCCCTCTAGTAAAGATTTTATCATGGTGTCATGTCTTTTTATGTGCCAAAATACTACACTTGTCTGAATTTTATTTTTCTTAATAATTGTTTCTTCATGCCTAGTTTTTCTAAAACTTGTTTATTTGTCTGTTTTTCTGTCCATGAAACTTGTAGTTCATAGTTCATAAGTACGGTTCCAACTTCACTGCAACGGGTCACCCCATAATTGTTCCGTTCCTAGCAATGAAAATCACACGAAATTCTAACAACTGTGAAATGTTTCCTGTGTGAACTAATTCCAGAATGAAACAGCGCGTGCCGCCACAAAAGAAACCGGTACCGCATAAAATGCATATGGTCGTCGCTAATGTAGCAACTCAAAACTGTTCATCACTTGAATTGCAATTCTTGTCGAAGGAACATCAATCATGACAAAATCCAGTTTTCTGCACTCGCAATATAACTGCATACGGCAGATTGAGCTTGTTCGTCATAACCGCTGTCCGCCATTTTCTGAATGCACACAACAAACGCACGGTTGGCACAGCAAAAAGCATTCCATGTAACAGTCATAGCTCACAGCGTTGCCTCAGTAGCTCGGCAAACGAAACCGGAAAATACCCGACCAAACATAGCGAAAATGCGCTAGCAAAGTCGTGTTCAGAATCAAACAGTTATGACTCTGAATGGCCATCCCGCATTCCGCCATTGCTGGCCAGATTTTTAAAACTTGTAGTATTAAAATAAACTAAAAGGCTCCTCTAAAGGCGAAAGATTGACTTCATTCATCGGGATTCCCCATATGACTTCGTTCTTGTCGGCAGAAATGGTACGCCAACTACCGAGAGTGATGCAAGAACTCCGTAGCTCCAGCATCAATCCTAGAGATCTCATGAACAAATTGCACGTGTGACTCGATCCAGATTCGAATGGACAATCTTCAGAGCGACAGGCAAATGTCTTAACCACCTTGCTTTAGAGATACTCAGTATTAAGATATATTGTACTCCATTGGCTCTCTGGGACTTCATTTACTGAGGCCGTTGTTGTATCTGACTCTCAGTCGATGCTTCACAAGGTCCAGAAGGGCAGGTTTGGTATGAGTGGATGTTGTCTATAGACGTTTCTAACCTCCAGAGGCTTACGGGGATATACTGTCCTGGGCATGCGGGTGTTTATAGTAATGGGAGAGCGGCCAGACTGGCATCAACAGCATCGATTGTTGGAGAGTTGAAAATGGATAAGGGGGATGTTCTTTGGTCTCTTCACCGCTGTCTGTTGGATGAGGACGCTATAATAGATGTTGAATCAATCAAGCGATTTAGTCAGTTTGGAGTTTCCCGCTGTACAAGTAGAACTGGATGCCTGAAGGGCAGTCAGGAGTGTGTTTAATCAGGGAGCCACGGGAACCATCAATATGCATACTCTTCGATATCTGTTGGGGAGACTGAGCACCTATGGGTATGCCCGGGTTCAATGACGTCAGTTTAGTAACCAATAACCAATAGTAATACTTAAAGGAATCAAGAAGTAGCATGTTCCTTGCGGAACATCGCATTCATCACAGCCCGCTTAAAGAGCTCTCCGTCGCTCGCAAGTTCTCCGGCCTCTTCTATCGTTATGTTCAAGGTTTCTTTGATGTCCTTATGCCACCTTCGTCTTGGTCGTCCCATACCTCGTTTTCCAGGAACCATGCCTCCCATTACCTTTCTCTCCAGACCGCTGTGGCGTTTAATGTGGCCAAAATATTTCATCTTCCTTGACATGGTGCTATTTATGAGCCAATGTTCCTTGATATGCAGGTCATGTAGGATGTCTTTAAAAAAAGCCGAAGGATTGACTTCATTGCGCCAGGTTTCACTACATATGTTTCGGCCCCCTCTCCGCAGAAATGGCACGCCACCTCTAAAGAGTATTGCACAAAGCACGAACTCCGTAGCTCCAGCAACAAGTCCATGGGTCTCTGGAAAAAAAGCACTCGTGAACAGAATGGCTCGGCCCGGATTCGAATCCACAACTTTCGGAAAGAAAGGCAAAGTCATCATAACCACTTAACCACAGAGAACACCCCACAAAGTCGTAACCACTTAACCACAGAGAACACCCCACAAAGTCGTAACCACTTAACCACAGAGAACCTCCCCCAAAGTCGTAACCACTTAACCACAGAGAACCCCCACCCCCCCAAAGTCGTAACCACTTAACCACAGAGAACACCCCCAAAGTCGTAACCACTTAACCACAGAGAACACCCCCAAAGTCGTAACCACTTAACCACAGAGAACATCCCCCCAAAGTCGTAACCACTTAACCACAGAGAACACCCCACAAAGTCGTAACCACTTAACCACAGAGAACACCCCCCCAAAGTCGTAACCACTTAACCACAGAGAACACCCCCAAAGTCGTAAACCACTTAACCACAGAGAACACCCCCAAAGTCGTAACCACTTAACCACAGAGAACACCCCACAAAGTCGTAACCACAGAGAACACCCCCAAAGTCGTAACCACTTAACCACAGAGAACCCCCACAAAGTCATCATAACCACTTAACCACAGAGAACACCCCACAAAGTCGTAACCACTTAACCACAGAGAACACCCCCCAAAGTCATCATAACCACTTAACCACAGAGAACACCCCACAAAGTCGTAACCACTTAACCACAGAGACACCCCAAAGTCGTAACCACTTAACCACAGAGAACACCCCAAGGTGGTAACCACTTAACCACAGAGAACACCCCCCCAAAGTCGTAACCACTTAACCACAGAGAACACCCCCAAAGTCATAACCACTTAACCACAGAGAACCCCCTCCTCCCAAAACTGTATGTTTATTTATCAATACTTTTGACCTACAATTTCTATCTATTATTGTTTCAGTTATCTCAGCGATGGTTCTGATGTCATTCTGGACACGTTCACTCTTGCAGTTACAGACGGAATGAATCAGGCTACAAAAGTTATATCCATACAGGTAACTTTATGTTATTTTCTCATCTGATATTGTTACATTGATATCAGTTATGTGAGGACTATCATCATAGCACACCGGACACGTCCATAGGTGCTCCGATCTCCGCATTAACAAATCCAGCAGCGTCCAACGGCCCAGCACGCCAGTTCGATATTGATTAATCAATCTCTTTATATTGATGTCATAAACAAAAATGTATAACATTGATATGATAAACAATATCACTTTTTTATGAAGAAATATCTACAAGCTGTGTTCTGCTTCTGACTCTGTATCCAGCAGAATTAATGTAGGTTATTCTCTTAGGAAGGGCGACAGTGAAAATTAGTAGTAGCCTGCCGATGACCGGTAGAACACATAAGCCAACCCCACCGCCCGGTAGCGTAGACTGGGGACCTATGACAGCGATATCAGCGCCAACGGGCTCTGGTTTGCCTTGGTGTGAGGACTTCTCTAAGTCAGGGTTTTTTTATTCTCTACTCTCTGAATGAAAATAATGCAGAAATTGCATATGCTGCCTACTGGATTGAAGGCATCTAACTAGCACAACGAACTTGCACTCTATGATGCAGGTCACATACATGCCTCAAATTGTGGTTTAACAAGTGGTTGGTGAAGAGCGAACTGGAAAGGAAAAATGTTTTTAAAAAGGTAATGTCTAGAATGGAAATCTGGTAAAACTCGAAGACAGAACGCTTTGTGTAAATAAGTGCATACATGTTATGTGATGTTTGACTTGCATGTGACTGGAGTCCACTGGGGAAAGGTAAAGTGGGATGTTCAAGAATATCAAGAATACGGACAGCAGGAGAAGCTAGAGATTAAGGATCAGAGAAATCGGTGAGGATCGAAGATTGCAGCCTTATGTTTAACTAGGAACACGAGTTGTTTATAGTATTAATAACAGCTCGTATAAAATGGACGTGATTAGAAGACACAGATCAGAATACTAAAAGCATGCATATTCCCAGATTGGGTGTGGGACATGACCATTTAATAAGACAGTGGGAAAGCATATTTGTGTTTCGTTTAATATAAGTGTTGCAGAAGAGTCCTCTGTATTCCATGGACAGAGAACAAATAGATCTATTCAGAAGGAATTCGAAATCAAGAGACAACTGAATGTCTCTCTGGCCGACAGCAGAGATGGTCTCTAGTATAGACTGATGCTTGGTTCCCACAGCTATGTTAGCTGCGCATGTCCTTCCATACACTTCCGCTACTATGTGGGGGAGCAGTTAAAGTTTCTTCTTCATTCAGATAGGACTATAAATGCATTTCTTAAACTCTTCAGAACTATAAACAATATTCGTGTGTAGTTCTAAACAACGACCTAAGGGAAAGCACCAAGTTAATGTACAAATGATTTAACAAGGGGAAGCTATTACGAATACATCTATTCAAAAGTTGGTTGCAAATGAGAACAAGATTGTGCAAGAAGGAATGCAGCGAAAACTGAAACATACTGCTATTCAGAAATATTTTGTTCTTGGTTGGTTATTGGTTACTAAACTGACGTCACATCACTCTGGGCTCAGCATATGTGCTCAGTATCCCCCAATAGATATATAAAATGGCGAAACACATTTTACATAGTTTTACTGTAGTCTCCACCTTTATTGTCAATATATATTTAAGGGAATGCATACTGATAGTTCCTGTGGATCGGAGTTAAATACACCATAACCTGCCCCTCAAGCATTCATCTTTCCTTGTATAGCGTGTAATTTTAAACTCCTTGTATCGTTGAAATCAACATCAATTTTTGTCCTCTAATTCAACAGTAGGTCACAAAGAGACAGAAGAAAATCCCCCTTTTCCATTCAACACTCTCCGATATATGAGTGTAGGGTCTGAAGTTCATATCCTTAAACATAGTGCAACAGTCCTTTCCATTAAAGCAGCAGCTCACCAGCCAAGGAATAAATCTAGTTTAGCAAAGAGTGTATCATGACTAAAATTTCACTTTGTTATACGCATCCTCCAAGTCAATGACCACAACAAGCCTCTTGCTTGGATTGGAAGCCTCAATGTCATAAGCAAATGTACGAGCATTGTTCCCAAGTTCTGTTAATTGACTGGTAGCTACTTAACTTGTCAACGAGGATGTGGTTCTGTTTCCAAGTGACATATTAACGTTCTGGTCACTACCTTCTGTAATATGCCATTTCAATTTTGCAAAGTGAGTATGCGGTAGCTTTTCCCTTCATGACTCGAAGGAAATGCACATAATCCACTGGAAATAATTCACAATGCAAAAAGCTTCAAGAAAGAGCAGCATTGACCTCCGGAACAGAAGCACACACAACTCTCAGAACGCAAGATAAACTGCTCGACCCCTTCATCACAGAGACCCCAGTGGATTATTTATGAGACTAGATGAGAGTCATAGGCTGTGGCATCTTAGACAAAAATCGACCCTTTGCCAATGATCTAAACAGAGAAACCAAATATCGTTCACTGAGTGACAGACTAAATTAAAAACAATATTCCTATAGCATTTTCAGGTCTTATGGTATGGATTCACTTCACACTTCTATACCCTAGCGTGCATGAGGTAGGAGAGCCAATTCCATTCCTCACGGGTTGAACGTCGAGTATGGGATTGAACTCACAACCCTTATGTGTCGAGTAGATAGGATACCGTTTGCACATTGTGCTAATCCGTCCCACTGAACGACACACTAAAAGTTAATTGTATATACTTTACAGGACTTTGCGAATAAACCCCAGGTTTTAATGCTGTTTGTGATTTTTCTAGGCATTATTACATTCAGTAGTTTGCCATTGCTTTCTGAACGGTTGGTGCCATCATCCTTTTGTAAAAATCCGCACGAAGCAATTTGCAACCAAACTGTCCGCAGTGTGATTCGAACTCAGAACGTCAGTGTTAATAGACCAAGTCACTATCCCCTAAACCACAGACTGAGTGACAGACTACCATTGCAAATAACATGTAACTGGCATATTTTTTATAACATTGGTTTGTCTTCAACAGATTGTGCCAATAGATGACCAGACACCAACACTGACGAAGAACTTGCGTCCGCAACTAATTGTCTCTGAAGGCGAGGAGGCTACTATTACCACCAGAACGGTAGCAGCTACTGCTAATGATGCAGATGATGATAGACTTGTCTTTCTTATAGTTAGACAGCCTAGGTAAGCTGTATCTGTAGACATAGACTTTTTCTTAGTAGACAGCCTGTAGTGTATTGTATCTAGTAAACAGTGTGTATGTTTCTATGGTAATAATTTTAATATTAGTAGCTGTCCATCACAAGCGATCAGGATGAAGGTTAACGGAAGGTCTAAAATGGCAGGATGCAGTCTGAGTGGATGTCACCTATAGAGGTTTTTCAACTTCGAAAGGGTTACGTGGATCTACTGTCCTGGGCATGCACAGGCTCGCGACAATGAGAGAGCGAACAGGCTTTCATCCACGGCAACTATGGTCGGCGGAGACTTGCAGATGGATATTCGTTATGTCCTTCGTTTTCTCGGCAACCGCCTGTTCGATGAGTACACTAAAACTGATGTTGAATATGTCCAGCGATTTAAGGAGTTTGGAATTACCCTTTGTGCTAGCAGAACTGGACACATGAGAGACAGTAAGAGTGTGTTAATCAGCAGCCACAGGAACCATCAGTATTCATGCCTTTCGACTTTTTTTTAGAAGACTGAGTATCTATTGGTCTACCCGGAGTTTCAGTAACCAATAACCAATTAGATTTACTGGCTTACAGTTTTGAATGTTCAACACTTTGTATATGCACACATAAAAATCACGTTTTCGATACACTAAAAATTAGTATGACTTGAACTCTTACAAATTCTATTCTAATGTTTTGTTATATTAAACACCATATCACTATTATATATATTAGAATGTGTGGCAATGAAATATTTTTTTATAATTTGACCTACTACATTCTACAAATAATTATACACAAATATTATGAAATGTATTGTGTTAATAGTATTTCTTTATTTAATGCTTTGGTTTATGAGGTGGCTTTTTGGAAAATTGGCACTGCCAGTAAGGTTTGTCATCTGGCTGTCTACAGGGCAGTGTGGTATTGTTTCTCAGTATGATGCAAGTCTTTGAAATGCCGCCCTTTAAATGTTTTTTTTCTTTAAATAACTTTGACTGCGATTTTCTTTTTAACTGCACAAAATGTATGAATATTAAATCATATACATCAATATTGAAATAGCATAGACCAATATAGAAAAGTGCTGCAAAAAGATTTTTAATTATTGAATGGTTCAAATAATCAAATTGTATTTTGATTTCGCTGCTTTGCCACCCCTTACGGTTCCGCCTCATGCGTCCACCTCTTGATAACCTAGCAGGGCACGATTCTGGCTGGCTATACGTATTCTATTTTTCTTATAATAATTTATTTTATATTCTGCACATTTACTTCCCAATGTATTTAATTTACTGGGTTTGTAACTAATAAAATGCCCCAACTGCAATTACTTTTTATATATACAAATGTGTTAATTTTATGTTAATTGCATCTAACTTGTGTTTATTTTTATGTTTTGTTCAGATATGGCGTTTTGCAGTTGAGTGGACAACCGGCAACTAAATTCACACAAAAAGATGTAAAAGCAGGACATGTCAGCTTTTTACACACTAGTGGAGAAATTGGTACAACTACCTTGAAGGACTTTGCGACCTTCATCATCTCTGACAAAAACTACCTAGCACCTGCAGATTTACCAATGTATGATCTGAACATCACGATAACTCCTGTTAACAATCAGAAACCAGTTATCGTTCTTGGCAATCCTGTCTTTGTTGCAGAAGGAGAGTCGTTCAGATTCACAGAAAACGTTCTGAAAGTCACCGATCCAGATTCTAAAACGAAAGAGATTCAATTCATGATCACTAAACAACCACAATGGGGTTATATAGAGAATACCAAATCGAATCCAGGATCAGAAAAGCACAATTCAGCTACTCGAATCAATTCATTTAGTTATGGCGATATTCTGGATGGTTCTATCAATTATGTGCAGGCAAACCACAAGGGTGTTGAACCTGTTAAAGATGACTTTGAATTCTATGCCACGGATGGAAAGTTGAACTCCGATTTGAGAATAATGAAAATTACAATTGTTTCTGCAAATGACGAGACACCAGATCTGATGTTAAATGATTTTACTGTGCTTGAAGGAGGCAGTATGGTCATAGGTCCATCAATGCTGGATGCTATTGACATGGATATGCCCAAAGATCAACTAAAGATTACTATCTCCCAGCCTCCAGCTCATGGGAAGATTGTGATGCTCGTTCATACAAGGCGTGGACTGGTTGAGTCAGAAGTTCAAGCTGTAACTGTGGACGAGCTCCACAATGGGATGCAGCTGGTTTATAAACATGATGGATCTGAAGTCTTCAGTGACAAATTTGCTGTCACCGTCTCAGATGGTAAACACGAGATCAAGAAGGTCTGCAACATCTCTGTCAAATTACACAACGATGAACGTCCAGAAATCATGAAAAATACCGGTCTGGAACTAGACTATGGTGATCATGCCTTTATTACAAATGTTGTTCTCCAGGCACAAGATGAGGATAATGATGATCACGAACTATGTTATGTCATTGTAGAAGTCCCAGACAAAGGATTTCTCCAATACTGCCCTGATCCACTAGCACCAGCTCTAGATATGGATTGTCAGGATCTGGAACTTGGAAAAAATTTCACACAATCAGATATAGATTTGAATAAAGTCCGGTATATACACACTATGAGTATGGGTGATACAGAGACAGATAGATTTGTTTTTGTTTTGACTGACGGAACACACAAACGTCACGAGGAAACATTTGATATCAGAATTAAGAATTCTAAGAAAGTGAATGTGGCTGTATTAAACAAGGGAATGGTGGTAAGAGAAGGGGAGAGGGTTGCGATTAGTACATCCAACTTGAGCGCATCTGATGAGAGCACAAAATCTGAAGAGATTGTATTTGCCGTTATTCGTCCTCCTAGACTAGGTAAGCAAAGATTACTGTATATAGCAATAACAATTACTTGACTAGATAAGGAGAGATGGCTTTTGTCTGTAGTATAATAATAACTAGACTAGGTAAGCAGAGATGACTTTTGTCTGTAGTTATAACAATTACTTGACTAGGTAAGGAGAGATGGCTTTTGTCTGTAGTTATAACAATTACTTGACTAGGTAAGGAAAGATGACTTTTGTCTGTAGTTATAACAATTACTTGACTAGGTAAGGAGAGATGACTTTTGTCTGTAGTTATAACAATTACTTGACTAGGTAAGGAAAGATGACGTTTGTCTGTAGTTATAACAATTACTTGACTAGGTAAGGAGAGATGACTTTTGTCTGTAGTTATAACAATTACTTGACTAGGTAAGGAAAGATGACTTTTGTCTGTAGTTATAACAATTACTTGATTAGTAAGGAAGATGACGTTTGTCTGTAGTTATAACAATTACTTGATTATGTAAGGAAAGATGACGTTTGTCTGTAGTTATAACAATTACTTGATTAGTAAGGAAGATGAGCTTTTGTCTGTAGTTATAACAATACTTGACTAGGTAAGAGAGATGACTTTGTCTGTAATCATAACAATTACTTGACTAGGGTTAAGGAAGATGACTTTGTCTGTAGTTAACCAATTCTTGACTAGGTAAGGAAAGATGAGTTTGTCTGTTAGTTATAACAATTACTTGACTAGGTAAGGAAGATGACGTCTTGTTAGTTATAACAATTACTTGACTAGGTAAGGAAAGATGACGTTTGTCTGTAGTTATAATAATAACTAGACTATGTAAGGAGAGCTTATCTGTAGTTATAATAATAACTAGACTATGTAAGGAGAGCTTGTCTGTAATCATAACAATAACTAGGCCAGACGTGTCTCAATGTTGAAATCATGTTACTTCATTCGAACCCAATTTTTCTGTGCTCAATCAATAAGTTTTCTTTTAAAAATTAGTGTAATATTTTTAATCACTTCAAAATACCACCCATAATATATCCATCTAACTCACTGTATCATATAGCATGTGTGTCAATTGGTGATCTGTTTTGCTTAGGTCAGTCATCGAATCATCATCAATGTACATCGATCCAATTTGTCCATAATTGCTCCATTCTCCTACTCAGTATGTCTCTCAGAGTGTGGCAACTAACGACACCGGTTCTTTGTTGGTTTACTATTCTTCTTTGGCTACCAGTATAGTGCTCTTGTCTAGCTACACCAAACATTATTTGGTATTCCTGCAGTCTAGTTAGGGATATCAATACCATAACTTAAGTCATCAGCTTACAAAGTGCCTTAAAAAGCACACACAAGATCACTACGTTTCACCCCAACACTTCTATAAAGTAGTAAATGGTGGAAGAGAAGAAGAAGAAGAAGAACTTAAGTCATTTACCCGTTCTCTCTCACTTAAATAATTCAGAATATCAGCCTGGTCCTCTGCCTGCCCGTTGCTTACAGCAGCTATACCTGCAAGCCTATCAGAGCTTTCATTTCCCTTTACATCTGCATTCCCAGGCAGAAAAATAAAATGTATTTTGGAGCTTAGAATTATCTCTGTTGTTCTCTGTTTTCTCCCCAATTTATTTTGCTAATTGTCATCATGTGTTGTAATTCTCCTTATCTCATGATATTCCCAAACAATGATGATTGTGTTTTAATTATATTTGTCAATGAACTGCTATTATGCCTTGGGCTCTTTCAGCACATTAACTCTTTCCACGCCCATTTATTTCCTCAATTTTTAAAAGCAGTTAATTCAAGGGAAGTAAAAAAATAATTTTAAAAAAAAATTACGATCCCAACTACTTATCAATAAATAAACATATATATATTATTATATACTAAATTGAAGTAAACTGGACAACCTAACAGAATAACAAGGTTAAAAGTACTATAAGTAAAACAGAAGAAGTAAAACTAGAAAGACTTCTTATAAGGAAGCAACTCTATGGCGCAGTGTGCAGCTTAAAGCGTGCAACGGACTTCTGCCATGGCGCAGTGTGCGGCTTAAAGCGTGGAAAGAGTTAACATTACTCGTTTTATCAGTTGTCCAGGATAGAGCATTATGGATATCTTGTTTACATGACATATGTAACGTATAACGGTATGAAAGGAATATAATGTAGTGTTTCATTAATGTGATATATATTGTAATGTACATTATATAATGTGAATCTTTTTATATTGTTACCCTTTGCATTATCCTTGATACAGGCCAAATAGAAAATATCAAGAAACGTTTTGTTCCCATCAGTAGCTTTACACAAATGGATATAGCGTCACAGAAAGTGGTGTACCACCACTTGACCAAGAATGACATTACAGAAGATTCCTTCACTTTCACTGTGACTAATGGATTGAGCGATGCCAGGGATGGAGAGTTTAAGATTATAATTCAACCAATGGACAGAGTCCTACCATCACTACTTTCCAACACTCTGCTAGAGGTGCTGCAGGTTAGTAGTTTCTCTTGTATGAGGCATTTTTCTAACACTCTATTAGAAGAGCTGCAGTCTAGTAGTTTCTACTGTCAGAGACATATTTCTAACACTCTATTAGAAGAGTTGCAGGCTAGTAGTTTCTATTAGCTGAGGCATATTTCTAACACACTATTAGAAGAGCTGCAGTCTAGTAGTTTCTATTGTCTGAGACATATTTCTAACACTCTATTAGAAGAGCTGCAGCTTAATTCCTTTTGTCTGTCATATCTTTCTAACACTTTATAAAAAGTTGATTGATTAATTGATAGGACCATCATCATTGTACTTTGGTGAATAACCATGTGTGCTCCGATCTCTTTCATACACATGAAGATCTCAGTGACGGATTCCGAACTCTGTACAACTGCAAAGGAATCCGATGTAATTTTGAAGATGGTTAAAAAATACTTATAAGATTTTAATTTTAATGAATTTTGCCTGGCAGCAGCTTTCCAGACTACACTTGCTAATTTACAACTGCTTCCCCAGCTCATTTACATGCTCAACTTCAACACAGGAATCACTTTTATTATCTGTCTTCGATAGATCTAGAAACTCAATCTCACCTACACTGAGATCAGGGACACTCTTAAGTTAATATCAGGTACCTGACTCATTAGGATATAGAAATAATAATAATAATAATTCCTCTCGTACCGTTATATGTTACAAAGGGCCTGCAAGTAATTTCTCCATACTGCTCTATCCTGGGCAACTCGCTCAATCTCCTTCATGGAACTGAGACCGATATTTCCTGCTTCTCTCAGCAAAGTTTGTTTCAGGGTCTCCTTAGGTTGTTTTCTCTTTCTTGAACCCTTTGCATCCCACTTCAGTGCCTGCTTTGATATTCGTTGATCATTGCTCCTCAAGGTGTGTCCAACATATCTCCATCTTCTCTTTCTTATAACAGTTGTCACTAGTGGTTGACAGACATTTCTCTGATTTAATCACTTCTGATTTCACATATATGGAAATAAAATAGCGTGAAATTCTTCTTCTTCTGCATCTCACTAGATTGGGATTTCAGATTCTCTAATAAAGGCAGCCGTCTTCCTCAGATTATCAGCCACGCCATAAGTTTGTCTTGGGGACGCTTGTGTAAGTGGGCCACCTTTCTTCTCAAGTCTGCATACTGGGGGCAGTTCTGTAGGAAATAATTACTATGAGTTCTGCTTACCCGTTTGTGCTGATCTCTTCCCGCAGTAAGTTTTGGCCACCCTCGTGATGGTAGGTCTGACATTCTTACTGCATGGCTAAATCTCCGAGGCAGATTGGCGACCGTAGAATCTGTTATCCCATTCCTCATTGTGAGGGTTATGTAGCCTTATGGCCTGGTGCATCCATTTTCTGCAAGCATTTGTTTCGGGTTAGCATTTCCTGGCGGACACATACATCCGATTTCAGCCAAACCTCCTTAGTTGCCTCTTACAACATGCGTGGCAGGTAACAGTGGTTCTATTCTTTATACCCCAAGTTTGGACCCCGGTAACCACTCGGACGGAAATAACGAGAAATGAAATTGGTCATTCCATCTTTAGATCGTAACATTTAGTACTGTTATGTGGTCAAACAATTTTACACCTAACTTGTCGTTATAAGTATGTAAAGTCCTAGAGTTCTTATAATATTTTGGCATCTCCAACATTTATTTTTACAAACAGGGAACAGATGAACCCCTTACACCTACCCACCTTAAAGCAACTGATCCAGACACAGCTGCACAAAATATTACCTTCAATATTGCCAAACTGCCCACATATGGTCGTCTGTACAACCGTGGAGTATTGGTCACTTCAAACTTCACTCAAAATGATGTCGATTTTGGTTTTATTACCTATGAGAGTGATGGTTCAAGAGCAGGTAAGTTTTACTTGACAATTAAACAAGAGAATAGTAAACGAGCTGTTATGTAAGTGTATCATAATAAAGCTAGACATCCTGAAAGATTCCGTTATCTTACACAAGAAGAAAAGTATTCTAGAAATCACAGAAGCTATAAATTATCAAGCCCTCTGAGCTGCTTATAAAATGAAGAAAAAATCATTTACTTGTTCTACAACTGTTGTGCTGCAGGTCAGAAACATAGCTTAATCATCATATTTAATCTATCATATTCTTTTTGACGCAATGACTTTCCAGATCTAGATAATTTCTTATTGATTTGTTATCTTCATCATCATCATCATTAATCCTCTCCGCTCCTCGTGAAGCATAGGGCCTCAACAGTTGTTCGCCACTCTTCTCGGTCTCTGGCTGTTATTTTTATGGTCTCCCAGGTCAATTGAGCACTCTTCAGCTCCTCACTAAGACCTCGTCTCCAAGTCTGCTTAGGGCGTCCTCTTTTCGTTTTCTGCGGGTTCCATCGAGCACCTGTCTAGTGACACTCGACTGTGTATTCCGCAAGGTATGGCCTATCCATCGCCATCTTCTCCTCTTGACCGATGTCATCATAGGTTCCTGCCCTGTTCTTATCCACAGATCCGTGTTTGTAACTCTATCTTACCATCTCAATCTGAGAATCCGCTGCAAACATCCGTTGACAAAGGTCTGGATCTTATTTGTATTTGCCCTAGTGACTCGCCAAGTTTCCGAGCCATACAGCAACACCAACTTCACATTTGAGCTGAAAATCCTGAGCTTTGTTTTCGTGGAGATGGCAGCGGACTTCCACACCATGTGCAGGATCTCAAAGATCATTTGTTATCTTAGTTCTAGATAATTTTCTTATCTAATTTGTTATCCCAGGTCTAGATAATTTTCTTATCTAATTTGTTATCCCATGTCTAGATAATTTTCTTATCTAATTTGTTATCCCAGGTCTAGATAATTTTCTTATCTAATTTGTTATCCCAGGTCTAGATAATTTTCTTATCTAATTTGTTATCCAAGGTCTAGATAATTTTCTTATCTAATTTGTTATCCCAGGTCTAGATAATTTTCTTATCTAATTTGTTATCCCATGTCTAGATAATTTTCTTATCTAATTTGTTATCCCAAGTCTAGATAATTTTCTTATCTAATTTGTTATCCCAGGTCTAGATAATTTTCTTATCTAATTTGTTATCCCATGTCTAGATAATTTTCTTATCTAATTTATTATCCCAAGTCTAGATAATTTTCTTATCTAATTTGTTATCCCAGGTCTAGATAATTTTCTTATCTAATTTGTTATCCCAGGTCTAGATAATTTTCTTATCTAATTTTTATCCAGTCTAGATAATTTTCTATCTAATTTGTTATCCCGTCTGATAATTTTCTTATCTAATTTGTTATCCCAGGTCTAGATAATTTTCTTATCTAATTTGTTATCCCAGGTCTAGATAATTTTCTTATCTAATTTGTTATCCCAGGTCTAGATAATTTTCTTATCTAATTTGTTATCCCAGGTCTAGATAATTTTCTCATCTAATTTGTTATCCCAGGTCTAGATAATTTTCTTATCTAATTTGTTATCCCAGGTCTAGATAATTTTCTTATCTAATTTGTTATCCCAGGTCTAGATAATTTTCTTATCTAATTTGTTATCCCAGGTCTAGATAATTTTCTTATCTAATTTGTTATCCCAGGTCTAGATAATTTTCTTATCTAATTTGTTATCGCAGGTCTAGATAATTTTCTTATCTAATTTGTTATCCCAGGTCTAGATAATTTTCTTATCTAATTTGTTGTGACAGGTCTGGATAATTTTCTGTTTACCTTGACTGATGGACGTCATGAAGGCTTCCTTATCAATGGCAGTCTACAGACACAGCCGACAATGATGAGGTCAGTAACTTTATCTTCTATTCTCATCATTATAATACATGACACTTTCTACTATCTCTCTAGCTTATTCTTCGCTGTCTTATTTTCCACTCTCTTTGTCTTATCATTATGCTGCTCTATCTCATATTTTTTTTATTTTTCTGCTTTCTCTTACCTTATTCCTGTATTAATATTCCTCTTTTCACAATAAAAGTATGTTTATCTTTGTTCTACTTTTGTTCAATTTCTGGAGCTTTACAAGGCTTTAACTTCTATAACGTGCACACTAAATTATAAAGCCATGATTCTATGCTTTGTATTTAACTCTTTCACGCCATTTATTTTCTCAATTTTTAACAGTTAATTCAAGGGAAGTAAAAAAAAAAAAATTGTTATTACGATCCCAACTACTCGTCAATAAATAAACATATATATATTATTATATACTAAATTGAAGAAAACTGGCAACCCATTAGAATAACAAGGTTGAAAAGTAGTATAAGTAAACCAGTAGAAGTAAAACTAGAAGACTTCTTATAAGGAAGCAACTCTATGGCGCAGTGTGCGGCTTAAAGCGTGCAACGGACTTCCGCGTGGCGCAGTGTGCGGCTTAAAGCGTGGAAAGAGTTAATAACTAAATTTTTTGACCAAATGAAATTTATGATAACTTCCTTATGCAAAGCCCTAGCATGCTCTT
Organism: Arion vulgaris; assembly: GCA_020796225.1. Taxonomy (NCBI): domain Eukaryota; kingdom Metazoa; phylum Mollusca; class Gastropoda; order Stylommatophora; family Arionidae; genus Arion; species Arion vulgaris. The sequence continues at coordinate 43,466,163 of CM036763.1, forward strand.
ACATTTATTATACATATATAAAATGTTGTTAGAATGGTGAGTTTAAAAATGAACACAACTAAAGATGATACTTTTGTCCAAATGGTTTTTAACAAGAAAAAGAGGGACAAACAAAAACTGAGAAAAACAATTGTAAATGTCTGAAAAAAAATAATTTAAAAGTATGACTTTACTATTCTTTTAGCGTTAGTTAATAGACTAACAAAACAAAAGATGCTAAAATAAATTTAGTTCAGTATTTCTACTTAAGTTAACAAAAGATAATCGTTAAAAAAACTTATTTGTTTAATAAGGTTAGTTGTTTGGCATAAACTTTTGCTGCCTCCACATCGAAGGCAGTTTGCAATGAGTTACCAGTAAATTTAGTTGTTTGCCCTGAAGTTACACTCTAGCTTGCTGTTACCCAAATGTCTCATGGTTTTGTTTTGCTTCGTTCCTCAACTATCCCCTCCAAATGGTCTTAAACAATGTGTTACATCTTTTAATGCGTCCTCTCTCTCTCTCTCTCACGATCGTTCTTAAGGTTGTTTTTATCTATATATATTATGTGATATATAAGCAGCCTACACCAGGAACGAGTGTAATTGCACAAACTTCATTACCATTTGGAGCTCTGGTGCTTATCCTTCGGTGGTGTGTTCAGTTTCAACCAGCGTTTAATGGGTTTGCTCTCCGTTTTAATTTGTCTAAAATACTTTACCTGTTTAACTTTTATTTCTAAGTAATTTGTTATCAGCATTTTATTTCTATATGGGCGAGTCTCAGACGATGAAACTAGTTTGAGAATTAAGAGTTTAAGTTAAGGACATGCCAGACAGTGTCGTCTTCATGGTAGAGTGAGAAGATATACTAATCAACTTCTCATGGGTGCATTAAAAAAAGGTGGTCGGCTGCTACAGTGGATGACAGACCATGCATGTGAATGCCCAGTGCACCATGATGTTGATCGTGTAACATAACAATACATAACTTTTATTTCTTTGAGTAATTCTCTTTTCACTGCTAATTGTTTTGCAACTTGTTTCTAGTCTTTCTTTCCTTCTGTGATGTTTTCCAGATTTTTTGTATATCAACATCTTGTAGTTAGCTGTTAAATAACATTCATCATCATCAGGTGCTGTGCCTACAGGTGTAGGCGATCTCCACAAATCTCTAGTGTCTATTATCATCGCAGATGTTGACACACTTTACCATGTCATAAAGTCAGGCTATCCAAAATTTCTCTCTTGTAGTGTTCTGTCTCGTCTACCCTTGTTTTATCATTTGTCACAATGTGTTCTAAACCTCCTTTCCTTATCACATGTCCGAAAAATGATGACTGCCTCTTTCTTATATTGATGATAAGCTTTCCCTGTATCTTGACCTCATTTAACCCTTCAACATTAGTCATTTTAGCAGTCTATGGGATTCTCAACATTCTTCTGTAAAACCACATTATCTGTTTTAAAAAAAAACATAGCTGAACAAAATTGAAATTAACTAACATTTTATGATTGCAAATTGAACTGTTAAAAAAACTTTGCTGTATATAAAATTTTGCTATGTATAAAACTTTACATAAATTCACATTGAGAATGTTATTGTTTCCAACAGCATATTTGTTCAGCCATTAGTTGAGGATGCTCCAAAGTTGGTAGTTAACAAGAGCCCTGAACTATTGCAGCATTTGGGCAGGCAGAGATATGGTTACAAGCTTTCCAACAAGATGTTGAGAGCAGTGGACTCTGATTCAGATAGGTCAGTTGGTCAGTTAGAAAGGATGTAGTCAATATTTGTGTTAGGTCTACCAATGTATTTTTCTTGATTTCTCACTCTCACAGACATGCATACAAAGAGATAGATACATTTGTCAGTTAATCAGAAGGTACTCAACATTTGTGTTAATGACTATCTGTGTTTATTTCTTTCTATTACTCTTTGTCTCTCTCTCACACACTGATTCCTACTTTCTATGTATGTTTACTCTCTCTCTCTCTCTCTCACACTGATCCATACTTTCTATGTATGTTTACTCTCTCTCTCTCTCTCACACTGATCCCTACTTTCTATGTATGTTTACTCTCTCTCTCTCTCACACACTGATTCCTACTTTCTATGTATGTTTACTCTCTCTCTCTCTCTCACACACACTGATCCCTACTTTCTATGTATGTTTACTCACTCTCTCTCACACACATACGCAAACACTTTTTTTATCCATCCTATCATGTACCATCATAAAACGGATGTTTACGGTAATGAGAGTGCGGACAGGCTTGCATCAACAGCATCGATTGTTGGGAGTTGAAGATGGATAAGGGAATGTTCTTCAGGCTCTTCGTGACTGTCTTTTGGATGAGGACACTAAAATAGATGTTGAATCGATCCAACGATTTAGGCAGTTTGGAGTTACCCATTGTACAAGTAGAACTGGATGTCTGAGAGGCAGAGTGAGAGGTGTGTTTAATCAGCAAGCCACGCCGCCTGCCCAGCATGTTCGTAGCGCGTTGGACTGCGGGTGACTAGCCCTCTGTGTGTGCAGGTTCAATTCCGTGGGCTGGCGTAAAAGCCACAGGTTCTCCAGATTCACGGTGTTTGTGGCACGGAACCGAAGGGTTACGATGTCCATGGCACCAAGCCGAAGAGCTAAAAGCTCAAGTGCTTTTGGATCGGAAAAAAAAAAATCAGCAAGCCACAGGGACCATTAGTATGTATACTCTTCAATATCGTTTGGGGGAGACTGAATACCTATGGGTCTGCCTGGAGTGCAATGACGTCAGTTTAGTAACCAGTAACCAATAACCAATAACCATCTTATGCTGTGCCGCCTGAAATAGACTATCATGGATCTACACAAATGTCTGTCCTTAATGCTAACTATGAGTTTGGATGTTGACATTCTTTCATGCCATGAAACCAAACTGTCTAGAATATTCTTTTTCTCTCTGTCCTATCCATGATTGTATTGATTGTCACTTTTTCATCCCATGCCTGAAAAATAATGACAAGTCTCTCTCTTATATTGATAGGAAGTTTTTTTTGTACCTCAACTTTTTTCAGTACATTGACAGTATCTATGTAAACACCTCTATTTTCTCTTTCTCTCTCACACACACATACACGTTGATTGATATCCATCTTGTCTACGCTTTTCTCTCGCGGCTTCTTTCTCTATCTCATGCAGATACATCAAAAACACACACAAACTATACATTTTCAACAATTATCAATATAACTTTTTATCTACTGTTTCAAAAGAAAATGTAACAATCAACTTTTTTTAAATCAAATTTTTAATAAACATTTTGAACAAAATTGTTTAATTTCTAGTTCCAGTCTTTGGTATGTGATAACCTCAAAACCAAAACATGGTCACTTGGAGAACATCCAGGCAAAGCGATATGTGACCAGAAGGTTCACACAGAAAGATATAGATGATGGAAGCCTCCTTTTCATTGTAGATAGCCAGGGTGGACATTTCTCAGACTCTTTCAGCTTTAGAGTTGAGGATGTACGAGGAATATGCTAGCGACCAACAGTAAGTTTTTCTTAATCTTAAAATTAGAATAAAGGGGAAGGCTACAGTAAAACTTGGTTAAAGGGAAGACTGCAGTAAAACTAATGTCACACTTTCTCTCTTCAACCCTTCACCTTAAAGTAGGTATAGGTCCCCAACCAGGGCCTTGCAAGCTCTCATGCGCTGGGTTGCGGTTTTTGTAACTGAGTGTTTTTTTTAACAGGATAAGGTAGCTAATCCCAAGCCAAACCTCCACTTTCACCGTATATGGCATATGGTAGGTAATAGTGGTTCTATTCTTTATCCCGAATTTGGGACTCGGTAACCATACAGGCATCTGATTTGTGTTATGCATTGTCTTTGACTCTTTATCGGACAGAAGAGACGTGTAGGCACATGCATTGAGATTAGCATTGTCTATGTTGCGATCAGATCTCATATCAGACATGTATGCACCTACCCTTCTACCCATTCCAAGTAGCTCTCCTTCGACCCCTAACCGCTTAGCTAGACATTAGTCTGTTACCAGGACCACCACTTAGAGGTGAGATAGGATCTTGATCAATGCCAGCTTGCTGACCCTTGCACCACATTATATCCATCATTGCTCTGCTGCCCCTCTTTCATCTCTGACTGCATAACACATTCTGTGTTTATTTAATCAGATATCTTGTGTCTCTAACAAAGTGTGCTTGTCTGAAAATTTACAGATTTGCTCCCATCTTCATTCTGGAGAAGGATGCAGATTTATAAATGTTTTCAACGTCATCTATATGACCTGCTGTTCTTATGGCATTGGCATTTATGCGGAGAGGGACCGAGCCATATGTTTTAAAACCTGGCGCAATCAAGACAATCCTTCAACTTTAGACCCTTTTTTAAAACTGCAAGCTATCCCATTATCAATATCTTCAATTTTTGCTGCAATCATTTTTATTTTTATCTCTAAGCTATTACATTTTTGCCTTTTGATGAAGATGTTTTGGTTGAAGCAGCAATTTAGCAGTTGTTATACTGTATAACTATATCGTGTTTCTTTTTTGAGGTTAGTCTGATAAGATATCAACTTTAATAATTTATTTTATAACTGTCTTTTGCCAAGAAATAATTTATCAAACTAAAATGTGAATGTTTCTTTCTGTAGTTTTAAAATGAGCTGGTCACATGTGAAGTTTGGTAGAGAAGAAATTGTGGCATGTGAAAATATTGGTACTCTGGAAGTCACCGTTTCAAGGGCTGGAAATTTAGATCAATCAAGCTTTGTAGGAATCAATATTAGAGAAATGTCTGCTAAAAAAGGAGTTGACTTTGTTCCCAGTACATCTAAGCAAGTTCAGTTTAATCCTGGTAAGTATTTAGTTATACACTTTGTTAGTCTAAGTCATGTTCATGCTACAGAGTTCATGCATCGCCGCAGAGATCTTCCTGTGTAAGAAAGACATCGAAGTACACTTGTTTACTCACTGAAGTGCAATGATGATAGTCCTATCAACCAATCAATCAATCATGTCCATGTTTTTGATTGGTTATTGATTATTGAACTAAGTATCCATACTTTGTTACAAAAGTCCCAGATGAGATGGGCCAGTCACGTTGTGTGGATGCCTGATAAATGCATCCCAGAACGGCTGATGTGTGGGGAAACTAGATGGGGATAATTAACCTGTTGGTGAACATAAAATAAACGTTTCTAAAATACTCTTTCAGTGTTTTTTACAATGCTACATGATAAACAACACATGCTGGGAGTCCCTTGCACAAGATTGTTAAATATGGGTTTTAAAAAAAGGATTTAAAAGCCGAATGATTGACTTCATTGCGCCAGGTTTTTATCCATATGGCTCGGCCCCTCTCCGCAGAAATGGCACGCCATCTGCAGAGAGTATTGCACAAAGCACGAACTCCATAGCTCCAGCAACAATCCTTGGAGTCTCTGGAAAAAACAGCACTCATGAACAGAATGGCGCGTCGGACTCGAACCCACGACCTTCAACTCACAAGGCAAAGGCTTAACCACTTAGCCACAGAGACCCCCGAGTGAATTGTCCAGCTACTAAGATGCAGAGAAAACAAGCTGTGCAAAAAACAGAACACACAACATCCACATTTCCAATCCTGATCCTACATGTCCCACTTGTTGTTGGGGATAGTTTTTCAAAATTGGACTCTACAGTAACCTCTGCACACAACAGAGAGGTACAAACACACAGTTGAGGCTGCTGACATCCTGTCTTGCGATGGATGGCTACTAGCTTGAAGTACCTAGATTGCATTGACGTTGATTCTATTTAATTACAAAGGTGTTTTTTTTGTTAGTTAAAAATTCATTGCAGTCAAGTGAAAATTGAGTCTTGAATGTGTAGTCTTGTATTTTGTCAGATTACTACCATGGCAGCCTCTGAAAAAATACTTCAAGATGTTTACTGTATTTTTAAGGGTAAAATAGTATAGCATCATGACTTCTGAACTATTGAATCGGTATGCAAAAGAAAGCAAAAAAATGTACATACTCAAGCACATCATCCCTTAAAATCAAAGTTTGAATAGTAATAAAAAATTTAAATAAATATATTCACAGTAAAAATAAATGGAGTTATACTGCAACAAGTGGACTTTTTTTTATATCTTTGAAGTACAAAAACAAATAATATAATATTTGAAACCAAAATCAGGAGCAAATAGGAATAAACAAAATTACATTCAACCATCTGATTAAATACAACCAACCACCAATAACAGCATACAATAAAAGAGATCGGGTACTAGAGCTAAGGAAGACCAAGATAAAGACGGACAGACAATATCAAGACCACACAACATAAACATGGATATAACACAACAAGGGCGACTCATCTGGCCCTAGAATGCAAATTAAAGCTCCCATCCTTAAGGTTAACGGCAAAAGTGGACAGCCAACTACATCTTCCACCTTGGAATAAACAATAGACCATCTGAGACATATTCTGGGCACTTTTGCCCAGATTTTGTGTCCAATATTCCATCTTCCTAATGAGGTTGATTAATTCACTTTTGTATAGTAAAACATGTAGCAATGTATTAAAGGGGAAATACCATAACACAGTGTAAGATAGTTTTACAATGAACAAACGTTTTTTATCTAAAAATACCTTGCTTTGTGTTTTGATATTTTGAGTATGGCACATATTTTTACTATAATCTTCCTATCATATAACTAGTGATTCATTAGCAACATTCTATTGACTTCTCTATCCATCGTTTAACTCTTTCCACGCCATTTTTTTCTCAATTTTTAAGCAGCTAATTCAAGGGAAGTAAAAAAAATTTTAAATTACTATCCCAACTACTCGTCAATAAATAAACATATATAAATTATTATATACTAAATTGAAGAAAACTGGACAACCCAATAGAATAAAGGTTCAAAGTAGATAATAAAACAGTAGAAGTAAACTAGAAAGACTTTTATAAGAAGCAACTCTAGTGGCGCAGTTGGGCAAAGCGTCAACGGACTTCCCTGATGGCACAGTGTTGCGCTAAAGCGTGGAAAGAGTTAATAATTTAATACTTAGATCTACGCCACTTTTCTGTGCATTTTTATAGTTCCAACTATTTATTTTTTCAGGGCAGGCTCGAGCAACCTGGCAACTGACCATACTAGATGATGGCAAAGTTGAACCAAACAAGAAGTTGAGGTTGACACTAGTAGATCCTGTCAACACAATACTTGGTGATAGTAGAAAACTTAGAGTTGTCATCATTAATGCAGAAAATGGTAACTAGCAATTTTACTTACAAATTTTATATAATTTATATTTAATCAGTTTTTGTACACCCATATTTTCAGTGGCAACATATGACTGTGAAGAATGGATATTTGTAAGGGTATGAGCAAAACATGTATGTGTTTTTAAATAAAAGTGTTATAGAAGAGTCCTCCATATATCATGGACAGAGAAGAGAACAAATAGATCTATTGAGAAAGAACTCAAAATGTGAGAAAACTAACTGATGCTACAAGTAAGATTGAGAAAATTGAAGTATTTTAGATATATTAAAAAAAACAAAGGGTTGGAGAAGACCATTACGGAAGGAGACATCTCTGCATCATAGAGGTGAGTTTGAGTTTTTAGTTCTATCAGAGACAGACAGTAAAAATTAGTCCAGTGTTTAAATTAAGCATGTAAATGAACTCTTGGCAGTTGAAAATTGATACGGGTAGGTTGCAAATGACAAAATTCATTAACTCTTTCCACGCTTTAAGCCGCACACTGCGCCACGGTGGAAGTCCGTTGCACGCCATAAGCCGCACACTGCGCCATAGAGTTGCTTCCCTTATAAGAAGTCTTTCTTGTATTACTTCTACTGTTTTACTTATACTACTTTTCAACCTTGTTATTCTATTGGATTGTCCAGTTTTCTTCAATTTAGTTAGTATATAGTAATATATATATGTTTATTTATTGACGAGTAGTTGGGATCGTTTTATTTTTTTAAAATTTATTTTTTTACTTCCCTTGAATTAACTGCTTAAAAATTGAGGAAATAACTGTCACAATTTTGGCAACAATATTACCTCTTCAAAATTACATTGGAGACCCTCACCAGTGCTACTGAGTTTGTGCACTGCCACTGATCTTCTTTTGTAAGAAAGATATAGGAGAACACACAATTATTCACCAAAGTGCAATGATGATGGTCCTATCAATCAATCAATAATTAGGAGTCTGCAAGAAGGTATAGTTGGTTTTGTTGCAGATATTTCTGATCTTTCAGAAGTGGTCTCTAGCAACCCCAGCTTCAAAGTTGAATATCCAAAGAAATATCAAATTAAATTGTGTTTTAGTCAGATGACAACACTGCAGGTGAATTACAGTGGCTGATAAGCTCATTTTCACAGTACCTTGCTTTGTTTATTTGTATTACATGTTACTGCTAAGTACTTTTTGTATGCATGTTGCGAGTTATTGGTACACAGTACATTACATATATTTATTACAATATTTTGTAGGTGAATTCCCAAAGTACAATATGAATCTGTGTTAAATGTTTTACATGTGAATCCCCAAAGTACCATATGTATGTTTGTTAACTGTTTTTAGATGTGAATTCTCATAGAATCATATGTATATTTGTTACATGTGTACTGGTGAAATTCTATAGTATCATATCTATATATGTTCAATTGTTACAGGTGAATGCCCACAGTACCTGGGTATGGTCAGTAAACACACAAGTCGTGAAGATATAACTATGTCAAGTCATGGTTCCTCTTTGCCAGCAGCTTTAGACAATAGAGATCAAATAATATTGGTAAGTTTACTTTGTTATGCACCTATGTGTTACTGGGGTCCTCAATGGAAGCAAAGAATCATAACACTGTGACCTACAAGGTATGTTGTGAAAGGTGACTAAGGTGGGGTTTGATGTAGGGCTGGCTAACCTATCCAGTAGAAAATTTCAGCCACAAAATCCAACCGACCATGAGCAAGTCAAATAAAATAATAACTATGCCAACAAAGAGAAAAGAAAGCTATTCTAGAAGAGCTATACATGTAGAAGAGATTTGGAGGCAGAGATCAACAATACATAAAAGAGCTGGAGGTCGCTGCAGGAGATAACTAGAGATAGGAAGACTTGGCATGAGTTGGTTGAGGGCCTATACCCCAATCGAAGTTAAAAAGGCATGAGGGAGAGACATATATTACACACCTGATTTTATAAGTTTGTAAGATCACTGATAACATGAGTCCAACCTCCCTTTCTGTTCTTCAACATGCATGTAATATATATGTATGTATGTATGTGACCTTTTTCATCTTTACAAACAATTATCAAAGTGTTTTACTGTGACAACATCTAAGTTTGCACTTGCCTTTCCAATCATTCCTAAGTCTCTTGTGATTGTTGCTTTCTTTGTTGTTTTTAAGCCAAAAACAAAGATGAAATGCCCTCTCCATTATTGCCTAGCCTGTTCAGCTGATATGTGAAATGTGCCTAAACATGTGTATTAGGGACTGTATCAGCTGATACTCTCTAGCTTACCTGTAAATATAAAATACAGAACCTTAAATGTTCAATGGCACATAAAGTAGAGATTAAAAAAATGTAACTCAATTTCATATTGTTCTTTTATTTTGACCTTAAATTTAGTTCTATGCAAGTCTCTGATTCAAAAGTTCTCCATGTGTCCCTAGAAATCCCTTTTTCCAACTGTCCCTGCAATGTCCACAGCATTGCATGTCTTGGCCATCTTTCTTTTATCACTATGGGAAGAAGATATCCAATCCATTGCTATATTAGTTCATAAACAACAAATGATTAATATTGAATTTATGTGGGTAAAATATGACAGCAAGTACAGAAATAAAAACAATTTAACTTTTGGTCAAACGCTCTCAGTGACATCAACCAATTAAAATACAACAGAAACAATCAGCAAAATTCTCACACAACAGTAACTAAAAACTAACTGACTAAGCACTTAGAGGAGTGATCTTACTACAGACATAGATTCTAATGAGGTATGTCATTGGTAAAGACTCAGTCTTACTTCCTTATTAAGAATCCCTAGCAATTACACAGGGGTAATTATTAAACCTTTTGTTTCCTTTTCAACAAGATTCATAATGAATGATGAAGGAAGTAATTAATTATTAACTATTTCCATGCATTTCGCCACACACAGCGCTACAGTGGAATTCCGTTCAATGCCATTTGCCCTACACTGCGTCATTCGAGTTGCTTCCCTTATAAGAAGTCTTTCTAGTTTTACTTGTACTGTTTTACTTCTGCTACTTTGTAACCTTGTTATTCTAATAGGTTGTCCAGTTTTCTTAAATTAGTATGTAATAAGATACATATATAAATGTTTATTTATTGGTGAGTAGTTATGATTTTTTTTAAATTTGCTTTTTGCCTCCTTGAATTAACTGTTAAAAATTGAGGAAATAAGTGTACGTGGAAAGAGTTAAACCATTTTTTTATCTTTTCAATAAGATCCTACAAGGGATAGAGAGGGATTAAACCTTTTGTTTCCTTTTCCATAACATTCACTAAAGATTCATAACAAATGATACTAGGGGTAATCAAGAAGGTCAAGTTATAACCAATTTATTAAGAGTTAAACAATTTATTGTAATCTATATTTTCTCTCTATCCACAGTATCACAAATTAAGCAGTATACCACAGCACCCTGGGTTTGACAACACATATCTTAACACAGAAGCAGAGAAAAAGACTGCACGAGAAACTTCTTCTCCGTCCTCATCTGTTGATAGAACTTCTACCTCGCCAGTAGGGAAAAGAACAATAAAAAGGGAAAGGAGGAAAAGGAAATAAAAATAAAAACAAGAAAAATGCTAAAAAGAAAAGAAAGAAAAAAGGCAGAAAGAATGATGTTCCTATTTCAAACTCATTTTCTACACAGACTGTGACATCCCCAAGTTACCCAAATGTAGGTCGGTCTCAGATATCTGCGGTGTATCAGGTATGAGTTATTGAAATATTTTCAAGATTTTATTTATATATTGTATTCATTGGTTATTGGTTACTAAACTGACATCATTGCACTTCAAGCAGAACCATAGGTGCTCAGTCTCCCCCACCAGATATCAAAGAGTATGTATACTGATGGTTCCCGTGGCTCACTGATTAAATACACTCCTCACTCTGCCTCTAAGACATCCAGTTCTACTTGTACAATGGATAACTTCAAACTGTGTACATTGCTGGACCGATTCAACATCTATTTTAGTGTCCTCCCCCAACAGGCAGTCGTGAAGAGACCGAAGAACATCACCCGTATCCATTTTCAATTGTATTCATTAGGGCTATTATATGTAATAATATATTACTATATGGACTTTTAACAAGGCAGTGGAAAGACATATATGTGCTTTTGAAATTAGTCTTCCTTATATCATGGACAGAGAAGAGAACAAATAGTCTATCCAGAACAAACTCAAAATTAAAGAAAACTGACTAATGCTACAAATAATAATGAAAAAATTGAAGTATTTTAGACATATTTGAGACACAACGGGGTGGAGAAGACCATTATGGAAGGAAAAATCCATGCAAAGAGAAGAGGAAGACCACGGGAAGATGGATTCAGGATGTAACTGATGATTTGAGCATGACGGATGCAGAGGCAGAACATCTGGCCTGTGAGAGAGAGAGAGCAATACCGAAGGACTATTAGATTGGCAAAGTTCTGCTCATGACTAGCTGTTTGATGACGATGTAACTAGACAATGGATATCATATGGAATTCTTTGGAATAGTCATAATACAGGAAGTCTGGGTATATAAAACTGAATAACAATGATCGATACAAAAATAAGTTGCAAGGCCTGCAGCAAAAGTACAGTTACTGAATAAGGACATCTCATCCAAGAAATCTTTATCAAGCAACAGATTCAAAGAAAATAACCTATAATCGATGAGTTAACAGTAGTAAAGTAATTTTTGGAAGATTTGCAATTTCAAAAAACATTTTAGAGTAAATTTATGGTTTGTTTTCAGTATCCCCGAATAACCTAGTCAAGTTTTTTTAAATCTCATTATAGGTGCCAAAGAAATGTACTGCAGTAACTAAAGGATTGCTGCACTTTGATGATTTTAATTACCAGCTTCTAAAATGTGATGGTAAAGAGTGGCAAGCATGGAGTCCAAGTTCAGGAAATGATGCTACCAACATGGGAAGCTGTCAGCAAGGTATGTATTTGTGTATTTCTCACTAAATAATTTGTAATATAATTAATCTTTACTGCATATTTAGTCAGTACTTTTATTTCAAGTCTATGTTTTAAATCAAATTGGGTTTTCCTATGCAGAAATATTTGTCCTGTGTATTAATATAATTTTGTGATCTGCATTTCCTAGACTGGTACGAGTATGATGGCCGTTGCTACAAACCAATGGATGAGCGTTTATCATGGGATGAGTCTGAGGATAAGTGTGTCAAAATGTTTAATGGACACCTTACTTCCATCCGGTCTGTAAGACAGTTACAGTGGCTGACTGAAAAGATGTCCAACAAAGGCTTTTGGATAGGTCTGTTGTTTTAATTCATTGTAGCTGTTTAATCCTTTGTAGCTGTTTCATCATTTGTAGCTGTTTCATCATTTGTAGCTGTTTATGATGTTGTCTGAAATTTAACATGCTTGAAAGTTTTTTTTTTTTAATATATAGAGTTTGGATAAAGTATTTTTTCCCAATCTTGTTTTATCTCAAATTATAATAATAATAATTCCTCTTGTACCGTTATATGTTACATAGAGGCTGCAAGCATTTCTCCATACCGCTCAATCCTGCACAACTCACTCAGTCTCCTTCATGGAACTGAGACCAATATTTCATGCCTCTCTCAGCAAAGTTGGTTTCAGATTCTCCTTAGCACTCCATCTTTCCTGAACCCTTTGCATCCCACTTCAATGCCTGCTTTGATATTCTTTTATCATTTTTTTCTCATGGTATGCCCAACATATCTTCATCTTCTCCTTCTTATAACAGTTGTTACTATTGGTTGACCAGACATTTCTCTGATTTCATTACTTCTCCTGAATTCGTTCCCTTTTATGCTCATTATTTTTTGCAGACATCTATTTTCAAATGCAATCAACACGCTTTTAAATAATGCATATTTTTAATATATTTGCTTTTAAATATCTCAAATAATGCATATTTTTCATTTGAAAATGTGTGTTTCAATAAAACTTTACTTTTCCTACAAATATTTTCTTATCAAAACAAAACATTTTGCACACCAAACATTACACATCACTATTTGATATGTACAGGAAAATATTTTATTCAAACAGAATTGCACTTTTCTAGTTTCTAATATTTTTGCACTAATGCTTTTCATTATAGTTTGTGTAATAATCTGACAGAGAATTTCGTTACTGCATACTCAAAGAAGCTGATCTTTGTTATATTTTTAATGTGGTGGTTGATGAAAAGGTACTAGGTTCACTCCTTCGTGGAGCCATCTGGATATTTTTCCAAAGATTCCTGATCTCATTGTAGGTGAGATCGATTTCCTAGTTCTATCGGGACGGACGATAAACATAGGTTCCGTGTTCAATTTGAGCACGTAAAAGAACCCTTGGCAGTTCAAAATCGAAAAGAGCAGGCTGGAAAGCCACTGCCCTGGCAAAATTTATTTGAAAATTTTAAATAAATATCTTCACCATCTTCAAAATTATATCGGGGACCATTACATCAGGGACCCTCACCGGTGCTGTGGAGTTTGTGCACTGTAGCTGAGATCTCCCTGTGTAAGAAATAGATCGGAGCACACATGGTTACTCACCGAAGTGTAATGATGATGGTCCTATCAATCAAAGCTGCTCACTGGTTAACCCCACTCCTCATTCTACCCCTCAGGCATCCCGTTCTGCTTGTACAAGTGTAATTTCACATTCATTATATCACTGTGTAGATATAATATAAATTATAGTATCTTTGTCCAACAGGTGGTTGCCGACAAATCAAAGGATGTCCATCTGCAACGATCAATACAATTGATACAAGACTCTCCGCTCTCTCTCATTCTTATGTGCACCTGCATATTCCGCACAGTTAATTCCTGCAACCCTCTAGAGCAATGGTTCTCAAACTCTGGGTCGGACCCTTTGGGGGTCAAGACCATCGGAAAATACATATTTATCATAATTATAAATAAATATTTCACAATATACAATTACATACTGTTTTTGTGACTATTACTATGCTTTAATTATGTTCAATTTGTAACAATGAAAATACATCCTGCATATCAGATATTTACATTACGACTCATAACAGTAGCAAAATTACAGTTATGAAGTAGCAATGAAAATAATGTTATGGTTGGGGGTCACCACACTTGAGGAACTGTATTAAAGGGTTGCGGCATTAGGAAGGTTGAAAAACACTGCTCTAGAGATTAGAAAGCTCCATAAGCAACAATTTATGCCACAACCTGATATTTTGTACCTTCATAAGCATTAACAACTGCCTCAGTATATCAAGTCTCAGAGAATCACAAGATGGTAACATTAATATATTTAGTCTCCATCCTTATACTGGAAGTATGCCTGCCTGCCCAGGATGTTCATAGCACGTTGAACGACTGGTGACAAGCCCCCTGTGAGTGCGGTTCAATTCCATGGGCTGGCAAAAAAGCCACAGGTTCTCCGGATTTATGGTGTTCATGGCATCGATCCAAAGGGTTACCATGTCCATGGCACCGAGCTGAAGAGCTGAAAGCTCAAGTGCTTCTGGATCAAAAATAAAAAAAATTACAAAAAAATACAGGAAGTAGTTATCCTGTAATTTCCATTTCACTCTGCAACAACCCTACCATGTGGGACTAGCACATAAACCCATCATGACTTCTCACCATGATGTACAGTCTCGTCAGTACATACACCAACGTTTCGACCAACAGGCCGTTATCACCTTTTTGGTTGAAACATTGCTGTATAGTGTTATTGTTTTTGTATTTTGTAAAACTACAGTATTTTGTTTTTACGTATGCCGCCATTGCTACATAGTTTTACTGCAGTCTTCCCCTATATCGATAATACTATTTTTATCACAAAAGTAATGACTAAGGAAAGCAATGGCAAACTATTAAATGTATAAGTGGTGCCTAGAAAATCGACGACTAGTTTACTGTTGTTGATGGCAAAGTTCTGTGAAGAATATGCCCATATTTTCATTTTACAATTAATAATCCAAATTTCCTTTTTATTTTATAGACTGTGAATATTCATTTACATTGGAATACTTGTCTGAATGTCCATTTATATATTTGCAGGTCTCAACGATAAAATTGGGAGCGGCAGATGGCAGTATACAAATGGTGATCCTGTAACAATGGTTAACTGGCAGAACATAAGACCTCGTGATAGACGAAGCAGTCACAAGAAAAACTGCATAGTTGTTAAAAACAATCAAGTGGCGCAACAAACACTGTGATAGGTTCTTATCTCGATACGTCTGTGAAGCATTTCCAACTAAGGAACCTGTTATCAATAGACCAACAAGAAAACCTCGAAGAGATCATTCAAGAAGACATACACGTCGGCAACGAGTCACTCATGGGTCTCAGATAGTAGATGAAGGATTCTTATACTATCCTCACTCGTGAAAATTGTCACAAATATTGTTCCCTGTCTACTATGAGGCCACATTTTGATACATTACTATATACACATATCAAATTGTTCAGTACAAGTAAAACTTAAAACATTGTGATACTGTAAGCGAAATGAAGCGGAACCAAGAGAACATGTTCTTACAAATGACTGTGTGATTCATGAAAGTGATGTAATAATAATAATCCAGTGCTGACGTTAATGATTAATGTTATATTAACTTATCAATGATTTATACGTGTTTGAATTCAACATTTAATTCTTTAACCCGTTCGAGAATCTGATCTGATCTACTGACTCTCGGCATGTTTTAAGATAAAGCAAAGACAATATACTGGCTAATTAAGTATACTTTGCAATATAAGTACACCTGAAGGTACAAAAGTGTACAGAGTTACAAAAAATTAAGTTTGTGACATTTTTTAACACCGAGCTGTGGATTTTAAAAACAAGAATTTGTGATTTCTTCCTAACAGACACACAAGTTTTGAAAAAGGAATATGTATATATCGTAACGAGATTCATCAAGGACTTTAACTCTTGAGGCTACTACTTTGAATAATAGCCACACAAGAATGAGTTCTCCACACTAAAAACTACTGTGTTCTATAGATATTCATCTATAGAAGGAAAGACTGCAGTTAAAACTACATCACAATGGCAAAACATGTAAAAACATAGTTTTACAAAAACAATAACAATATACAGCTGTTATTGTATTTTGTAAAACTACAGTACTTTGTTTTTATGTGTAGATAGTCATAGATGGTATACAATTCTTAGGGCACAAACCCACTACAGCCTGGCCACAAAAGGCCAAATTTTAGATCGTTCTTTTCCAAATGTACTGTAACTGTCAATTTTGACAATCACATTCATATGTATATATATATAAAAAATATATATCATAGCCAAAGTATACAGGCTTGTGTGGATGAATATATGTTTTCTGTTCACAGGCACAAGTTAGTAGAGCCATCAATTCTCTGCTACAGATTCATTGGGGTTTAAAAATGAGTGTAAACCAAACTTTTAAGTGTCAATTTATTTTGAAATGAAATTAGAGGAACCAATTTGAATGTAGAATAACTCAATAAATAAAGATTCAAAAAATATAGTAATGTGTAGAACGCATATATTAAATAACTAATATTCTTGTAGCATGTGTGAGAGAGTTTATTATGTTTTATTTAAATAGTTGTGTCAATTTAAAAATGTATGATATGTACTTCTTAAATTCATCAAAACTTTAAGATCAAAATTTGACTTCCGTTAGCCTTTAATTTGAAATTACCATGTATTAATGATATTCTTTGAAATGTTCATTTGACAGTCGTTATTTGTGTATTTAATGTGATAAGTACACATAATTGAAGAATATAATTGTATTAACTGCTTCATCTTTTAAACTATATTATAAAAGAATTTTTGGTTTTGTCTGAAAGTTGTCCTAGCAAGAAGTAGTGTCCTTGTTTCAACTTAATTTTTTTGCTAAAAATGTATTTTTGTCTCATGTTGTTAGTTATTAACTCTTTCCACGCTTTAAGCCGCACACTTCGCCATGGTGGAAGTCCGTTGCATGCTTTAAGCCGCACACTGCGCCATAGAGTTGCTTCCTTATAAGAAGTCTTTCTAGTTTTACTTCTACTATTTTACTTCTACTACTTTTTAACCTTGTTATTCTATTGGGTTGTCAGTTTTCTTCAATTTAGTATATAATAATATATATATATATGTTTATTTATTGACAAGTAGTTGGGATCGTAATATTTTTGTAACATTTTTTTTTTACTTCCCTTGAATTAACTGCTTAAAAATTGAGGAAATAAATAGGCGTGGAAAGAGTTAATTAACCATGTTTTAGTTCATGTTGTCAGTTAAGAATTTGTCGTTTGTTCCATGTTTTCAGTTGTTACAATTTTGTTTTAGTCCCATGTTGTGAAATGATACAGTTTTGTTATTTTAGTCCAAATTTGTCAGATTCCCATGTTGTCAGATTCCCACATTATCAAATGTTACAGATTTGCTGTTATAGTCCCGTGTTGTCAGATATTAATTTACAAAACATCATTATAAAAACTACAGTTCTGTTATGTTTACATGCACTATTGTAACATATTCTGTGAATAATTATCAGCAATAATGTTCCTTGTGCTCAGTTGTCCATGCAATCATGCAGGATAACTTCATAATTAAATGCCTGCAGGATAACTTCATAATTAATCAATAGTTTTATTATTAAGTAGGTTATAAGAGCTACAACAGTGTAGTGGTTAGTGCACTTGCTTTGTAGTCCCAGGATAAAATTCCACAGTAGGAATGAGATTTTTCAACTAAGGCTATAAGGTTGACCCATTTTGGTACCATTGAAAAGTTTAAGGGTTCCATCTCAGTATTCTCTCCTGGTATTTTTCCTATCAAGTTTATAGTTCAAATTCCCAACCTGCCCACTGCATGGCAACAGCATTTAATCTTCGGCTCAACCAAATCACATAGTGATTACATAACTAGTATATACATTACACAGCAGTGACTTAGTGCAGTGACTTAGTGTCTGTAAGTCTAGAAAAAAAATCAATAGCAATCCATCTTCTTCTTCTTCAAATGCTCCATATCAACCACTTGTTAACCACTCCTTGTGTTTATATGTGATCTGAGCCTGAGAGCAATTGTACATTGTGCCAGTTATGCACCTACAAGTAGGCCAGCACATCTGATTTCTGTGATGCTTTTATTTACTATTGTAGCTCTCCTAGGCTTCTACCTCAGTCACCTCTTACGGCATGCCTTGTAGGTCACAGTGTTGCTATTTTTGCTCCCTTCCGAACCTAAACAACACACAGGCATAACAGCAACTCAATAACTGGGATATATGCTATATGGTTTTAGTGTCTTGATTCCAGAAAAAACCTAGTGGTAATTCCATAGCTGTTATTTGATAGTGATTTTAATGTTTTTAAATCTAGAAAAAGCCCAATAGCAATGCTACAACTGGGATAAATACTATATGATATGCTGTTTTAGTGTCTTGAGTTAAGAAAAAGCCCAGTGGTAGTTATCTATAACTGGGATATATGATTGGGATTGTAGTGATTTGAGTATAGAAAAATGCCCAAAAGCCAACCCATAACTGGGATATAATCTATACAATAATACTTTTAGTGTCTTGAACTGAGAAAAGCATTATTGTAATCCCATAACTGAGATAGAAGCTATATAATAACGTTCTCAGTATCTTTGTAAGTAATCTGGTACTGTTCTACTCCAATGCATTTGTTTTTTGAGCATAGTATTTTAGTTCTGTCTGCTGCTGTTTATTTCATCTGCTAAGCATGATGTGGACCTCAGAGATAACAGAGAGAAAGACACTGTTTATTAAATGTACACAAAAGTCCTTTATATAAATCTCTTCTTATCCTTGACATGAATTGCAATTCAAGTGATGAACAGTTTTGTGTTGACACTTTAGCGACGGCCATATGCATTTATGCGGTGTATGTTGCTTTTTTGTTGCTGATCGGCTGTGTCATTCTGGAATTAGTTCACACACTCACAGGTGACAGTTGTTAGCATTTCGTGTGATTTTCGTTGGCACAGGAACGGAGCAATTATGGGTGACCCGTTGCAGTGAAGTTGGAACCATACATATGAACTATGAACTATCTTTTTATCCTAACGCTGTGAGGCAAAATAGGATGGAGAAAAAGAAAGAAAAATAACTATTCTTCAAAGTTGACATTTTTTAATAACACTAAGAAATGTTTATAAAATACATTGTCTGTTGTGAGATTTAGTTTCCAAACACATAAGAGTAGATCTTATATCTGTTTAGCAGGAATATATTTTCATTTAATTAGTTGTTTCTTCAATGCTTGTATTAAGTTAGAAGATATTAAAATCATGTATCATTTACAGTGTTTTCTATCTATATATTCTTCATGTCATAGTTAACACATGAAGCATTTACAAGTGATCCCTGTTGTAACCAGTCTGCTGTCTTTCAACCCATGGTATCCATGCCAGTCCACTCTTCTTTATTTCCCTTTCTACTGTCCTTCTTAAGGTTTAATTTAGCCTTTCCTGTATTCTCCTGTCGTCTGCTGTCCTTATAAAAAGTGCCAAGCGGCATTCTGCATATATCTAAGCCATCTATATTTAAATTCTTCTGATAACAGTTGCTAGTGATCGGAAATTATCTTGTATCACAGCTTCCATTTGTGATCACTTCTGTCAAAAATATTTGCAAGATTCTCTGAAAACAGGTATTTTCAAAGGTCTCTAATTTATGTGTAATGCCTGTAGTCCTTTTCCTGCATTTGATGTATTTCTAGTGGTTGGTGGATTGACAGAATCATCATAGTTTCATTTCATTGAATAATCATGTGTGTTCCGATATCTTTCTTACATAGGAATTACACACTCCAGCACCGGTGAGGGTTCCCAACTGAATTTTTAAGACAGGGAAAATTTGTAGGAATTTTAATTTTGATTGTTATTATTAATGGTTTGTACTAAGCAGTTTACCTAATGTCAGTCCCCATCTTTCAATTCCTTTCCTCTGTTCTCTTCCAAGTTTTCTTTCTATCAATGTCCTATCCATTGCCAGCGTCTCTTCCATAGCACCCCAATACTCTACCTTGTTTACATTTCAGTAAAGTGTAACCACTTGTATAGAGTCACTTTCTAATTTAAGTGAATTCTTATGTTTTCTAATTTCTTCACACAATATTTTTTGTGTAATATTTCACCACTGGTGTGCTCATAATAAAAACAAATGGCAAATTGTAAGCAATAACTTTCTTTGAGCAAGACAAAGCAATAAGAGCATAATGGTTGTGAGTTTATTGTGTTGTAAATATTGTTTTAGTATTCATATAACTTTTTATTTTTGTATGCTGTTTCTTTGTGTTTGTTTCAATCTCAGAGGGAGTACAAGCTTGTGCTTTGTTTTTTTTCAGTGTTTGCAGTTGAACAGCTTAAATGTTCGTAAATTTCATTCTTTGTGACTTATCCCCATATTCTTCCTCTCAATTCCACTTGAAGCACAGAACATAAACAAATTGCCTCAAACCAGATATATCTT
This sequence comes from Arion vulgaris, assembly GCA_020796225.1. Classification (NCBI taxonomy): domain Eukaryota; kingdom Metazoa; phylum Mollusca; class Gastropoda; order Stylommatophora; family Arionidae; genus Arion; species Arion vulgaris. The sequence goes on from CM036763.1 coordinate 43,486,871, forward strand.
CAGCAAACCAGCTTAGTCCATTCCAGATCATATCCGCTTCTTCTCTGTCTATAGTTCGTCTCTATGTCTCTCTAGATCTTCCCCTTCCTCTCTTGCCTCTGAATTCCATTTTAGAGCCATATATGAGTGTGTTGTCCTCTGGATTCTTTATGTGTGTCCCAACCATTTCCATCTCCTCTTTTTTATTTCCTCGCTAATATTGTTAATGCATGTGCATCAAGTGCTCACAGTATTGAGTATTCTTTTATCCCAATGAATTCTAAGAATTCTTATGATACATCTTCCTTAAAAGCCTGTTATGCAACTGTCTGTCTTGTTACTTGTTTTTTTTATGTCTCTGATCCATAGAGTAGAACTGAGCACACATTTGATTTGTATATATCAAGTTCAGTCTGTGTTCCATAGGCTGATGACCTTCTTATGTTATCCTTTGATCTGAAAAAAAAACCTTGTATTGAAAATGGCTTGCTTTGGTATTAAAAAAGTTGTAATCTCATAGAAACCTTACGAAAAAATAAGTGTCAGACAATCAAGGTTCTCAGGGCATATAATGCGAGGAGGCGTATAGAACATTTGGTGACAACTGGTAAAATTCAAGGAAGGTTTTTTAAAAACACTTTATTTTAATCTTTTAATGTATTTTGCATGAGCAGCAGCTTTGCAGCATACTCTTGTAGATTCTCCAATACCAAGGATACTCGATCTCACTTAAATTGAGATCAGGGATCTCTTAACAGATATCCTGTTTCCTCCACGTGGGGAACAAATCGAGAATCTTTGGGGTGAGAGGTATGCAATATACCTCTATGTCACAAAGTTACATTGGGAAAAGACAGTTTAGTTGTAGTATCTTTATATATATCCTTATCTTCTGAAAAACATAATAACAATTCAATTAACTTTGTCTGTTAGTCTTTGGTCCACTTTTTATTTCTACAAAGCATAGGGTTACAGTTAGATCATACTCTTTTACAGCAAGGGCCATTTATTTGTCCATACATTGCTGATTTCTGCAACAATTTGTTCCACAAGATTCAAGTTTGTATTCGCATGTATAAGACTCCTTTATTGTCATACCAAACTTGTCATTCGCATGTAAAAGCTCCTTTATTGTCATACCAAACTTGTCAATTCGCATGTATAAGTCTCCTTTATTGTCATACCAAACTTGTCAATTCGCATGTATAAGTCTCCTTTATTGTCATACCAAACTTGTAGCACCCCAAAACAAATGTTGTTCTGTGAACTATCGGAGGGGAAGAGGCACAAGGTCAGACCACTGCTCAGATATAAAGATGTCTGCAAGGCCTCAATGAAGAACTTTTCTATAGGTCCCCAGCACATGGGAAAAACTAGTTGATGACAGAGTTGTGTGGAAGCATATTGTGCAAGGGCGAATAGTCTTTTGAGAAGAAACTTGTGTATGAGCTGAAAGACAAGAGAGACACGTGAAAACTCAGAGGGTGTCACAGTAAAACACTTGCCAATTGATCATCTGTAAAGATGAAACAGGCCATATATTGTCATACATGTATATATATATTAAGACCAATCCTCATTGTTCTTTGTATTAAACCCGGCATCACACTCAGATGGTGTACTGTTTGAGTTTTTACCATATAATAATTAGATCAAAAATAATGTTTACCACTATTTTGCACTATGTAACTATTTTTAATAATTTAAAATATCTATTTTATTATAACTTAAACTATATAATGCAAAGAGGATGTTTAGAACATTTGGTGACAACAGGTACAATTCGGGTGAAGGAGAGATTGTGGAAGACAGAGAGAAGATGTTGGATGGTCTGACATCTTGGTTTGACAAAAGATCAACGTCAGAACTGATTACCTGCATGAATAAGAGAGAGTTGTGGAGAGACATGATCCCATGCGTTGGCAGGCATGGCATTTGATTGATTGATTGATTGATTGATTAATCAATACATTACTTTTTTAATTTAGAGAATTTACATTACATATTTACATTTCTCTGAAATTATTATCATGTGGTAAGATTAATTATTACAGTAATTATTACTGTAGGTGTACAGTCATCTCATATAGTTACAGTATAATACTATTTACAGTAATAGTTCTAATTTATTAGCATATTTAGTAAAACATGTATTATGTCATTTGAAAAAATATACATATCAATAGTGGCCAATTTTCATTGACATTATGTGTCCTGTCTTATGTGTCATGTTGCAAATGATTGCTATTGTGAACTTCTTTGTGGTTCTGTAAATATAACATTGTGTAGAAGAATACAATACAACTGATGTAGTATATTTGTACAATACAAGTATTATTTTTGTTTATTTTTGTGTGTGACTAGTTTCGAATTTGTGACTAGTCTTCCATCTCTTCTTCTCTTCTGCCATCTCTTCCACTTCTTTTCATGTTTTATCTATCCTTTTAATATCAGTCTCGAGCTCTATTCTCCAGGTATGCCTAGGCCTTCCCTACCCTCTTTTCCTGTGGGTTCCAAAACATTGCCTGTCTTGCTATGCTTCCGGTCGGTCTTCTAAATGTGTGTTCTATCCAGCGCCTCTCTTTACCTAATTATCCACACAATTAGTGTATTTATCTGTTGAAACATACTCTGAGAAAATAATATAAACAAAAGTATCTTCTAAACCAGGTAATTTTTGTGCCAAGACATACAGGTGTTGAGGAGACTAAACGGGCTGATAGGCTTGTGACCCAATGGTTATTGTCGAAAGTGGAAAAGCAATGGACCAGGGTGATATTCTGAATGTTTCAACGGAGTTAGGTCGTGTAAACGATTCAAAGAATTTGGGTGAATCTCATAACAAATAGCAATTTAAATGGTAACCATCTAACACCAGTTCAAAAATGTTACTATCTTGGATCCATAGCCACTGCCACCCTTTCTCTTGACGAAGCAATCAATGCTGGATTAGGTAGTGCGGCTATTAGATTCAGCAAACTAACAAAGAGCGCCTAGGGCAACAAAAAATTAACATTGCAGACGGAGATTCAATCTTTCAATCAAATGAAAAGTCAGTGCTGTTCTATGGCTCGGAAACATGGAGGATAACAAAAGACCTTCATAAATGGATACTTACATAAAATAGAGCGACTGAGATTGTATGATATGATTACAAATGAGGAACTCAGAGAAAGAACTAAGTAGATACCAGTGGAGAAAGAGCTAAGGAAGAGAAACTGGAGATGGATAGGACACACATTGAGCAGACCTATCGCAAACATTACAAGACAGACACTATTTTGGAACCCGCAGGGAAAGAGGAGTAGGGGAAGGCTTAGATATACCCGGAGAAAAGAGCTGGAGACTGGTATTAAAGGAAAGGATAGATAAAACATGGAAGAGATGACAAGAGAGAGGAAGAGCTGGAAGAAGTTTATTGAAGACATGTGCTCCGTTGGGAGTTGAAAAGTGAAGAAGACTCAGATTCTACTCTGTACTTCTTTACTATATGGCTCAGCAACATGGACAACCTACTCAATGCATGATAGGAGACGCAACATCTTTCACCTTCAATGCCTCCGCAAGATTATGAACATCAGGTGGTACGACAATATAGCAAACTCTGCAGTACTGCAACGTGCAAACTTGCCATCCATCATGGGAAAGCTCAGCAGGAGAAAACTACGATAGCTACAACATGTGAAAATAATAGAAAATATTCGCATGCTTCAACAGATGTTGTTCTGTGAACTTTCAGATGGGAATATACTCCAAGGCAGACCACTGCTCAGATATAAGGATATCTGCAAGGCCGCAATGAAGCACTTTTCTGTCGGTTATAACAAATGGAAAAACTAGCTGATGACCGAAACAACATTACACATAGGTCCAGAATCTTTAGACAAAAGACTTAAGGATGCTCTTGAAAGCAAGAGAAACAAGCGCAACTCAGAAGTCGTCACAGTAACACACTAGCCAATTGACCATCTGTAAAGACGAAAAGGCCGCACAAACACATATATATATATAATAAAGGGGATGTATTTGTTAAACGTTTCGTTCGGCAAGGAAGAACACTTTATATCCCCTTTGTTCCTTGTGTCAGACAGTGACGTTGAGTTTGTACTATCTACTACAGGTTAATAGATAATATGGTAACAATTTCTGATGGGTTAGGTTTCCTAAGATTCCCGTCAAATCATATAAGTTTAATTGCTGTCTTGATGTGGAAAAAGGTGCGATAGCATTCTTCTAGTCTAAAGGGGGCGCTACTGTGACACCCTTACAGCCTCGAAGGAAAGCAGAAGATAAAAGGGTTAATTCCCTTCTAACAGTCAGGTATGCATCTGCACTAGGCTTCAACACAGGGAAGATTATATCTAACGGCCAGGGGTTGACTAAATTGCACAGGGCCTCCCTATATGGCTCCGTAGTTCTATGCAGAAATGACCCACCACCAGCACAAAGCAGAACTCTGTAGCTCCAGCAACATCCTATTGATAACCTTTTAAAAATGTACATGTAATCTTAACGACGCGGTCCAGATTCGATCCCACGAACCATGTTGATATGGACAGGTAAAGAAAATGTTTGAATGAACAACCAGTGGCGGCTTGTAATAATTGTTGTTGATGGGGCCAGAGAAAGAGGTCGCTATGTTAGCATACGATCTAAATAGAATACATTTCTACTGACTCTAAAAATATAGTGCACTTTAAATGTGGGAAGCTTACTACTTAGGGAGAAAAGACGCTGAATTTCAGACTATGTATGATATTTTAGTGTTATATATTCAAATTTCAAAGCTAATTAGTATCACGTTAAAAGTAATAATTATAAACAAATAATTTCTAAAATAATAAATGCATGGTACACATTATTTTTGGTGGGGCCCGACTCTACTGGCCCTTAATGACGAGCCGCCACTGTGAACAACTATACCAAGTGTTCTATTGCCAGCTAAAGCAAATGCTACACGAGAAACAGCTTAAGCAAAGCTTGTACTGCCATTTACAAATATATATAAACGGAATAACCAAATGTTGTACTGCCATTTACAAATATATATAAACGGATTAACCAAATATATATAAACAGATTAACCAAATATATATAAACGGATAAACCAAATGTACTGCCATTTACAAATATAAATAAACGGATTAACCAAATATATATAAACGGATTAGCCAAATATATATAAACGTATAACCAAATATATATAAACAGATTAACCAAATATATATAAACGGATAAACCAAATGTACTGCCATTTACAAATATAAATAAACGGATTAACCAAATATATATAAACGGATTAGCCAAATATATATAAACGTATAACCAAATATATATAAACGGATTAACCAAATATATATAAACGGATTAACCAAATATATATAAACGGATTAACCAAATGTTGCTTGAATGAAAATCGTTGCATATCTTTTACACGACGTCGCTATCAACCACAGGAAATAAGTCGTTGATTTTTCTAGGCACCACTTATACGTTCAGCAGTTTGCCGTTGGTTTCTGAACGGTGATGTCAATTTTTACCGTTCGTAAAAATACTACACAAAAAAATACACGTCAACGACGGTAGTGAGCTCGATCACAACCCAAGCGTACCTGGTTCAAACACCGTGGCAGGCAGTTTGGAAGTAAATTAGTTCCCTTGGATTTTTACGAAAGGTAAAGATAGACCTCACAGTTCAAAAAACAGTGACAAACTACTGAATGTATAAGTGATGCCTAGAAAATCAACGACTTGTTTACTGTGGTTGGTGGCTACAACCTGTAAATGATATGCCATGATTTTCATTTTTCTCTCTAAAAACTACACAGAAACAAATTTCCGGTTGATTTCGAACCATCTACTCTTGGGTTATGATCGAGCTGACTAACTCTATGCCACAGACGCCCTGCTGCATAGACAGTAAAAACATATCAATGGATAGCTAAAATAAATGATGATGGATAGCTCAAGCAGTAGTTATATCCACTGTTAAAAGAAATGGTATATAGGTAGTCCCCACACCGGTTGTATGCTCAGCTTCTTCTTCTTTGCGTTCGTTCTTTACGACCAATTTTAATCACTCTTTGTGATATGTTTGATCTTTGCCAAGAACGTGTATATGTTGCATATTGGTTTGGTAGACCCATAAACGCATAGACTTCTACACGTTTAGGATACGTGCATCCGATTTCAGCCAAACCTCCTTAGCCGCCTCTTACGACATGCGTGGCAGGTAAAAGTGGTTCTATTCTTTATACCCCAAATTTGGGCCCCGGTAACCACTGGACGGTATGCTCAGCTAAAACAAGTGTTATGTATACAGCTTAGACAAATGGTACATGCAGCTTAGAAATGCAGCATAGATAAAGGTGCATGCACAGCTAGATAAAAAGGTGCTTGCACAGTTTAGACAAATGGTGCATGCACAGCTAGATAAAAAGGTGCTTGCACAGTTTAGACAAATGGTGCATGCACAGCTTAAACAAATGGTGCATGCACAGCTAGATAAAAAGGTGCATGCACAGCTAGATAAAAAGATGCATGCACAGCTTAGACAAATGGTGCATGCACAGCTAGATAAAAAGGTGCATGCACAGCTAGATAAAAAGGTGCTTGCACAGCTTAGACAAATGGTGCATGCACAGCTAGATAAAAAGGTGCTTGCACAGCTTAGACAAATGGTGCATGCACAGCTAGATAAAAAGGTGCATGCACAGCTAGATAAAAAGATGCATGCACAGCTAGATAAAAAGATGCATGCACAGCTAGATAAAAAGGTGCATGCACAGCTAGATAAAATATGCATGCACAGCTAGATAAAAAGGTGCATGCACAGCTAGATAAAAAGGTGCATGCACAGCTAGATAAAAAGGTGCTTGCACAGTTTAGACAAATGGTGCATGCACAGCTAGATAAAAGGTGCTGCACAGCTTAGACAAATGGTGCATGCACAGCTAGATAAAAAGATGCATGCACAGCTAGATAAAAAGGTGCATGCACAGCTAGATAAAAAGTGCTGCACAGCTTAGACAAATGGTGCATGCACAGCTAGATAAAAAGGTGCTTGCACAGCTTAGACAAATGGTGCATGCACAGCTAGATAAAAAGGTGCATGCACAGCTAGATAAAAAGATGCATGCACAGCTAGATAAAAAGATGCATGCACAGCTAGATAAAAAGGTGCATGCACAGCTAGATAAAATAAATGTTGTCTAGACAGATGTGGAATAGTTTTCCCATAGCAACGGCTTTCAGATCGAACTGGTCTCAATTGGGTACACATCACACATTGTGTACCGACAGTCAATGAAAAATACCTCGAGGTATGCAAAAATGCACCTGTGAACAGAACGTCGGAGTCCGGATTCGAACTCCCGATCTTCGGAAAGCGAGGCTATGACTTAATCACTTAGCCAGAAAGATGCCAGCTAAATGAAATGTTGTATACACAGCTGAAATAAAAGGTGAAATCCAAATAAAGCATACCCTGAACGAAATTATTTTTTGAATGTTTTATTGGTAACTAAAATCGTATCCCCTGTCGTCATACGCCCTTTCAGCTCTAATGGGAAATTCCAGAAAATCAGACCACTCAAAAAGGGTGAAGAAACAGGTCCCATCTTGAGAGCAAAGACACTAGAACACATTGACACCTCATACCCCCATCCCGAGTGGACCCATATATACACAGACGGATCATCAGACACGACAGCGAGGAAAGGAGGGGCCGGAACCATCATCATACTCCAAGATGGCACTACACTAACAAATTCAAATGCCACTGGAGAACTATCAACAAATTTTAGAGCCGAACAACAGGCAATTGTGGATGCCTCAAAATACTGCAGCAAAGAAACATCCAAAACAACAAACTTGTCTTCCTTTGCGACTGCTTGTCAGTCCTGCAGGCCACACAAAGGGAACCACAAGATAACATGGAAAGAGAGCTAACACTACAGCTAAACAAGCTCTCAGAACACAACAAAATTATTCTCCAGTGGATACCAGCCCACTGTGGAGTTCCAGGAAATGAGAGAGCAGACATGCTGGCTAAGGAGGAAACAAAACTTACACAACAGAAACACCCAGTATCACTACCAGAAATCAAGACACATATCAAAAGAAAGTACAAAGAGGTATGGAGGCAACAAACCCACAGCAAACACCCACAAGATCCCATCAGCAGACTAAACAGAAAACAGCACACAACAATCTTTCGCCTAAGAACAGGTCACTGCAGGCTCAACCGCCACATACACAGAATAAATCCTGCTCAGACTGCACAGTGTGCATGCCAGACAGAAACACAGACTCCAGAGCACATCCTGCAGTCATGTCCATCATACATACACCAACGAAATGAAACATGGCCTCACGAACAAAGCTTACAGACCAAGCTATGGGGAACTCTCGAAGAACTCCAACTGACATGCAGCTTCATAGAGGCAACCCATCTCATGATTTAGACGAGCATACGAAACCGAACGCAAAGAAGAAGAAGAAGAAGAAGACCACTCATTTCATGCGGAGCTTGCATTTCAGTATTGTTAGGAAAAGACAAATTCATTTTTTTTTTAAATAGCAGGAATAAATAAGGTTATATTTTGTCAAACATTAAATTTAGCGATAAGGTATATTAGTTCTTCTTCTGCGATCAACTTTTGCTATGCGACTACTCCGGTATGTGTCATAAACAGGGCGGTGCACTTGAGGTCTTCACCGGTTCCCCATAGTTTGTCTTGTAGTGTTGTTTTTGTTGGCCAGATCTCCAATCTTTCACTACTCAGACTAGGACAGTCTTGCAGGATGTGCTCTGGGGACTGCTTTGGTACTCCACAGGTGCAGGCTGCCGAGTCCCTGAGACCCATTCTGTGGAGGTGTGCTCTGAGACTGCAGTGTGGTTATATCAGTATTATTAACACTTTTCATCAAATAAATAACTATGAACTTATAGAAGTCTGTAAAATCCCCCCATCCCCCTCCCTCGCAAAAAACCCCTTCAGTTTTCTATTGAATGCAAATCGCGACATATCATTTACAGGACGTAGCCATCAACAACAGTAAAGCAGTCGTTGATTTTCTAGGTACCACTTATACTTTCAGTAGTTTTTCATTGCTTTCTGAAAGATGAGATCTATTTTTATCTTTTATCCCACGGAAACGAATTTGCTTCCAAACTTGCCAGCCGCGGAGTTTGAACCAGATACACTTGGGTTGTGATCGAGCTTACTACCGCTTAAGCTACAGACCCTCACCGTTTTCTATGAAACATATATAAAAGTCAGCACACGTTAACTAGACAGTGTACAAGTATTAGGAGATTTCGGACACAACAAATTAACATAAACAGGATTCGAACCACAACCCCGAATATCTTACGGTACACATTGCCTAGCCCAACAATACTATAATTTATATATTTATTTTTATAGCTTTTTTTTACAAACACAACCAGTGAGTTATTGTAATTTCTGATTTCCTGTCTGAACTGAACAGCCTAATGTTACACAGGGATCCAGGTTAAACCCAAAGATGAGTTGGATCGTCAGCTCAAACAAACGTCCTGAGACTTACGAGGTTGATTAAAAGTCGTGCAAAGTTCGTCGTGGTACACACGAACATGGAAGAGAACATGCCCCCAGACAAACAACCTGTCACGTACCTCTAGCTTACTTGTTGCTCCCAAACCCCGAGTGCTCTCTCCTAACAAGCATTTGCTGGTGACACATATGGTCGAGAAATTAGCCCACCACTCCAGGTCCTCGAGATCAACACGATGATTTGCTAATCTAACCACTTTAACTGTTCTTGGTGAAACTAATGTTTAAGCATAGAGATTAGTTGAGAATTTGGTCTTCAGATTTATCAGTGCGAACGCCGTGTATACCTCAGTTCTTCCTCCGTCTGTACTCTAAGAAAACTTTTCCCAAACTCTGGTCCACGGACTCCGGGGTCCGGAGTTACTCACGGGGGTCCTTAAGCGCTTGAAGAAATAGTATATTTGACATTTTAAAAAAAAAAAAATGTATAAAACATGTATAAAACATGTATAAAACATGTATAAAAACATGTATAAAAACAGTGTAAAACCAGCTGATCAGTGAAATTCCGAAAAAGGACCCGGACCAGACCGGAGTCCAAATGTCTGACAGGACAAAATGAAAGATCATTTGAAGTTTCACGCAGTCTGAGAAATTGGAGCCAACTTTATTAGGGATGTGGTGTAATAATAACTCCATCGCTAGAAGAATAAAATTTAAGTAAGCAATTGGCTGAAATGATCTTAGGAAAGATAGGATAAATAACGTTGGTATGCATTTGATTTTGCTACAATACATTTTGGCTGAGCTTTAGGATGGATCGCTGGCTGAAATTGAAACTCAAATATACTGATGATTCTAATGATGACACGTCTTGTTCAAGGTAAAAGGAAACCTCTTCCTGTTTATTAAAATGTTAAATTGCCGACATTGTTTACTATTGTAACACACAGATAATTCATTCCTGTCCTTTTGATATATAGAAACTTTTGGGAGGTCATCGGCAGCAAAATGTATTTAAAAAGGGTTCCGCTGCAATGTAAAGTTTGGGAACCGCTGATCTAAAATGTCAACATGAACGAGAGAGAGAGAGAGAATATAAAAAATCAGACCTACTTCAGTTCTCAATGCGTCCAATGAATTTCAAGATTCTTTTTGTGATAGTACTTAAAATGGAGAACTTTAAAGTGGACATTCCTTTCCCCGGGGACAGAAACCTTGTAAACTGTGGAATTAATAAATAAAGAAAAGAAACCGTTTTACTACTACGGGGTATCTGGGGAAATAAGTGTTAGGCCCTATCAACCGTAGCCTCCGATATCCATAGGACCAGCGGGCTCAGGTAAAAATTATAGGAAATAAGACTGCAACCGTCCCATGACCTAACAATTCAGTATTGTTCTATAAAGACGAATTCATTTTATAATCAACACAAAATTATAATTCAATGTTATATTATGCAACAAGTTCAGTTTAACAATAAAGAATATTAGTATTATTAATATTTTTCATCAATAAATAACCACAGACTCATAGAATTGAGTAAAATTGCAAAAACTTGCAGTGTACTATCCAACATATACACAAAGTCGGTTGTGGAGCAACACACATCCACTTTTTAGTCATTCTCAGGCCTGGTTCGCATGGAAAAAACGACAGTCCCGTTTTCAGTTGAGGTCTGACTAGATTTTCTACGGAGTTTTTAAGACTTCTGTACGAAATTCATTACTGTAAAGCCATACATGAGCGTAAACGTGTAGCAAAATGTGACTATACAAGTATTTGTTGTAAATGAGGTTTCATCCGTAACACAAGCTGATAACTTTGTGAACCCATATAATGAGCCACGTAACAGATATCAAGCGATACAGATACTACACTTTGATCTTAGCCAAATGGCTGAAAAAACACGACTTAGTGAATATCTTTTTCTTTTTAGAGCTAGCTGGTAGTCTTCTTAGAAACATCCGCCTGTAGGACTAGGCAATTGGAGGACGTTAGAAATAAAGGTATGTGGTAACTGGTATAACAAGAAAAACATCTGCCTTTACTAGGCAATGGTAGACTTAGGAAATAGGTTTTGGTACCTGGTATCCATAGAAACATCCGCCTGTACGACTAGGCAATTGGTAGGACGTTAGAAACAAAGGTTTGTGGTAACTGGTATAACCAAGAAAAAACATCCGCCTTTAGGACTAGGCAATGGTAGGACGTTAGAAACAAAGGTTTGTTGTAATTGGTATAACCAAGAAAAAACATCCGTCTTTAGGACTAGGCAATGGTAGGACGTTAGAAATAAAGGTTTGTGGTACCTGGTATAACCAAGAAAAAACATCCGCCTGTACGACTAGGCAATGGTAGGACGTTAGAAACAAAGGTTTGTGGTAACTGGTATAACCAAGAAAAAACATCCGCCTTTAGGACTAGGCAATGGTAGGACGTTAGAAACAAAGGTTTGTGGTAACTGGTATAACCAAGAAAAAACATCCGCCTTTAGCACTAGGCAATGGTAGGACGTTAGAAACAAAGGTTTGTGGTAACTGGTATAACCAAGAAAAAACATCCGCCTTTAGGACTAGGCAATGGTAGGACGTTAGAAACAAAGGTATGTGGTAACTGGTATAACCAAGAAAAAACATCCGCCTTTAGGACTAGGCAATTGGAGGACGTTAGAAACAAAGGTTTGTGGTAACTGGTATAACCAAGAAAAGACACTTGTCTTATGTTGAATGGGGCGTAACTCGGCTAAAAGAGGCTCCACTTGTTTATCAAACAAACGGTATACTAGTACAATTGAAGAGAAATTCGGAAGTGAACCTTATATGTCATTGACTAAAAAAAACACACAGTACTAAATGTTACGCCCACTTGTGTGAACGCCCACTTAAGTGCTACGCCTACTCATTATTGCTTTTTCTATCCCAAAGAATGATTACAATCACAGTTTTGAGAACAGGATGTGCTAAATTATTTGACGGAAGTTTTAAATTTAGTTAAGTAAGGTTGGATAAGAATAGAAATAAGATGTACATATGATATTATTCTGATTGTTACAATACTCCAGTCCAAGCGGTAGAGATAGACAGGGCTGATATCATGAATGCCATTAGGGAGACGGGGCAGACATAGAACTCAGCTGGTGACCTGAATTCTACATCTCGACTGCAGGAAATTGGAATCGCGCGCAGTGTGACTACATTTGAGCGCTATACGAGTAGAGGATGTTCCATTATTCAAAACAGAACTGGAACTGTCATTACTGTCAATCTCAGCGTGCCGAATGATGTACTGAAGATTAGATCGAAATACGTGAACTTTTTTCTTGGACAATGACGATGATCTGATGAGTAATGAAGTTAGGTGTGAGTTTCAAAATTTGTTAGAATTTTGGGATTTAATTGGTGTTCCAGTTGACATAATTCATTGTTCATTTGAGGATCATCGTCATCGCACATCTGACATGTACGTCCGATCTCCTCCCAAGCATGTATTTCAGTGTGTTTAGGCTAACAACTACCGTTCTGTGTTGATTGATGTATCTAATGGGTTTTCTCCGTGGTTTTCCGTCTTGCACCCTATCGGTATGCACAACTTGCGCAACCGAGATAGAGAATACCCTTTATATTCGTTGAAATCTTCAGAGCGTTGAAGAAAATACTAATATATTAGTAGCAGAAATTATTGGTGAAAACACTGATATATTAAATCAAAAATTATTGAAGATAATTCTAATATATTAGTAGCAGAAATTATTGAAGATAATACTAATATATTAGTAGAAGAAATTATTGAAGACAACACTAAAATATTAGCAGCAGAAATCATTGAAAAAACCACTGATAATTGAGCAGAAATTATCTGAAAATGTTATACTTTCAGATCTCCCAATCTTAAAGTATTGATTGATATTATTAGTGTTTTCTTCAATAATTTCTGCTCTAATATATTAGTGTTTTCTTCAATAATTTCTGCTACTAATTTATGAATGTTTTCTGCAATAATTTCTGCTCTAATATGTCAGTGTTTTCTTCAATAATTTCTGCTACTAATTTATCAGTGTTTTCTTCAATAATTTCTGCTACTAATTTATCAGTGTTTTCTTCAATAATTTCTGCTCTAATATGTCAGTGTTTTCTTCAATAATTTCTGCTCTAATACGAGTATCTAGTGTCTTCTTCAATGATTTCTTCTCTAATATGTCAGTGTTTTCTTCATACTTTCTGCTCTAATATATTAGTATTTTCGTCAGTAATTTCTGCTCTAATATATTAGTGTTGCAACAGATGGTAGCATGATGAACTATCTCAACGTTATCATTACTCTTGAAAGAGAATGTAGAGATTGGGGCAACATGAAGGCTGATCTCGCAGTTAAGCAGCTGATAGAAGATAATGCAAGGGATGATGATGTTGTTGTATATACCGATGGGTCGGTTCAACGTGGTGAGAAAACCGGCTGGGGTTTCTTGGCTAATGCGCATGGTAGGGTTGTTGCAGAGCGAAGTGGGGCATACAGGACAACTACTTCTAGTATGAGGATGGAGGTTGAGGCTGTTACTGCTGCCCTCCATTGGATTTCTGGGACTTCATTTACTGGGGCAGTTGTTGTATCTGACTCTCAGTCGATGCTTCACAAGATCCAGAAGGGCAGGTTTCGGTATGAGTGGATGTCGTCTATAGAAGTTTCTAACCTCCAGCGGCTTACGTGGATATACTGTCCTGGGCATGCGGGTGTTTACGGTAATGAGAGAGCTGACAGGCTTGCATCAACAGCATCGATTGTTGGGGAGTTGAAGATGGATAAGGGGATATTCTTCGGTCTCTTCGCGACTCTCTGTTGGATGAGGACACTAAAATCGATGTTGAATGAATCGATCAAGCGATTTAAGCAGTTTGGAGTGACCCGTTGTTCAAGTTCAAGCCTGAAATGAGAGGTGTGTTTAATCAGCGAGCCACAGGAACCATCAGTATGCATACTCTTCGATATCTGTTGGGGGAGACTGAGCACCTATGGGTCTGCCCGGAGTGCAGTTTAGTAACCAATAACCAATAACCAATCTTAGTGTTTTCTTCAATAACTTCTACTCTAATACGAGTATATAGTGTTTTCTTAAATGATTTTTGCTCTAATATATTAGTGTTTTCTTCAATAATTTCTGCTGCAATTTTTTACATACTTGACTTATATAACTTCTGTTTGTAATGTGCTGTGTACTTATTAGTGGTAAGTTGTGTGAAGTGGACGAACGATGTTAATAAGGTCATTCAGATCATTAAACTGAGAGTTGTGGGAACTCTTTATACTTGACTACAGTATATCTAAGAGCTATATGAAATAATTAACATGAACATACTTACATACAAATCTTACGTATTCAAGTGGATTACGTGTGTTTTAAGATGACGGGGGGAAAGTTGCTAGCAAAGTTACGTTTTGTACTCACATCTGCCTGCACGCTTTGAATAAACAATTATGTCTCCTATGTTTATGTCTTCCAACAAATTGAACTAATAATGTTACAAGTTTGTTGTTTGTTTTTTGTGGAGGGAGGGAGAGGGGGGGACCAAAAAGGTAAGGGTAACACAGATCGCGTGAATCTCGTCAATGAAATTAAGTTTTTACTCGTCCGTCTGCCCAGCGTGTTCGTAGGGCGTTGGACTACGGGTGACTATCCTCTGTGTGTGCGGGTTCAATTCCGCGGGATGGCAGAAAAAGCCACAGATTCCCCAGATTTACGGTGTTTGGGGCACCGAACCGAAGGGTTCCGATGTCCATGGCACTGAGCCTAAGAGCTGAAAAGCTCAAGTGCTTCTGGATCGGAGACCAAAAAAAACCAGTAAGTGGGGCGTCTGACTGAATGGATTAAAGCGAAGGCTCTCATTCGTGAGAGACGGATTCAATACCCGATAAAGAAAATGTTTTTTTCTGTCGGGGGGCATAAAGAAAAAAATCATAACCTGAACAGTTTCGAGGCGACCGCACTAGCCATGCAGCAATCACATTCCATAGGCGTAAGTCCCTTGTCCTACACCGCCCTGAAAAGCGGTGTAACAGGCAGTGATGACAGTACACGACTCGGTTGTACTGTGTAAGTGGTACTGACTCTGTGAATAGGGAGCCGATATGTTGGAGTCATCAACGCTAACAGGACCAGTCAGTTGAGTTGTCATACGCTCATTGCATCGCAACGCCGACAACAAATATCTCATTCAACACAAGACTGATGGAATCTATTGTTCATGTCTCCCCAAAAACATTTTTCCTTTTCTTTTGTATTGGTCTCAAGGCGGATTAAAGAGTGGGTGTTGGTACTGCTAATGCGATGTCGTTTTTTGACCGTAGGGTCAAAACTTTTTTGGTTTGGGACGAAACAAAACCGATGACCAGGACATGCGTGACGACACCCGGGAAAGTGTCCTTAATTCCTCTGCCATACAAAATCTCCACATACTATTCTCAGAAAATAAGTTGTAAGAAAATTCGTCTTTATCCAGGAGGAAGTGCGAAAGCGCCAGCCGCTGACAAAATTTCCAAGAACCAAGCATTCTGGCACTATCAACCAGGGATATTTACTTAGTAGCAAGTAATTGGAGGCATGGTTCCTGGAAAACGAGGCAGCGGACGACCAAGACGAAGGTGGCGGCAGGACATCAAAGAAACATTGAACATGACGCTGGAAGAGACAAGAGAACTTACAAAAGACAGAGAGATTTTAGGCAGGATGTGATGAATGCGACGTTCTGCATGTGACATGCTACTAATGAGCAAGTACCTTTTGAAATTTCGTTCTCATAACAGCTTACCAAAAGCCATCTCCATCTTTTGCATCTGATCCATCAATTTTTAATTTGTTTATCCCTTATTCCACTAATCTTCTTCATCTCCTTCATCCAATTTTTTTTTCATGTATATAATTAAACTTAAGATTTCTACTAACCTTTTCAGACCATAGGGTATGAAGTCACCTCACTTCACATTTCTAGGTAATAGAGTGCAGGAGGTAGAAGAGCCATTTCCATTACTGGCATGTGGATCTTCCACTGTGGGATTGAACCCACAACGCTCTTGTGTCCGAGTCGATGGGCGAAACTACGCTAATCAGTCCCACTTTCCTAGTATATCTTAAAGGAACCCTTGTTTCATACCTCTAAATATATTGGTTAATACGATGTTACGCCCGTATTTTTCAATGATTGTCGACACACAATGGGGGATGTGGTCAAAATTACGCTGGCCCCTTTACTTCTCAATGCTTTTCCTGATAACCAATTGAGGCTGGGTCGACCGGAGAGCCGTTACGGTCGGACAAATAATCCACGCCTACTGTGGAATTAAACCCGGACCACTAGTCTAAGAAGTGAACTCACTAACAACTGCTCAACTCCAGTTCTTTTCATCACAATTGTCAAACTCTCCAAACTTTCAGTGGTTTATGTATGACCATGGGCGGCTCGTCATTAATGGCCAGTGAGACCGGGCCCCATCAAAAATAATGTATAAGGTGTATTTATTATTTTAAAATTAAAATATAGCAACCAAAAACCATGATTTATCCGAAAAAAATGTCTGGCCTCACCAGCAAAAATGACCACGAGCCGCCACTGTGTATGACCATCCACGAAAATGATGGAGCGACGGCATCAAGGACAGCCTTACAAAAATGAATATCATCTTACAAAGTGCCTTAAAACAAGCACACACACGATCTCTACGTCTCCCATCCCTCCAACACTTCTATAAAGAAATAAATGGGGGAAGAGAAGAAGAGATGTATGTCCCAAAAAAACACTTCGATTTTGCTTTGTATTCATTTCAATAACCAGCAATCTTCAATTTTAATTCCTTGTATTACTGATTTCTTTGTCCTTTATACTCTAATCTTCCAAGTAGAATCAAAGGAGCGGGCGACCCATGTTCAATCCATGGTAAGTCCAAGGATTTTTTTTCTCGGTTGTGGGCATAAAATAAAAATCCTAACCTGAACAGCTTCCAGGCGACTGCACTAGCCATGCTGCCATTAAATTTCTCAGACTGTTTTCCACACCCCCCCACCCCCTTTCCCCGGTCAAAACCGTCCAAGTAAAAAAATGTCTTGTTCAAATATGCTGTTTCAGTATGTCATTACCATATAAACATTTTTATTTCCGATCCAGAAGCACTTGAGCTTTTCAGCTCTTCGGCTCGGTGCCATGGACATAGTAACCCTTCGGTTCGGTGCCACGAGCACCGTAAATCTGGGGAATCTGTGGCTTTTCCTGCCATCACACGGAATTGAACCCGCACACACAGAGGGATAGTCACCGTAGTCCAACGCGCTACGAACACGCTGGGCAGACGGGCCCATATAAACATAACATTAACAGTTCATTGTAGGCGTCTGCAGTTTAGCAATAGTGAACTCAATCATAACCCAAGAGAACCTGGTTCAAACACCGGGGCGAACAATTTGAAAGCAAATTTGTTCCCGTGTATTTTTACGAACGGTAAAAATAGACCTCGCCGTTCAGAAAGTAATGGTAAAGTACTGAAAGTATAAGTGGTGCCTAGAAAATCGCAATCTCGTTTATTGCTGTTGATAGCGACATCCTGTAAAGAATATGCCACGATTTTCGTTTTCACATTTTCAACTTTTTACTAGCTGTGCCATGAAACGCACTATAGACAACAGAATGACACGCATAACATTTGAAATTAGAATTGTACCTACATCAAAGTGACAGCACAGGTGAATTGCAAAATGCACGCTATCAGCAGTCCTTTCGGGACCAGATCGCCTATTTTAGGTTACGCACACACCACGACATTTGGAGATGTTAGAATAAGAGTACAGAAGGCAAGAGAAGATTTCAATGCAGTAGGAAATGTATTACAATATAGATGAAGACTGCAGTAAAACTATGTAGAATGGAAGTCTAACGAAATCAAATCTATAAGTGAAATTAGAATTTTAAACTTCAATGTTAAACCAGTTCTGCTGTATGGGTAAGAACAGTGGCGGCTTGTCATTAAGGGCCAGTGGGGCCGAGCCCCATCAAAAATAATGTGTAACGTGTGTCAATTAAACTATAACCTAACCCAATACCATGATTTTCCACACATAAATATGTCTGGCCCCACCAACAAAATTTAGCACGAGCCGCCACTGGGTTAGAAACACGGAGAATGATTTCTTCGTCTTCGAACGCTCATATCGACCACTTGTCAACCACTCTGTGTGATTTCTATATGATCCGAGTCAAAGAGCGATTGTACGTTGTGCCAGTTATGCGTCTACAAGTACGCCAGCACATCCGATTTCTGCGATGCTTTTTATTTGCTAGAGTAGCATCCCTAGAGCCTACATCAGTCGCCTCTTACGACATGCATTGTAGGTTGCACTGGTAATATTCTTTACTTCCCTTGCAGGCCCCAGCACCCCACGGGCGAAAGAACGTCTAAAACAGTAACTAGCACAATGCAAATATTTATCGACTGTACTGAGGGGCTGATGCTGGTGTGTCAAATGAGGAGTTTAAGGGGTAAACGCGACATACCATATCCCACTGAACCAAGAAGTTAAGGCAAGATCTAGCGCTGGTGGTATGGTAGCACATATTTTAGTTCTTTCTTTCTTTTGTCCTTCTCTGCTTTTTTGCCGCTAGGCGTAGCAGGTTTAACTGATGATCGGTTTCCGAGATAATGCTCGCTCGGTTGCTTGATATGGTGTGGTATTGTGGAGTTTTAAGATGTCTGTAACTCCATCAACCCATCTTTTTCTTGGTCTGCCCTTTCCTCTTGATGATTCCATTTTCAGGTTGTACGCTCTTGCAACTGGTGTATTCGGTTCATTCTGACCAAGTGGCCAAACCATTTGAGTCTCTGTTTTTCAATAAATCTAATAGCAGGTGTTGTTCCGACTGTTCTTCTAATTTCCTCATTTCTTATATGGTCTCTTCTTGTTTTATTTACTGCTTTCCTCAGGCATCTCATTTCGCATGTGGTAATTTTCCTTTCTTGTTCTTTTGTCAGTGCCATGTTTGGCTCTGGTAGCGCAGTGTTGGTATAAAGATTGAATTTATAATCTGTCTTTTAGTCACTTTTGTTAATTTGCTGCAGTTGCATGGACCTCCACATACATTTTTTCAGAGATGAGGGGAGCGAAGCAGGGGTGGGGAACGGGATGGGGGTGGAAAGGCGTGGAGGGTGGAAAATCTATATGGCCAGTTCTTGTATCTATTGACAGATTATTTTCCGCCTTTTCTCCCTCTTGTTCGTTCTAGAAGGAAAATTGATAAGACACTCTTAGTGATTTTGTAAATGGGCTTTTGGTATAATGACATTATAATGTGGTTATCAGAAATAGCACCTCGAATGCTCCAAATGGCGTTAATTCTTAGTTTTCATGTTTGTTGGCCTACATCAAAGGTTCTCAAAATGGTGGTAGCCCCCTCAGTGAGCACTGAAGTCTTCGGGATGGGGGCGATAATGGGTTCAGAAGCATTTGGGGCTCGGTGGCTCATTATAGAAGAAATTAATTATAAATATTTCAAAATAAATTATTTTCGTGTTTTTTGCTATCAAATAATCATTTGAAATTTAAATTATGCATTTTAATTCATCTTATGCCCTTCTTACACGATCATTTTGTTTTCATCAATTTTCTACTTTAATTATATAATCATTTGAAAATTGACCATGCCTGACAGAAATATATATCAGTTTTCTATGTCATAGAGAAAATAGAGCATGTATATATATGTGTGTGCGGGGGCGGTTTTAATTTGGGTGGGGGCGTTACAAAGTTTATGTCGTGCAAAGTAGGCGGTGGCCCATGTCGTGCAAAGTAGGTGGTGGCCCATGTCGTGCAAAGTAGGCGGTGGCCCATGTCGTGCAAAGTAGGCGGTGGCCCATGTCGTGTAAAGTAGGCGGTGGCCCATGTCGTGCAAAGTAGGCGGTGGCCCATGTCGTGCAAAGTAGGCGGTGGCCCATGTCGTGCAAAGTAGGCGGTGGCCCATATCGTGCAAAGTAGGCGGTGGCCCATGTCGTGCAAAGTAGGCGGTGGCCCATGTCGTGTAAAGTAGGCGGTGGCCCATATCGTGCAAAGTAGGCAGTGGCCCGATACAGCTTGGGAGCCTATGGTCTACATTCTCTGATATCAAAAAAAAGTTTGTTCTGAGGTTGCCTACATAACACACAGCAATCAGCGATAGAGCTGCTATATTTGCGTTTGTCGGTCAAACATATCTAAATTCAATATGTATGTATTCAAGTTCGGCCTTGCAGACTATGAAAGTCTCTAACAGTGTCAGTAGATCAGCACATTTGCATCTTCTCTGTAAGGTCAACGGGGGGCACAGTGTCATTTTCTTTGGGAACGTGGTTCCAGGACCGAGTCACTATCACCGTTGTTTTAGACAAGCATCTCTGTCTTCTGGTGCATTGCTACCGAGATCCATGAGTTACCACGCCACTGCACAACACCTAAACATCGATCTGTCTCTTCTGTGAGACCATAGCAGTTCGTTATTTGGAAAAACAGATAAGTTGATTTCCTCAACGAATATGAGTTTTAACAGTGGCGGCTCGTGCTCATTTTTGTTGGTGGGGCCAGACAAAAGTTTTCGGAAAAATCATGGTTTTGGATAAGGTTATATTTTAATTTATAAAGTAAAAAGTACACATTACACTTTATTTTTGGTGGAGCCCGGTCCCAATGGTAGTTAATGACGATCCGCCACTGAGTTTTAATTACGTGTTCCTTTCCTGAGAACTTGTACGATGCTTGCTTCGTGCTCTTAAAGTACTTGCTTCACCTTGTCCACGTGGAGCGACTAGGATTTTTTCTCTAAGAAAGAAACGACGTGACACTTTGTTGAAGACTTGTATTGAGGGGAATAATTGAGGATATTACAATGATATCATTTATAGGGGAACATCAAGTGATGGACACAAGCAGACTGTTAGATCGCACACATCATATGGGCAAGGGACAGAATATGTTAGAAACTGATTGCATCTAATCTTCGATGTAAAGATGACACACAGAAAACAACACACAACAATCTTACGTCTTAGAACAGGAACACTAGTCTCAATCGTCACATACATATAATAAAGCCTGTTCAGAATGTACAGTGGGCATGTCAGATTCAAACACGGACTCTAAAGCACATCATACAGTTCTGTCTATCATGCATCAATCAATCATGTACCATGTCTGCCGGCGTAGGCGATCATGTCTCTCCACAACTCTCTCTCTCTCCTTCCTTCGTTCAGGTAATCAGTTCTGACGTCGATTTTGTACATCATATATACATCAACGAAACGAAACATGGCGTCTTGAAGGAAGGTTACAGAGAAAGCTAAGTGTAACCCACATGGAATTGCAACTGACGTAAAGCTTCATAAAGGCAGCCCGTCAAGTTTTAAAATGAGCATATAAAACCGATCGCAAATAAAAGAACAAGACACGCGATGATGATGATCATTTAAATTAAGAAACACATATTTCCAACGAATGAGTAAACGATATATTTAGTGTTTCGACAAATCACATTGACAAGTCTAAACACAACTAAGTGGCTGTGATTATTAGCCTTCTGTAATAAACTGTTTGTTGTGGTTTTTTGGGTTTTTTTGTCTTCGTGAAAAAGGGTAGGATATCATTGTTTTTGTTACAAGTAAAGTGCTTTCTCATGTAGAAAACTTACCAGTTTCTGTAAATTGCTGAGTCAAGCGAAATTCTTAAGCTAAAAACATTTAATTAAACACATCTTTTTACAGAATGCTTGCGAAGTGTGTAGCTGTGTAAGTGTATATGTATGTACACATATGACTACCAGACAGAAACACAGTCAGAAAGGTAGATACAGAAGTATAGTTATGTTATATTATGTTTGTATGGATTAGATAGATTATTCTTCTTTTTCAAACGCTCCATATTAACCACTTGTTAACCACTCTGTGTGATCTGTATGTGATCTGAGCCTAAGAGAGATTGTACGTTGTGTCAGTTATGCGCCTACAAGTAGGCCAGTACATCCGATTTCTGCGACGCTTTTATTTACTAGGGTAGCTTCCTAGGCCCCTACCTCAGTCCCCTCTTAGGACATACCTTGTAGGTCGCAGCGGTACTATTTGTTGCTCCCTTTATGAGCCCAGGCACCACGCCGGGGAGATAATAGATGGATGTATAGATAGATGGTAGAGATAATGAGATAAAGACATGTGGAGGGTAAGGGGCCACAATGGTAGACTAGTGTAAGAGTATCAGATAGACATCGGGGGACTGCCTAGAGTAGTTGATAGTAGCTCGGCCTGCTAGCTGTGAGACGCCTCATAGCTCGGGTTCGAACCTACTGTCCGGCATTTGTTCGAGTCCCCTGGTCTTACTCGGGACGATAACGTGAGTACCTCTGAAGTAGGAGAAAATCTGCCTGTATGGTGAGGGAATACTAATTACGAGTACATTGAGCACACGGCTGCCAGTGTAAAGTAATTTACAATGTGCACGCTGCTGCCATTGTAAGAAATTGGAAAACGGATTTTCACGCAAAAATTAGTTTCAGAGATGAAACTTCGTCTGAGTTGAAAGCGGACGAAAGAAAAAAAAGAAAAACATCAGACGTTTAAGCAGACTTAGAGTATAACAGACGAATATACAGACACAAAGATAGATTACACAGACAGATAGAGACAATTAAAGGAATACAGAAAGAAAGCGAGACAGGAAGGCATGAAAACAGAAAGACCGACGAACTGAGGAACAGACAAATGAAGAGAGAGAGAGAGAGAGAGAGAGAGGGACATACAATCAAGCAGACAGGCAAGGTATGTCTTCCCGGGTTTGTCTGAGGTCGTCCAACTCTATTTTCTAAATTCACCTGTAGTGGATTCCATTCACTCAGGTATTGATAGCATTGAGATTGCCGATGTCTTGGCCGAGGAACGCAGTACCAAAAACAACCTATCAACTCTGTTTTTTTAAGACTTCAAAACCACCATTAAGAGAAAATCTGCAGTAGACTGTAAGACAAACACTGGATATGATTATGGAAAAGACTTCCTTGAAGACCTCAGCAGAACAGACCAGGTCATTACATTTCGCTTACGTACTGGATATTGCAGACTCAACAGACACTTACATAGGCTAGTTCATTGCATATTCTTTACAGGACTTTGCGAATCAACCCCAGCTTTTTAACGCTGTTTCTGATTTTTCTAGGCATTATTACGTTCAGTAGTTTGCCATTGCTTTCTGAACGGGTGGTGTCATCGTTCTTTTGTAAAAATCCACGCGAAACAATTTGCAACCAAACTGTCCGCAGCGTGATTCGAACTCAGAACGTCGGTGTTAATAGACCGAGTCACTTTCCCCTAAACAGCTCTCTGCCATTGTCAACAAGTTGAACGGGCACCAGAGCATGTCCTTCAATACTATCCTCTCTTGATATAGTTCATTTAATATTCAGTTGTATGTTTCCTGAAGAAGACTTATAGTCAATACGTTGGATTTTTATTAATTTTATGATCTTATTATTCACTTTTACTTGCTTATGTGATAACATACATACGTCTCTTTGTCCTAAAACGCCCGTATCACCGCAGACTCCCTTTGTTTTGTTTTTTCAGATCTGATCTGATCCGCTCTGACCACCTCAGATTTGTAGGCTTCCGCACGTCGCATCCTCTCATGTGTGAGCTGAGAAGCAACATTTGATCACACGCAGTCGACCTTAAAAATAAACTTTTAGAGAAACCTGACATACCTGAAACCTTTAGAGTTCACTGACCAGTTTGTGGTCTACATATATGTGGCCGGCATATATCCAGAGATCGCCGAAGAAGAAGAAGCATATTCCACATTTGGTGTTAATTAGGAACGTTTTCAGACATCGAGGAATTAAACAAGTATGTTTTTAACACGAGTTGATGCTTCTTATGAAATCTAATTCTCATTTCCAATCCAACAATAGATTCTTTATCACAGCCCACTTAGTTGTGTAGTTATTGGACGTATGTTGTTGCGCGACTCCCAGAGCCGTGTTTGTATTCCCACAAACACAACAGGCAAGTATATTTCTCTTAATTAACTTATAGCCACAGTCTAGTAACATTTGATAACACGCTGATCGCCTCAGGTGTCAATTTTGTTATCAATTACTAATTTGTTGGTCCGAGTCCTGAGATATATTGAAGATAAAGTAACTGGAACTATAAAGTGTGTTATAGTTTCCAGATTTTTCATTACTGAGTTTTGACGTGTTAATAACTATGCGATCTTTCGTACGTGTTATTGTAACACGAGAGCTTATTTGACACATACCGAACGCATGTTACTATTATCTACTCGCCCGTGTGGTGCAGGGGCCCGCAAGGAAGCAAAGAATATTACCACTGCGACCTACAAGGCTTGTCGTAAGAGGCGACTGATGTAAGGCCTAGGGAAGCTACCCTAGTAAACAAAAAGCGTCGAAGAAATCGGATGTTTATCCTACTTGTAGGCGTATAACTGGCACAACGTACAATCGCTCTTAGACTCAGATCACTTACTTGGCATACACTTGGCATATACTTGGCATACACTTGGCATACACTTGTCATACCACATTTATGACATCGGCTCTATCAAGAAGAAGTAAATAAGTTCTCACTCGTGAACCGAAAGACGTAGTCCAGAATCGAACACACCACCGTCAGAAAGTAATGCAAACTGCGTTAGCACTTCGCCACAAAGACCCGACCCTCTCGTGAGATTAAAGCACTGTTAACGAAATTGTGAATCCACCACATACTGCCACTTGATATATTCAGTTAGTATACCTGGGCTTGCCTTTATAGCAGAGAGCTATTAGGTACTGCAGTTTTAATGTCCTCAGTTCGTCTCATTTATATCTAGGTTCAGGTGTCATTTCGAGGGTCTCTTAAGTTGATATGGAATGGATATTTAGTTGTTCATGGCAGTAATTTTATTCACATGCATTTAACAGAACTGACATGTCAGATAGTCATAGTGTTAACACCTACAACAGGTAAGTAGCGCTCTGACACTGTGATTGCTAGAACATTTTAACCTAAGATAACACAAACTGGACTGCTATGTTTTCTTTATTCGTTTAGTTTTTAAATATTCACTTCTTCTCTCCCTCTTCTCTTCCACCATTTACTTCTTTATAGAAGTGTTGGAGAGGGGGACGTTGTGATCTTGTGTGTGCTTGTTTTAAGGCACTTTGTAAGCTGATATTCATTTTCGTAAGGCTGTTCTTGATGCCGTCACTCCATCTTTAACGTGGTCTTCCTCTTGCTTTGTACTCATTATACTTTTTCTGTGTGGCTCTCTGTGGTAGGCGATACCAGAACATTTTTGTCAGATGTCCAAACCATTTAATCTGTTGTTCTTTTATGAATTGCATGACTGGTGTCACATCCAGTCTTCTTCTGATTTCTTGATTTCTAATTGTGTCTCCTATTGTCACACCTGCAGCTCTTCTAAGACACCTCATCTCTGTTGTTACGATGTTCCGCTCATTAGCTGCTGTTATGGGCCATGTTTGACACTGGTAACATAGTGTTGGCCAGAAAATCGTTCTTTTGAGATTTGCTTTAGTTGTTAGCGGTATCTTTTTATGTGACAACAGTGGTGTTAACTGTACCAGTAACTGGTTCACTGAAATATTCACTGAAAAGATTAAAACTTTTATTTTCTATCGTTTCTTTACGTGTAGGTATGTTTCTAGTTTTTTCCCACTGAGTTTCGTTAATCTGAGTTGGTGTCATCATCATCATCATCATCATCAAATAGCTTGTCCTGAGCAGACTTTGCTATCCCAACATTCCTTCGAAATTTCTCTCTCTCATAGGCCAGATGTCCCGCCTCTGCAGCCGTTATGTTCAAACCATCAGTTACATCATGAATCCATCTTCTCCACGGTCTTTCTCTTCTTCTCTTTGCCGGTATGCCTAATCAGTTATCTGTTATCGGTTATGAGGACTATCATCATAGCACTCCTGACATGTCTATAGGTGCTCCAATCTCCACCTCAACAAATCCAGCAGCGTCCAGTGACCCAACACGCCAGTTCGATGTTGATTAATCAATATCTTTGCATATTTAGTATGCCTCATAACATAATGATCTTCTCCAGCTCTCCGTGTCTTTTTACATGTACAAAATACCGAACTTTTCTCTTTCTTATTTGTAGCATTAATCAGTTTACTTTCATTTCAGTTGCTGTTAAAATGATTTTACTATATCTAGATTTTGTTGAGATCTGCGATAGTGCAGTGGTTAGTGCACTAGCTTCGTAGTCGTGTGATCCCGTGATCAAATTCTACAATGGAAAGGGATTTTGTCTGACCGTAACGACTCTGGTGTTGACACAGTCTCTAATAGGCATCAGAGAAACATTGGGAAGCGATTCTCTGTGGATAAGTATTTAATTCTTTGCCATCAGTTCCGAAGGTCGTGGGTCGTGTAATCCTGATCGCGCTATTCTTTTTTTTACATAGGCCACTAATATCGTTACCGGAGCTACGGAGCTCGTGCAAGACCTTCCGAAGGTGACGCGGAGAGGGACCGAGCTGTATGATGTAAAACAATGTGCAATGAAGTCAATCCTTTGTTGTTGTTTTTTCGATCCAGAAGCACTTGAGCTTTTCAGCTCTTCGGCTCGGTGCTATGGACATCGTAACCCTTCGGTTCGGTGCCACGAACACCGTAAATCTGGGGAATCTGTGGCTTTTTCTGCCATCCCGCGGAATTGAACCCGCACACACAGAGGGATAGTCACCCGTAGTCCAACGCTCTACAAACACGCTGGACAGACGGACATCCTTTGGCTTTAGAACCCTTTAGTAACTTTAGAGAAACATTCAGAAGTAAAAAGTGGCTGGTGTGTTGTTGATCATATCACCCTTCAAGTATTGTAGGTCAAAGAACATTATATGCACAAAATTATTTAACAAATTTAAAATTGGCACAACTATCCTGTGCTCCTGCGAAAAGGCGGACATGACGGCAGAGCATACACTGCAAGATTGCCAATTGATAGCAGGCTTAAGAAAAGAAACCTGGCCCATAAACACAGAGCTTCGCGAGAAGCTGTACGGAGGAACGGAGTCCCTTAAAACCATGGTAGCATTCATTGATAAAATCTGGTTCATCAGTCTAGGCGGGGATCGAGAGAGATATGCACAAAATCGTATATCTCGACCTCCAGGAATTTTAATTGATTCTTTACTTAAAACTGCAGTTCTAGAAGAACTTGAGTGCCGTTAGTAAAAAGGTCATTTAAAATTCAATTTGAAAGAATTTGATCCCACATTTTTACCCATAATTAACAAATGATTAAGGTATCTCAGATAATAGTTGGCTTCCGAGTTCACTATATACAAAAAGGTAAATAAGAATTTTGACATGAAAAATTATTTTTGACATGGACGAAATACAGGTTATTACATATTTTTTTAATGAAATGGTACAGTCAAATTTATTCAAAATTAAACAGCATACACATAGATTGTGTGTCGCCCGAGTGGTTACCGGGGCCTAAATTTGGGGTGTAAAGAATAGAACCACTGTTACCTGCCACGCATGTCGTAAGAGGCGACTAAGGACGTTTGGCTGAAATCGGATGCACGTGTCTTAAACGTATAGAAGTCTATGCGTTTAGGGGCCTACAAACCAATGTGCAACGTATACACGTTCTTGGCAAAGATCAAACATATCACAAATAGTGATTAAAATTGGTCGTAAAGAACGAACGCAAAGAAGAAGAAAAAGTAACCAATTATAAAATTTTTAAAGAAATGTGTACACAATTGGTTAACCTTTAATTATAAATCAAGAATGTCGGGAAATTTATGAATATAATGTTTTCGATATTTCCTGCTATAACTGTCGCCTTAAAGTGGTGAAGTGGTCAAATAATTTGCCTTGCGTTCTGAAAGTCGTGATTTCAAATTTGGAGTGCATCTTTCCGCTCACGAGTGTCTTTGTTTTAAGAGCCCTAGTACTGTTGCCGAAACTGCGGAGTTCGTGCTTTGTGCAAAATTATCGGCATATGTCGGGCATATTTCTATGGAGAGAGTGCAAACCATTGTGAGAAGCTTGGGTTAATGAAGTAAATATTTTGTACTTCCTTTGTTTGTTGTCGAACCCCAGCAATTTTGAGTTTTCACAATTTTTCCTGTAGTGCATTGGGGAGAGTTACCCGGCTTTCTTGCAGATCCAGAAACCTCCAACAACTCTAAGCGTGTAGTGTTATGCTTACTACTGCGAAGACAGGGTCTATTGGTCATCACTGCAGTATTCTCCCATTTCTAGTGCAGTAGAAGCTCTAAAAACATCATTTTTGCTTAAAACTTTCAAGTTTTTTGTTAGTTGAAAAAGAAATGAACAAATATGAATAAAAACGAAGGATGAACTCTATTGCACTGGGTTTTCCCATGACTCAGCCCCATACGAGATAAAATATATATAAAAACGAAGGATGGACTCCACTGCACTGGGTTTTGCCATGACTCAGCCCCATACGAGACAAGGTATATATATAAAAACGAAGGATGGACTCAATTGCACTGGGTTTTCCATGACTCAGCCCCATACGAGACAAAATATATATAAAAACAAAGGATGGACTTCATTGCACTGGGATTTCTACATGACTCAGTCCCTCTTCAAATAAAATATGTCTAACATTAGAGTCAAGATCAAGTTGTTCAATTGGGCTCAAATAAACAGGGAAAATAGCATTAACACCACGCTTTTCCTTCTCACTGAAGAAAGTGTCAGCACTTCAACAATACTAAAACTACTATTGTTATTAGTAGCAGTAGTAGCATTGTAAATTAGGGATTACTTGATGTTTTATTGTTTCTCTTCTTTTCTATTTCTAGTTTTTATGTGTTTTTTGTGTTACGTTTATTTCGTTATTCGTTTTTCTTCCCAGATTTTCATTAGACACGTTTGAATGTCTCCGTATGTTGTCGTCCATATGTAATTGTTTTTTAAAATTCGTCACTCCTGTTGTTCGTTTGCTTGATAAAGGCCTTGTTGGTCGAAACGTTGCTGTATATTGTCATTGTTTTTGTAATTTGTAAAACTACAGTACTTTGTGATTACGTGTTTCATAAATTATGGATTTGTATTGTAACCAGAGAGGTGCAACAGCACACGTCTTAGACTTTTGTCATCATCGCTTGCGATGGGCTTCTAGTATGATTATTATTATTATTAGTATTGCAACCGGTACATATCACCCGCGTCTTCATAATCATGCGCCAGGTGCGCCCTAATATACAAAAACGTTGAAACGCACTAAGAAAAAAAGGGTCTTATCACTCAAAAACGTATGAAACATTTAGTATTAATGACTGTCACACAAAAAGATATGAAACATGTAGATTATAGAGTTATAAAGGTATAGTTGCTGTTCTCATTCTATACGTAAACTTGCATGTTCTTTGTGTTAAGTAAATCAAAAACGAATAAAGTTGTATGTGAGTCTTTCTTCATGGTCTGCAGTTTCCGCATCGAAATTGGCTGCTATAGACCTCTAAGATCCTCTGTCTCTTACATTGATGATGCACTTTGCCAGGCTGTAATTTGTGGATTTTCTGGTGTTTCCTTCCCGCTTATGTCTCGGTCTTTCTCGTGCTAATCGTCCTTCATCTTTCTCATCTAATAAGAGTTTTGATCAATGTGTCATGTCTCTTTATGTGTTCGAAACATTTAAGCTAATTTTTATTTTCTGTAGTAATTCATTCTTCATTGCTAGTTTTTCTAGAACCTCTTTATTTCTCCGTTTTTCTTTCCCGGAAATACAACATACTGTTCTGTATATTCACATCTGAAAGGCATTAAATTATGTCTTCCAAATGCTTGTTCATTCTCCCCGTTTCTGCATCACACAATAATATAGAAAACAGTATTTCGCTTGAAAATCCTTATTTTTTTAGCTGATTTGTTTAGACGTTAGTCGCCCGTGTGTTGTCGGGGCTCACACGGGGAGCAAAGGCTAGTAACACTGCGACCTACAATGCATGTTGTAAGGGGCAACTAAGGTAAGATGTCTAGGAAGCTACCTAGTAAATAAAAACATCGCAGACATCGGATGATCAGGCCTACTTGTAGGCGCATAAGTAACAAACTGTACAGTCACTCTTAGGCTCAGATCACATACAAATCACAAAGAGTGGTTAACAAGTGGTCGACGTTGAGCTTTCAAAGAAGGTGTTAGTAACTTGCTCACATTAAAGGTACTTTTGGTTGTTCCCATTTTCTTCCTAATCCATTTTTCTCATATGCCATCATTTGTAGAATTGTAGAAAGAAAGAAATTCTCAAACAGAAAGGTATGATTGCTGTGCTGGTCTCATTCACAACTAAGATCCCCATTCCCTTTGTGTCAAAGAAAGCCAAAACGAACGGAGGTGTCTAGGAGTCCTTACAGTTTCCTTAACCCAAAATTGCGGCGTGACCTACTTCAGCCTACTAAGCAAGTGACAAGCACTTGACAGATGTCTAAATAATGTTAGGGCTTGGCGGTTGTTACCCTTTGATTCAAACTCATCAACAAACAAACGTTGTTGTTGATTTATGGTGTATTCATGAATAATGTAAGTATTATTCCAGAATAATATAATATTTTTTCTGTATTATTATCTATGTTTTTTACTTTATAGTGTTTAATGGTTATAGACGTTATCACGTTTTGCTATTGTTCCTTTTCTCCATTTTCAAATTCTCTCTGGTTTTCGACCTTTCTTCTAATTCTTATATGTATTGTTTTCTTTGTCTATCATGACATAAATACTGTGTTAATTTTTCATCATTTTTCTCAAACTTCCTTCTTCTGTTTATTTTGTCACCACATATTTCCAGTATTTCTTGATGTCTGTATTTCCATTTGCACGATGCCAACAAGAGAATATGGGCACTATCATCCGAAGACGACGCTGGAGATGGATTGGACATGTGATGCGCATGGAGACTGGCTCCGACACGAAAACTGCACTGAGATGGACTCCAGAGGGTAGGCGAAAGCGTGGAAGACCAAAGACGACCTGGAGGAGAACGATAGAGCAAGAACTGAAGGAAATGAATCATAGCTGGAACACAATACAGAGGAAGGCCATGAACAGGGAAGAATGGTGTATGTTTGTTGTTGCCCTAAACGCCAAGGGCGTAACAGGCTAAAGAGAGAGAGAGAGAGAGTATTTCCATTTAGGGGTCTCAATGGGTAATTGTTTAGGCCGCTTCTTTGCGTTTCGTAGGTTGTAGGTTCAATACGGACCGATCTGTTTGCCAGTTCTCTGCCAGTGTCAGCAGGCGGAGCAGATACCAGAGCATGTCCTGCAAGACTGTCCTCTCCTGGGGGAGCTGAGAAGCAACACGTGGTCACACCCAGTTGACCTGAAATCTAAGCCTTGAGAAAACCTGACAGACCTGAAGCTGACCGCCCAGTTTGTGGTCCACAGTAAATTAAGCGCATGACAAGATATCACTGAAGAAGTTCTGTTCGCGGGTGCATTTTTTCAGATATTCCAAGAATTCTTGCCAAAGCAATGGGTTTCATGCTTTATGCAATAATCTCGGCAGTTGGCATGCCCTATATGCGGAGAAGAACCGAACCATAAGGGAAAAGCCGTTACAATCAAATCAGTCCTTCGCCCTTAGACTTATTAGACCAGCACCACACGAACAGAATAAACTCTGCTCACACTGCACACTGTGCGTGCCAGAATGAAACAGGCTTCAGAGCACATTCTGTAGTCCAGTCTGCAATACCAGAGCCAACTATAAACTTATGGGACTTCGGACTAAGGTAAGATTTATGGGCAATCAGATCACAACTACACCACGTAACCTCGCATTCCAGTATTGTTGTATATAGACGAATTCATTTTAAAATCAACACAAAATGCTAAATCGAACTTATATTATGCAACAAGTTAAGTTTAACAATAAGGAATATCAATATTATGAATATTTTTCACCAATAAATAACCATAGACTCACAGAATTGAGTAAAATTGTAAAAAAGCTTGCAG
Source organism: Arion vulgaris (assembly GCA_020796225.1). Classification (NCBI taxonomy): domain Eukaryota; kingdom Metazoa; phylum Mollusca; class Gastropoda; order Stylommatophora; family Arionidae; genus Arion; species Arion vulgaris. The sequence continues at coordinate 43,519,419 of CM036763.1, forward strand.
TGTTCTATTAAACATATATATATATTCCATCCCCCTTCTCTGATCTAGGTCAGGGATTCCCCGGTCAGTTGTCTGACCTAGTTATCTAGATTTGGCTGTAGCTATACTTACACAAGAGAAACAAAACATGGCTTCACTAACGAAGCCTACATAACAAGCCATGGGGAAATATTGGGCAACTAACAATCGACTTCATAAAAATATCTCATGTCATAGTCTAGACCAGAATTGTCCTACGCGGCGTCCGTGGGCGTCATGGTGCCCCTGGGCGCTATGGTCCTGTGTGATACATCCAGTCACTTTATTGTTCTTCTTCGGCTTTAATGCTAACCATAATTTTTTTAAAGTACGTATTTCTGAATAAAATGTTTCAACTTTTTCGTAAGAACAATACTTTTGTTAAAATTAAACATTTAGACAAGATTAAGTTTTTATTTCTTATTGTTTTTATTAATGTTACTATTAATATTGCTTTATTATTTATTATTGCCTTTGCCACACGCCGCCCGCGCTTTCACAGTCAAATGTGTCTCAATATAAGGCAAGACTGTAGCCGCCCGCGCTTTCACAGTCAAATGTGTCTCAATATAAGGCAAGACTGTAGCCGACCGCGCTTTCACAGTCAAATGTGTCTCAATATAAGGCAAGACTGTAGCCGCCCGTGCCTTCACAGTCAAATGTGTCTCAATATAAGGCAAGACTGTAGCCGCCCGTGCCTTCACAGTCAAATGTGTCTCAATATAAGGCAAGACTGTAGCCGCCCGCGCTTTCACAGTCAAATGTGTCTCAATATAAGGGGAAGACTGTAGTAAAATTATGTAACAATGGCGAAACACGTTAAAACCACTTCTTGTTTTTTGCGTTTATTTTGTTATTTTTTTTTAGTCACATATTTTCATTTTAGAGTCGTTAGGAATTTATTGTCTGATTCTATATGTTCTGTTCCGTGTAAGAAGTGAATTTATTGTCTGATTCTATATGTTCTGTGCTGTGTAAGAAGTGAATTTATTGTCTGATTCTATATGTTCTGTGCTGTGTAAGAAATGAATTTATTGTCTGATTCTATATGTTCTGTGCTGTGTAAGAAATGAATTTATTGTCTGATTCTATATGTTCTGTGCTGTGTAAGAAATGAATTTATTGTCTGATTCTATATGTTCTGTGCTGTGTAAGAAATGAATGTATTGTCTGATTCTATATGTTCTGTGCTGTGTAAGAAATGAATTTATTGTCTGATTCTATATGTTCTGTGCTGTGTAAGAAATGAATTTATTGTCTGATTCTATATGTTCTGTGCTGTGTAAGAAATGAATTTATTGTCTGATTTTATATGTTCTGTGCTGTGTAAGAAATGAATTTATTGTCTGATTTTATATGTTCTGTGCTGTGTAAGAAATGAATTTATTGTCTGATTCTATATGTTCTGTGCTGTGTAAGAAGTGAATTTATTGTCTGATTCTATATGTTCTGTGCTGTGTAAGAAATGAATTTATTGTCTGATTCTATATGTTCTGTGCTGTGTAAGAAATGAATTTATTGTCTGATTCTATATGTTCTGTGCTGTGTAAGAAATGAATTTATTGTCTGATTCTATATGTTCTGTGCTGTGTAAGAAATGAATTTATTGTCTGATTTTATATGTTCTGTGCTGGTAAATGAATTTATTGTCTGATTTTATATGTTCTTGCTGTTAAGAAATGAATTTATTGTCTGATTCTATATGTTCTGTGCTGTGTAAGAAAATGAATTATTGTCTGATTTTATGTTCTATGCTTGTATAATGAATTTATTGTCTGATTTTATATGTTCTAGTGCTGTTTAAGAAATGAATGTATTGTCTGATTTATATGTTCTGTGCTGTGTAAGAAATGAATTTATTGTCTGATTTTATATGTTCTGTGCTGTGTAAGAAATGAATGTATTGTCTGATTCTAATGTTCTGTGCGTGTAAGAAATGAATGTATTGTCTGATTCTATATGTAGTATGTCGTGTAAGAAATGAATTTATTCTCTGATTCTATATGTAGTATGTCGTGTAAGAAGTGAATTTCTTCATTTCTGTTGTAACATTTGCTTGATAAAGAACTTTTGATCGAAACGTTGCTGTGTATTGTTATTGTTTTTGTATTTTGTAAAACTATAGTATTTTGTTATTACGTGTGTCTCAATATATGAAAACGTTGGTTGGAGAGCACACAGAAGAAGAAGAATCATCGTGAATTTCGTCTCAACGAATTTTTCTATGATTGTTTCTGATAAATTTACTGTCTGATAATCATAGTTCTTGCGTGGAATTTTTCCCGACCGCGACGGCTCTCAGGTCGACCTAGCCTCAACTGGGTACCAGACATGTTCTGGGAAAGTAAAGGCGGCCGGCGTGATGCTGACCCCATCACCCATCGTGATGAAAAATATAGGCCTAACACTGTATTGCCCTATATACCACGAGGTATGAAAGGGTTCCTTTACTTTTACTTTTTTAAATCATAGTTCTTAATTCAAAGATTCATGAATTTATTCTTTGATCCATATCAAATACTTACTTGGGACCAGATACTCTGTCATACTACTACACACATGCTGCATGGGCTTGTAGCAATCAGCTATGCATAGCTGACCAAAATACCACTCCGCCTCTCCGTGGTGATCCCAGAAACAGACGACTATCAAGAAGTCTTGTTAAGTTTGGGAAGATCGATGAGGATGAAGTCAACCCGGTACCCAAAAATGCTATACTGAAGTCACACATATCGGACTGAAAAGTGCAGATACCACAGCTACCGCTGAAAACTGCCACACAACACATTCCGTTCTCCGGACTGCATCCTGCTATAACGAGTGGGAGTATGAGAACGAACGAGGAAGTAGGAAGCAGTAGAATGAGAAATACTTAATGTTGGTTCAAGATCAAAGACGTAATGCCTCTTATCAATCTTGGTTCCAGATCGAAGAATTACTATATAATCTGTGTTCTATATCAAAGACTTACCATATAATCTGTGTTCTATATCAAAGACTTACTATATAATCTGTGTTCTAGATCACAGACTTACTAATAATACTCGTTTGTTTGTTTATTAGATCAAAGACTTACTGGACACTAGCTTCCGCCACTGCAGTCTTCAAACAACGTAAAACTTACATTATAGGTTAACCTTGACACAGGATCAGGTCATTAAGTGGACTCATTACATAAATCGTGTGAAGTTCTTACTTTTAAGTGTGGACTTTAGTCTGGAAGAGAGAGAGGTATAGGAGAAAACAAGACTCCAGGGCTATTTCTAGATGTCACTTTTAGTTCCACATGTTTATCAGTGTATCATATTTACAGTTTCCGCTCCATGAACATGTTATAAATTCCGCAAATTTTCACTGGACTTTAACTGAAAGGAAGAAAATCAAAAATTAACTTGGCAAGTAAATTTGTGACTATTAATTGACTTCGTGGGTGACGACGCCTGTTCATTGCTGGTAATGTTGATGAGTTGTGTCTAGTGTTTAACATATTATTTTCTATAATTTCTTAGTAGGTAGATCGATGTATGTGTATGCTTTTGTTTCTTTTACTATACTCTTCCTTTCTGTCTATGTGTGAGTTTTTTTTTGTTGGTCTTAATTATTTTTGTGACCTATTTTATGTATGATGATTGTTTTGTATCTTATTGCTAGTTTAAAGTAATTCTTCTTTTTCTTCCAACGCTCAATAACGACCACCTGTTAAGACCATCTCTGTGATTTGTAAATGATCTGAGCATAAGAACGATTGTACTTTGTGTCAGTTATGCGTCTACAAGTAGGCCAGATATCCAATTTCTGCGTGCTTTTTATTTACTAAGGTAGCTTTTCTAAATCCTACATCAGTCGCCTCTTACAACATTCCTTGTAGGTCGCAGTGATACTATTCTTTGCTTACATTGCGGGTCCCGGCACTACACAGGCGACTGTTCCTACTAAAACTTTAACTATAATGTTTATATGTGCGTTTTGTTGAGGGTGTCTTTCTTAATTATTTTAGAAAAAACTCCTACATATAATTAAATTTGGTATAGTATTGCTAATTGAAAATATCCCTTTTATTATTTTCTTGTTATTTCTGACTGATTCACTACGTAAACGTGGTAACAAATACGAATTTGGCTGAAATCGGATACATGTGTCATAAACGTGTAGAAGTCTATACGTTTAGGGGCCTAGCAAACCAATGTGCAAAGTATACACGTTCTTGGCAAAGATCAAACATATCACAAAGATTGATTAAAATTGGTCGTAAAGAACGAACATAAAGAAGAAGAAGAAGACAAATACGAACTGAAATGCCATCTTTTTATAACATTTTATGTTTATTGGGAAATACAATGTTAAGCCCATCTTTTTCATACGACAATACAGTTGGTGGGGGATGTGATCATCATCATGTAGGCTATCTTTACTTCTCATTGCTACTCTGATTACTAATTGTATTAACTAGAAAACTGATTAGAATATAAGTCTCAGTATTCAGGATGTCGCAATGACGCTAAGCCCCTCTTATTGAACATGTCAGCGTTAACAAAATTTCTGAAATTTATCTTAACTGATCAAACCCTCCTACCAATTTTCAGATGTGTAAGCTAGAGAATGTGAGCCTGTAGTAAGCTCGTTCATAACCCACGCATACTTGATTCAAACTCCACGGCGGGCAAGTTTGGAAGCAGATTAGTTCCCTAGGATTTGTACGAACAATAAAAAAGACATCACCGTTCATAAAGCAATGACAAACTAATGAACGTATAAGTGGTGCCTAAAAAATTGACGACTCGTTTACTGTTGTTGAAGGCTAATTCCTGTAAAGGATATGCCACGATTAACAAAAAAGCTAAAGAATTCCCATGTTTGTTTCCGGAGAAGCAAAAAAAAAAAAAATCCACTTTATTTTCTCGTATGACATAACAGGGGCATAAGAGCTAATTGGGTGGAGATGGCAACCCCAAACAGTTACAGAAAAAGAGAGAAATATCTAAAACTACTTATGAAGATCCGAATGTCATAGTAGAAAGGCACAAGATTGAATATGTTGTCTCTGCTTTACATCCCCATCAAATCGACGAATGAGATTTAAGAACCTCGGAGACAGTACCGAAGCCAATGAATATGGAAAATAAATAGATAATAAACAAGTTTTAAAATTTTCCGGAAAAAACAAAATTAACCCAAATACAGGATTTGAACTAATAAAACCTTTATTTCTTACAACACCCTTTACAACAAGCTAGCTCTCCTAAAAAAAGAGCTTCACTTGTGATCGGTAAGAACTGATGATAATGATGATGAAACTAAGAATCGACCACCCCTGTAATTGAATCTTAATATATTAATCATTGAATCTAGCACCCATTGGATAAGAATAAGGGAGTAGGGTGACACAAATTATATAAAGATAATGGATATTACCAACTGTCCACAAGGGACCAATTGCCTCCTAAAGGGTCATAACAAAATGAGACACAACCTGTACACTAAATTCAAGATAGCACCAACGACTGTGCCTCTATGGCTTGGCGAGTATGACAACAGAGCATATCCTGCAGAACTGCCCCCAGTACGCAGACCTGAAAAGAGAGAGGTGGTTCACTTACACCAGCGTCCAAGACAAACTGTATGGGGTGGCTGACAATCTGAGGCAGACGACTGACTTTATTAGAGAATCCGAAATCCCAATCTAGTGAGAACGCAGAAGAAGAAGAAGATAAATGAAACACTAGTCTCTAAATGATAGTTCTGGTATCAACCTGAGTCTCTGTGGCGTGGGTAAGATGCTCGCCTCTCATTCTTGAAACACTCGGTTCGTTTCCCACGAGGAACGATCAGGATATGGTTCCAGAGATCACTGAACTAAATGTAGGTGATATCTACCTTATAGTCCTGTTGGAAACGGATGATAAAACGGGGGTCCCATATTCAAGTTAAACACGTTAAAGAACTCTTAGCAGTGTGATTTCGGTAAGAGTAGACTACAAAACTCCTACCCGGAACAAAATCGTATAAAAGATAAATAAAATAACTATACATTTTCCACCATCGTAAAAAAGAAATGACATCGGGAACCATCGCCGGTGCTACAGATGTCGTGCACTGCCACTGAGATCGTCTTCAGTAAGAAAGAAATCGGAGCACACATGGTTGGTTATTCACAGAAGTGCAATGAGGATGGTCTTACCAATCAATCAATAAGTTATCATTGCTATCTGGCCAAGAGAGTTACGGTCACGGCGGAAATTTAAATCCGGTTTTAAAAATGATGTGTGTATGAACAGGGCCGTGCGGTATATTTTCTCAGTATGATGCAAGTCTTTGAAATGACGCCCTCAAATGGTTTTCCTTAAATTTACCTTGTGATTTGGTTGCTTATGCCGCCCTCTTACGGTACCGCCTGATGCGGCCGCCTCTCTGCATCAGAGCACGACACGGTCCTGTGTACGAAATGATTTGACTTGATCGATTTATTCATCTTAACACCTTGTGGACCATAGGACCTTAGAATTTGTTCTCCACTTTTCCTTATTTCAGGCTGTTTTCTGTACGGCCTTCCAGGATAGTACAACAGCATTCAGTTCCTCAAGAAAACTTCGTTGCCAGGTCTGTTCAGGACGTGTCCCCTTTTCCATTTTCTTTGCGGGCTCCACCCAAGTGCTTATCTAGTCTCCTTCTTCTTTGCGTTCGTTCTTTACGACCAATTTTAATTACTCCTTGTGATATGTTTGATCTTTGCCAAGAACGTGTATTCGTTGCACATTGGTTTGGTAGGCCCCTAAACGCATAGACTTCTACACGTTTAGGACACGTGCATCCGATTTCATCCAAACCTCCTTAGTCGCCTCTTACAACATGCGTGGCAGGTAACAGTGGTTCTATTCTTTACACCCCAAATTTGGCACCAGGAATCATCTAGTGACACTCGCCCTGCTGTCTCCATAGGGTATGTCCGATCCATCGTTATCTTCTCCTTTTGACCTGGGTCAACATGGGTTCATGTCCAGATCTTATCCACAGGTCTGTGTTTGCAACTCTGTCATACCATCTCAGTCTGAGATTACGCTGAAGACATCAGTTGACAAAGATCTAAATCTTATTTGTATTAAACTTGGTGACACTCCAAAGAAATTATATGCTGAACCAAAATTCTAAAATATCACAAACTCGCTGTGAATTGAGATAGCACTAAACACCCTTTTCAGATCAAAGAAAAATACTGCAGCACAATTATTCGTGTACCAGGTCGATTCCATTGACAACTGAGAGTTCAAGTGTGAAGGTCATGTGTATATCTAAATCTAGGACACCGTATATTTATATCCCCCGCTAAGAAGAAATGATATATATATATAAGTTCATCCTGCCTTTCTCCCAGTGTCCTATCAGGCACTAAACCATTCAGAGAACCGTGAAATCTTCTGAACCTTTACAGAAGCTGTCGGTTTTTTATGAATAATAACATTGTACTTAGAGACTCTTTCATGGACCAGTTCTGACGGTCTTTCATATGACCAATCTGATTTCACACTATACTACAGTATCACTGAGTAGATGTGGTACTATAATTGGTTTTTCTGTTCGCAATTTCTTACCAGTAACAATGTATGTTATATTGGTTATTGGTTACTGGTTACTAAACTGACGTCATTGCACTCCGGGCAGACCCATAGGTGCTCAGTCTCCCCAACAGATATCGAAGAGTATGTATACTGATGGTTCCCGTGGCTTGCTGATTAAACACACTCCTCACTCTAACTTCTTGTTGTCGGAAAGAAACCAGAATAATATTAAATACATGTGGATAGAGAATCAATACGTGCAGCTATTTGACCACTGACACCCATCGTAAAGGGGCAGGGATTTAGGACGCAAAAATCCTCTAGACTTTATTAGAGTATATGTAATGTCTGAGAGCCGCTGTAGCGTAGTTGTTAGTGAACTCGCTTCGCAAGGCTGGTGGTCTGGGTTCAGCTCCCAATGCGCGTGGAATTTTTCCCGACCACGACGGCTTCAGGTCAACCCAGCCTCAACTGGGTACCAGACATGCTCTGGGAAAGTAAACGCTGCCGGCGTGATGCTGACCACATCACCCATCGTGTGCCGACGGTCAATGAAAATACAGGCCTAACACTGTATTGACCTATATGCCACGAGGTATGAAAGGGTTCCTTTACTTTTACTTACTATATGTAATGTCTGGTGTAAAAAGTAGTAAAGGTAAAGGGACCCATTTTATACCATGTGGTATATAGGGTAATACGGTGTTAGATCAGTATTTTTCATTGTCCGTCAGCACACGATGGATGATGTGGTTAACATCAAGCTGGTTGCTTTTAATTCCCCGTGCTTTCTGGTACCCAATTGAGGCTGGGTCGACCTGAGAGCCGTTACTGTCGGAATAATTCCCACACCAACTGTAGAATTGAACCTGGACCAGTACCCTAAGAACGAGGTCACTATTTTTTTCGATCCAGAAGCACTTTGAGCTGAAGCTCTTCGGCTCGGTTTCATGGATATCGTAACCCTTCGGCTCGGTGCCATGAACACCGTAAATCTGGGGAACCTGTAGCTTTTCTGCCAGTCCGCGGAGTTGAACCCGCACTTACAGAGGACTAGTCACCCGTAGTCCAATGCGCTACGAACACGCTGGGCACGCGGGCAACGAGGTCACTAACAACTACGCTACTGCAGCTCTCGATGCCTGGTATATATGACCATAATCGCCATTACGTTTATTTTGTATCATATGTTTTATAAAGTTATTTTAGTCGAAACTTTGCTGTATCTTTTTTTTGTACTTTGTAAAACTACATTATTTTGTTTTTATATTTGACAAGACATAACTTTAGGATGACGTGTTACTCTTAGAGAAAAGATATGTAAACTTTGAATTGTAACGGTTTTTTTCTTCTTTGATTGCTTGTATCAGATTAATGAAACGTCACGTGTCTAGCTAAAAGAAAGACACGACTTAGTGAAGATCTTTTTTTCGGAGAGCTATCTAGTTGGGCTTGTAAAACACTCGTCTGTAGTGCTAGACGATGGGTGCTGTAAGAAATAAGGGTTTATGGTTTGAATCTCTGTGGCTGAGTGGTTAAGCCCTTTGCCTTGCGAGTCGCAGGTCGTGGGTTCGAATCCGGACCGCGGCCTTCTGTTCACGAGTGCAGTTTTTCCAGAGACCCCTAGGATTGTTGCTGGGGCTACGAAGTTCGTGCTTTGTGCAATACTCTCGGCAGGTGGCGTACCATTTCTGCGGAGAGGAACCGAGCCATATGAAGTCAACCCGGTGACTGGGGTAAAACCCGGTGCAATGAAGTCAATCCTTCGGCTTTAAAACCCTTTAATCCTGCGTGTGGTAAATTGTTTTTTTTCTCGAAAACCTCAAATACTTATTCTCTATCTATTTATTGACCAAATTCGTTGGTTCTGGTCCTCTTGTGGTTCGTAAATCTCTGTATTCTCTTCTTGTCTAGCTAAAAGTAGTAATAATACTCTTGGGTTCTTCGCAAGGAGTTAATTATTGCTTTTCATCTTTGTTGGCATTCCTGTGCTGTTATAGCCAAAAAAAGAAACGTCCTTATGCTGAAAGGATGTGCATTGGCTTAAAGAGACTTTAATTCTCTACAAAACAAACAACAAACATGGACATACAGCATGACAGATAGCTCCCATCAGTGAATGGAAAGGCTACCAGGTGCTATATGTCGCATATATTGTTTCAACTAATGATTCAAAAACAAGAATTTATTATTTCATTTGGGTTGTATTTCTGAAAATATAAAGGAAAAAAAAAAACACCGGGAATATTTTTACGTACATGAATCAAGTATTTTTTTTTTTTTGTGTGTCACCGACATTATTGTACCGTTACGGTTGAGTTATAAGTAAACAAGTGGTGCTATTTTTCTCATGATCTTGCAGAGACTCTAGGGGGTCTCTGAGACATTGGGGTACCGTGTACGACTCGTATCATAGGTTTTCGGCTCATTTCCCCCGTTAAGCGATTAATATTTTTCCAGTGATCGCTAATCTCAATGAAGGTGTGATCGAGTTAGAAATCCTATGGAGACATACAATAAACTAGAGTTCGACTATATGTTGCAGGGGCAGCAAAGAGTAGTAACAATAAAGGGTTTTAAGCCGAAGGATTCACTACATTGCACCGGGTTTTACTCCATATGGTTCGGTCCCTCTCCGCAGAAATGGTACGCAACCTGCTGAGAGTATTGTACAAAGCACGAACGCCGTAGCTCCAGCAACAATCCTAGGGGTCTCTGGAAAAACTGCACTCGTGAACAGAACGGCGCGGTCCGGATTCGAACCTACGACCTTCAACTCGCAAGGCAAAGAGCTTAACCACTTAGCCACAGATATCCCCAATAGCAACAATGCGACCTACAAGGTATGTCATAAGAAGCTACTAAGGTAGGTGCTTAGGGAAGCTACCCTAGTAAATATTCTAGGAAATCGGATGTGCTGGCCTACTTGTAGGCGCATAACTAGCCCAACGTACAATCGCTCCATCTTAGGTTTAGATCACATACAAATCACACAGAGTGGTTTAACAAGTGGTCGATATGGGCGCTCAAAGAAGAAGAGAAACAAGAGTCATGTATGACGCTGAGCACTTAAAACAACTCTTGACAGTGTCTATGTATATACACAACCTCATCAAATAGCTTGTCCTGAGCAGAACGTTGCCACTCTTACAATACTTCATAATTTGTATCTCCCTCATAGGCCAGATGCCCCATCTCTAAAGCCAATAGTTCATCCTGAATCCATCGTCTCCGTGGTCTTCCTCTTTTCCTTTTTTACCGAGATGCTTTCCTCCATAATGGTCTTCTCCAGCCCTTCGTGTTTTTTATATGTCCAAAATATTTCAATTTTCTCATTCTTATTTGTAGCATCATCCAGTTTTGTTCGATCTTGAGTTATTTCTGGATTGGTGTATTTGCTCTCGTCTCTGTCGAAGATGTACGAAGGGCTCTTCTATGACACGTATACTCAAAAGCACATATATGTTTTACCACTGCCTTGTTAAATATCAATCCTATTTTTTTTTCCCGATCCAGAAGCACTTGAGCTTTTCAGCTCTTCGGCTCGGTGCCATGGACATCGTAACCCTTCGGTTCGGTGCCACGAACACCGTAAATCTGGGGAATCTGTGGCTTTTCTGTCATCCCGCGGAATTGAACCCGCACACAGAGGGATGTTCACCCGTAGTCCAACGCGCTACGAACACGCTGGGCAGACGGGCATATCAATCCTTTAAAAACCCTTTAAAACACACATACACACACACATAAAACCATATATATATAAAGGACCCTGCAGGTGCTACGAAGTTCGTGCCTGCAGTTGAGATCGTCCTGTGTGAGAAAAGATCGGAGCACACATGGTTACTCATCAAAATGCAATGATGATGGTCTAAAATCAATCAATATATAGGTGCAGGACTAATAGATCGAGAATGCAATCAATATATATATAGTGTGACAAGGACTAATAGATAGAAGAATGAACGCATTAACAGAAGTCTAGACACAGTTAACTTAAGAAATTACCATATTGACGTAAACTGTATGCAAATAGTTTACACCAACTGAACCTTGGAGTTTCAACATACATCAGCGGATATTTACATTTTCCAACTACGCTTGTATTTGAACTAGTCGGGCATATTTCGCTAGGCCTAACCCTCTGAAGTACATACACACACCTATGCGATTTAGCAATAAAATACTCCAACGAAAGTAAGTGTAAACGTCGTATAGAAGGTACCAAAAAAATGTAATGGGTCATACGTATACACCACCATACTTTTCATTTTTTATTACTTTTCATAGCTAGTAAATAAAAAAACTCCGTATTGCATGTAGAACATTGGAAAGTTATCGCTACAGGCTAGTATCAAAGTGTGTCATATATTTGACTTTCTAATGTGATTATCAAATTCATGTATTTTTTTAATCGCTGTACAAGAGTTAAGTCATACATGTTGTCTACCTTATAAATTAACATATCGCATTGATTAAAAATAAAAACAAGCAAAGCCGTAAGGTTAAAAACATTTAAAAACTTAAATCAGTATGGAATGGAGCTGATATATATATCGATCACCATCCAGACCGATGTACTAGACATCCCCATAAATTCTAGTCATGTGGAAATCTGATTTATGCAGCCCTAGTATTGGTGTGTTTTACGTCACATCTTTAGCACCATTTGGAGCCCTGATGCTTATCCATCGGCGATGTGTCCGGTTTCAGCCAGCGTTTACTCGGTTCGCTCTCCGTTATGTAGCCATCTAGTGTTTTTACGGTGTGGGGTAGCTAGCCCCACACCAAACCTCCTCAGTCGCCTCTTACGAAATGCGGGGCAGGTAGCAGGGGTTCTATTCTTTACACCCCAATGAGGTAACCACTCGGGCGGAGCTGATAAAACAACGATTAGAAACCAGTGGAAAAACGTATTTATGTGCTGTTGAATATAAGTGTTTCAGTAGACTCATCCGTATAAAATGGACGGAGAAGAGAACAGCTAGACATATCTAGAAAGTACAAAATATAAAAGAAAACTAGGTGATGCTACAAATAAAAACAAAAACATTGAAGTATTTTAGATATATGAAAAGACATGAAAGGTTAGAGAGAACAGACCATAAAGGGATAATGCATCCAGGGCCGTACGGTATATTTTCTCAGTATGATGCAAGTCTTCGAAATGCAGCACCTTAAATATTTTTTCTATAAAATAACCTTCAATTGTAATTTTGATTTTGCTGCTTATTCCGCTCCCCCGCCCCCGCCTCCTTACGGTTCCGCCTGATGCAGGCGTCTCTCTGTATCATAGCATGACACGGTCCAGAAGACGTTCCAGCAAAAATGAGAAGAGGGAGATGGATTCAGAAAGTAACATGATTTAAGCATGACGGCTGCAGAGGTGGAACGTTTGGCTTATGGGATAGAGAAATTCTGAAGGACTGTTAGGTTTACAAAGTTCTGCTCAGGACAAACACTTTGATGATTCTAGTCTCCCAGATATGAAAAAACACTAGTATATGACTGATAGTAGTCTTCTTCTCCTTCTTTGCGTTCGTTCTTTACGACCAATTTTAATCACTATATGTGATATGTTTGATCTTTGTCAAGAACGTGTATACGTTGCACGTTGGTTTGGTAGGCCCCTAAACGCATAGTCTTCTTCACGTTTAGGACACCTGCATCCGATTTCAGCCAAACCTCCTTAGTCGCCTCTTACGACATGCGTGGCAGGTAACAGTGGTTCTATTCTTTACACCCCAAATTTGGGCACCGGTAATCACTTGGGCGGCTGATAGTAGTGAATCTAGCCATCAAAAGATAGTAACTGTATTTCAACAATAGTTAGCAAATATATATGTTTATAATATACGGGTGCGAGTCATGGACGGTCAACAAACAGATAGAAAAATCTCTGAGGCAACAGAGATGTGGTTTTACATAGGAATGAGACGAATTCCATGGACTACTAAAATGACGAATGTGGAGGTCTTGAACAAAGCCAAGACACAGAGAAAACGTATTGTCAATATAAGAAAGCGGTAGTCATCATTTTTCGGGCGTGTGATGAGGAAGGGAGGTTTAAAACACATTGTGACAACCGATAAAATGGAGAGTAGACGAGACAGAGGAAGACAGAGAAAATATTAGACAGCTTTGACTTCATGACACGGAAGAGCGGCAACATCTGAGATGATAGCAAATATCAGAGACAGAGATTTGTGGAGATCCATAATCGCCTACGCCAGCCGACACCTGAAGATGATGATGTTTGAAATATTTCATAAAGAGCTTGAGAATAGTAAGTTATCCAATGAACCATTTCCATGTATGCTCCATTTCGTTGATCCTCAGTTGGTAAATTGAATGTTTTTGTTTTTTGGTTTTTTCGATCCAGAAGCACTGAGCTTTCAGCTCTTCGGCTCGGTGCCATGAACATCGTAACCCTTCGGTTCGGTGCCAGGAACACCGTAAATCTGGGGAATCTGTGGCTTTTCTGACAGTCCACGGAATTGAGCCCGCACTCACAGAGGACTTGTCACCCGTAGTCCAACGTGCTACGAACACGCTGGGCAGACGGGCATTGAATATGTTTAGAAAAGACTGGTTCCACTCAGATTGTTCTGCACTGCGCCCTTGTGTCGCCAAGTTAGAAGGGATAAAATAATAGTAGCACTGCAACCTACAAGGCACATCGTAAGAGGCGACTGAGGTAGAAGGCCTAGGAAGCTACACTAGTAAACAAACAGTCAGAAATTGGATGTGATGGTTGATTTGTAGACGCATAGTTAGACGACGTACAATCCTATTAGGACTCAGATAAATCACAGATCACAAATAGTGGTTTAACAATTGCAGATATGGAGTTTCAAAGACGAAGAAGTTCTGCTCTGCTCAGTCTTCTGCGTCTCACACGCTGAACATCTTTGAAAATATGCTCTGAAGTCATGTTGTCATTATCCCAGTCAAACAAGTAAAAAAGTAAAGAATCTTGTTGACTAGAACAAAACTCACAAACGGCTTTCTGATTTGTGAATAGTTTGACATTGTCAGAAGCTCACCTGTACAGTATTCTACCGCAATACTTGAACTAGCTGAAAGGACAGACACGAACTGAATAGGTCTTAGTACAAAAATGTCATTATATTAAGTTTCTTTTCCTTCTTCTTCTTTGCGTTCGTTCTTCGTGACCAATTTAATCATTTATGTTGTGATATATAACTGATCTTTAACAAGAACGATTAACGTTAAACACTTGGTTCTTAGCCCCTACTTGTTATTAGTACCAATACATGTAGGTCAGCAATATCCGATGAGTTTCTAATAGAAGGAAAGGAAAGAAAGAAAATTAAGTGTAAAGGATCAAAAGATATAAGATTCAGCGAGCATGTCGAAGACTACCGCGAACATTTTCGAAACTACGGTGAACATGTCGAGACTACGCGAACATGTCGAGATACGCGAACATCGTCGAAAGCAGACTACGCGAACATGTCGAGACTACTGCGAACATGTCGAGGACTACTGGAACATGTCGAAGATACTCGAACATGTCGAAGACTACGCCAACATGTCGAAGACTACGCACATGTCGAGACTACCGATGAACATGTCGGAGACTTAGCAACATGTCGAAGACTACGCGAACATGTCGAAGACTAGCGAAATGTCGAAGACTACCGCAGACATGTCGAAGACTACCGCGAACATGTCGAAGACTACGCCAACATGTCGAAGACACGCGAATGTCGAGACTACCCCCAATGTCGAGACCTACATGTCGACTCCAGCGACATGTCGAAGACTACTGCGAACATGTCGAAGACTACGCGAACATCGAAGACTACTCGAACATGTCGAAGACTACCGCGAACATGTCGAAGACTACTGCGAACATGTCGAAGACTACCGCGAACATGTCAGACTACGCGAACCTGTCGAGAACACCGAACATGTCGAAGACTGCCTGACAGTCGAATAGCCGCATTCAAGACTACCTGCGAACATGCGAGACTACCGCGAATATGTCGAAGATACTGCGAACATGTCGAGACTACCGCGAGCCATTGTCGAAGACTACTGCGAACATGTCGAGACTCCGCGACATGTCAAGACGCTGGAACTATGTCGAGGAGCTACCGCGAACATGTCGACAGCTACTGCGAACATGTCGAAGACTACGCGAACATGTCGAGACCTATGCGAACATGTCAGAAGACTACCGCGAACATGTCGAAGACTACGCGAACATGTCAAGACTACCGCCAACATGTCGAAGCTACTGAACATGTCGAAGACTACCCAGAACATGTAGAAGACTCTGCGAACATGTCGAAGACTACCGCGAAATTGTCGAGACTACGCGAACATGTCGAAGCTACCAACATGTCGAAGACATACTGCGAACATGTCGAAGACTACCGCAAATGTCGTAGACTACCGCGAACATGTCGAAGACTCTCGCCAATATCATTATTGTGAAACTACTGCGAACATTACGAAGACTACCGAACATGTCGAGACTACTGCGAACATGTCGAAGACTACTGCAACATGTCGAAGACTACTGCAACATGTCAAGACTACGCGAACATGTCGAAGACTACCGCGAACATGTCGAAGACTACCGCGAACATGTCGAAGACTACTGCGAACATGTCGAAGACTACCGCGAACATGTCGAAGACTACCGCGAACATGTCGAAGACTACCGCGAACATGTCGAAGACTACTGCGAACATGCGAGACTACGAATGTCGAGACTCGCGAACATGTCGAGACTACCGCGAACATGTCGAAGACTACGCCAACATGTCGAAGACTACGCGAACATGTCATAACGACATTTAGTCTTCCAAATGTCACCCACGTTGAGCTATTTGACATAGTAAACTAATTAACCCATTCCTGTGAAGTTTTGACATAAATTAACTCATTAGCTAAAGTGTAATCAGTGTAAGCGTTTGGTTTTCATGTACAGTCGGCTTAAAAGCACATGCAGAAATACCCATGAACTTTAGAGATTTATCGCCTTCAATGATACAGCTGCACTTGAATTCTTGTCCATCTGTTCAACATCAAGTAATATGTTGAAAACAGTTGATGTATGGCGAGCTTGAAGGGGGCAGACGTTTCGCTGGTGGACAGAAAAACGCTTTAAAGACACTCTTAAAGTGTCTCTGAAATGCTTCGATATAGACAATACGTGCTGGGAATCCTTGCGCAAGATCGCCAAATGTGGCGCTGTAACAACAAAGAGGAACCCGAATAGCTGAGAATCATCGTATTGTTGAGTCACAGAGAAAACGAGCAGCGCGAAAAGACAGAGCACACAGCACGCACATGTCTAACCTTGATCATGTATGCCCCACCTGTGGTCGGGATTCTGTTCTAGGATTGGACTCTCCAGTCACCTCCGCACACACCAGAGAGGTGCAACAGTACACGTCTGAGATTGTTGTCATCATCGCTTGCATGACTGCTCATTATAATATGTTTGATATATATACCATTGTATCTTGGACAGAGAAAAGAACAAATAGATCTATCCAGAAAGAACTCAAAGAAAACTAGCTGATACTACAAATACGAAAGAGAAAATTGAGATATTTTGGACATATAAAAAGACATGAAGGGCTGGAGAAGACCATCATGGAAGAAGGTATACCGGCAAAGAGAATAAGAGGAAGACCACGGAGAAGATGGATTCAGGATGTAACTAATAGTCTGAACATGACGGCTGCAGATACAGGGACACAGGCCTGAAGAGATAAATTTCGGAGGACTGTTGGGGTGGAATGTTCTGCCCAGGACAAGCTATTTGATGATGATATAGCGTTGAGCAGTCAAACTAGAAATTAAATCCTTTCCAAATGTTTCTGCTTTCACATATCTTGTATCTGAAATCACCCTAAAGGAGGAGCTGAGTCTGATACTAAACACAGATTGAGTAAGGTATGAGTGCATTCATCACCCTTCAGGCTTCTGGAAAACATCCAATACAGCATCAGAAATAAGATCAATATGCCGCGTCTGGGTGCTTCACACAGTTGATTCCTGTACAGATCAGAATGGAAGATCTGAGGGCAAGCTACCTAGTAAATAAAAGCCCGAAATCAGATGCGATTGTCTAGTCACCATAGGCGCATGGTTGGCATCAACGTAGAAAAACGTTCTTGGCAAACTGTTTTATATCACACATCAAGAATAGATCAAAATGGACGAAAGAACGATCGACGAAAGAGAGAAGGCTTGATCCCACTCGCTGCTAGATTAAGAGATGTGTCACATATTTGCAGCCCGAAAGAACGACATACTAAATATGCAAAGAGATTGATTAATCAACATCGAACTGGCGTGTTGGGTCGCTGGACGCTGCTGGATTTGCTGAGGCGGAGATCGGAGCACATATGGACATGTCCGGAGTGCTATGATGATAGTCCTCATATAACTGATAACTGAGAAGAAGAAGAATGGTGAATGACAGGAACATATATATATATATATATATATATATATATATATATATATATATATATATATCAGTGGCGGCTCGTCATTAAGGGCCAGTAGGACCGGTCCCACCAAAAATAAGATGTAACGTGTATTTATTATTTTATACATTAAAATATAAACTAACCGAAACCATGATTTTTCGAAAATTTCTGTCTGGCCCCACCAACAAAAATGATCACGAATCGCCACTGATATATATATATCTCCAAACTTCCCATACATCTTCTCTGTGAAATTTCTTACTTGTATTATGACAAAGAAATATCGCTAATTAAAGACTGCTTACACAGTGTCAGCAAAAGACGACCTTATTTTAGAAATAACACAATATGCGAAAACAAGGTTATACTGTATCACCAATTAAATTAAATCCGAAGGAATATCAGTATTCTAACAATTTGCATCAAATAAATAGCCATGCACTAATAGAGCCGTAAAAAAAATTTAATTAAAAAACAATTTTAAATTTCTATTTTAAAAATATGTAAAAACCAGTCCACTTCAGTGGAAATTTCCGATTTCTCGACTGATCTAGCCGGTCATATGTTATAGATGTCTGTGGTCAGAGATTAATCTGTTATGATTTAGTTTGGCAACCTGCTGTTCATGATGAAACAGTCCCATCAGTTAGTTTATTTAATGCATATTTTTGTCACAGTTTGCCGAACTGAAAACAGTTTGATACACAGTTTGTATGGGTTGATATTTGTCCCTGAAATTTGATCATATTTAAGAATATACAGACTTCCTTTATTTGTTTGTTACATTACGTGTAGACAGCGAGATAGAGGTAGATAGAGCAATAGTGAGAAGAAAATATATGTAGGAGGTAGATAGGTAGACAGAGAGAAGAAGAGAGAGAGACAGGTAAAGGTATGTATATATATATATATATATATATATATATATATATATTTACAGTGGCGGCTCGTCATTAAGGGCCAGTGGGGCCGAGCCACCAAAAATAATGTTTAACGTCTATTTCTTTTATGAATTAAAATATAACCTAACCCAAAATCATGATTTTCCCACAAATTTTGTCTGGCCCTACCAACAAAATGATCACAAGCGCCACTGCATATATATATATAATATATATATATATATATATATATATATATATATATATATATAGACCTTGTAGACTAAGAAGAGAGATAGAAAGAGAGGTGGAGGTAGACTGAGAGAATGAGACATATAGGAGATAAAAAGTACATGTAGATAGATAGAGGGCAGAAGAAAGAGATATGCAGGTAGGTAGTTAGGTTAGAAAATATATTAACGGACACACAGAGAGATGGATAAAAAGACAGACGGACACACGGAGAGACAAGGAGAAACTGTGTATAGACAGACAGACAGACAAGACAGATAGGCAGACAGGCAGACAATACAGAAAGGCAGACAGGTAGGCAGAAAGATAGGTATGTAGAAAGACAGGCAGAGAGGCAGACAGGCTAGACAGTTAGATAGGCAGACAGTCTCATAGACGAAGGGATAGATGGACGTTAGTTATCACGAACTAACAATGCTAGACAATGAAAGTCCACAGTTCTGTTAAGACAAAGATAACCCAAAAATCGATATCGATTAATGAACACATTCCACAAGATGTTATTCTTGGTTGAGTGTAATCAGTGGCGGCTCGTGGTCATTTTTCTGGTGGGGCCCGGCAAACATTTCGGAAAAATTAAGGTTTTTGGAGTATTTACTATTTCTTGTCTATTCCGGGAAATTATTACCCTTTCTCTCTCTCTCTATCTCTCTCTCTCTTCTCTCTCTCTTCTCTCTCTCTCTCTCTTCATTTCTCTCTCTCGGCGCGATCACCATAGACTGATGTACCAGATTTCCTCATAAATTAGCTTTCATGTGGAAATCTGATTCCTGCAGCCTTAGCATGGGTTTATTTCGTCACATCTTTAGCGCCATTTGGAGCTCTGGTGCTTATCCTTCGGTGATGTGTCATGTTTTAGCCAGCGTTTACTGGGATCGCTCTCCGTCGCCTCGGGCTGTCCCCAGCGACCTGAAGGCAGCAGGTTGCTATTTTCTTTTATAGTAGCTACCCTTAGACAACCTTCCCTCCAGGGTTGTTAAGCGTCATCTGCCAAGTTTACCAGTCGGTTTTTTAGACTGCTTGGTTTGCCTGACGTCTAGTTTTGTGAAACGGTTTGCTCCACTACCTTTGATTGTCCCTAATCAACTACAGGCAGTAGTAGTTATCTGCGAGGGAAAACGTGGTTATTGTTCTCTGGATGGAGACCCCATCTTTGAGGCTCGCCACCTCGCGTTTCTTTATGGTGCCCATTCGCCCATTTCTGCTTGTGCCCTCGTCCACCGACTGGACCCGTCCCGTTTTCCCCCGTCACTTGTCCTCACATTATTCTACTGGGCGATACGTTACCCATTTCTATCTCACTGTGCACAGAGCACAGTTTATCACCATACGGTAGGAACTTTTGCACTGGATTCAAGCCTCTGCTGGGATTTCCAGTTTTTCTGCACAATTGTGGGCCCGCTCACCCCTACGTTTGCCACGCCTTTTCGTCGCTCTATCATCAGCACCGTGCATGTTTGTCCCACCGGTGGACTCCATGTGTATCGTCCGTATGCTTTCGCTTTAATTTGGTGCCTGCTCACCTGTGTTTATCATGTTTTCTCACCGTGCTCACATTTACTATGTCTCGAGACTGTCATGACACGCAACTCAATTCGAGCTCCCACCTCGTGGCTCGAGTCTCGCCCCATATGGGCCCAGTCTTTTCTCTGGATGCACCCTTCATCCCTTTATGTTTATTTGTTCAGCTTTTCCCATCGACCGGGAGAGATGTGCATTAATAGTCACTTTGGGATTCTGCTCGTCTGTGTTGCGAGCGGATCTCATCCAACGTAACTGCGCTTGCATCACTACTTATACCAGAGTAGCTCTCCCTCGATCCCTACCCGCTTAGCCAGACAGGAACCGTTGACTGTTTCCAGGGTCATCACGGGAGGTGGGGTAGGATCTTAGTTAGTGCCAGCTCACTAATCCTGGCGCGACGTTGTCCCTATGCGCCCTAGACCACATTACCCTTTTAGGAAAAAAAAACGCTTCTGTTCTGCAACAGCTTGATATTAAAGAGAGTTGGCTATTAAATAATATAAAATCAAGAACAAATGCTTTTGTTCTGCAACAGCTGATACTAAGAGATTGTTTAAATATCTAAAATCAAGGACAATATAAAAGACGTTTATTAAATAATATAAAATCAAGACAATACTAAGAGAGTTGATAATTAATAATAATCAAGGACAATAATAAAGAGAGTTGGCTATTAAATAATATAAAATCAAGGACAATACTAAAGCGAGTTGGCTATTAAATAATATAAAATCAAGGACAATACTAAAGAGAGTTGACTAATTAAATAATATAAAATCAAGGACAATAATAAAGAGAGTTGGCTATTAAATAATATAAAATCAAGGACAATACTAAAGCGAGTTGGCTATTAAATAATATAAAATCAAGGACAATACTAAAGAGAATTGACAATTAAATAATATAAAATCAAGAACAAACACTTCTGTTCTGCAACAGCTTAATACTAAAGAGAGTTGACTATTAAATAATATAAAATCAAGGACAATACTAAAGAGAGATGACTATTAAATAATATAAAATCAAGAACAATACTAAAGAAAGTTGACTATTAAATAATATAAAATCAAGAACAATACTAAAGAAAGTTGACTATTAAATAATATAAAATCAAGGACAATTAAATATTTCGGACACATCAAACGACAGGAGCGCCTAGAGAATATTGTTTTTTAAAACTTGTCTGCAACGCAAATTGAAAATGCGACACCCACATGACAACAAACCACGAATTTGTGAATGAGATCAGAGAATCGTAAAAATATTGCCAGTATGTCTCTGTATGTAGTTGTTCACATGTTAGTGGGGTTTTTTTATTCGTCACTTCTGTTGTTCGTTTGCTTGATAAAGGCCTTGTTGGTCAAAACGTTGCTGTATATTGTCATTGTTTTTGTAATTTGTAAAACTACGGTACTTTGTTATTACGTGTTTCGCCATTAAAAAGGGTAAACTTGCTAACCTAAATCAAGTGACGTCAGTCGACAGGTCAGAGTTCACGGTATGGACGTAAAGGGGAACCATACTCAAAGGTCACGAATGTCGTCGCATTTATCGCTGGTGACAAGATGTATTAATGCAAGGGGCAATTCCATAAAACTAATTTTATTATAAGAAAGTTTGTTATTTAGTACTATTATTTTCTATAATTTATACTATTTTTATATAAAATTGGGGATTCAATCGATAATTAAACGGACTATTTGAGCTAGAGTCCTCGTTTATCTGGGAAGTAGCTTGGCTGCGTAAGAATTAATATATCTTCCGGCTGATTGAAAATGACATTGTTTTGGCAATTATCATTGCAATAGCGATCAAGGCCAGTGGTCGCATGTTACATCTTATGTAGGAACGAGTAAACTAGCCGCAGAAATAGTGCACGGCACAATGCTTGAAGTATTAGAGGCAAAATGATGAGCTTAAGTATATATAATGTTTTTTAATAGGGAGATATTATATAAATAACAGGATTGTTATATTATTCTGATATAAGATTTATATTTTATCGTTATATATTCAACTTTCACATCTAATCAGTGTCAAGTTAAAAGTAATAATTACGAAAAAATAATTTATAAAGTAAGTAGACGTTAAATCTTTGATTTGTAGGACCGGTTTGATTTGAGACCCGTTTGATTTGGTAGACCGGTTTGATTTGGTAGGACCGGTTTTTTTTAGGACTGGTTTATTCTCCTAATGACCAGGGAGTATTGTAATTAGGGCAAAGATTATGATTTCAATTCAGACTGTATGAATTAGTTAATGTCAGCTTTCATGAACAGAGTTAGCAAATTGATGCATTTGAGATGTGGATATGGAATACGAGTTTCATGACAGAAAACAAAATAAACAAGTTTAGAAAACTGGTATGAAAAACAATTATTAAATAAATTCAGACAACAAATATTTGGCCAAAAGGCATGACACAGTAAACATTACTAGAGGAAAATTGGGAAAGAGAAGAAGACGAGAGATAAGTGGAGAAACTTAAGAAATGGACAGGTTAAGTCTGGATGTGCACCAAGCAAAACAAACTGAATTCATTTCAGCCAACTTCGATGACGGCACATTATGATGATGATGTGCTTTCAAGCTAATCAGTATCTCGTTGATAACAGTTATGAACAAATAATGTCTAAATATAAGTAAGGTTATTATTGTGGGCCGGGCTCTACTGGCCCTTAATGACGAGCCGCCCCTGAATGTAATGATTTGTTGTACGTGGACACTTTCCTTGTTTACTGTTTGTGTTGCTTAACTCACGCTGTTGCGTTGTTATAAATTGAACAGCTTGTGACCCACGTAATTATTGCTTAAAATCGAAGATAGTGAAGACTCTCAGTTTGGTATATGCGTGGTTGTGCCATTAGTGTGATGTGTGTGTGGGTGAGCTTTCAGTGTGGTGTCTGAGTGGTTGAACCATCCGTATGGTGCGTGAGTGGGTGAGCCATCCATATGGTATGTGCGTGGTTGAGCCATATGGTGTGTTCGCGAATGAGTTTACTGTGGTATTTAGGTCCGCATTAAAACCTGCAAATTACTCCTCAATAGATTCATCCATTAACTCCCTCAATTTACAAAACTAAATCCCCCGCTTATTCCAACAATGGCAAAAATACATTCCTACATTCATCAGATCCAGTCTATTTAATGTATCTACTCTGTCTAATCTGCCTAATCTTCCCAATCTGCCTACTCTGTCTAATCTGCCCTGGTCTGTCTAATCTGCACTTGTCTGTCTAATCTGCACCTGCCTGTCTAATCTGCACCTGCCTGTCTAATCTGCACCTGCCTGTCTAATCTGCACCCGCCTGTCTAATCTGACCGGGTCTCTATCATCTGCCCGGGTCTGTCCCGGTTCAGTCTAATCTTCTCGTATCTTTTCCAGGTCTGTATAATCTGCACACGTCTGTTTATTCTGCCCAGGTCTGTCTAATCTGCCTTCGTCTGTCCCATGTCTGTCCCGGGTCGGACTAATCTACCCGTGTCTGTTTCTGGCCTGTCTAATCTTCCCGGGTCTGTCTAATGTAGAAACAAGCTGTACTACAAACAAAAACTATCAGAACAGACATTTGCTAGAATAGCCAAAGGAAAAATTCACAAAATAGATGAGACTGCAGTAAAACTATTTGATTGGCAAAACTATTTTATTTCCAGATTTTCATTAGAAACGTTTGATTTTGGTTGTCCATTTGTTTTTTTTAAATTTGTCACCCCTGTTGTTCGTTTGCTTGATAAAGGCCTTATTGGTCGAAACATTGCTGTATTTTGTCATTGTTTTTGTAATTTGTAAAACTACAGTACTTTGTGATTACGTGTTTTGCCAAAGGAAAAACCACGAGAGAAAACCCAGTAGAGACATCAATCAACACAGAACGGGAGTTGTTAGCCTAAACACACTGAGATACATGCTTGGGATATCAGATCAATTGTGTACATGTCCAATGTGCGATGAAGATGATCCTCAAATGAACAATGAACCAAAGTGAATTTCTGTATAAAACTGATAGCGCGTGTCTTGCATTCATTTCGGTTTTTTTCTGCAACTATTTGTTGGGTTATCGACTTGAGTTGCACTGTATTTCACGTCTTCCGACCTAGTACATCCGCTTTCATCATGCAATAGTTAAGGGATGCTGTTGTTTATCTTTCATAATATTTCTGCAAGATAGGCGTAATTTATCATCAGATTGGATCATCCAATTGTTTTTTCTAATTCAGGTTTGTATAAATTATTATCTGTTAGACCAGGTATGAGAAAATAGTTATATTTGGGGGGATTTTTATCTAGTTTTACTGGTGCTGGGGTAGTTGATTGATAGAATGATTCTCCTTCTTCTTCTTTGCGTTCGTTCTTTACGACCAATTTGAATCACTCTTTGTGATTTGTTTGATCTTTACCAAGAACGTGTATACGGTGCACATTGGTTTGGTAGGCCCCTAAACGCATAGACTTCTACATGTTTAGGATATGTGCATCGATTTCAGCCAAACCTCCTTAGTCGCCTCTTACGACATGCGTGGCAGGTAACAGTGGTTCTATTCTTTACACCCCAAATTGGGTCCCGGTAACCACTCGGGCGATAGAATGATTGAAACATCATCATTGCACTTCGGTGAGTAACCATGTGTGCTCTGATCTCATTCTTACACAGGAAGATCTCAGCAGAAGTGGGCGAACTATGTAGCACCGCGAGGCTCCCGATGTAATTTAGAAGATGGTGATACAAAATGATCAGAGAATACCAAAAAATGTATTGAAGTTGGAGGCAAAGGGTTCAAGAAAGAGAGGACGCGCTAGGGAAACCCTGAAACGAATTTTGCTGAGATGCAAAAAATATCGGGCTCAATTGCATGGAAGAGATTGAGTCAGTTGCTCAGGAAAGAGGTATGGAGAATTACTTACATAATGTATATGGTATAATGGTATGAGAGGAATATATCTTCTTCTTCTTTTGTCGTCACACTGCTACCGGGTGGTTGCCCAGTGTCGTGGTTTTCTGTTTTTGTCTTGCGCTGTTCTGGTGGCTTGTGTGATTATTATCTTTGCTCTTTCACAGGATTCTGCTACGCCATCTAACCATCTTTTCCGTGGTCTTCCTCTTGCCTCTTTCCCCTTTCCTTCGATGATTCTTTGTGTTACTTGTTTTGTATAGACTGTATATCTGTGAGGCGTTTTGGAATGCATTTTGTAGTTAGTGGCTCAAACCTCACTTCATTACTGCCTGTGAAATTTGTGGATGCCGTAACAATGGGGCTAGCTGGTAGGTTACAGCATTTGCTTTTGCACAATAGCCTCTATCTCTCTATCCTGTTTTCCGTCTTCTGTGAATATGCTTCCTAAGTATTTAAATTCTTTCACTTGGTTTATTTTAGTGCCATTGACATGGATGTCTAGATTATTATGTTTTCTTCCCATATTCATTATTTCTGTTTTAGTGTTGTTGATTTTCATGTCATGTTTTACACAATTTTTGTTCAAGGTGTCAATATGATGATGTAGATCTTGTCCATTTTGATATATCAGGCACTGATCATCTGCAAACAGCAGTTCATTTATTTCATCATTATCTGAATTTGACTTGAGTTATTTTATCCATATATGCAATAAAGAGTAGTGGTGAGAGGACACAACCTTGTCTAACACTTGAGGAATATATATATATAGATTATAATTAAGATATTATGAAATTACTATTTAATGCGTTTCATTTATTCTCTTTAAATTGTCTTTCTTTATCAAGCGGAAGCGGAGCTCTGGGGATGGGATCTAGACTATTTTGTTACTATAAATGGGGATCTTCGCTCGATATAGCTCTCTGTGGCGTAGAGGCTAGATGCTGGCCACTCGTCCCAAAGATACTTGCTTCGCTCCATCATGGAGCTATCGGGAGATTTTTCCAGAGATCCCTGATCTCAGTGTAGGTGAGATCAAGTTCCTAGTCATATGGAGACGGGCGATAAAATGTAAGCCCTGTGTTCAAGTTGAGCACGGAAAAGAACCCGCGACATTTCAAAATTAATTCTTAACCGTTCGTGGGTTTTAAGGTTTTTGTTATTTTTGAAGGCTTGCTCTATTACTAGAAGCCATATATATGGTGGCGTCTGTGGCCTAGGGATTAGTGACTCGGTCTATTAACCCCGACGTTCTGAGTTCGAATCACGCTGCGGACAGTTTGCTTGCAAATTGTTTCCGTTGATTTTAACAAAAGGACGATGACGCCACCCGTTCAGAAAGCAATGGCAAACTACTGAACGTATAAGTGGTGCCTAGAAAATCAACGACTTGTTTACTGTGGTTGATGGCTACGTCCTTTGGGATATGCCACGATTTTCATTTTCATATATACTCCATGAATTGAACATAGGCATGTTATATATGGTTAGAAAGTTAATTGAATGTACTATCAAGATATGTGATTTTAATATCAGTGTCATGTAATATGTGATATCAGTGACCTAATTTAGTGATGCTAAAAATAGATTTTAAAACAAATTTCAAATAATTATACAGTCACAAAGAAGGAAAAATATAAGTATGAAATATGGCATGAAAACTATTAATATACTCTCTTAAATACCTTCATATTTACACAATATATACAAACATGAAGCTGTTTGAACAATAAATAAGTCAGTAATTAGGAAATTTGTAACTTCTAAATATTTCCATATTTTGAAGACACCAATTAATAAATAATAAATAAATAAGAGAAAATGATACAGAACTGGTCTAGTAAGCAGCCCATAAGAACTAACACTTATAGTCTTGATTAGGACAGTAATCTGAGTCGTTAGATGCCATTTTTAAGCAAATGTGTGATTTTGGACAAGAGCAAGTGAAAACTCGTCTGCAGAGATCCAAAATGGCGGCCGTTCGGAAATGTCGGTGTAATAAAAGCATGTTCTTACCACTGAAGTCGGAGAAGGTTCGCCTGAATGGCTAGGGACACCTTACACACGGTTAGTCGGCTTTCATGCAGAAATCAGTCAGATACACCATAAAAGGCTCCATGACTACGCATGAATTCATAGCGGGCGGAGGCAGAAGAAGAAGAACAAAAAAGCATGCTTTATTCAACGAGATTAGACATCTTAAAAAAAAAAAATATTTTTTAACAATTTATTATGGTAATATCATATGTTTTACATTTATGAAACATAAATTATATGCTTTTAAATGCATAAATAACACACAAATACGGCTAGTGTCAGAGTCATGTAACCATCTCATTTATAAATGAGATTTTCTTAGTACCCGAACATTACAGGGTTAAGATAAGCAGGCTGGAATGACCCTACCTAGGCAAAATTAATTAATAATGACATATTTTTACCATCTTCTAAATTATATCTTGACCCTCACCGGGGGTACGGAGTTTATGTTCTGCCGCTGAGATCTTCCTTGTAAGAAAGAGATTAGAAAATACATATTTACTCGCCGAGTTGCAATGATGATGGTTATATCAATAAATAAATTAATTAATTAATTAATTAATCAATAAATAAATAAATCAGTTAACTAATAAATCAATAACTCAATCCAGAAATCAATCCAGAAATCAATCCAGAAATCAATCCAGAAATCAATCCAGAAATCAATCAGAAATTATAAGGTTGCGAACCACTACTGTACACAAATAAATGCTCAAACTTGTATTTTCCACAAAGATTTCATTCTTACTTTTTATGTTTGCTTGCCTACAAGCTCTGATATAACCAAAAGTAGACTCGTTCTTAGGTTGAAAGTAGCGTGACTCGACTTAAGATGTTTTAATCTCCTACATGGCAATGAGTAGACTACCAGAAAACCTTACAATAAAACTCCAGAACGTAGAAATAAAACAAACAATTGAGGCCAAATACTTAGGAGCAATTTTCACCGCAGACGGAAGTATCGATAGCGAAATTAGCAATCGTTGCTCAAAAGCTAACCAGGTACTGGACGGTTAACACCACTGTTGTCACATAAAGAGATACCGCTAACAACTAAAGCAAATCTCATAAGAACGATTTTCTGGCCAACACTATGTTACCAGGGTCAAACATGGCCAATAACAGCAGCTAATGAGCAGAAAATCATAACGACAGAGATGAGGTGTCTTAGAAGAGCTGCAGGTTTGACAATAAGAAACAAAATTAGAAATGAAGAAATCAGAAGAAGATTGGATGTGAAACCAGTCATGCAATTCATAAAAGAACAAAAGATTAAATGGTTTGGACACCTGACAAGAATGTCCTGGTATCGCCTACCACAGGGAGTCACACAGAAAAAGTATGAGTACAAAGCAAGAGGAAGACCACACAAAAGATGGAGCGACGGCTTCAAGAACAGCCTTGCGAAAATGAATATCAGCTTACAAAGTGTCTTAAAACAAGTACACACAAGATCAGTACGTCCCCCCACTCCTAACACTTCTACAGGGTGTTCAAGATAATTGCAGCCCCATTGACAAATCGAAAGTTGTCAGATAACCTATCGCGTTGTGTTTATTTACTATTTAAACCGGTTCTGACTAGCTCGTCCTACGTCACATTTGTTCATCGCCCCTTCCGCACTACAATTACACACCATCACACAACCTTGACCTAATACTACGTCATAACTAAACCTTCTCATTTACATACGTATATGCCAGATTAGCTCCATTCATAGGCTGCTTTTAAGTTGAACACCCTGTATAAAGAAGTAAGTGGTGGAAGAGAAGAACAATGATTTCCTACACAACAAATAAACAATTTGTCAGTCAAGAATATTATACATCCTCTATTCAAATTTTACTTTGTGTGACGAGTCATCTTGGTTCATGAAAGTTTCATGTATCATTCAAAGAAGGAAAACAAAACCCCACTTATCAACAAGTGTTGTGTCTAACAAAGACTACAAAGAACTGATCTTGTTTATTATTGTTATATCTACCTATATCTATCTATATCCTCTTTGTGTCCTGTTGGACACATAAAGCCTCCACAAAAGATTTCACTTTTACTGTTCTGTAGCCCTTCTATGAATTGTTTCTCACGTCAGGCTACACTCTCAACTCTCTTCGCACAGTTCTTCTCCATGCTTAATTTAGATGTCCAGGCTTTCTGTTTTCCCCCGCTGTCCATCGGTGAGCTGTCCTAGTCAATGTGGCTACCCGCACGACCAATCCATCTCCATCTATTAATTCTTTCTCACGTCAGGTCTCAATCTTTCAACTCTCTTTCCACATTTCTTTTCCATGTTTCATTTAGATGTCCATGCTTTCTGTTTCTATCCGATGTCTTCTTCTTCTATGGGTTCGTTCTTTACGGCCAATTTTAATCACTCTTTGTGATATGTCTGATCTTTGCCAAGAGCGTATATACGTTGCACATTGGTTTGGTAGGCCCTTAAACGCATAGACTTCACATGTTTAGGACACGTGCATCCGATTTCATCCAAACCTCCTTAATCGCCTCTTACGATATGCGTGGCAGGTAACAGTGGTTCTATTATTTACACCCTAAATTTAGGCCCCACTCGGGCGAGCTATCCGCTGTCCATCGTTGAGCTGTCCTAGGTAATGTCCCTATTGTCATACGATATAAACCAATCCACCTCCATCTTCATCTTTTAACCATAGTTTCCAATGAGACACAGTTTGTTGTCGTTTTGAAAGATCACCAGTTGCTAGAGCCTTTGGCCATACACTTTTCTTTATTCTTTTTAAACATTTATATATACAAGCAAGGCGAGCAAGGCGAGCGGCAGAGAGGGGTGGCTCAAAAGAAAAAGAAAAACAACATCACATCTGGAGGCAAAGAGAGTACAGAGGGCAGAGAGAACATCCCATGCATCGGCTCTAGTCTCCAGTTTTACCTGCAGCAACTGTGGAAAGGATTGCCACTCCAGAATAGCACATTACAGCCACATGAAACGTTGTGATTCAGCACAGAACATACTACGTGACGCAACACCTATTGTCTCCTGAGACAAAGAGGCCAATGATGATGATGATATATATACAATCACAAATATCGAGCCCAGGAAAGGCAATAATCAGTGAGCTCATTCCTCGGCAAGAAACTATCTACTGAACATCAAAATATTCGAGCTCTACTATAGGCATGCGTCCAAATGTCCAAGGTAAGAGGTTCATCCCATACTGATTTAGTACATCTGTACAATTTGTATAATTCGTCAGAACACATCACATATTAGTTCTAAATCAATTCTCAGAACTAATCGGCATTTTTTGTTACTTGTTATCAACCACAGAGAGTGCAAGCGTATTGTTTAAGACACATACTTGAACAGATTAGCTACTGATAAGTGATTACAAACAGAAAGTCAAACTTTATAGTTCAAGATCTACTGTGTTTTACCGTAGATTGTTGTGTCACTATTTCATACTGCTTTCACGGCTATTACATCCATTAAGAAAGACTGCGAACAAAATAATCCATAACTAATTAACGCGGAGGTTGAGGCTCTCTTGAATGACGTCAATGAAACAGATGTAGTAATCTACACCGATGGTTCAGTGATTCGCCAACATCGCTGAGCATGAACTTTGTCAGCACGTTCAGGAGGAAAAATAATAGGAGAGGCCAGTGGGACCTACGCAAAAACCACAAGTAGCTTGACAATGGAGGTACGTGCGGTTACAGAGACGGTGACGTGGATGGCATCTCATGATTTCGCTCATGTTTTTATACTTAGTGACTCCATGAATAGGATTCGTAAAGTCGAAACAGGAATGGGGAGACGAAACTGGGTGGAGGTACTGGTACAGACAGGGATCAAAGAAATCACCTTCCTTTTTGTCCCTTGGCATGCTGGAGTTAGGGGTAATGAACGAGCCGATCGCCCGTCTTCCCAGCGTGTTCGTAGCGCATTGGACTACAGGTGACTATCCCTCTGTGTGTGTGGGTCAATTCCGCGGGATGGCAGAAAAAGCCACAGATTCCCCAGATTTACGGTGTTCGTGGCACCGAACCGAAGGGTTACGATGTCCATGGCACCGAGCCGAAGAGCTGAAAAGCTCAAGTGTTCTGGATCGGGAAAAACAAACCGACCGATAGATTGGCTGGCATGGCTACGGTATCGGAAGGAGCTGCAGTAGACTGAAATGACATTCTTATTGCACTGATAGAGTCTGTTCCAACAGAAGAGTTTCAGGGATCTGAGTACCATTCGCTGATCAGATTGAGAGAGATGGGTGTCGATATTGGTGCCACCCGTAAAGAACGGCATACCAAATATGCTAAGTGACTGATTAATCAACATCGAACTGGCGTGTTGGGTCGCTGGACGCTGCTGGATTTATTAAGGAGGAGATCGGAACACCTATGGACGTGTTCGGAATGATATGATGAAAGTCCTCTGATAACTGTAGCATGATCTCAGATTTGAGTTGTCATATATGAGACACCTTTGTTGTTTGTTTGTTTGTTTGTTTGTTTGTTTGCGTTCTTTCTGATCAACCAAGCTTAACGCTTTTTGTAATCTGTGTGGTTTGCGGGAAGAACGTGAGTACATTGCGTCTCACTTAGATTTCTACAGCAAGTATGATAGACCCATCCAAATTTCCGCGAAAGTCTATGCATAGTGTGCAACAGGACATACATTTGTAAAAATGAGCAGCTGTAAGATCTTACGAACAGAAAAACTCCTCTTTAACGTACCACATCTAGAGTTATACTGTAGCAGGTTATCAGATTTGATTGCTCATAGAGATGTCGCCAGAGCTGACTCAAGTCAATGGAAGGCTGTCAGAATTGACTCTATGAGAGGCTGTCAGAACTGACTCAAGCCAATGAAAGGTTGTCAACAGAACGATGACTCAAGCCAATGAAAGGTTGTCAGAACTGACTCAAGCCAATGAAAGGTTGTCAGAACTGACTCTAAGGGAGGCTGTCAGAACTGACTCTATGAGAGGCTGTCAGAACTGACTCAAGTCAAAATTGACTCAAGCCAATGAGAAACTGTCAGAACTGACTCAAACCAAAACTGACTCAAGCCAATGACATGCTGTCAGAACTGACTAAAGTCAAAAATGACTAGCCATGGTCAGATGCAATCATGAAATGCTGTTCGAACTGACTCAGGCCAATAAAATACTGTCAGAACTAACTCATGCCAATAAAAGGCTATCAGAACTGACTCACGCCAATAAAAGGCTGTCAGAACTGACTCATGTCAATAAAATGCTGTCAGAACTGACTCATGCCAATAAAATGCTGTCAGAACTGACTCATGCCAATAAAAGGCTGTCAGAACTGACTCATGCCAATAAAAGGCTGTCAGAACTGACTCATACCCATAAAATGCTGCCAGAACTGACTCATGCCAATAAAAGGCTGTCAGAACTGACTCAAACCAAAACTGACTCAAGTCAATGAAAGGCTGTCAGAACTGACTAATTTTCTAAAATGACTCATGCCAATAAAAGGCTGTCAGAACTGACTCAAGTCAATGACATGCTGTCAGAACTGACGCAAGTCAAAAATGACTCAAGCCAATAAAATGTTGTCAGAACTGACTCACGCCAATGTACATTTGTTAAGTGACTACTTAACAACTTAACATGTTCTTATCCCGGACACTTGACATCGTAATACATTAATCACTAAGAATCGCTTCGTGATTAGTTATCCTCATAACGTATACAAATATCAACATTAAAGGGACATAATAACAACAGCACGTTATGTATAAAATACTCATAAATATTATTTGCTTATTATTTCAGATTCAAGCAATCATCAATGACGGACATATTCTTCTGATATTTGCTCAAACGTTAAAGTAAAATTGAATTAACAAAACCCACATAAACGCTAATCTAACTATAATCCAAGTTTGGATTCATGTGTATTTATAATTTATAATCAACGAAAGTTTAGAACGAAATTCAGAATAAAACGTTTACAAATTTCATCTTTTTATAATTGTAATGATGTAACAGTGGCTCTTGAAATACACTGGACTACACAATTTCCAGCTACTGTTATCTTAATAGTTTTATTTAAATAAAATTTGTGGCAAAGCGTGAAG
The DNA here is from genome assembly GCA_020796225.1 of Arion vulgaris. Classification (NCBI taxonomy): domain Eukaryota; kingdom Metazoa; phylum Mollusca; class Gastropoda; order Stylommatophora; family Arionidae; genus Arion; species Arion vulgaris. The sequence goes on from CM036763.1 coordinate 43,553,149, forward strand.
GATTTGTTTCCAATGTTATCTTAGGAATTGAGAAAGTTATACATTTGAATAACCGTTTGTTATGGACTGCATGGATTATAACGACTCATGTGGATTATAACAACTGTTGTGGATTATAATTTTCCTGTTTCCTGCGATTAAATTAAGAGTGTAAAAGACTAGCTCTTCACCATCATGAAATCTCTTCGCACTGAAAAACAGGTCGTGGTAGACGTCATCATTTTTATAACAGGTAAGCAATGATATTAATTGTATAACAGGTAAAAAATGATTATCATATTCATATAACAGGTAACAAAAAATTATGTTATTTAACTCTAATGTTAAAGCAGTTCTACTGTATGGGTCAGAAACATGGAGAACTACTAAAACAATAACGCATACATTGCAAACATTCATCAACTGGTGTCTGCGTAGAATAGAGGAACTGAGATGGTATGATAGGGTCACAAATGAGGAACTTATGGAGAGAACAAGACAGATTCCAGTGAACGAACAGGTTAAAAAAGACGCTAGCGCTGGATAGGACACACTTTGCGAAATCCGGAGAGGAATATAATAAGAAGGGTCATTGCCTGGAACCCGCAGGGACAACGAAAGAAGGGGAGACCGAGAAATACATGGAGACGAGATTTGGAGGCGGAGATCAACAATATAAAGAAGAGCTGGAGGGGCGGAAGAAGATAGCTAGAGATAGGAAGACTTGGCATGAGTTGGTTGAGGGCATATCCCCAATCAGGGTAAAGGGCAAAAGAGAGAGATAACAGGTAAGAAATGATTATTATAATTGTATAACAGGTAAGAAAAAACTATCATAATTGTATGACAAGAAGTACATTTGATAATTATAATAACAGGTATTTACAGTGGAGACTATATATATATATATTTGTCTTCTGCTTCTTCTCCTTCAAACGCTCCATATCGACCACTTGTTAACCACTCTGTGTGTTTTGTATGTGATCTGAGCCTATGAGCGATTGAATGTTGTGCCAGTTATGCGCCTACAAGTAGGCCAGCACATCCGATTTCCGCGATGCTTTTTATTTACTAGGGTAGCTTTTCTAGGTGTACATCAGTCGCCTCTTACGACATACCTTGTAGGTCGCAATGGTACAATTCTTTGCTTCCCTTTCGAGCCCCAACAACACACGATCGATATATCTACATAGACTGTCATCACGACTAGTGAAGATCACTGTACTTATCCAATAGGTAATAAAATTACTCATTTTGAATAGCTGAATACGTGCCTATGTGACTACTGAAACCGATGCTTGTTTGGAAAGATCATGAATAGTAGGTGTAGAAATGTTTGCCACTTTTGAATGTTGCATTGGTTTTCTTGCGTGCTTATCTTATCTTATCTTATCTGCTCATTTGCGTAAGCGTCAGAAGTTAGTTCTATCTTGTGCCAGGTGTTGGCTGACGTTGCATCATGCTTCCAGCTCTGAGATATTATCTATCCATCTTGTTCTTCCTGTATGCCGAGTGTCGTTATTGGCCGTGATGGTAGTAAATGTGTTCCATTCTCATTAATGCGAACCATTGAATCTTTGCTTCTCGTGTACTGTTCATGTATATACGCGATCTTCTGAGTATTCTGTTTCTCACTTGATCTCAGCTGAGTGACAGCTATCACAGGACATCCATTTACATGTTGATCTTTTTCTATTCTTGCAGAGGCACATGTTTGCACGATAGCAGATTGAATAAATTGAGTTTATCAGTTGTCGATTGCTGCATTTCTTGCGTGCTATTTCTGCTATACTGCTGCGTTTATGGATACTACACAAAGATCTGCACAGTGAGGAAGCAATTCACACCAGGAGCAACACTTAAGACGTTTTTATTCTGAAAAGACTGCTACTGTAAACATTGCTTTTCTTGGTCTATTTCTGTAAGTGCTTTGACTCAAAGTCTGCCAGTGAGAAGCAATCCACAGCAACCTTTAAGGGCTTTATCTGAAAAGTGTGGTTGTAAAAACATGCTTTGCCGTGTCACTAGACATAATTCGTCATCATCTTTCTCCTCTATAGTGTCGAAATGGTTGGCTTAGACAAGTTTGATACACACTGAATTTGCATTGTTTTCATCGTGTATTTCTGCATGCGGGTATGATACAAACTGCACAGTAGAACAATACACCATGTTCTTCAGTTTTGTATAACACTTCTTCATGTATCACTGTTTATACCAGGAGTTATTAGTGACGTCTTGTCATATTTTGAAGCGTTTCTTTTGCCCCCTTTCCTCAGTGGGAGTTCTTTACCTTCCTGCAGATTACCAAAAATGAAGCTTTTATGTCAGATGATGGTCTTGCGTGCGGACTGCATGACCTGCGCAACGTGTCCATGACTGCATCAAGATGGTGTAGATACTAGAAAACCCGCTCCGTCAAGAACTATTGTATATAAGTTTATCTTGTAATCCAATATTTGTCACCTTTCTGAGGCAGACTGTATGGAAATGGTTCAAGTTTTTGACATGTCTCTGATTCATTATTCACAAGAACATAGAAGTAAAGAAATTCGACAAACAGTTCTGTACACTTTCAACTCTGTCTGCAAGTTGATATCGCTTCTGTATAAGACTGTGTAGGGTGTATACCAGTGGCGGTTCGTGATCATTTTTGTTGGTGGGGCCAGACAAAAATTTTGGAAAAGTCATGGTTTTGGTTAGGTTATATTTCAATTCATAAAATAAATACACGTTGCACGTTATTTTTGAGCACAAGGAGTTTTTATCAAGAACCCCAGAGGAAGCAACGGAAGTAACGAATATGATCAACAAATAAACAGGTTACAGGTATTAAAGCTTCGAAAAAACAAATAGACAAACATGGGACTCGAACCACTTACCTAGTCCTTACACACCAATCGCCTAACCTAGCAATACGAACGTTTTACGAACACATCCAATGAGCTATTCTAAAAAATGGCTCACGGGAAGTGTCTTTCTCAAACGCTCATTACAACTAGACACAGAACAATCAGGTAGGGTATGTTCCAACAGTGTCTGCACAAACACATGCTATAAGCTTATTGTGCTTGTATATATTGGAGACGAGACAATATCATACATACACACATGTATACACATATAACAAACATGCATACATCATTCAAATTAGCTTCAAATTTATTATAAGATGAACACAAGGAGTTATGATATTGTCTCGTCTCAAATATATACAAGCACAATAAGCTTATAGCATGTGTTTGTGCAACATGTTGGACGAACTCTACCTGACTGTTCTGTGTCTAGTTTAATGAGCGTTTGAAGACACTCCTCGTGAGCCATTTTTAGAATGGTTCATATGTTGTGTTCGTAAAAACGCTCGTATTGCTAGCCTAGCGATTGGTGTCGTAAGGACTAGGAAGTAGTGGTTCGAGTCCTGTTTCTTTGTTTTCGGAAGCTCTTAATACCTGTAACCTTTTATTTGTTGAACATTATTTTAGTGGGGCCCGGTCCACTTGCCCTAATGACGAGCCGCCACTGCTATACACTAATGTACTATATAAAAAAGTTCTTTAATAAATAATAAAGATCGTTGGTGGCAACCATGGTGTATTGCCTAGGCAGAATGTTAGGGGTATCAAGAGAGGACCGGTGTGGATTGGGGACATCGGGTAAAAAGTTGATTACACCATTAGTACTGAACTTCATCATCAAGAAATAACAAATTGAATGGTTCGGCCACATAGGCAGATAACCAACGAGGCAGTGCGCCTTTTTTCTCTCTTTTTTTTCAATCCAGAATCACTTGAGCTTTCAGCTCTTCGGCTCAGGGCCATGGACATCGTAACCCTTCGGTTAGGTGCCACGAACACCGCAAATCTGGAGAACCTGTGTCTTTTCTGCCATCCCGCGGAATTGAACCGCACTCATAAGGAACTTATCACCCGTAGTCCAACACGCTACGAACACGCTGGACAGGCGGGCAAACCCTTCTGTTAGGTGCCACGAACACCGTAAATCTGGAGAACCGGTGGCTTTTCTGCCATCCCGCGGTATTGATCCGCACTCACAGGGAGCTTGTCACCCGTCGTCCAACGCGCTATGAACACGCTGGGCAGGCAGGTGCAGTGCGCATCAAAGAGCAATGCTACTCCAATATAGTGGATACAAAGCAAAAGACTGTCCACGCAAACAAGTAGATCTCAGAAATAACAGAGAACGTAAACAATACTATTTATGAAGCACACACACACAAGTCTGTTCTAGAGGTCTCTTCTGATCCTGACGCAGTAAGACAAAACATGATCAGAGAAAAGAAAAAAGTAGATGATTAATACATTAATAAAAGGATATATATGTTAGACATATGGACTTTTCTGTTGCGTGTGTTATATTTCCTAATAGATGCTAACCCGGGTTACCCTAACCCGAAACAAATGCTTGCAGAAAACGGATGCACCAGGCCATAAGGCGCATAACATGGCGCAACGACCCCTCACAATATATATACAGTAAACCCTCGTTAACACGAACTCGCTTAACACGAACACCCGGTTAACAAGAACAAAAATGTGGTCCCGTCATAAATGTCTATTTCTTATCAGTAAATAACACGAATTTCTGTGTACCACGAATCACGAACTGTATTTTAGTCCCTCCGCCAATTGTATCTCATTTAACCCGAACTTCAGAAAGCAATGGCAAACTACTGAACGTATAAGTGGTGCCTAGAAAATCAACGACTTGTTTACTGTGGTTGATGGCTACGTCCTTTGGGATATGCCAGGATTTTCATTTCATTCCAAAGCTTCACAATGTTTGTTGTCACCTTAAAAGCCTTTCATTGTTAGTGATCGGAAAGGTAACACTAACAGTTTCATTTACCTGTGGATGCCCTTGAGTTTGAGATAGAGGGGCGAGGAGGAGCAGTTTGAGATAGAGAGAAGGGAGGAGCAGAAAGTGAAAATGAAAGTGAAATTCCAGTTGATAAAAATCTGGTGAGAAAATGTTCAGATAGGACGGAAAGTTAGATACAGTTGAAGAGTCATGTCTAAGAGGAAGCAGGCAGGCATAGATCTGGAAACAAAACTAAGAATTCTAAACGAAGTAGACCGTGGTGCATTGAAGAAAAGACAATTGCTGAACAGTATGGAATTGCCAAGTCTACCTTATCCACAGTACTTAAAGACCGGAAAAAAATTCTTAATGCTGTTGCATTAGGTTCCGGTAACAAATCTAAGCGACTTCGTAGTGCTAGCGAAGATATCGAAACGCTACTTCTAGAATGGTTCAACCATATGCGCACTTCCAATGTACCTTTAAGTGGACCTATAATTCAGTCAAAAGCAAATGAGATTGCCAAAATTTGGATATTCAAGATTTCAGCTGTTCCGCTGGTTGGCTGTACCGGTTCCAAAAGAGACACTCAATTTCATCAGTAGTGATTTGTGGTGAAGCAAATAAAGTTGATGAAGAAGGGGCAAACAACTGGTTGCATGGATTTTACGGAGTGAGAGAAAAGTATGCCTCGTGTGACGTGTACAATATGGACGAAACTGGACTTTTTTACAATCTTTTCCAAGTCATACCCTCGGAATAAAAGGTGACAAGTGCCTATGTGAGCGCGCAGTAAACAACGTCTAACTGTTGTCCTTGTATGTAATGCAGACGGCAGTGATAAACACCTCCCATGGGTGATAGGCAAGTCCAAGAAACCACGTTGTTTTAAAAACATAAACATGGATACTCTACCTTGCATCTACTCTCACCATAAGAAAGCTTGGATCGACAGCACATCATTTCGTAAGTGGCTTCTTCATTTCAACAGTCGAATGGTGGCTCAGAATAGGCATGTTCTTCTGACAATGGACAGGTGTACGACCCATAAAATACATGATCTGAACTTAACAAACGTAAAGGTTCAATTTTTTCCCCAAATGCAAAAGTCGTCTACAGCCTTTAGATCAAGGCATTATTGCTCTTATGAAGAGAGCTTATCGCAAGCGACTTGTGAGAGCTGCAATTCGCGCTGTTGAAAACAACACGATAACCCCAAGTTGGAGTGTGCTCGATGCAATAAAAGCTATCGCTGTCTCCTGGGAATCTGTGCCATCAAAACACTTGCAGAACTGCTTTAGCAGAGCCTGGAGACATAGCAACACTAATCCTATCGAAGAGTTAGATGGTGACATCGACACCACCTCTCATGACGAATGGGATATTCTTCAAGACGTTGCAAACCCTGGAGTTAGTTTTGAGGAATTCATTAGTGCAGATGACGATGTTGCCGTGTGTTCTCCAGAGGAATCTGATGTACATGTACAATCAGTTGTGTGTGAGGTGCAAGAAATATCATCAGAAGAAAGTGATGAAGACAATAGTATACCGCCCACCCGCCAGGAAGTGTTAACGGCCTTGGACACTTTAGAACGGTTTGCTACAACAGCGAAATGACCGCAGGTTTACGGAAGCATACACGCAGTTGGCGGGAAGTTACTATGCACTTTCGCCCCCATCTGCGACAGCGCAATATACAGGAATTTTTCTGCAGAAAATAATACTTGAGTACTTTTAAAAATTACTGTAGTAGTGTTTCTATGATGGCATCTGTATTGTATATGGTTAATACTGTGCTGCATTGCAATGCCAAAATTTGAGTCCCCGATTAAAATTTTTTTAAAACGAACTCGTGATTTTTCGGTCCCTTCGAGTTCGTGTTAACGAGGGTTTACTGTATATTGCCTTTTTCGTCTTTACAGACGGTCAATTAGCAAGTGTTTTACTGTGACAACTTCTGAGTTTTCGCTTTTCTCTCTTGTCGTTCAGCTCTACATAAGTCTCTTCTCAAAAGATTCTGCGCCCTTTCGTAAGATGGCTTTCCACACAACTCTGTCATCAGCTAGTTTTTCCCATGTGCTGGGACCTATAGAAAAGTTTTTCATTGAGGCTTTGCAGACATCTTTATATCTGAGCAGTGGTCTGCCCTGGTGCCTCTTCCCACAATGAGGAATGGAATAACGGATTCTACGGTCGCCAATCTTCCTCGGAGATTTAGCCACGCAGTAAGAATGTCAGACCACCATCATGAGGGTGGTCAAAACTTACTGCGGGAAGAGGTTGGCACAAACGGGGAAGTAGAAATCATAGGAATTATATCCTACAGAACTGCCCCCAGTATGCAGACTTCGTAGACAACTGAAAGAGAGTGGCCCACTTAACACCAGCGTCCAAGACAAACTGTATGGCGTGGCTGATAATCTGAAGCAGACGGCTGCCTTTATTAGAGAATCCGAAATCCCAATCTAGTGAAAACGCAAAAGAAGAAGAAGGATAATTTCCTAATAGCAGAGAATTTGTTTACTGTAATTTGTTATTAGTTCTACCTAAACCAACTTTACCGACCCCATTACTTATAATCCACATTTCCTCATTAAAGTCATTGAAAAAATAATGGGGCGATTTTTAACATACATTTTTACATTTGTCATGAAAATGAAAATTGTGGCATTCCCTTTAAAGGACTTAGCCACCAACAACAGTAAACGATTTTTCTATTCACCACTTATACGTTCAATAGTTTGCCATTGCTGTCTGAACGGTGGTGTTCTATTTTACCGTTATTTTTTCACGGGAGAAAATTCTTGTTTACGAACAAGTTGCTTCCAAACTGCCCGTCGCGGAATTCGGACTAGGTACTCTTGGATTGCTATTTGGACATATACACAGATAATAAGGGACTTGGACCGATAGAATCATCTGTTAGAACAAAAAATGAAGGAAAATCGTGGCACATCCTAAAGGACGTAACCATCACCCACAGTAAACGAGTCGTTGATTTTTCTAGGCACCACTTATACGTTCTAAAGTTTGCCATTGCTTTCTGAAAGGTGAGGTCTATTTTTACCTTTATGTAAAAATCCCATGGAAACGAATTTGCTTCCAAACTTGCCCACCGTGGGGTTTGAACCAGGTACGCTTAGGTCTGTGATCGAGCTCACTACCGCTTGAGCTACAGACGCTAGAAAAAACTGCTTTAAATAAGACATAACTAAACATAAACTGCAGATCACATCAAACATTAGATTAAGGTCGCAGTGAACTTATCAGCGATTGATTTATTGATCTGTATTACACACGTCTATCTCAAATAGAAAGTTACCGTAATACATGTCTAAATTGATTGATCTAATCGAATTGTTGGTCTTCATAACCTTTCCGTTTCTAGTATTTATAAATTTGTGTTTTACCGTTGTTGTCGTTTTGTGTTATTTTATGCGTGTATTTTATTTAGTTGTCTTCAATATTATTATGTTTTTTCTTCCTTAAAGTAGTTTTAGATTTCAGTGGTGTAGTTGGTACTGTGTGCGTACTTTAATAAATTTTGATATGCTAAATCAGTAAACCCTATCTGAGAAAGTATATCCGCATCCTGGTATTGCATACACCCCCACCCCGAGAGATGTATTATTCTAAGTGTGATAAAAATATCTAAAGAATACTACCTCGAAATATTATTTATATTACTATTATTTTCCATTCGTACCGTTATACGTTACATAGGGCTTGCAAGCAATTTATCCATACCACTCTATCCTTGGCAATCCGTTCAACCTCTTCTAGAGAACTGAGTCTTCATTTCTCGCCTCTCATTAAAGTTAGTTTCATGGTTTTCCTAGGACGTTCTTTCTTTTTTGAGCCCCTTGCCTTCACTTCAATCATCATCAAATAGCTTATCCTGTGAAGAACTTTGCCACCCCAACAGTCCTCCGGAATTTCTTTCTCTCATAGGCCAGATGTCCCTCTGCCACCGTCAAGTTTGTTTTTTTGTGTGTTTTTTTCCGATCCAGAAGCACTTAAGCTTTTCAGCTCTTCGGCTCGGTGCCATGGACATCGTAACCCTTCGGTTCGGTGCCACGAACACCGTAAATCTGAGGAATCTGTGGCTTTTTCTGCCATCCCGCGGAATTGAACCCGCACACACAGAGGGATAGTCACCCGTAGTCTAACGCGCTACGAACACGCTGGGCAGACGGGCCCGCCGTCATGTTCAAACCATCATTTACATCCTGAATCCATTTTCTCCGTGGTCTTCCTCTTCTCCTCTTTGCCGGTATGCCTCCTTCCATGTTGGTCTTCTCCAGCCCTTCATGTCTTTTTATATGTCCAAAATATCTCAATTTCCTCTTTCTTATTTCTAGCATCAACCAGTTTTTCTTTGAGTTTGAGTTCTTTCTCGATAGATCTATTTGTTCTCTTCTCTGTCCAAGATATACGAAGGACTCTTCTGTAACACTTATATTCGAAAGCACATATACGTTTTTCACTGCTTTATTAAATGTCCATGCTTCACACCCATAGGCTGCCACTTCAATGATTGCTTTGATATTATTTGATAATCTCTTCACAGAGTATGACCAACATATCTCAATCTTCTCTTTCTATAAAAGATGTTACTAGTGGTTGACCAGACATATCTCAGCTTTCAACACTTCTCCTGAATTCGTCTCATCTTTTGCTCATTTTTGTCTGCCAACTTTTATTTTTAAATGCATACAACTTACATTCTATATCTTTATTAATGTTCCAACTCTCGCTGGCTTATGTTAGAACTGGTACAACATTGGAATTAAAAACAATAATTTAGTTTTAAAACTATAAAGCTTAGAGGAGTTGCTTATTTCATTGGAAATATTCCCATAATTTAGTCGCTTATAACCATTTTTATCTGTATGTCATTAATTAGTTGATTATAAAAAAAAAAAGCTAATTGCATATCCTTTACAGGACTTTGCGAGTCAACCCAGCTTTTTAACGCTGTTTGTGATTTTTCTAGGCATTATTACGTTTTGTAGTTTGCCATTGCTTTCTGAACGGGTGGTGTCATCGTCCTTTCGTAAAAATCCACTTGAAACAATTTGCAACCAAACTGTCCGCAGCGTGATTCGAACTCAGAAAGTCGGGGTAATAGACCGAGTTCACTATCCCCTAAGCCACAGACGTCACCAGTTGATTATAAACATGAAGATAATGCAAATGATGATGATGATGTTGTTGTAAATACCGATTGGTCGGTTCATCGTGGTGAGAAGTCAGGCTGGGGTTTCTTGGCTAATGCGCATGGTAGGGTTGTCGCAGAGCGAAGTGAAGTGTACATGCCGTACTGCTGCCCCCACACACACAATTGACTCTCTGCGACTTCATTTACAGGGGCCGTTGTTGTATCTAACTCGATGCTTCACAAGATCCAAAAGGGCAGGTTTCGGTATGAGTGGATGTTGTCTATAGAAGTTTCTAACCTCCAGAGGCTTACGCGGAAATACTGTCCTAGGCTTGCGGGTGTTTACGGTAATGAGAAAGCGGACAGGCTTGCATTAACATCGTCGTTGTTGGGGAGTTGAAGATGGATAAGGGGACTTCTTCGGTCTCTTCGCGACTGCCTGTTGGATGAGGACACTAAAGTATATGTTGAATCGGTTTAGCAATTTAAGCAGTTTGGAGTTACCTGTTATACAAGTAGAACTGGATGCCTGAGGTGCAGAGTGAGGAGTGTGTTTAATCAGCAAGCCACATGATCCATCAGTATGCATACTCTTCGATATCTGTTGGGGAGGGAGGGGAAATTGAACACCTATGAGTCTGCCTGGAGTGCAATGACGTCAGTTTAGTAACCAATAACTATGTTTATTGATGTATCATTAATTAATTGATTATAACCATGTTTATTTATGTATCATTAATTAATTAATTATAACCATGTATCCCTCTCCTTCACAATTTTAGTTGATTATAACCATGTTTATTTATGTATCATTAATTAATTGATTATAACCATGTTTATTGATGTATCATTAATTAATTGATTATAACCATGTTTATTTATGTATCATTAATTAGTTGATTATAACCATGTTTATTGATGTATCATTAATTAGTTGATTATAACCATGTTTATTGATGTATCATTAATTAGTTGATTATAACCATGTTTATTGATGTATCATTAATTAGTTGATTATAACCATGTTTATTGATGTATCATTAATTAGTTGATTAAAACCATGTTTATTGATGTATCATTAATTAATTGATTATAACCATGTTTATTGATGTATCATTAATTAATTGATTATAACCATGTTTATTTATGTATCATTAATTAGTTGATTATAACCATGTTTATTGATGTATCATTAATTAGTTGATATAACCATGTTTTTGATGTTCATTAATTAGTTGATTATAACCATGTTTATTGATGTATCATTAATTAATTGATTATAACCATGTTTATTGATGTATCATTAATTAGTTGATTAAAACCATGTTTATTGATGTATCATTAATTAATTGATTATAACCATGTTTATTTATGTATCATTAATTAATTGATTATAACCATGTTTATTGATGTATCATTAATTAATTGATTATAACCATGTTTATTTATGTATCATTAATTAATTGATTATAACCATGTTTATTGATGTATCATTAATTAATTGATTATAACCATGTTTATTGATGTATCATTAATTAGTTGATTATAACCATGTTTATTGTTGTATCATTAATTAGTTGATTATAACCATGTTTATTTATGTATCATTAATTAATTAATTATAACCATGTATCCCTCTCCTTCACAATTTCAGTAGGTCTACCACTGGTACTCTTTCAAACACTTGGCAAACCAGTGGTCAGTGGATTCTGGTGTCACGACAGGTATCTTAGTTACCCATTCAAACCAGACACTATACCACAATCATTGCTGTTGACTGTCAGTTTTGGAATACCTTTCCTTGTGGTGAGTACAGTTGATATGAAATCGTTATGTGTAACTCGTCTATGTAGTACCTCATATACAATGGAAATAATAGGGTTAGTTTTATTATTTTATTATTCATGTTTGCATGCTTATGTGATACCATAATACGTGTCTTTGTTCTGAAACGTCCATTTATTACGTATCCCCGCAGTCTCCCCTTGGTTTTCTCCAGATCTGATCTTTCCCGCTCTGCCCATATCAGATGTGTAGGTTTTCGCACATGGCGTAGAGATAAAGAGTTCGCCTATGGCTCCAAATGTACTTGGTTCGTTTCCAGGTGGAGGCGACCGAGTTATTTTTCCAAAGATTCCTGATCTCAGTCTACGTGAGATAGAGTTCACAGACCGATCGGAGACGGACGACAAAACGGAGGTCCTGTGTACAAGTTGAACATGTATAAATATAAAAAAGTAGACTGCAAAACGCTTAAAAGTAATTTTTAAAATAAAATTTAAATAACACGTCTAGAAAAAATTTCCACCAACTTCAAAATTATATCGTGGACCCTTGCTGGTGCTACGGAGTTCGTGCCCTTCCGCTGCGATATTTCTGTGTAAGAAAGGGTTCGGGGCAATACTGAAGCCACTTGACAAATCATTCTGGCATTACCAATTCTTCAACACTCCAACTCAAGTGCCAAAATATTTTTATTTGTTAAAAATATTTACAAGAAACAGTTGCTGCTTTGTTTCTATAACTCTTTGCAGAATACAATAGATTAATTTACAGAATATAACTTTCAAATCTATCCATTCTGATTATTTTATTTTTTCCCGATCGAGAAGCACATGAGCTTTTCAGCTCTTCAGCTCGGTGCCATGGACATCGTAATCTTTCGGTTCGGTGCCACGAACACCGTAAATCTGGGGATTCTGTGGCTTTTTCTGCCATCCCCGGAATTGAACCCGCACACACAGAGGGATAGTCACCCGTAGTCCAACGCGCTACGAACACGCTGGGCAGATGGGCACCCATTCTGATATATCTTCTTTCTCTTCGAACGCTCCATATCGAACACTTGTCAACAACTCTGTGTGATTTGTATGTGATCTCAGCCAACAACTCTGTGTGATTTGTATGTGATCTCAGCTAACAACTCTGTGTGATTTGTATGTGATCTCAGCCAACAACTCTGTGTGATTTGTATGTGATCTCAGTCAACAACTCTGTGTGATTTGTATGTGATCTCAGCCAACAACTCTGTGTGATTTGTATGTGATCTCAGCCAACAACTCTGTGTGATTTGTATGTGATCTCAGTCAACAACTCTGTGTGATTTGTATGTGATCTCAGCCAACAACTCTGTGTGATTTGTATGTGATCTCAGCAAAACTCTGTGTGATTTGTATGTGATCTCAGCCAACAACTCTGTGTGATTTGTATGTGATCTCAGCCAACAACTCTGTGTGATTTGTATGTGATCTCAGCCAACAACTCTGTGTGATTTGTATGTGATCTCAGCCAACAACTCTGTGTGATTTGTATGTGATCTCAGCCAACAACTCTGTGTGATTTGTATGTGATCTCAGCCAACAACTCTGTGTGATTTGTATGTGATCTCAGCCAACAACTCTGTGTGATTTGTATGTGATCTCAGCCAACAACTCTGTGTGATTTGTATGTGATCTCAGCCAACAACTCTGTGTGATTTGTATGTGATCTCAGCCAACAACTCTGTGTGATTTGTATGTGATCTCAGCCAACAACTCTGTGTGATTTGTATGTGATCTCATCCAACAACTCTGTGTGATTTGTATGTGATCTCAGCCAACAACTCTGTGTGATTTGTATGTGATCTCAGTCAACAACTCTGTGTGATTTGTATGTGATCTCAGCCAACAACTCTGTGTGATTTGTATGTGATCTCAGCCAACAACTCTGTGTGATTTGTATGTGATCTCAGTCAACAACTCTGTGTGATTTGTATGTGATCTCAGCCAACAACTCTGTGTGATTTGTATGTGATCTCAGCCAACAACTCTGTGTGATTTGTATGTGATCTCAGCCAACAACTCTGTGTGATTTGTATGTGATCTCAGCCAACAACTCTGTGTGATTTGTATGTGATCTCAGCCAACAACTCTGTGTGATTTGTATGTGATCTCAGCCAACAACTCTGTGTGATTTGTATGTGATCTCAGCCAACAACTCTGTGTGATTTGTATGTGATCTCAGCCAACAACTCTGTGTGATTTGTATGTGATCTCAGCCAACAACTCTGTGTGATTTGTATGTGATCTCAGCCAACAACTCTGTGTGATTTGTATGTGATCTCAGTCAACAACTCTGTGTGATTTGTATGTGATCTCAGCCAACAACTCTGTGTGATTTGTATGTGATCTCAGCCAACAACTCTGTGTGATTTGTATGTGATCTCAGCTAACAACTCTGTGTGATTTGTATGTGATCTCAGCCAACAACTCTGTGTGATTTGTATGTGATCTCAGCCAACAACTCTGTGTGATTTGTATGTGATCTCAGCCAACAACTCTGTGTGATTTGTATGTGATCTCAGCCAACAACTCTGTGTGATTTGTATGTGATCTCAGCCAACAACTCTGTGTGATTTGTATGTGATCTCAGCCAACAACTCTGTGTGATTTGTATGTGATCTCAGCTAACAACTCTGTGTGATTTGTATGTGATCTCAGCCAACAACTCTGTGTGATTTGTATGTGATCTCAGCCAACAACTCTGTGTGATTTGTATGTGATCTCAGCCAACAACTCTGTGTGATTTGTATGTGATCTCAGCCAACAACTCTGTGTGATTTGTATGTGATCTCAGCCAACAACTCTGTGTGATTTGTATGTGATCTCAGCCTAAGCGTGGTTTACGCTGTACCAGTTATGATCCTACAAGTAGGCCAGCACATCCGATTTCTGCGCTGCTAGATGCTATTTCTTTTTACTTGGGTAGCATCCCTAGGGCCTAAATAAGTCGCCTCTTACGACATGCTTACGACATGCTTACGACATGGTACTATTCTTTGTTCTCCTTGCAGGCTCCGGCACCATACGGGCGGTTCTGATATATCAAACAGTGATCTGTTACCAGCTGTTGACCCATATACGTTTCTAGACTTTTATAAGTCGACCCGGTTTCTACCCAACGAAGCAATTAAAGCATGCAAAGAAATAGGTGTAACATGGTTAAATAAAATATTCACAGCCGCTTGGACAGAAAGAAAAGTTCCAGATGACTGACAAAAATAAGTGATAGTTTCATTATGGAAAAATAAAGGCAATAAAAGAGAATGCGAAACATACAGAGGTATTTCACTATTAAGCCACACATGTCCGTCTGCCCAGCGTGTTCGTAGCGCGTTGGACTACGGGTGACTATCCCTCTGTGTGTGCGGGTTCAATTCCGCGGGATGGCAGAAAAAGCCACAGAGTCCCCAGATTTACGGTGTTCGTGGCACCGAACCGAAGGGTTACGATGTCCATGGCACCGAGCCGAAGAGCTGAAAATCTCAAGTGTTTCTGGATCGGAAAAAAATAATTAAGCCACACTGGTAAAATATACGCACAAATATTAGAACAGCGCATAAGACACATCGCTGACTCACAAATAGGCCCCTCACAGTTTGGATCTAGAAGAGGTGTGAGACGCTCTATTCACTCTGAGACAACTGAGTGAAAAAGCAATAGAATATAATAAAGAGTTACACTTATTATTCATCGATCATCGATCAAGACTTTCTTTCTGATCACAAATGTCTGCTTGACAGTTCGCAACACTCAGTTGAATGTCACAGACTTGGTAGTATTCTATTCAAGAGATGATTTGCAATAATTGTCTTAAAACATCGAAGATACGCGGAAAACGATTGCGATAATTCTTTCTCTACTAGAAATCTATATGACAAAATCAAGACGTTTGCCTTGAAGGTTGTGGTTCGAGTCTTGTTACGTGGTGTTCAGTTCACATTTGCATTTTTTCGGAAATCCCTAGGCTTGGCGGAGCTATGTAGTTCGTGCTTTATGTAATAATCTTGGCAGGTGTGGCGTGCTATTGTCTGCGAAGACAGACCGTGCTATATGGGATAAACCTGATACAATAAAGTAAATATGTTGTCCTTGTACCCGTTTTTTTAAAACTCTCTTTACACTTTCCTTCCGTAATTTATTTGATCTCCGAGCGCATATATTTTGCAATGTAGACTAAAGTAGGCAATATATTGGCTTTGCGTTACATTAAACAATATATTGGCTTTGCGATACAAAATACTGTGAGCTAGTATATCGATTCAGAAGGGTGAACGGGTTACAATAATTGTTAATAGAAATTGAACGAATTGCTTGGAATAGAGCGGTATGGAGAAATTTCTTGCAGGTCTTATTTTACGTATATGTATTTGTCATCGATAATGACAACATTCTCAGACCCACCGTGTTTTTGCATCTCTCGGGTGTGTGCGTAGATAACTGTAGAGTCCAATCCAGAACAATAATCCCCTACCACAAGTAATGCATACAGAGTTCAAATGTGGGCGTTGTGTGTGCTGTCTTTTCTTGTACTTTCTTTTCCCTGTGCCTGTACAGAGAACAGCAATGTAACATACAGCATCACTAGAAATAGGGTCACTGATAGCAAAGTTGATAACACTCTTCGCTAGTGACCACGTTTTGTCGATATTCCAAAGGTTCGAGGCCAGCTTGAGCCGAGAAGTACAGGTGTGCACTCGGTGCGCAGTTGACCTATAGAAACCCTTATCCTTTACTTGAGGATCTAAATTACAAGTACGCCTAAAGTCGAAGTAAGGTTCGCCTGAATGGCGAGGGACACTTGTGATCAGGAGAAATATATACGCAAAAACTCACTCAGAGAAGCCTTATTAGCTGACATGACTAGGCTTGAAATCATACCTGACGAACGGAAAGGAAAAGAAACGTTCCCAGTGGAATACAATTTATCACTGTAACGATTTTAGTGTAACCAAAATATTTCTGTTTTCGAGACAAAATAATGTTTTTGAGCCAAGACTGTCCCCTGTATCTACTCCCTAGAAAGGAATGCTAAACACTACATTCAAAGCTACATGTCAGCAGAGATGAGCCCCAAACAACAGTCGACTTCATCATAAGAACCACCCGAGTGGTTACCGGGGCCCAAATTTGGGTGTAAAGAATAGAACCTCTGTTACCTGCCACGCATGTCGTCAGAGTCGACTAAGGAGGTTGGGCTGAAATCGGATGCACATGTCCTAAATGTGTAGAAGTCTATGAGTTTTGGGGCCTACCAAACCAATGTGCAACGTATACACGTTCTTGGCAAAGATCAAACATATCACAAAGAGTGATTAAAATTGGTTGTAAAGAACGAAAGCAAAGAAGAAGAAGATCATAAGAACGCGTCTGATAGTAAAGTAAGTAAAGAAACCCTTTCATACCTCATGGTATATAGGGCAATACAGTGTTAGGCCTGTATTATTCATTGACCGTCGGTACACGATGGGTGATGTGGTCAGCATCACGCCGGCCGCCTTTACTTTCCCAGAGCATGGCTGGTACCCAGTTGAGGCTGGCTCGACCTGAGAGCCGTCGCGGTCGGGAAAAATTCCACGCACACTGCGGGAGTTGAACCCGGACCACCAGCCATGAGAAGCGAGTTCACTAACACCTACGCTACCGCGGCTCTCCGTCTGACAGTAGAATCATCAAAATAACGATCGCAAAGTAGAAGTTCTTGTAGAATGTCTATATTTTTGTCATATTTGTTCTTGTCTTATACTACTTTTTGCTATAAGTTATTCTAATTATAATTTCAGATGGCTGTAACCGAAAGTATACGTGCTGCAGTCAATTCGCAGATGTCCATGAAGTTCAGAACCGAGATGAAGAGTTTCTTCAAAGCATATGTCGTGTTCTTGTTCGGCATGACATTCACATGTACCTTCACGGATGTCATCAAACTTTCAGTTGGAAGACTTCGACCTCATTTCTTTGATGTTTGCAAACCTGACTTTAACAAGATCAATTGCACAGCGGATACCGGCGGAGAAAGGTAAGATGCCGAGATGAAATTGACAAGTTACAACCAGCTAATTTATTCCACTTATTACAGTTCGTTCCAAAATTCGTGATCACACTAAGGTTTAATTTGTACGAAATCTATCTGATGGATACAAGTAATTTTTGTGCATGCATTCTTACGTTACCTCACGACGTTACGAATCCATGTTTAACTAATTAGTAGGTAGCTTAGTTGATGCAAAAAAGTTTTTGTTATATAATTTTGCATAAGCACAACAAAATGATCATCAAAGTTTAGAATTTACAGTAATACACAAAATGGTGGCGAATGATTGCAAAGGCGTATTCCTATTACATATTATAAAAGAAAGGTCACATAGTGAACAAATGATACCTTCCACTTCTATAAATGAAAGTAAATGTTGCGTACATACGCCAATGACAGTCGGTAGGAAACATTATGAACTGATTAATTCCACGGGATTCCCAATTTTGACGTGCACTGAATTGCATTTAGAACACGGAAATGCTTAGTTATAGACAAACTTGACAGTCGTACTGTAAAATTTCGACAAGTATACCAGATCAACATCGCGGTAAATTTAGTAATTAACATATAATAAAATTCTTACAGAACTAAAAGTTTGAGTGAGCAAAAAATACTTTTGGAACGTCGTCACTGTTACCTATATAAAAATGCAAAATCAAGAATTTCTGTCAAGTGGATGATTTTATATCGGTCGGTAAAGATGATCACGAATTTTGGAACGAACTATAGTACGTCTTGGAAAAGCCACATAGCGTAGTTGTTAGTGAACGCCCTTCTTAGGCTAGGGGTAGGGGTTCAATCCCACAGTGGGCTGGGTTTTTTTTTCGACCGTAACAGCTCTCAGGTCGACCCAACTGGGTACCAGGAAAGCTCTGGTAAGTAAAAGTGGGCCGACGTGAATGTTGATCACATTACCATCGTATGCCAAAGGTCAATGAAAAATCCGGATCTAACCGTATTACTCTAAATACCATTGGTTTTATTTTCGGTTTTTTTCCCCCGATTTAGAAGCACTTGAGCTTGCAGCTATCAGCCCTCGTAACCCTTCGGTTTGGTGCCACGAACACCGTTAATCTGGAGAACCTGTGGCTTTTTCTGCCAACCCGCGGAATTGAACCCGCACTCACAGAGGGCTTGTCACACCGTCGTCCAACGCGTTACGAACACGCTGGGCAGGCGGGCAATATACCACGTGGTATAAAAAAGGGTTACTTTGTTAACTTTTTTGGGGGGTTTTTTTTCCGATCCAGAAGCACTTGAGCTTTTCAGCTCTTCGGCTCGGTGCCATGGACATCGTAACCCTTCGGTTCGGTGCCACGAACACCGTAAATCTGGGGAATCTGTGGCTTTTCTGCCATCCCGCGGAATTGAACCCGCACACACAGAGGGATATTCAAGTCCATCATCCTTTTGTAAAAATCTACCCGAAACAATTTACCACCAAACTGTCCGCAGCGGATTCGAACTCATAACGTAGGGGTTAATAGACCGAGTCACTAACCCCTAAGCCACAAACGCCACAATGGATCGAATAACATAACATAATATTTATATTTGAAAAGCTGAATTATTCTCTCTATAATTTTGTTGATTGTCCAACTATACAAAAGAACTGATATGTTTAGCATAAGATACATATGTTCAAATATCTCAAATAGTACACAAATCAGATAGCAATTTGATTGGTTGATTGATAGGACCATCATCATTGCACTTCGGTGAGTTACCATGTGTGCTGCGATCTCTTTCTTACTCATATAGATCTCAGCTGCAGTGCACGAACTCCCCGTAGCACCGGCACAGGTCCCTAATGTAATATTGAAGATGCTGAATATATTTTTGTAGCAATTTTATTTGTAATCTTTTCTAATAAATTTCGCCCTGGCATGAGCTTTCCAACCTGCTCTTCTCGATTTAGAACTGTCCTACGTTTTATCGACCATCTCCGATATGACTAGGACTCGATCTCACCTACATAGAGATCAGGGATTTCTGTAAAAATATCCAGATGGCTCCACGAGGAGCGAACCTGGTATGTTTGGTACTAGAGACAAGCATCTAACCAAGAGATCATGATTTATGAAGTAGTTACAAGAGAGAAAGAAGACGATGATTTACCTATTACTTGACTCTGACAAATGAATCAGACAGCTTTAAGTTTCAAATATTGTAAGGTTTTTCGTGAAAATAAATTAGGAGGCTTAAAAAGGGCCAAAAGGCGAAGGAGTTCGTATCCGGTTTCCGGCTACCTACCTACAGATGCATTTCTCCATTTTTTACAGCCGAGCAAGCTCTGTTTCTAGGTTCGAGTCCCATTATTTTTTTTTTATTTATAAATTGTATAAACCTTTTGTTCAGCAACAGCTTGATATTAAAGAGAGTTGGTTATTAAAGAGCATAAGATCAAGGAAAATTAAATATTTCGGACACATCAAACGGCATGAGTGCCTAGAAAAGATAATTTTGGAGGGAATGGTGTATGTAAGAGGAATGAGAGGAAGACCTAGAAGACGATGGGTGCAAGATGTCATTGACGATCTGAGAATGACTGCTGCTGGCGCCGGTTAACTGGCACAAAACAGAGAGCTTTTCAGGACTGCTGTCATGGGAGCAAAGTTCCGGAAGGGACAAGCTACATGATGATGATGATTTTGAATTATTATTAGTTAGTTAGTTTGTCAGTTTGTTCCTTTCGAGCCAAAGGCGGCACATATGGCAGAGGTTTTAGATCTCCATGTGATACGGTTCATAAATCCTTTGTTTCCGAAATACTGGGGTTTTTACGATTGAGGATTATTAGGCCTCAGATCAACCGACCATAGCAAGTACGAAGAAAACAACACCTTCCATCTTGAAACCGGAACCGGAAAATCATTATTATACTTTAAATATTTTTTTATTTAAAGAAATGAATGTTTACATGATAGAAATGCTCGTGAATAAAATTCCCGAATCACAAATAACTTTGTCATTTTGGATGTTAGAATCATTTACTTGCCGTTACTTTCGGTATTGATAATGATCTACCACCATTACAAGCGAAGACTGCAGTAAAACTATGTAGCAATGTAAGGAAGACTGCAGTAAAACTATGTAGCAATGTAAGGGAAGACTGCAGTAAAACAATGTAGCAATGTAAGGGAGACTGCAGTAAAACTATGTAGCAATGTAAGGGAAGACTGCAGTAAAACTATGTAGCAATGTAAGGGAAGACTGCAGTAAAACTATGTAGCAATGTAGGAAGACTGCGTAAAACTATGTAAGGCGAAACATGTAAAACAAAGTACAGTAGTTTTACAAAATGAGGCTCGTCCATCACGGGTGATGATGACCACACACACACATAATTTGCATCCAAGGGAATGTAGTTGCGTTATGTTTGTCTGTGTGTGCGTAGATGACCTGTGAGCCCGATGCGGACTTGACATGTTCTAGTACAGTGTGGGCAAGATTTACAAAATACAAACACATTAACAATACAACGTTATTAGGTTTTTTTTATTTTGTAAAACTACAGTACTTTGTTTTTACGTGTTTCGCCATTATTACCATCGCTCGCAACTTGTAAAAACAGTTCTGTAGTTTTGCAAATTACAAAAACAATGACAAAATACAGCAACGTTTCGACCACAGGCCTTTATCAAGCAAACGAACAACAGGAGTGACAAATTTAAAAACATATTGACGACTATATACAAACGTTTCTAATGAAAATCTGGGAATAAAAACGAATAACGAAATAAATGTAACATACACTACTTAAATGTAACATACATTTATTTCATTATTCGTTTTTATTCCCAGAATTTCATTAGAAATGTTTGTATGTAGTCGTCCATATGTTTTTTTAAATTCGTCACTCCTGTTGTTCGTTTGCTTGATAAAGCTTTGTTGGTCGAAACGTTGCTGTATGTTGTCATTGTTTTTGTAATTTGTAAAATTACAGTACTTTGTTATTACGTGTTTTGCCAATCAAATAGTTTTACCGCAGTCTCATCTATACTTTGTTTTTACGTGTTTCGCCATTATTACCATCGTTCGCAACTTGTACCTATTTTGCGCGTCAAGTCTACATTGAATTAGCATCATTTCGCACCATCTCCAAATCGACACATTTTGTTTCTTATCCCGTAAGATGTTCTGTGATGCCGGCGTAAACCAAACCGGCGTATTTGTCGAATTTAAACTTTTGAAGGTTTAGAAACCACGATACTTTGCAACAACCCGGTGAAGACAACAGAACAATCTTTAGAAATGATCGCCGGAGTTCTCACAGTGCTCATGCGAAAACATTTTAATGTGGTCTCGTTACTGCAGTTCATTTTGTGCTTGGTATTTTTCCTGATGGTGAAGCTGTTAGAGATTTCGACCAATGAGCTATTCCGAGAAAAGTCATTGTTTTTACGACTTATGGGTGTTAAACATGGGTAAGTAACTCGTCAACTTGTGACTGTTGTATTGTTGAGTTATTGTTCTGTGAATAAAGATTACTGACATATTTCTAACATACTAAGAATAAGATATTTCTAGAAATGTAGTAGAACTGTTGCAGAAACATAGATTACAGATACACTTGCAGTTAATAAAGATAGGAGAATAAAGAAACATAGATTACAGATACACTTGCAGTTAATAAAGATAGGAGAATAAAGAAACATAGATTACAGATACACTTGCAGTTAATAAAGATAGGAGAATAAAGAAACATAGATTACAGATACACTTGCAGTTAATAAAGATACGAGAATAAAGAAACATAGATTACAGATACACTTGCAGTTAATAAAGATACGAGATTAAATCATGTTTTACAGATAACTGAGTTTAAACATACGAGAATAAAATAACATAGATTACAGATAACTTGCAGTTAATAAAGATACGAGAATAAAGAAACATAGATTACAGATACACTTGCAGTTAATAAAGATACGAGAATAAAGAAACATAGATTACAGATACACTTGCAGTTAATAAAGATACGAGAATAAAGAAAACTTACAGAGAATCATAGGAATATTTACGGTCATCATCATCATCAAGTAGCTTGCCCCTTCCGGAACTTGTCTCTCATGACCAGCAGTCCTAAAATCCTGTTCCTGCAAGTTGGCCGGCGGCAGCAGCAGTCATTCTCAGATCGTCAATGACATCTTGCACCCATCGTCTTCTAGGTCTTCCTCTCATTCTTCTTCTAGGCACCATTCCCACCAAAATTATTTTCTCTATGCACTCATGTCGTTTGATGTGTCCGAAATATTTCATTTTCCTGGATGGTATGCTCTTTAATAGCCAACTCTCTTTAATATCAAGCTGTTGCAGAACAGAAGCATTTGTTCTTTATACTTACAGTAGAATCATCGAAATACTTACACTAGAGACATCGAAATACTTAAAAATACTTACAGTAGAATCATCGAAATACTTACACTAGAGACACCGAAATACTTAAAAATACTTACAGTAGAATCATCGAAATACTTACAATAGAGGCATCAAAATACTTAGAAATACTTACGGTAGAGACATAGAAACACGTCCATTGAAGATATCGGAGAATATAGAAATAATTCCAGCAGATGAGAAAATATAGAATTAGTTACAGTAGAGGTAGAGACTATATAAATAATTGTATTAGTAATTGGTAATTTAGAAATACTTTTACTAGAGAAATACTTGCAGTAGAGAAATACTTGCAGTAATTATGGAGAAAACAGAAATACTTCCAGTAGAGAAATACTTGCAGTAAAGATAGAGAAGTGATGAAATCAGAGACATGTCTTATGACATGTCTTATCACTAGTGACAACTGTTATAAGAAAGAGAAGATGGAGATATGTTGGGCACACCTTGAGGAGAAATGATCAACGAATATCAAAGCAGGCATTGAAGTGGGATGCAAAGGGTTCAAGAAAGAGAGGTCGACCTAAGGAGACCCTGAAGCGAACTTTGCTGAGAGAGGCAGGAAATATCGGTCTCAGTTCCATGGAGGAGATTGAGCGAGTTGCCCAGGATAGAGTGGTATGGAGAAATTACTTGCAGGCCCTATGTAACGTATAACGGTACGAGAGGAATTATTATTAAAGATAGCGAATATAGAAATACTTGCAGGAGAGACATACTTGCAGTAGCGATAGAGAATACAGGAATACTTGCAGTAGAGAAATACTTTCAGTAAAATAGAGAATACACAAAATACTCCCAGTAGAGAAATTCTTGTAGTAACGATAGAAAATATAGAAATACTTGCAGTAGAGAAATACTTGCAGTAGAGGAATACTTGCAGTAGAGAAATACTTGCAGTAAAGATAGAGAATATAGAAATAACAACGCCAGGATTCCGTGATGTAATTAGACCAAATTTCCTATTATAATGTGAGTTCTATTTAATTATTTGATTTGTGGTGACTGCCTAGAGTAGTTGATATTAGCTCAGCCTGAGCTGTAGACCTCATAGCTCGGGTTCGAACCTACTGTCCGGCATTTGTTTTATCGTCCCCTGGTCTTACTCAGGACGATAACGTGAGTACCTCTGAAGTCGGAGAAAATCTGCCTGTATGGCGAGGAATACTAATTACGAGTACATTGAGCACACGGCTGCCAGTGTAAAGTAATTTACAATGTGCACGCTGCTGCCATTGTAAGAAATTGGAAAAACGGATTTTCACGCAAAAATCAGTTTCAGAGATGAAACTTCGTCTGAGTTGAAAGCGGACAAAAAAAAAAAAAAATTTGATTTGATTTGTATTTTTAATTATATTAATTCTGTAGAGATTTCTTGGTTTTCCGTGATACTAATTTGTTCTATTCATCCTAACACATTTAGAAAATAGTTTAGGGTTAATAGCTAGTTAACCCTTTTACTCCGTATTAACTCCGTGTTTACCCCCAACGCATTTATTTTGTAATGTATACTAAGTTAGCATCGTTAGCTTAAGCGGTATCCCAAACCAAGCGTACCTGGTTCAAACTCCGTGGCAGGCAGTTTGAAAGCAAATTCGTTTTCGTGGAGATTTTACGAAATGTAAAAATAGACTTGACCATTGAGACAGCAATGGCAAATTACTGAACGTATAAGTGGTGCCTAGAAAATCAACTACTCGTTTAGTGTTGTTGACGGTTACGTTCTGTAAAGGATATGCCACGATTTTCGATACTAAGTTAATCAGTAGGTTAAATACTGGGTTCGCGTAGTCTTAAAAATTACCCTGTGCCGATATATCGGCTAAGAAGAGCGAAGGGATTAACATCAGCGAATGTTTAACTAATTAACTGATTTAATCATTGTGATCGTGATGGTTTAACTACAATGTCAATGTTGAACAATGAACTTTGCAGATTATTTAACAACATCATTAGACGTCCTGCAACATATGCAACTGATGATAAAACCAGCACGTTGTTAGATACACGTGACATGTGCGGAGACGTTGACAAGTTTGATGCATTGATCCTGGTCCATACTGCCGTAGCGCATTTCGAGCACAGGCAAAAGTATAGGGACACTTACGGGAGTTTCGACTTTACTAGGCCATATAAGCTTAAGGTATAGGGGGAACACTTTGCGTGTTTGTTTTTTCAATTCGTTAATTAATGCGTTTTGTTACCGGACGTTTATGCTGCATCATTGATAATTACCTCATCATCATCATGCACCATGTCCGCTCCAATAGGCAATCATGGATCTCCACAAACGTCTATCATGTGTGCTGCTCGTCCGTGTCGTGAAGCTGCACCGTTTAAGAGTTTCTCTATCTGCCTTCCCCTGTCTCGTCTCATATATTACCAACTGTTAAAATTTCAAATTTTGCAAACTCTATATAAACAAAATAGTCAAAGTTTTTCTTCGTGTGGTAGTTAGATGAGTAGTTTAATTGTCATCAGATCATCATCAGTGCATATCAAACCAATTAGATCATAAGTGATCTGATCTACTCCTCAGTATGTCTCTTAGTGTTTAGCAGCTAACGACACCGGTTCTTTATTGGTTTACTATTCTTATTTGAGTACAAGTATAGTGCTCTTGTCTAGCTACACCACATTTGACTTAGTATTCTTGCAGTCAGGTTAGGGTTGTAGATTAACCCAGAGCCAACTATAAACTACTGGGCCTTCGGGCTCAGGTGAGAATTGTGGGAAATCAGACCCCAACTACACCACGTGACCTCGCATTCCTGTATTTATTGTATATAGACGAATTCTTTTAAAATCAACACAAAATGCTAACTCGAAGTCATATTATACAACAAGTTAAGTTTAACAATAAGGAATATCAATATTATGAATATTTTTCACCAAATAAATAACCATAGACTCACCGAATTGAGTAAAATTGCAAAAAGCGTGCAGTGTTCTATCAAACATCTGTAATTTCCAGATCCCTTTTCTTATCTAGATCAGGTAATGCCTGTGCTAGAGCCTGGCTGTGATTAACCATTATTACTTGAATCATGTACACGTCCTCTCTCTCGCTTAGGGGAAAAAAGGATATCAGCCTGGTCAATTGCTCGCTCGCTTTTTACAGCAGCCATACCTGAAAGCCTATCGGCACGTTCATTTACCTTCCACCTGCATGCCCTGTCACAACAATTAATCTGATTGATGTCAATCTAGACGTCTTCAGTGACTCTAACCACTGTCTCCGATCCCAGCCTGGTTCAATCTTCCTGAGCATACTCATTGAGTCCCAGAGAAAAACAAAATGCACTGATAACAGTCTAACTCTCGCCAGACAATCGCTTTAGTTACTTCTATTATTTCCATAGAAAAACTGCTTGTAGTCACGGTAAAACCACTATTGTCTTCCTTCACAACTTCCCCTCTAACTCGAGAAGTTAGATGAGTAAATAACAGTTAAACTCACATATAATACAAGTATTGAATATTTATATATATATACATTTGTTTCTTTGTGAATGAGATGGAATGAAGGGAATTTGTGTTATTTAACAATGATCAAGAACAGTTATAGAATTGTGTGTAGAACAGTTGCAAGAAATCATACATAGAGAAATCGGTTTAATGATTATGTCTTTTAGACTCACATTCATAAGCGTGTTTTAACTTTTTTAAAACCTATTTTATCATATTTCATCACATCTACATTCTTATCCAGTGGCTGCTCGTGATCATTTTTTGTTGGTGGGCTAGACCTTTCACCCGGATAAATCATGGTTTTGGGTTGCTATATTTTAATTTATAAAATAATAAATACACGTTATATATTATCTTTAGTGGGGCCCGGCCCCACCGGCCTTTGATGACGAGCTGCCACTGTTCTTATCTTATATTCAATTTGTCATAGTTTATTACTAACTGTCTGGATTCTCGTAACATCTACATTCTTATATTATATTTGGTTTGTAAAATATCTTCACTAACAGTCTGTAGTATCGTTAATCTACATTTTTCACTTAAATATCGCTACATCTACAATTTTGCATTTTCTCTCGTCAAATCTACATTTTTGCTTTGTATTTCGTTAGATCTACATTTTTGTTTTATATTCAGTTTTGTATTGCGGAGATCACCAACAGCCTGTCACAACGTCCCACCTACTTTCGTTCACTGTATCCTGTTTTATTTAAACAATTGCAGTGGCGGCTCGGGGTCATTTTTCTTGGTGGGGCCAGACACAAAATTTCGGAAAAATCCTGGGTTTTGAAGTATTTACCCATTCGTCTATTCGGGAAGT
This sequence comes from Arion vulgaris, assembly GCA_020796225.1. Classification (NCBI taxonomy): domain Eukaryota; kingdom Metazoa; phylum Mollusca; class Gastropoda; order Stylommatophora; family Arionidae; genus Arion; species Arion vulgaris. Next base: position 43,580,652 of record CM036763.1, read on the forward strand.
TATTCCCTTTCCATGATTGGTGGAGCCGGGATCCACTGATCCTTAATGACGAGCCGTCCTTGAACAATTACCATTTATTACTTTCTTTCTAATACCTACATTGCTTTCGTACTATCGATTTAATTCACCCCAAACAAAGGATGTTGCTATTTTTAGAAATGGTCAGCTATTTTTATATCAGTTGTAGCAAATCTTGGTACGTAATTGTCATCCTGTAGGACAGTCGATTTTAAGGACAGGTAAAGTAATATCTCAAATGTAGGTCAAAAAGTATTCCTTGATGACGGAAAAGTCTGTTTGGCTAATCAATCAATTAATTACTGATCATCACTGAAGAAATAAATAAGGAATTTCCTTGAGATGTCAGCATTGCACATGACAAGGCGGGTAGCGCTGCTTGTTTTTTTTTTTTTTTTGAAACACAAACCCCTAAAAACGTTAATGTCATGAACCTCATGTTAATTTTGACGTTTGGGAATCACCGGATACCTCCTGGAAACCACCCAGGCGACACAGGGAACCATGGTCTACCATTGTTTGGGGTGAATTAAAACGAAAGTATACATTGTTTATTATTTATCAACAAATGTGGGATTACAACTCATTATTCTTGGCATGCTAACATCTACTTTTCTAGATTGTATTTTTTATGGGACTACCATTAGATCCCAGTCTTCAATCTGAGATTCTCAGTGAGAACATACAAGAGGGAGACACTGTTCAGGTAACTTCACAGATACATATCGAAATCTCACCTACAAAGCAGTCATGGTGTACAGGTAAATCATGCTTTCAAAGTCCTCAGTCACTATTGGAATTTTACATTAGAAACATACAAATATGTTGTGACGAGTATAAAACGTATATTTTAGCACAATCCTTAACATTGACCACTATAGTGGCGAAACACTAACATCAATCACACCACCAGACGATATAGTGGCGTAAAAAAAAATTACTGAGTGGAAAGGTTAATTCCCTAAACAAAAAACACGAACTTTAAGAGAAAACACAGAGAGCCACACTAAAAAAAAACACGAACTTTAAGACAAAACACAGAGAGCCACAATACAAAAAAACACCAACTTTAAGACAAAACACAGAGAGCCACACTAAATAAAAACACGAACTTTAAGACAAATCACAGAGAGCCACACTAAACAAAAAAAACACCAACTTTAAGACAAAACACAGAGAGCCACACTAAACAAAAAAACACCAACTTTACGACAAAACACAGAGAGCCACACTAAAACAAAAAACACCAACTTTAAGACAAAACACAGAGAGCCACACTAAAACAAAAAACACCAACTTTAAGACAAAACACAGAGAACCACACTAAAACAAAAAACACCAACTTTAAGACAAAACACAGAGAGCCACACTAAAACAAAAAACACCAACTTTAAGACAAAACACAGAGAGCCACACTAAAACAAAAAACACCAACTTTAAGACAAAACACAGAGAGCCACACTAAAACAAAAAACACCAACTTTAAGACAAAATACAGAGAGCCACATAAACAAAAACACAACTTTAAGACAAAACACAGAGATCCACACTAAAACAAAAAACACCAACTTTAAGACAAAACACAGAGAGCCACACTAAAACAAAAACAACAAGACAGAACAAGAGAATTCACGCAGAAAAACACAAAAAACAGACTTAAGACAAAACAAAGGCTACAAATGAAATTTAGAACAAGACAAACAAGAAGAATATCCCAAAATGACTTCATAAAAAAAGACTGGAAGAAAAGAAGGTTACAAAGGTATCGCATTAGAGCCACAAAACAAGAATGTTGATCTGCCCAACAGGTTTCCCAAACTGAGGTTTAAGGTACTCACAGAGGGTTCTCAAACGCTTAAAGAAATACTATGATCTTTGACATTTTAAAAAAACAAAAATTTTTTAGCCTAATTATAAGAATTATTTTTTCTTTGTTATTTATTAAAACGTTAAATTGCAGACATTGTTTACTAATGTAACAAACCAGTGGCGGCTCGTGCTCAGTTTTGTTGGTGGGGCCAGACATTTTTTCCGGATAAATCATGGTTTTTGGTTGCTATATTTTAATTTATAAAATAATAAATACACGTTATACATTATTTTTGGTGGGCCCGGCCCCACTGGCCCTTAATGACGAGCCGCCACTGTAACACACATATAATTAATTCCTGTCCATTTTCATATATAGAAACTTTTGAGCGTCCACGGCTGCAAAATGTATTTAAAAAGGGTTCCGCTGTAATGCAAAGTGTGGTAACCGCTGATCTAGATTGTTGAAATGAAACATTGTAACTGGTAACTTCAGGTAAACAGGATGTAATTATGGAACAAATACTCATAGTGAACATTCAGACACAAGATCAAAGTATCTAAGTTGACTTTAAACAGAGTCTAAAGCCGAAGGACTTCTTCTTCTTCTTCTTTGCATTCGTTCTTTACGACTAATTTTAATCAATCTTTGTGATATGTTTGATCTTTACCAAGAACGTGTATACGGTGCACATTGGTTTGGTAGGCCCCTAAACGCATAGATTTCTACAAGCTTAGGACATGTGCTTCCGATTTCAGCCAAACCTCCCTTGTCGCCTTTTACGACATGCGTGGCGGGTAACATTGGTTCTATTCTTTAAACCCAAATTTGCACCCCGGTAACCACTCGGGCGGCCGAAGGACTGATTTTATTGCACTGCGTTTTACCCCATATGACTCGGTCCCTTTCCGCATAAATGACACACCACCTGCCAAGAGTATTGCACAGAGCACGCGCACACCTGCCGAGTGCCGGCACAACTCTCTCCGCACAATTCGTGCTTCTGGAAACAAATGAACTCGTGAACAGAACGACGCGGTACGGATATGAACCCCTCACATTCGAATCGCAAGGCAATGGCTTAACCATTTAGCCATAGAACTTGCGAAGATGTCATGAGTGGAAGAATTGGAAACTAGCAGTAGCACAGTATAAGGGAGATAAATGTGATAATCAATGTTCATTTTCTAGAACAGTTAGCTCCCCTGCCAATCAGGTTAAATATTGTTACCTGGACTTTTAGGAAAATCCGGAGTGACCGTCAGTGTTACTCCTCTGTCGTCCAGACTTGCTACTAACTTAAAAGTATGAAGCAAGTACGGATTAAAACGTTTTTCTTTATAGCGCTACACTTTTCTCCTTATCTTAACCTTTTCTTACCGTTAGTTTCAACTTTTTTTTTGGTCGTTGTGTCAAGTGTTCCCTCGTTATGTTAACAATTTCCCAGCGTTCCCTTACGTTTTACCCAGTTACTTAAACGTTTTCCCCCACCATTTAAATATTTTCCCCACTATCTAAACCTTTTCCCCACTATCTCAACGTTTTCCCCCACTATCTAAACGTTTTCCCCATTATCTAAACGTTTACCATCTATCTAAAGTTTTCCCAGCTGTTCCCCCGCTATCTGTAGTAGCTAGCCAGTCCCCCAGGTGGCAGCTGAGGAACCAGACAGTTAGCCTTAGTGTGTAGTTTATATATATTTAGATAGTTTATTAGCAGACTTAGTGTTTACACTCTCTAAGCAGAAGGGTAACACTAACTAAAACGAGACATTGACGTAGTAAAACCTAATCGACGTAGTTGTGGAGTCAGTTAGAAACATTTAGTAAACATGAAGAGAAAACATAAACACGATTAATGGACGGACATGTTAGGGAAAGCTTATGAAACATCAATAAACTTTTATGAAGTCTGACCAGACGGTGTTCTGTGATTTGTAACGTAGTTGTCCACTACCATCACTATAAGAATAACAATCATCGAACACCAGATCAAGCCATAAATAAAACCGAAACTAAAACTATTACTAACACTCAAGATAAGAACTACTTCATATCCAATGTTTTCCCAGATGTTCAAATGTTTTTGCCGCTATGTAAACGTTTTCCCAACTGCTTAAAAGTTTTCCCCGTTATCTAAATATTTTACCCTTTATCTTAACGTTTTCTCCGACATCTACAGATGGGTGTCCCAAAATTGTCGGAAGGTCAAGGTCATTCTAAAAATGGACGATGACGTCATTCTAGACGTACACAGGTTCTTTGAGGTGTTTTGTTTGTTTTTTAAAGCCCCAAAACGGTTTTAGTTAGTTTTCTATTTAAATTCTCATGTTTTATTCAAAGGAACCAAATTTTGCACACACAGAAATCTCTCATTGACATTCTTAGTAATATTATCGATCAAGATTTGTATAGTAGTTATTGTTTTACTTAAACGAACTCAAGCAACACTTCAGATAGAACGATATGTACAGTCTTCTACAGCTGATGATGAGGGGCATGATGGATCCTGTAGTGTCACTGATTGATGGATGATTGATTGATTGATTGATTCATTGATTGATTAATCCCCCGTGTGTTGCCGGGGCTCGCAAGGGGAGCAAATACTAGTAACACCTACAAGGCATGTCGTAAGAGGCGACTGAGGTAAGGGCCTAGGAAGCTATGCTAGTAAATAAAAGCGTCGCAGAAATCTGATGTGCTGGCCTACTTGTAGCCGCATAACTGGCACAACGTACAATTGCTCTTAGGCTCGGATCACATAGAAATTTTCAAAGAGTGGTTAACAAGTGGTCGAAATGGAGCGTTTGAAGAAGAAGAATAAGATTGATTTATGAGTTTTTTATAAGAACCCCAAGGAAAGCAACGAAAGCAATGGATATAATCAATAAATAGACTGTGTACAAGTATTAGGAGCTTCCGAAAAAACAAATGACCAAACACAGGATTCGAACCACTTATCCTTATTTCTTACAGCACCAATTGTCTAGCCTAGCAATACCAGCGTTCTTACGAACACAACCAGCGAATCATTCTAAAAAAATGGCTTAACTGAGGAGTTTCAGTTTCAGTTTGAAATATCTTCATTGCACTCCGGACATGTCCATAGGTGCTCCGATCTCCTTCGCAATATCTCCAACAGCGTCCAGCGACTGACCGTACCAGTTCTATTTTGATTGATGAGCCGACTAGTATACCTGTTGTACCGTTCTTTTCTTACCACACCAATCTTCAAACCCAGTTCTCGCAATCTAGTAGTTGAGGTGGATTGGTTTAGATGAAGGTCTTCTCTGCGGCCACGCTCTATGAGGGCGTTCACGATGTCAGCTCTGTCCATGGACTGGCCCTCTGATATAGCGGCAGAGCCAGCCAGTCTGTCTGCTCTCTCATTGCCAACGACACCCATGTGCCCAGGAACAAAGACAAGTGTAATTCTTCAAATTGTTGACGCCTGCAGTGATTCAGTCCATTGCCTGCGCACCGAACCGGCCTCCACCTTTCGGATCATACTCAATTTTACTGAGGAGTGTCTTTCACAAACGCTTCGTTTTAGCTAGACACAGAATGAGTGGTATTTAGCAATGTTCGGTTATTCTATTGTGCAGAAGGACAGATATATCAATAAACAAACGAAGTGCGAGGGATTTACTTCACCACATTAGGTTTCCCCATATAGTTCGATCTCTCTCCGCAAAAATAACATTTCGATCTACCGAGAGTACGTACTCTGTAGCTTCTGTAAGTCTTAAGAGTCTTCAGAAAATAAGCACCCGTGAAAAGAATCACGTCGTCCAGTAACGAACCCACGAAGCTTTAAACGTAGGACGAACGTCTTAACCACTTAGCCATAGAGACCTCAAAGTTATACCACATACAGTGATAACCCTATTTTTTTTGCCTGCGCAACCAGAGTTCTCATTAATTCTTTTTTTTTATGTGTCAATTCTGTTTAGTACATTACAATTGAAAATGGTGAAAAGGCAATCTTATATCACCGCCATCTTTGACTTCAATGTTTTGAAGTTTGCAGAAAGTGTAATACTTCATCACCTTCAAATGTAGCTTGTCGATTTAGCAGCCATGTGGTGCAAACTTGGACTGGCTCATATTCTGGGAATGGTGCGTTGATTACGCGTCCTTTGTAGAGGGTGATGACGTGACCGTGGCCACCTTGGTATTTAGAAGTTTTTTATTATATGATATCACTGATGCCAGCTGTGTCCAAAGCAGAGTCCTCTTTGGCTACAGTGTTAGACATTACTAGATACTCTTTCTACTACATCGGTGTTGACGTTGATCAGAATTTAGTAACGGAAAAGCACTTCTTAATAACAATATTTTTCAGTTTTGTTGTAATGGTCTATGAACACGGTCTGTCTGCTTTTGTGATCTTCTTTTAGTTTGTAGCCATTCTACTGCCCCAACATTTGCAGCCATTCTACTGCCCCAACATTTGCAGCCATTCTGCTGCCCTTACATTTGCAGCCATTCTACTCCCACATTTGCAGCCATTCTGCTGCCCCAACATTTGCAGCCATTCTACTGCCCCAACATTTACAGCCATTCTGCTGCCCCAACATTTGCTTTTTAACTGGAGAAAGCGCCGGCATCTCAACGTATCTCTTTTTTTTTTTTATCAAGAAGCACTTGAGCTTTCAGCTCCTCAGTTCGGTGCCATGGACGTCGTAACCCTTCGGTTCGGTGCCACGAACACCGTAAATCTGGAGAATCTATGGCTTTTCTGCCAGCCCGCGGAATTGAGCCGCACTAACAGGGGCTTGTCACCCGTCGTAAAACGCGCTACGAACACGCTAACTCATCTCTTCAAACGCATAATACATCTGAGTCGACTCTGCTTTACGAGATCGCCCACCACGAAATTTGAACATTCAAGGAATAAAGCAGACAATTTTATTTCAGTGTAGGAATAGTGTATTCATTAAATGTCAGTCATTGTATTTATTCCTCTAACGTAATAGTATAACTTAAGCTGTACTAACTTACAAAAACAGTGCAACATTTATTAATTAGTATCCTTTGTTATTTAAAAACATGGCTAATCGGAAACGAACCTGTACTTTTAATTCCGAAAGGGAGGATAAGTATTGTTTTATTGAATACAAACCACATCCGTATGTTCATTGTTTAATGTTAGGATATCTGTTATCTCTACACTAATCATAAAAACTCTAATGGTGATTATCCTGTAATTTCTGACTTACTGTGGTAATATAATCTATTTAAAAGTCTGTATTCTTCTCTGACCATATCTTTTTTTATTGCCCAATTCTCATATCCATACAAAAGAATCGACATTAGCGTTATATCCAGTCTTATCGCCACGAACTGATGTTACTTGTTCAAATCATGTTCAGGGCCGTGCGGTATATTTTCTGAGTATGATCAACTCGAATTATGCGCTTAAGTGTTTTGTTTTTTCAAAATAACCTCGACTGTTGATATTTTTTAACATGCATGTGTAGATGCTATTTGTATTTTGAATAGCTACTAAAAATATCGATCAACTACAACAATCATTAAGTTCGTATACATCAATAATGTGAATAAGACCAAAAGCGTTGCTAAAGATTAATTATTGAAAGCTCAAATTATATTAGATTGCTGCATGTCGCACCTTCAGTTCGCCTGATCGCCCTTTTATCATACCACAGCCTGGTCATATTACTTTAATATAGCTAAGCTAGTTAAGTCTTGACCTAATTTTGTTGATTGACATATAAATAGATTATCAAGCCAAACTTAGAGCAGAACTGAAGATGTTTCATCTTAGTAGAATTCTCTGCCTCGATGTACCAACAGAAGTATATATGTCTCATATTGGGTCGAAGTTGAAGAACCGGCAAGTGGGGATTTACTTTGGATTATAAAGTTGATTATATCCACCCTGACTGTAGTGGTTTTATTGTTGTGTCATGCCGCTATAGGATGATCTGACAGACGCTAAGGATACACCTTTCTGTGGTTGGATGACGTGTTCATTTACAGGTTGGAAACAGATGCATTGGCAACTTAGATGAGGTTGCGTACCGAGAACATTACAAAGCCTGTTACGAAGAATTGGCTACAGGTATAGAGATAGACAATCCCATCTAGTTATAGAACCTTTCAGCTAGCGAAATTCGATTAATCCGATTCCATTGTTGACACTGGTGTTTGGAATATGTGTTTGAAGTATAGAACTTTGAGGTAAGAACTTGAGGAAGAACTTGAGTATAGAACTTTGAGGTATAGAACTTTGAGGATAGAACTTTGAGGTATAGAACTTTGAGGTATATAACTTTGAGTATGGTCTGCTAAGGTATAGGTCGTTTGAGGTGTAGGTCGTTGATGAGGTTGTTTTGGGTAGAGGTTGTTTGGGTAAAGATTGAGGTATGTTTGGGTATAGGTCATTTGTGGTGTAGGTCGTTTGGAATGTAGGTCGCTTAGGGTGTAAGTCATTTGTGCTGCTGGTCGTTTGTGGTGTAGGTCGTTTGGAACATAGGTCGTTTGGGGCAAATTTCTAGAAATCATATGCTGGTTTCCAGTATTGTGAGATAAAGACGAATATTTTTTTTTTTTTTCCGATCCAGAAGCATTTGAGCTTTTAAGCTCTTTGGTTCGGTCTGGTTTGGTTTGGTCCACGAACACCGTAAATCTTGGGAATCTGTGGCTTTTTCTGCTATCCCGCGGAATTGAACCCGCACACAGAGGGATAGTCACCGTAGTCCAACGCGCTACGAACACGCTGGGCAGACGGGCAGACGAAATATTTAAGAAACACTATACTTTTCGAAAACATTGTTATATTGTGTCACAAATTAAATTGAGCGCCAAGGAATATCAGTATTATTAACACGTTTCATCCATAAATAACCATGAACTTATACCATTGTGTAAAACTGCAATAAAGCATAGTGTTCTACCAAACCTATTTAAATATCAGCCCCCATTAATTGGATTTTCCCGATTTTCCGACTGAGCTGAACGGCTTATGTTACAAGTGGCCACATAATAGATAGATTTACATCTATACTTGGTTACGTGTATTATCATTTTTTTAATAAAATCTTTAGGTTTTTTTTGTTTATAATGCTTGTATTTGTCTAATATGGTGAACTTTGTTCTGTGTTTTTTTTCTCAAGACTTTGTTGCTTATGTTGTTCCTGTTGTTCATTTATTCAAAAGTACAACATGCAATATATGTTTTATTGTGTTTATTATATTAATGTCATTGTTCCTTTCCTTTTCTCTTTAGTGTTACCAAAATACAAATCCCTCTTTGTGATTTTTATGATTGGAAGTCATTAGGCAAGTGTTTTGAGCAGATAGTTTGCAACATAGCTGTGATATTTGCGATTTTGGTTCACCAGTTCATCTATTGCTGGTATGTGGTTTGTTCAAGTTCATAATCAATGACAGTCTTCACATTGTCTACATGGCAGCACCTGCGACTCTTCTTGGTAGAGCAGTCTATAGAACAGCTATGAGAAGTAAAAATAAATATATGGGAATATGCTACAGGCAAGGGATCATTACTACAGTCGTTTGGGACATTTGTCGCTTTTGAAGATTTGTTTTGGAGTAAAGGATATTTTTGGGGTGGATGCTGTTTTGGGGTTCAGTCCGTTTTAGTGTGCAGGCCTTTTTGGGTTGTACGCATCTCAGAGATAGTTGAAAGGTACACGAGTATGTATTCAAGGTAGCTGTGAGGGTGCACGTTGACTTTGATTCGACCAGACAACAAGTAGAGTTCTTATCCACTATTTTTCAGCGTCTATCTCGTAGAAAAGATGGAGCATCTTTGAAAGTTATCTAACCCTAGCACAAGAGCAACATGCATATCTTTTCAGCACTTTTTAGTTTCGGAAATCCCCGAATGTAACTAACACTACTCAGGCCTATCTTTGAAGTCGACGTATACCTGGACACATTAGCGCTAACATTCGCCCGAGTGGTTACCGGGCCCAAATTTGGGTGTAAAGAATAGAACCACTGTTACCTGCCACGCATGTCGTAAGAGGTGACTAAGGAGGTTTGGATGAAATCGGATGCACATGTCCTAAACGTGTAGAAATCTATGCGTTTAGGGGCCTACCTAACCAATGTGCAACGTATACACGTTCTTGGCAAAGATCAAACATATCACACATGGAGTGATTAAAATTGGTCGTAAATAATGAACGAAAAGAAGAAGAAGAGGAGAGCGCTAACATTAACCTCGTTACAATTATTTACTAGAAAACTAGTTAGATTTGTCACCCATACGTCCATGGCGTCCATATAGCTGCTCAGTCCATTTAATTCTTACGGAAAATATTAGTCTTAAATAGCAATGGTGATAATTTCGATCTATCTATATATCTACTTATCTATCTATATATCTATCTATCTATCTATCTATCTATCTATCTATCTATCTATCTATCTATCTATCTATTATCTATCTATCTATCTAACAGCACTAAGAAAAATATCCCTAATATCAAAAGAAAAATCAATTATGATAGAAAGAAGTTGTAAAATATTTATGTACTGAAAGTAGTTGTGAACTTAATTTGCTAACTTCTTATGTACACATTTCAATATCTTTGGCGCAGGTGTAAGTACTGGGCAACTGTTCTTCCTGAAGGTAGGGAGTTTGTTTCTATGCTTATGGGTCTCCGGGCAGAACGTCTACGAGTTTTGAGTCTGGAAGAAGAACGTTCTGTGAGCCGTATTTCCTCCAGATTATCATCATCGATCCAGAACATTACAGAACATCCTGGATTTTAATATTTACCTAATCAAAATATCATATTTTACTAGTCATATATTTAAAGACAACAGAACAGTCAAAATAATGTTGAAATATATTTGTTTAGCATCACATTAGTTTGTTTTCATCATGGCCATCTACTTGCAGACAATTAGCATCATCTGGAAATTTCTTTAAGCAACCAATAATACCAGTCAAAAAAGGAAGGGGGGTAAAGGCGAAGGATTGACTTCATTGCGCAATGACTCCCATATGAATCCGCCCTGTCGGCAGAAATGGTACGTCATCTGCGGTCACAAAAACGAACTCCATATCTCCCGAAAAATCTTAGAGATCTTATGAAAAAAATTGAACATGTTAATCGGTCCAGATTTGAACCCACAACCCTTCATAGCGATAGGCAAACGTCTTAACCACTTCGTCATAGAGACCGCCCCCTATTAATATCAGTGTGCATTAAAACTTCTTCAATCATGAATTCGCTGTATGGTAATGTGATCCTAAAGGAATGACAGATGTGTAATACCAGATTATATTAAATTGATAAACTGTAGTTTTAAAAAAAAAACGCACAAAGTACAAAAATTGTAATCATACATCTATAAACTCAAAGATCAATGAATGATGCCAACATGAAAAACAAATGGAATAGCTACGTTCTATTAAAACTCAGAAAACATTTAAAAATTTGAATTTTACAAAGTTTCAATCTGGATTTTGTATTGATAAGTTTTAAAATGTTGTTCCAATCGTAATTTCGCATATCTCCATTTTGAATTTTGCGTTGTTTTGCTAGAATTCGAAGTTTACACATTTATAATCATTTTAGCTGCTAACGACGTGTATAGATGTTTCTCCAATTCACTGCTAAAGACGCGTTAGCACGTCTGTTATTATCTCTCCTCTGTGGGCTGAAGAGGTGTTATCACGTTAGACATTTCTACTGTCACTGCTATAGGCGTACATTCACGTTTGTGACCTAGCAACAAAGAATAGCTATTTTTATATCCGTTTCAGAAAGTATGTAGCAGCGAAACGGTTAAGCTGAATAAAATTGACATCTGTTTAAAATGACACTTACATTATTGCACAATAAATCGTGGTTTTGGGGCTCTCAGTGGCTACGCGTTTGCATTCCGAAGGTCGTGTTTAGAATTCGGATCACGACGTTCTATTCACCAGCCCACATTTTCCAGAGACCTCTAGGAATATTTCCGGTGCTATGCAGTTTGTGCTTGTGCAATACTCTCGGCAGGGGCATGTCATATGGGACAAAACCAGGTACATGTCATAGGGGCATGTCATAGGGGGTCTCTGGGGCTAAGTGCTTAAGCCCTTTGCCTTGTGAGTCGAAGGTCGTGGGTTCGAGTCCGGACCGCGCCATACTGTTCACGAGTTTTTCCGAGACCCTAGGATTGTTGCTGGAGCTACGGACTACGGAGTTCGTGCTTTGTGCAATAATCTCGGCAGGTGGCGTGCCATTTCTGCGGAGAGGGACCGAGCCATATGGGGTAAAACCGGTGCAATGAAGTCAATAATTCGGCTTTTAAACCCTTTTATTAAACCAGGTGCATTGAAGTCAATCCTTCGGATTTAGACCCTCTAGAAAAAAAAGTACATAATAAAATAATATTGAAACACACAATAAATGTATGTAAATGTACTGCAATTATGCATCCTTTGTGGCTGTTCTGTTCAGATTATTAGAAGAGCTGTTTATACAATTGCAATAAATTATTTGAACATTATTGACAAACGAGTTTGTTTTTTACTTCTTTCAAAACTTTCAGTGCATTTCTTCAATTTTTGTTTGTTTGTTTTTATTGAAGAAACATATCGAGAACGCTGTCTGTGGTAGAGGTCACTTGTGTCCGTAAGATTCATTATGGGTTTAGTCCGTTTGTTGAGAGATCTTGATTATCTGGGAACTAGTGACCATCTGCAATGTTAAAGACACTTGACCAGAACATTCGCTACTGCTAGCACTAAAAGTTAATTGTATATCCTTTACATGACTTTGAAAATCAACCCCAGCTTGTTGACGCTGTTTGTGATTGTTCTAGGCATTATTACATTCAGTAGTTTGTCACTGCTTTCTGAACGGGTGGTGCCATCATCCTTTTGTAAAATCCACGCGAAACAATTTGCAACCAAATTGTCCGCAGCGTGATTCGAACTCAGAACGTCGGGGTTAATAGATCGAGTCACTATTCCCTAAGCCACAGACGCCACTCTGCTAGCAGTACTCTTCAACGAAATATGAGAATAGAATAAAATAGATAAAGAATTGGTTATTGAATTGACGTAACAGCACTCCATGCAGACCTATAAGTGCTCAGTCTCCCCAAACAGATGTCAAAAGGTATGCATACTGATGGTTCCTGTGGTTCGTTGAGTAAACACGCCTCTCTATAGGCCCGTCAAGCCTCCAGATCTACTAGTACCACGTCGATTTCTAAACTCCTTAAATTGCTGGACTTATTCAACATCAATGTTAGTGCCCTCATCCAACAGTAGGTTGGGAAGAGTCCTAAAAACTTCCCCATTATCCATCATAAACTCCCCAACAATCGTTGCTTTCGATGCACCCCAGTCCGCTCCCTCGTTTCCGCAAACACCCGCATGCCCAGGACAGTAGATCCACGCGAGCACATAAGGATAAGAAATGAAACAGAGAATGAGAAAGAAATGAACGGCAGCATTAAAAAGTAGAGAGTGATCTGTTTTAAGTAACAGAGAGCGGAGCGGCATGAACTGTGGCCGCATCAGTCATCACCACATGGCATGAACTGTGGCCGCATCAGTCATCACCACATGGCATGAACTGTGGCCGCATCAGTCATCACCACATGGCATGAACTGTGGCCGCATCAGTCATCACCACATGGCATGAAAGAAGATATTGTTTACATTTACTTTTCGTGTTCTTCATACAAGTCACCATATTTAACTCATGACGTATTCGAAGCAACATCATTAGCTAGTGCCGTACAGTAGCAGTGAAAATCGAAGTTGTGTAGTTTTGGATATTTTCCCAGAGATCCCTGGTCTCGGTGTAGGTGTGATCGAGTTCCTAGTCCTATCTGAGACGGACAATAAAACGTTGGTCACGTGTTTAAGTTGAGCACGTAAAAGAACCCTTGACAGTTCAAATCGAGAAGAGCAGGCTGAAAAGTCGCTGCCCGGGCAAAATTTATTAGAATAATTAAAAAATAAAATTCATACAAAATATGGACATCATCTTCTAATTTACATCGGGGACCTTCAACTGTGCTACGGAGTTCGTGCACAGCCGCTGATATCTTTCTGTGCACGGAAGATATCGGAGCACACATTGTTACTCACCGAAGTGCAATGATGATGATCTTGTCAATTAAACAATCAATCAGTCGATCTAATGTGTATGTTTTCTTTGATCAGGTACGTGTTGGATTACGTGTGCACTAATACGTTTGTGGAGAAGAAGTGGATACACGATGCCCACTTGTCCTTTCCTTCAGGGCATGCCTCTATATCCATATACAGCGCTGCATTTATCATTGTAAGTATTATGTTTCTCTCTTATCTTTCTATCTATCTCTATCTCTCTATCTCTCTCTATCTCTCTCTATCTCTATCTCTCTCTATCTCTCTCTATATATCTCTCTCTATCCCGCTATCTCTCTCTCTCCCCTATCTCTCTCTATCTCTCTCTCTCATATATATGGATATATCTATCTCTCTGTCTCTCTCTCTATCTCTCTATCTCTCTATCTCTCTCTCTATCTCTCTCTTATCTCTCTATCTCTCTCTCTCTCTATTATTTATCTCGATCTATCGTCCTTGTCCCTAAAGAACAATTACATATTTTAAAATTTTTTTGTTTTTAAGACGAAGGGTGACCTTCATTGCAATTTTATTTATGCTGGACATGGTTTAGTCCTTTTTTGCAGAAATTATATACAATAGAGAAGAAGAATTGGAACATGTTTGTTGAAGACCTGTGCTACATTGAGAGTTGAAAGGTGAAGAAGAAGAACCGTGAGACGTGGCCAGATTCGTATTTACAACTTTCTGAACGTAAGACAAACTACTTGACAGGGGTAGGACTAGGTAGCAACAGGGCAGGATAAAGTAGCAACAGGGGTAGGACAATATAGCAACAAATGTAGGACAAGGTAGCAACAGGGGTAGGACAATATAGCAACATGGATAGGACAAGATAGAAACATCATTAGGACATCTGACTTACGATAGAGAGAAATTCCAAAGAACTTTGTGATGGCCACGTTCAGCACAGGATATACTTATAAACTGAATATCGGACAGCATTTGTCAAAGGGAATTAAACATGTTTTCGGTATTAATGAAAAAAGTAGTCTGTATTACTTCCCCTTAAATTCGTTCTGCTGATAAAGAACTGACGTGTATGCGTTCATATGTTGGTCTGTCTCTCTAATTATATGAGCGCATTTATGAGAATTAACAACGTTTTCTACCATTTTAACCTTCACTTGCACCTTATTTTACCCGTCTATATTATTTACGGATAGATGATCAATTTGCATACGTTTTTATCAAGTTATGTGTATTAGGACAACTTAATAGAGCTGTCATGTAAAAGTAGTTCCATAAGAAACATGCTAATCAAGTAATAGAACGTTCCTTTGGGAGACGTCGCTTTCAACACAACCTGCATGAAATAAATCTCTCTCTCTCTCTCTCGCTCTCTTCACCCGCCTCCTCCAGCGTTATGTTCAAGGTATCTTTGATGTCCTGCTGCCACCTTCGTTTTGGTCGTCCCCTGCCTCGTACACCAGGAACCATGCCTTCCATTACCGTTCTCTCCAAACTACTGTGACGTTTAACATGGCCAAGATATTTCATCTTTCGGGACATGATGTTATTTATGAGCCAATGCTCCTCGATATGGAAGTATTATAGGATGTCTCTGTTTTTTCTCTTCTCTGTCCAGGATGTTCTATTAACTTTTCTTTTCTTCTTCTTCTTCTTTCTTTGCGTTCGTTCTTTACGACCAATTTTAATCACTCTTTGTGATATGTTTGATCTTTGCCAAGAACGTGTATACGTTGCACATTGGTTTGGTAGGCACTTTTCTTTTCTCTAGCACATTGTTTCAAAAGCTTAAATTTTGTTCTTCAATGTTTGTGTTCACCATGAACACAAAAAGAGCAATGTTCAACACAATCTTTTTCCCTACATTATGTTACCAGTGCCAAACCTGGACGCTGACAACAAACGATAGAAGAAAACTAGTCACAACAGAGATGAAGTGTCTACGCAGAATGCTGGGTGTAAAAAGAAGAGACCGGTTGAGAAATGAAGACATCAGGAAAAAGTGGGTACAACATCAGTACTAGACTTCATCAAGAAACAACAAATTAAATGGTTCGGTCACGTAAGCAGATTACCATCAGACAGTGCACCCAAAGAGCAATGCTGCTCCGATACAATGGGTACAAAGCAAAAGGCCGGCCACGCAAAAGATGGACCTCAGAGATAACAGAGGCGACGAAAGAGACTATCTACGAAGCGCATACTAGGGCCCGTTTTAGAAATCTCTTCCTGACCTGACGCTGTGAGGCATACAGGATTCGAGAAAGAAAGAAAGAAAAGAATGTTTGTGTTATGGTCCACGTTTCACATCCATATGTTGCCACGGGGAATATGCATGTTCTCAGAAGTCTTACTTTTGTTTCTTTGCTTGTGTCGTGCCGTACTTTCTTCATTCTGACCACCCTCTGGAAAACTACATCTAGTCTTCTTCTAACGTCTTTCGTACAATCTCTATTGTTGTTAATTATAGAGTCAAGAATTCCAAATATGTGACGTTCTCAACGAGCATGTTACTTTAATATATATATGTGTAATCTACAAAATATGTGACGTTCTCAACGAGCATGTTACTTTAATATATATATGTGTGTAATCTATGTGTGTAATCTATGTGTGTAATCTATGTGTGTAATCTATAGCTTAAGCGGAAGTCCACAACCCAAGCGTAGCTGGTACAAACACTGTGGCTTGCAAATTTGGAAGCATATTAGTTCTCTTGGATTTTTACGAACGATAAAAATAGACCTCACCCTTCAGAAAGAAATGACAAACTATAGAACATATACGTGATGCCTAGAAAATTGACGACTCGCTTACTGTTGTCTTTGGCTAAGTCCAGTAAAGGATATGCCATGGTTTTCATTTTCAATGTAGTATACATTATTGATATGAAGTAAATATTTAATCTTGTGGTCATTTGCGATATAGTTAGGAATCTTCTCCTCTTCTCTAGCGACAATGTAATAGCTTGTGGTTATTTGCGATATAGTTGGGAAAACTCTGTTCTAGCGACAATGTAATAGCTTGTTGTAGTTTGCGATAGAGTTTGAAAGCCTCTGCTCTAGCGACAATGTAACAGCTTGTTGTAGTTTGCGAAACAGTTTGAAAACCTCTGCTCTAGCGACAATGTAACAGCTTGTTGTAGTTTGCGAAACAGTTTGAAAACCTCTGCTCTAGCGACAATGTAACAGCTTGTTGTAGTTTGCGATAGAGTTTGAAAACATCTGCTCTAGCGACAATGTAACAGCTTGTTGTAGTTTGCGAAACAGTTTGAAAACATCTGCTCTAGCGACAATGTAACAGCTTGTTGTAGTTTGCGAAACAGTTTGAAAACATCTGCTCTAGCGACAATGTAACAGCTTGTTGTAGTTTGCGATAGAGTTTGAAAACATCTGCTCTAGCGACAATGTAACAGCTTGTTGTAAATTTTATTTTCAGTTTTATCTACAAATGAGAGCAAATGTCAACTTCTCGCACTTGTTGAGACCTGTTATCCAGATGTTTACGATGATGCTAGCCCTATATTGCTGCATTACACGGATTTCTGATAACAAGCATTTCCCATCTGATGTTATAGCTGGCAGTATTCTTGGTGCCTGTCTGGCGTGGGCAGTGGTCAGTATACATTAAAAAATATCACGTTTATATATTCTATTATTTTAGGATTCCTGGCTTTCCCCAGTTGGCCCGGTTCAATTCCTCACACAAGTATTTTATTACAGTATTGTAAACGATCGATTATTCTATGTGGAAATGAAAACTGGAGCTCAACAAGACAAGATTAAACATAAATACAGACTTTTGAAAACAGAATCTTAAGACAAATCTTTCGGGCCCAACATTGATGATAATATGGAAATAAGGAGAAGGTGTAACAGTAATGATTGTTTATCGTTTGTTTAAATCACAATTAATTACCATCATCATGAATGCTAATAGAAAACGATGGTTAGCGCATTTTGAAAGAATCGCAGAGCAAGGAAAGCAAATTTAATGCACACCAAAAAAAAATGAAGAAGAGACTACGAAACAGACCCCCTTCCCCAAACAAAGAGGACAGAGAGATAACATTTTAGTAAACCTAGACGCCCGAGTGGTTACCGGGCCCAAATTTGGGGTGTAAAGAATAGAACCACTGTTACCTGCCTCGCATGTAGTAAGAGGCGCTAAGAGGTTAGACTGTAATCGGATGCATGTGTCCTAAACGTGTAGAAGTCTATGCGTTTAGGGGCCTACTAAACCAATGTGCAAAGTATACACGTTCTTGGCAAAGATCAAACATATCACAAAGAGTGATTGAAATTGATCGTGAAGAACGAACCAAGAAGAAGAAGAAGAAGAGTAGACCTAGAAATGCTAGAGAGTTAAAATCGGAAGAGAAAGCTAGAACAGAAGTGAATGTAGGCAGGTGATAATTAGAAAAAAAGTGAAAATGAAGATCACTTTGGGCTCCTCTTTTCTTCGGCTTTAATAGCTTTGTGGTTTATTACAGAATATCCGCAATAAACCTCATAAGTTCTTATAACTGAAGAAGTAGAGCTCATAATGATATTAATTGTCAGATATTTAACCCCAAAAATAAACTTTTCGGAATACAATCAGCTAACAGAGCCTGCGCACTACGCAGCTACAGTCAAAGCTAGCTGTCTTTAATCTTTACAACCCACTCTCTAGCGACAACCTAGCAGCTTCTAACGATAACTTAATGAATCATCTGCTGGTGAAATAAAGCTATAAGAAAGGTCTAAAGATTTTGGTTACTGAACCGACTTTATTGCACTCCGAGCAGACCAATACTTTCTCAGTCTCCCCAACAGATGTTGAATGGTATTTATACTAATGGTTCCCGTTGGTCGCTGGTTAAACACACTCCTCATTTTGCGCCTCGAGCATCCAGTTTTACTTGTGCAACGTGTAACTTCAAACTCCTTAAATCGCTGGATTGATTCAACGTATATCAGTTTTTTTCACTCAATAGCTAGTCACGAAGAGACCAAAGAACATTCCCATTTATCCATCTTCAACTCTACGACAATCAATGCTTTTGATGCATGCCTGTACGCTCTCTAATTGCCGTGAACACCCGCATGCTCTAGAACGATCTTCCGAAGCATGGACTGAGAGTTAGACACAACAGCGGCGTCAGAAAACAGAGTTCTAGAGAGCCAATGGAAAGTAGCAGTAACGACCTCAACCTCCATCCTCATACTCAAAGTAGTTCACATCCTGACTTATCATCATGATCAAGTAACTTTTCCTTCCGGAACTTGGCTCATATGACAGCAGTCCTGAAAAACTCTCTGTTCTGTGCAAGTTGACCTGTGTCAGCAGCAGTCATTCTTAGATTGTCAATGATATCTTGCACCCATCGTCTTCTAGGTCTCCCTTTCATTCTTCTTCCAGGTATAATACCCTCCAAAATTATCTTGTCTAAACACCTCATGTCGTTTAATGTGTCCGAAATATTTAATTTTCCTTAGTTTTGTGCTCTGTAATAGCCAACTCTCTTTAATTTCAAGCTGTTGCAGAACAGAAGCATTTATTTTTTTCTCTGTCCATGATATTTTAAGTACCCCTCTGTAACATTTGTATTCAAAGGCATTAATCACATATTAAAAATAAGAATATAGTGATGATACAATGTTGATAGTCAAACTTTCAAATATACATCGATTAGATTCACAGGTTTTCCATCATAATATTGCGTCCCTAAAGAACAATCAATATTAATAGTCACGGACATTGAACATCTTTCCGTGCTGAATACCTACAAAATAGTTGGTCAACTATGGAAATAAATTGTTAATTGTTCATGTACGTTTAAAATACAGTAATTAGTACGTACAATACCTAGACTAAATTGTTTTCACAAAATCAAAGCTTAAAAGAATGAATTAGTATATGGTATATTAAAGAGAAGATATAGATATGTTGGGCACACCTTGAGGAGAAATGATCAACGAATATCAAAGCAGGCATTGAAGTGGGATGCAAAGGGTTCAAGAAAGAGAGGTCGACCTAAGGAGACCCTGAAGCGAACTTTGCTGAGAGAGGCAGGAAATATCGGTCTCAGTTCCATGGAGGAGATTGAGCGAGTTGCCCAGGATAGAGCGGTAGGAGAAATTACTTGCAGGCCCTATGTAACGTATAACGGTACGAGAGGAATTATTATTATTATTATTATATTAACAATGTTCATCAAAACGTACAAATTTAATGAGTTTCTTCTACTTCTTATCTGTTTCAGTTCTATAAAATTGCATTTCAAGTCATTCCAAGCTCACCCACAAAAGATTCTCTAAGATTACCAAGAGCAACGTCTGTGGAATCTGAGCCCCGGACACCTACACCTTTACTCAGACCAGAAAGGATAGTTATTGACAACAGCTATTGTGATCAAATATCTACTTCTGGTAGTAAAGGGAACTTTGTGAATAAAGTTTGAACAGGCTGAGAACCATCGCTTACAGGGATGTAGGCTTCTCATGTATGCATGTTTATGAAAGTGATGTGTATGTGTTTGTGTGCACGAGCGCGATTTTTATAAACGGACAAGACATTTAGTGTGTCATGGGTAGAGATTGAGAAGGTAATATGTCAATGGGTGGAGCTTGAGATGGTCATGTGTTAATATTCGGAGCTTGTGAAGGTAATATTTCAATGGGTGGAGCTTCTTCTTCTTCAGCGATCTCTGGTCATGCGCTTAATTTACTGTGGACCACAAACTGGGCAGTCAGCTTCAGGTCTGTCAGGTTTCCCCAAAGTTTAGTTTTCAGGTCGACTGGATGTGGGTGGCCACATGTTGCGATTGAGAAGGTGTTCTTCTCAATACAGGAATCTGTATTTTCAATGCGTGGAGCTTGAAAAGGTCATGTGTTAATATTCGGAGCTTGAGAAGGTAATATTTTAATGGGTGCAGCTTGAGATGGTAATATTTCAATGGGTGCAGCTTGAGATGGTCGTGTGTAAATAGGTGGAGCTTGAGATAGTCGTGTGTAAATAGGTGGAGCTAAAGATGATCGCGTGTAAATATGTATGTTGTATAAACTTCACCGTCTTTTGTAGCTCACACAGAAGTCCGTGTATTTTTGTTTTCCATTGTTGCTTCACTAAGTCGGTGAGTTTACTAAGGTATATCATATTCCGGGCTGTCTTGAAGTATGTGCTCTGCTATCTGTGCTGCTTGTCCACAAGAACACATGATTGAATTGCCAATCTTGAATTCTCGATACATGTGACTTACAGTCGAATGTAAGCTGTTCTGAGGCGCAGAATGACTTATTGTTTTAATCTGCTCATATTTTGGTAGCCATCATGTGTTAGTAGCTAAATATTGTTAATATTGATTTGTTGCTTGACAAATGACCTGCCTGTCAATCTCAGATCGAAGTCTAATTTTATTTTATTCTGGTTTCTTCTTTCTACAATGTTTGAAAAGGATATCTAAAGAGGAAGGATTCATTTTATTGTACCGAGTTTTTCATATGACGATAACTCTCAGCAGAAATGGCAAGCCACCTACCAATAGTACGTCACAGAGCACAAGCTCAGTAGTTATAGTAATAGTCATAACAAATATGCTGGAATGACGGGGGGTGGGATACACTTGTAAAATGCAAGGGTAGTTCGAACACACGACATTCAGTAAGGAAGACAAACTTCTTAACCACTTTATCATAGAGGCCCATCTCGCAACTAATGTTTGATTTATTCCTTCGTTGTAGACACCAACGTTTCAGTCGTGTTCTAGTGCTGGTTGAAGATAAACTTTGTATCTATACATTTAATTAGTTATCGTTCATTGTTACCGGCCCAAGGAGCAAGAATAGTACCTGTGACCTAAAGGCATGTCGTAAGAGGCGACTGATGTGGACCTAGGAAGCTACCTAGTAAATAAAAGCATCGCAGAAATCAGATGTGCTGGCCTACTTGTAGGTGCAAAATTGGCACAACGTACAATCGCTCTTAGGCTCAGATCATATACAAATCACAAAGAGTGATTAACAAGTGGTCGATATGGAGCGTTCGAAAAAGAGGAAGACTGTTTTAGAAATTGAAATTTTATAAATTCGTAATAAAACAAACAGGTTACTCAATGTCTGCAATTGTTAGCTATTGGTCTTAATCGATATATAATGACTGAGTTTGCCAAGTTTCAGTCAGATCTTACTACATGTACCATAGTTAAGTTTTAATCTTTGAGAAATGCTGAGAATATAATGTGAATCTTCATGCGTTTTGTAGATTACACCAAAGCCTTCGACTGTGTGCAGCATCAGAAATTCTGGAACAACATGAGAGACATGGGATTGCCATCACATTTGATGGCATCTAATATGAGAAATTGTTATCACGAGCAACAACATCAGTCAGAATAGCTAGAGAAACATAAGAATGATTCTCTCTCTCTCTCTCGTTCGTTCTTTTTCGGCTGTTTTTATCATTGTTATTGTGATATATAAACAGCCATTGCCAAGATCGTATTTTTACGTCACATCTTCAGTACCATTTGGAGCTCTGGTGTTTGTCCTTCGTTGACTTGTCCGATTTCAGCCAGCGCTTACTGGGTTCGCTCTCCGTTAGCCTTTGACTGTCCAGGGCCGATCTGCAAGGCTGCAGGTTAGAATGGTTCGAAGTGCAAAAGGGAGTAGGACAAAGGATGCATACTCTCTCCATATTTATTCAAAATTTATACAGAACGTATAATGTGAACTGTTGAGGAATGATGACAATTGCAACTTTTTTTTAACCCGTTTACGAATGGTGGAAATATGATATCAGAATTAAGGTACGCAGATAACACAGTTCTACTCTCAAATAGTGTCAAGGTGTTGGAACAGCTCATTCAATCTTTCAAAAAACACAGCGAAGATCAGAATCTTTTTCTGAATACGAAGAAAATTGAAATAATGTCCACAGATAATGCAAAATCAAAATTCAATATTACTATCAATTATGAAGATATTGGGAACGTCATATATTTTGAATATGTTGGCTCTATAATTAACAACAATGGTGATTGTACGAAACAAGTTAGAAGACTGAATAAGGCATTCCAGAGGGTAGCTTTCAGGACCGTACCGTGCTATGATAGAAAGAGGCGGCCGGATCAGGCGGTACCGTAAGGGGGCGCATAAGCAGCGAAATTAAATTCACAATTGAAGGTTTTTTAAAAAGAAAAACATTTAAGGGGCGGCATTTCGAAGACTTGCATCATACTGAGAAAATATACCACACAACCCTGGTAGCCTGTATGAAGAAACTATGGCACGACACAGCAAAGAAACAAAAGTAAAAATTATGAGAACATGCATGCTCTGTTTGGCAACATATGGATGTGAACCCTGGATCATAACATAAATATTAAAGAACAGAATTGAAGCTTTCGAAACAAGGTGTTACAGAAAAGTTCTTAGAACATCCTTGACAGAGAAGAGAAAAAACAAAGACATCCTAAAAGATGTGCATATCAAGGAGCATTGACTCATCAATAACATCATGTCTGGAAGAAGAAATATTTTAGCCACGTTAAACAGCACAGTGGCTTGGAGAGAACGGTAATGGAAGGCATGGCCGCCCGAGCGGTTTCCGGGGCCCAAATTTGGGTTGTAAAGAATAGAACCACTGTTACCTGCCACGCATGTCGTAAGAGGCGACTAAGGAGGTTAGGCTGAAATCGGATGCACATGTCCTAAACGTGTAGAAATATATGCGCTTAGGGGTCTACCAAACCAATATGCAACGTATACACGTTCTTGGCAAAGATCAAACATATCACAAAGAGTGATTAAAATTGGTTGTAAAGAACGAACGCAAAGAAGAAGAAGAAGAAGAAGGCATGGTTCCTAAAGTACAAGGTAGAGGGTGACCGAAACGAAGGTGGCAGCAGAACATCAAAGAAATATTGAACATGAGGAGGCGGAGAACATGCTAGAGACATGCGATAGTTTTTCAGGCGGGCTGTGATGAAATGACGTTCCGCAAGGACATGCTACTACTTGATTGACGTTTTTTTTTGTTTTTTCGATCCAGAAGCACTTGAGCTTTTCAGCTCTTCGGCTCGGTGCAATGGAATCGTAACCTTCGGTTCGGTGCCACGAACGCCGTAAATCTGGGAAATATGTGGCTTTTTCTGCCATCCCACGGAATTGAACCGTCACACAGAGGATAGTCACCAAGTCCAACGCGCTACGAACACGCTGGGCAGACGGGCGATTGACGTTTAAAGAATATGTCTAATTTATGCATTACAGCGATCATATTGAATAGCTAATGTGAATAACGAATGGGGTAAAATAAATGGTGGAAATTGTTTTTAGTGAATATTTCTACCATACCAAAGAGTGTTTGATTCTGTGTTTATTAAGCAATAGCTAGTTTGCAACAGTCAATCACAATGTTTCATCAAAAAATCATTTCTAACGAGGGAGGGAGGGGCATTTAGTTCCAACCCCTTAACTTATCGTGTCGACGCCCATAACTACAGCTATATGCTCCACTGAAAACAAAACGGATTAAGTATCTGTGGTATTGGTGGTGAGGAAGGTAACGGTAGCATTGTGAGCTGGAAAACAGAATCTAATCGTTAGAAGTGAGATATACAGAAGAGTCGTCTATAAAAATATGTTTCAGCAATGTCAAATGTGTTATCATCTTCATCATTGAAACATCATTGAAACATCATTGAAACATCATTGAAACATCATTGAAACATCATTGAAGCATCATTCAGACATCATTCACGATCATCTGTAAATCTACCATACAATATGTACTATTTATATTTTGTTACTGATAACTAGTTTCAATGCAGTCTATCCAACATATACATATATAGATACATATATATTGATCACTGTATACTCACTTGAACATAATAGTTTACACACTTCATAGTTTGTTATCTTATTCCTTACCCCATTATTCACATCGATCTGTAAAAATGTCATGCATTAAATCAATTTTTTGTTGTAATGATTTTTATCTGTATTTCGAATATTACTGATTTATGTGTAGGATTGGCAAGAGAAGCTTTCATTGCACTAGGAAACATATGGAAGTCTAAAGAAATCAAATCTAGAACAAAAATTTGAATATTTAACTCTAATGTTAAAGCAGTTCTACTGTATGGGTCAGAAACATGGAGAACAACTAAAACAATAGCGCATAAATTGCAAACATTCATCAACTGGTGTCTCCGCAGAATAGAGGGAATAAGATGGTATGATAGGGTCACAAATGAGGAACTTATGGAGAGAACAAGACAGATTCCAGTGAACGAACAGGTTAAAAAGACGCTGGCGCTGGATAGGACACACTTTGCGAAAACCGGAGGAAAATATAACAAGAAGGGTCCTTGCCCGAACCCGCAGGGACAACGAAAGAAGGGGAGGCCGATAGAATAAATCGATAGATCGATAGATAAACAGATAAATCGTTATAGAATGTGATAGAAATGTAGCTTATGTCAATAGTTTCGCTGGTAATGCGATAATGAGTAGTTTAAAAATGTGACATGGATGTTCTTCTATATGCTGGCGTGAGTTGGTATGCCTAAATCCAGTTAAAAGGCAAAGAGAGAGAGATGTGTAGGATTATCACATAGAATAATATTACTATATATAAATATATTTATATATATATATATATATATATATATATATATACACTGTGTAATGATGCTACTATTGAAATATATCGATATAATAGAAGATTACTTTAAAACTATGTAGCAATGGCGAAAAACTTGTTTGTATTTTGCTTTTACGTGTTTGTATTTTGCTTTTAAGAATTCCTTGGTATTGCCTACCACAGAGAACCACACAGAAAAAGTATAAGGAGTACAGAGCAAGAGGAAGACCACGCAAAAGATGGAGCAACGGCACCAAGAACAGCCTTACGAAAATGAATATCAGCTTACAAAGTGCCTTAAAACAAGCACACACACAAGCACTACATCCCCCACTTCTATAAAGAAGTAAATGGTGGAAGAGAAGAAGAAGAAAAGACAATTGAAATATAGAGGAGGAAATAACAGTAGTTTCAACGTTTATTTCTCAATTTATTTTAGAAGTTACTCTGATTCACATATAGGACATTGTCTCTGGATAACAATACCTAAGTCAGCGTTGCCTATGATATTGTTCAAAGAGCTCACCAACAGACACTCCTTCTCGGGATTAATCTGGATTTCTTCTTCTTCAAACGCTCTGTGTGATTTGTATGTGATCTCAGCCTAAGAGCGATTGTACGTTGTGCCAGTTATGCGCCTACAACTAGGCCAGCACATCCGATTTCTGCGCTGCTTTTTATTTACTAGGGTAGCATCTCTAGGAATTAGCCGCCTCTTACGACATGCATTGTAGGTTGCAGTGATACTATTCTTTGCTTCCCTTGCAGGCCCCGGCACCACGCTGACGAAACTGGATTTGAGACTCCTTACAACAGAGCAGCTCAACTATTATTTTGTAGCAATATTAACAGCACGAGAGTTACTAAGAAAGAAATCATGCTAGGAGTTGTCAAAGCAACATCAGCTTTTATCAGTTTAAATAAAATATGCAACTGCAAGCTAAACAGTTTTAAAGTAAATTAAAAATTGTCAAGAGTTGAAAGATTGCTAAAGTTATAGAAAGTTAGTTGAATGCATTTAAAAATAGATGTCTGCAATGAATATTGAGTATAAAATGGGGCGAATTCAATAGTGATGAAATCAGAGAAATGTCTGGTCAATCACTATTAACAAGTGTTATAATGAAAAGAGATGATAGAGATATGTTGAACATACTCTAGATAATAAATGATCAAATAATAATCACAAAGCAGGCATCGAAGTGGGAGACAATGAGTTCCAGAAAGAAAATACGACATAGGGAAACCATGTAACGAGCTTTACCGAGAGGACGAGAAATATTTGTCGCAATTCCAAAGAAAATGTTGCAGGGGCAAAACTGGCATCGATTGGGTAGAAAATAGTCATCTAGAAGATTTGGATTTTGCAGATGATATTGCCTTGTTAAGTAGAAACAACCAAGATATGCAAAGAAAAACAGACTTCTCATCTATAGCATCAAAATTTGGACTGCAGATAAGCTATGAAAAACAAATATAATGAAGACACCTATGGCAAGTAATGCAGATATCACACTGGAATCTAAAATGATAAAAATAACAGAGCAGTTGACCTATTTCGGTAGCAATTTTGATTGCACAGGAAATGTTTAAAAAAAATTATGATACGAATTGGCAAAGCAACATCAGCTTTTAAAAGTCTAAATAAAATATGGAACTGCAAGTTATATAATATTAAAACTAAATTACGAATTTTCATTTCAAATGTTGTATCAATCCTAACATATGCCAGCGAGAGTTGGAAAATGACTAAAGATATAGAAAGCAAATTGAATGCATTTGAGAACAGATGTCTGCGAAAAATAATAAATATAAAATGGAATGAATTCAGAAGAAGTGATGAAATCAGAGAAATGTCTGGTCAGCCACTAGTGACAACTGTTATAAGAAAGAGAAGATAGAGATATGGTGGACACACCTTGAGGAGAAATCATCAACGAATATCAAAGCAGGCATTGAAGTGGGATGCAAAGGATTCAATTCAAGAAAGAGAGTACGACCTATGGAGACCCTGAAACGATCTTTGCTGAGAGAGGCAAGAAATATCGGTCTCAGTTCCATGGAGGAGATTGAGCGAGTTGCCCAGGATACTTTGTTGCCCGTTGAACAAGTCTAAATGGATACATGAGAGGCAGAGTGAGAGGTGTGTTTAATCAGCGAGCCACGGGGACCATCAGTATGCATACTTTCTGATACTTGTTGGGGAGACTGAGCATCTATGGGTCTGCCCGGAGTGCAATGACGTCAGTTTAGTAACCAATAACCAATAATCAAGCACGACACGTCGTGGAAAGCACAAGCTAAAAGAGTGATCAGGTAAGGTGAACAGAGTTATGACCCTACCAAAGGGGAAGAACAGGATCCTAGTAGATGTAACATTACAAACTTACGTAACAATATCATTATTCTTGGAAATGAATGTAGAGATTAGGGAAAGGAGAAAACGCTGCTTCTCGTAATTAAGTAGTTAATATTATAGTTAATTAAATGTTATAATTATACAGTTGTAATTAAATAGTAATAATATTATAGTTAATATAATAGTAGTTAATTAAGTAGTAGATACCGTTGGGGATGATGGTAATGATTATAGTTATTATGGTGATGATTGTGATGGTGGTGGGGATGGTAGTAATGGAGGTGGTGATAGTGGTGGTGATGATCTTCTTCAAACGCTCCATATCGACCACTCTTTGTGATTTGTATGTGACCCTAGCCTAAGAGCGATTGTACGTTGTGCCAGTATTGCGCCTACAGGTAAACCAGCATATCCAATTTCTACGATGCTTTTTATTTACTAGGGTAGCTTCCTAGGCCCCTACCCCAGTCGCCTCTTACGACATGCCTTGTAGGTCGCAGTGTTACTATTCTTTGCTCCTTGAGAGCCCCGGCAACACACTGGCGGATGATGATGGTAATGATGGTGATGTAGGTGATGATGGTAATGTAGGTGATGTAGGTGATGATGGTAATGATGGTGATGTAGGTGATGATGGTAATGTAGGTGATGATGATAATGATGGTAATGTAGGTGATGATGATAATGATGGTAATGTAGGTGATGATGGTAATTATGGTAATGTAGGTGATGATGGTAATGTAGGTGATGATGGTAATGATGGTAATGTAGGTGATGATGGTAATGTAGTTGATGATGGTAATGTAGGTGATGATGGTAATGTAGGTGATGATGGTAATGTAGGTGATGTAGGTGATGTAGGTGATGATGGTAATGATGATGGTGGTAATGTAGGTGATGATGGTAATGTAGGTGATGATGGTAATGATGATGATGGTAATGTAGGTGATGATGGTAATGATGATTATGGTGATGTAGGTGATGATGGTAATGTAGGTGATGTAGGTGATGATGGTAATGTAGGTGATGATGGTAATGATGGTGATGTAGGTGATGATGGTAATGATGGTGATGGTAATGATGGTGATGTAGGTGATGATGGTAATGATGGTAATGTAGGTGATGATGATAATGATGGTAATGTAGGTGATGATGGTGATGATGGTAATGTAGGTGATGATGATAATGATGGTAATGTAGGTGATGATGGTAATGATGGTAATGTAGGTGATGATGTTAATGTAGGTGATGATGATAATGATGGTAATGTAGGTGATGATGATGATAATGATGGTAATGTAGGTAATGATGGTAATGTAGGTGATGATGGTAATGAGTGATGTGGTGATGATGGTAATGATGATGATGGTAATGTAGGTGATGATGGTAATGATGATGATGGTAATGTAGGTGATGATGTTAATGATGGTGATGTAGGTGATGATGGTAATGTAGGTGATGTAGGTGATGATGGTAATGTAGGATTATGGATTATGGGGATGTAGGTGATGATGGTAATGATGGTGATGGTAATGATGGTGATGTAGGTGATGATGATGATAATACGGATGTATCTTTACATCAAGTAAGGCATCTTGATGAGACTCGCAGGTGAGGAGGGTCATTACCCATCGGAATAGAACACGCAGTACAACTACTTCCAGTATAAGGATGTAGGTCGAGACGTTTCTGCTGCCGTCTAAGGGCTCTGAAAATACTTAAGACATTCATTGCTTCCGACTATCAGTCCAGGCTTCGGAAGATCTGAAACGACAGGTCACGGTATGACTAGATGTCGCACATCGAAGCCTCCAGTCTAGTTTGACCCACAAAACTTCCACACGAGATTTTCACTGTTTCCAATCTGTTGACGAAAGATTTTTCCCCGGAGATCCCTTGGATTGTGACCTTAACTACGGAGTTCGTGCTCTGTACAATACTCTCGGTAGATGGTGGACCATTTCTGTAGAGAAGGACCGAGCTTTATTAGAAAACTTGGTGTAATGAAGTCGTTCCTTCGCCGTTAGAAACTTATGTAAGTTATGTAAATTTTTTTTCCTTAAAATTATTTGAAAATGTTCCGTATCTTCCCTTTTTTGTTAAAATCGGTCCATTATTTTTATATTTACAGTGTCATGATCGTCTACACCAGCCGAAGTAATTCTCCAGAAAGAAATGTTCCAACTTGGTAACTTTCACTAAATACACCGACCAACTGAAATCAAACGTCCTGATCAGATTCTAAGCACGCAAATAGTGCAAGCCTTTCCACTCTGCTAAAAGTCTCCATTACCGAAACGGCACTAGTTTGTGTATACTTCTATCCTATCGATTTCTCATGTTATGCTCAAACTCCAGAAAACACGGCAAACTACTGGTTCTACGATCACATTAGATCCAGTTGGTCTTTGTTGACAGACAGGATCAAATTCTGGCACAGATCGTGTTCTCTGTGTGTGTGTCTGTTCCCGTGAACGCTCACGTGATACACAGCATTGGTCATTAGAGAAAAATCTTGCACTAATTGATATGTTCTGTTAATCAATGTATTTTTCTCTCTTACATGTGAAACATCGGTAATAGCAAATTCTCATGCAAGTTTTATTTATTCCAGTAATTCTTAGAGCATTCGTCGTTGAAAATAGTTTACTAGCCTCTCTATCGACATACGTTTCAGTACTATAAGCAGTGGCGGCTCGTGATCATTTTTGTTGGTGGGGCCGGACAAAAATTTTCGGAAAAATCATGGTTTTGGGTTAGGTTATATATAAGTATATACATATTAGTTATACATGATTTTTGGTGGAGCCCGACCCCACTGGCCCTTAATGACGAGCCGCAACTGACTATACTAATTTCTCTCGTAGTGTTATACGTTACATATGGCTGCAATCAATTTCTCTAGACCACTCTATCCTGGACAACTCGCCCAATGTCCTCCGTGGAACTAAGACTGATAATTCTTGCCTCTCTCAGCAAAGTTCGTTTCAGGGTCTCCTTAGGTCAGCCTCTCTCTTTCTTTAACCCTTTGAATCCCATATCATATGCATGCTTTGATATTCTCTGATCATTTCTTCTCAAGATGTGTCCAACGTATCTCCATCTTCTCCTTATTATACAGTACTATAATATAGACTTTCGAATTTGTCGTTGGGGCCATATGAAGTCTGTAGTAAAGTTGCAAGAAAATATATTCAACAAAAGAAGTAAGAATTCAAATTACCGGGCAATGTCAAAGTAACGGAGACATTCAAAGTAACGGAGACATTCAAAGTAACGAAGACATTCAAAGTAACGGACACATTCAAAGTAACGGAGACATTCAAAGCAACGGAGACATTCAAAGTAACGGAGACATTCAAAGTAACGGAGACATTCAAAGTAACGGAGACATTCAAAGTAACGGACAAATTCAAAGTAACGGAGACATTCAAAGTAACGGAGACATTCAAAGTAACGGACACATTCAAAGTAACGGAGACATTCAAAGTAACGGAGACATTCAAAGTAACGGACACATTCAAAGTAACGGAGACCTTCAAAGTAACGGACACATTCAAAGTAACGGAGACATTCAAAGTAACGGACACATTCAAAGTAACGGACACATTCAAAGTAACGGAGACATTCAAAGTAACGGACACATTCAAAGTAACGGACACATTCAAAGTAACGGAGACATTCAAAGTAACGGAGACATTCAAAGTAACGGACATATTCAAAGTAACGGACACATTTAAAGTAAAGGACAGGTTCATAATGCGGGACACATTCATAGCACTGTACACATACATAGTACTGTACACATACATAGCACTGTACACATACATAGCACTGTA
Source organism: Arion vulgaris (assembly GCA_020796225.1). Classification (NCBI taxonomy): domain Eukaryota; kingdom Metazoa; phylum Mollusca; class Gastropoda; order Stylommatophora; family Arionidae; genus Arion; species Arion vulgaris. The sequence continues at coordinate 43,612,399 of CM036763.1, forward strand.
CACATACATAGTACTGTACACATACAAAGTACTGTACACATTCATAGCACTGTACACATACACAGTACTGTACACATACATAGTACTGTACACATTCATAGCACTGTACACATACATAGCACTGTACACATACATAGTACTGTACACATTCATAACACTGTACACACACATAGTACTGTACACATACATAGTACTGTACACATACATAGTACTGTACACATACATAGTACTGTACACATACATAGTACTGTACACATACATAGTACTGTACACATACATAGCAACCATTTTATGTGAATCTGATCTTATCCATGTCCGCGTGGTAAACTACCTACTAACATTTGTTAAGTTCATGTTACCCCCTCCTGGAAAAGTTATGTGGACGCCCATGGTGTGAGTGTGGTAAAACAAGTAAGTCAGTGTTAACGAATTGGAGTCAATCAAAACTCTGCATCCCCAAATGATGACCATTGTAACAGGCTGCATCATTGCAATCTAGCTATGCGAGTAGGGATCGAAGAGAGAAGACAAAACTCGTTCACAAAACTGTCTTAATGAAAACAAATATACCGGACAAAAAGGCGCAAATATCCTAGCATGACTGTAAAATCGCAAATAACATAACATAAACGTTCATTTCAGAACGAACAAAGAAGAGCAAAGTGAAGAACCTATATAGGTTTGGTGGTTGTTTTCACCAGACTAACGACCGCACTATGCCGGTTTCTAAGCCAGCTGTCATTGATGACAGACTGCACTGACGCTATCTTTGATAATTATGTAAAGCGCGCAAGTAGCAAGCATTACAGTAATTCAAATTTTACAAGTGAATTCTCTTCTCTTGTCATGAGTTTTATAATCGTGTTACTACTCTTTGATACACATCCTCCAGTTTTTGAAATGTAAAGGAGAACTCCAAATCCAAATGTATTCAGCAAGTGTGAAGTGTCTTTACAAGCAGTGTCAGCTTCGTCATGCTTGGTCAACTCTTAGATCGACACTGGGGCTCCATCACGAATGAGTACAATCTGACATTGGTATACAAGAAACTTGTTGAGATTGTTAAGACACCCGGCCGTTTGTTGCCGGTAGCTGCAGGGAGAGCAAGGAATACACTGTAACATACAAAACTCGTCGTAAGAGGCGAATGAGATAGGGGTTTAGGAAAGCTACACTAGTAAATAAAAAGCATCTCATAAATCGGATGTGCTGGTCTTCTTGCAGGCGCATAACTGGCACAACGTACACTCACTTTTTGGCTCAGATCACATACAAATCACAATAAGTGGTCGATGTGGAGCGTTCGAAGAAGAAGAAGCTAAGACACCCATTGCCTAGCCTAGCAATACCGGTTGTATTCGTAAGAACGCTCGTATTGCAATGCTAGGCAATGGGCGCCGTAAGAAATACAGGTCTGTGGTTCGAGTCCTGAGTTTGGTAACTTTTTTTTCGGAAGCTTGTACTGTCTATTTATTGGTGATATTCATTACTTCCATTGCTTCCTTGTTGTTCTTGCAAAATAATTCTTTATTCTCATCTGATATTGCTAAGAATAACTTGGTTGCTTCGTTGACCATTCCCTGTGGTCGAGCGCGTAGATCCTTATACCGGGTAAGTAAGCGAGTACTATATGTTTTATTTTGAAATCAGTTTTATTATTTGATATGTGTTATTTGTTCCCAATGAAGACTTTTCAGTCGAAACGTTTGGTTATTAAGGATTTCAGTCTCCATAGGGTTACATGAATCTTCTGTCATGGGCAGACGGGTGATTGCGGCATTGAGAGAGAGGCCATGCTTGCATCAACAGTATTGATTGCTAGGGAGTTGAAGATGAATAAAGGGGATGTTTTTCGTTCTCTTCACGACTGCCTGTTGGATGAAGACACTAAAATAGATGTTGAATCAATCCAATAAGAACGGATGATATGTACATCATATACTGGTTTGACATTCTTTTCACTTCTTATATTTCTGAAATCCTCTCCCCGATGCAGTTGGTTTTTCTTTAATTTTTTTTAATGATAATTTATTATTTTTTAATAAATAGTTCCAGCTCATAAACTAAACTTTGTTTACAAACTGTCTCAGCTTTCAGAAAAGACTTTCACTTGCAGTGGATTCCATTTCACTGTGGCATTGCAGGCAATGAGAATGTTGATGTCTTAGCTAAGGAGGGCAGTGCCAAAGAGCGAACTTACCAACCCATGTCTTCAAGAGGTTAAAACCCTCATACAGAGAAAATCTGCAGTAGACTGGAAGACAAACACTGGATATGATTATGGAAAAGACTCCACCAAAGACCTAAGCAGAACAGACCAGGTCATTATATTTCGACTACGCACCGGACACTGCAGACTCAACAAACACTTATATAGACTAGGAATAAATCAAACAGCTCTCTGCCAGTGTCAGCAGGCGTAACAGACACCGGAACATGTCCTGCAAGACTGTTCTCTCCTGGGGGAGCTGAAAAGCAACATGTGGCCACACCCAGTCGACCTGAAAACTAAGCTTTGGGGAAACTTGACAGACCTGTAGCTGACTGCCCAGTTTGTGGCCCACAGTAAATTAAGAGCACGACCAGAGATCGCTAAAGAAGTTTACAATCAAAAGCAATATCTTTTGCAACATATGATCAAATGTTATGACGATATGTTTGTTAGTTTGGTTTTTTTCTGTGAATTTAAAAAGAAAATATAACCTCTGTTCTATGTGAGCCTTATTAAATGTTTGTGTTTTTTTTTAATTTTCATTTAATCTCTTTGTATTTATTCATTTTTCTTTGGATTTATTTTCTTATTATTATCATATATTCTGTCCTACACTAGTAGGGGTCTACGGGGGCGCAACAAAGATTGTTTATATATCACAACAAGAATGATCAAAAGGGTTGAGAATAACGTACGAAAACAGACAACGCCATTAATTCTATCTTGTAAAAATTGATACTTGTTCTCATTTTTTCCTGCTGATTCCATTAAGTGTTTGAATGTTCTCACAGTTTCTTGTTCATTATTTCCTACCACATCTATTTCATCCGCTGAACCAAGTAATCCTGTTGCTATATAAGATATTTAGAGGTACAATACATTTTGTGTGACCTTCTTGTTGCACTGATAAACGTTGTTAATAGTGTATCGATTCCAAGATTGTATATCGATCCATGAGGGTCTATACCAGCTACATTGTAGGCCCAGTAAGGTATACTTTATTCAACATCTGGATGTATCTGTCGATTTAACGTCAACGATATGCAAATGATGAATACAGTAATGACAAACAACAAAGAAAAAAATCAATGTGTTTTGAAGAGACTCATATGTAGCTATGATAAATTTGTAACGCAGAACCTTGTGGCATTGCTGACATATGAGGGGAATGCTATAAAAGAAATTAAAAGAAGGGTGAGCATTGCTTTACAAAAACTAAAATAACTAAATAACCTCTGAAAACGAACTGACATAAGAACAAAAATCACGTGTTTAAGAGCCTGCGTTTTTCCTTGGCAACATATGGTTGTGAGACATGGAACATTGAGGAAGCGGCAGAGAAGATCATTAATGCCTTTGAATGCAAATGCTACAGAAGAATACTTAGAATATCATAGATAGAGAAAAGAACAAACGCTTCTGTTGTGCAACAGTTTGATATTAAATAGCGTTGGCTATTACAAAGCATAAAAACAAGGACAATTAAATATTTCGGACACATCAAACGACGTGAGTGCCTGGAGAAATTGATTTAGGAAGGAATGGTGCCTGGAAGAAGAACGAGAGGAAGACCTAGAAGACGATGGGTGCAGCATGTTATTGACGATCTGTAGAATGACTGCTGCTGACGCCGGCCAACTTGCACAGAACAGAAAGTTTTCAGGACTGCTGTCATGGGAGCCAAGTTCCGGAAGGGACAAGCTACTTGATAATGATGAGAACTCAGTATAACCAGTTGTACATGTAGAACTAGATGCCTGAGGGGTAGAGTGAGGAGTGTGTTTAACCAGCGAGCCACAGGAACCATCAGTATGCATACTCTTCGATATCTGTTCGTGGAGAAAGAGTACATATGGGTCTGCCAGGAGTGCAAATGACTTCAGGTTAGTAACCAATAATAAAAAGTATCGCAGAAACATGAATATCATCACCCTGCAAGTATTTAACCCTTCCACTCCGCAATTTGTTTTGCCTCCAACCGTCATTTACAGTGGCAATTTATACTAAGTTAGTCAGTATGCAGGTTTTGTTTCATCTTAAACAATACTGTGATCCAGTACGTCAGCTCAGCAGGACGAAACAGTTAACTAGACATCAACCAGGTAAATGTTACTGATGAAGACTGCATGTTGAAGATTAAGGAAATGTACTGAAATATGATGATGAAGAGAAGAAAAACTAATTGTCTTACTCATGGCCGTCATTTATAAATAGATCGGTTGGGTTTCCAGTTTCAAGCCCGTGGTCTTCAGGGATTGCTCAAGACTGTCCTGCCATCGCACTTCTAGTCTTTCTGGAAATCTTGATACATGACTCATGGTCTCCTATGCTCGCGTTGATAATCGCTCTTATCCAGTCCTGCATATGCTACATAACAATCGTAAGTGGGACTGTTACAATCTTCCTTCTTCTTCAAACGTTACATATCGACCACTTGGTAACCACTCTTTGTTTGCGATTTGTATGTGATCTGAGCCTAAGAGCGATTGTACGTTATGCCAGTTATGCGCCTTCAAGTAGGAAAGCACATCCGATTTCTGCGACGCTTTTTTATTTACTAGGTTGACTTCCTAGGTCCCTACCTCAGTCACCTCTTACGACATACCTTGTAGGTTGCAGTATTACTATTCTTTGCTCCCCTTGTGAGCCCCAGCAACATACGGACTGTTCTAATTCGTTCTGCATGAAATAAAATGTCAAGATATTTATGTATTGTCTGGATGTGAACGTTATCTGCGTTAATTGAACCTCACCATATCAACATGTGCCATGCCGATAAGTCTAAGCGGTCATGTTTCACCATCTCACAAGATCACCAAAGTCCCGTGTCAGTTTTGTGTTCTTCAGTTTCATTTTAAGTTATGAATACCTTCATTGCACTCCGGGCATGTACATAGGGGTCCGATCTCCTTCGCAATATCTCCAACAGCATCCAGCAACTAACAGTACCAGTTTGATGTTGATTGATGAGCCTACTCATATACCTGTTTTGCTGTTCTATTCAGGCCACTCCAATCTTCAATCCAAACTCTTGCAATCTAGCAGTTGCTGTGGATTGGTTTAAACTAAAATCCACCCCGTTGCCACAGCTGTTCGTAGCCGTGGAAAGGTGATATTCTGTTTTAGTTATAATCCTCATTGACTCCGGCATGAATAGGTGACAGATTCCCCAGATTCTACGTGTTCTGCTACTAACGTAAGGGTTACGATGCCTCTCATGGACCTGAGCCGAAGAATCTTAATAAATCTTGCAATTGCTTGCTTGGATGGAAAAAAACCTCTTTGCGCCACACTCTACGAGGACGCTCAGAATGTTAGCTCTTCCCATTGACTGACCCCCTGATATGGTGACAGAGCCAGTCAGCCTGTCTACTCTCTCATTACCATCGACACCCATGTGCCTCGAAACGAAGATTATTTTAATTTTGTGAATTGTTGTCGCTTGTAGTGAATCAGTCCACTGCCTGCGCACCAAATCAGCCTCTACTTTTCGGATCATACTCAATAAATCGCTCAGAACATGTTCTTGTCTCGACCAAGTAACACTAACCCTACCCAAAATGTATCGAGCTGCAGCAGAATTATTTCACCTGCAACAGTTTCTACAGTGTGGATAATTCTTCCGTTTCTCTGTCGTGCGTGCAAATCTCTATCCTTTTAAATTATATTTTTAATTAAAAATTACAATACACTCTTAAGGAAAAAGAAACGAAAAGAGAAAGGACGAGGCTAGATGTTGCCGCTTCAATGAATGTGTTAACATAAATTCGAAACTTAAAATGTGAAACATTTTTGCAACGGAGCAAAAACGAAGTTGATTTCCTTATTTTTCATAAACCTTGCAATCGTGATAAAGTGTGTGTTAGGTATTTCTATGATCTTTCATCGTATTGACTATTTTCAGTCAAATTGGATATTATTTGTTCATGGTATGTACACTTTGTAATTTTATTGGATATTTATATAATGTATTATGTTTACTTTTAAGGCAGCTGATGGTTAGGTGTGAATTCCTTTCCATCTTCGGGCATCTCCTGCCAACCCTGCTTGTCTCCAAACGTATAGACTTTGTCTTTCCTTTCTATTCTTCTGCGAACGCTTCATATCAACCACTTGTCAACCACTCTGTGTGATTTGTGTGTGATCTGAGCCTAAGAGGGATTGTATGTTGTGCCAGTTATGCACCTAAAAGTAGGCCAGCACGTACAATTTCTGCGCTGCTTTTTATTTACCAGGGTAGCATCCTAGGACCTACTCAGCCGCCTCTTACAACATGCATTGTAGGTTACAGTGGTACTATTCTTTCCTTCCCGGCACCACATGGGCGTTTCCTTTGGATGAAACAGAACGGTAGAGAGGGGTTTGTGCAAAATGGGCAATTCACATTCTCCATATCAGCTGCCCAGGCTAGGCACAAAGGTAAAGGACGCTTCATCTTTGCTTTAGTCTCGGGTACAACACGAAAAGCAACAGTTACCTAGAAGCAAAACAAATAAACCTCTTATGTTTACTTTCAATATAATCAGAAAGTCTCAGTCAATACATATGTTTATATGGCTGTTACAATTAATATTACATGAGGTACCGTCTCCACGTTAAAGGTTGTAATGTCCTTGGAACTTACTTTCAACATTTTCTAGTTAGATGTAGTGTCATCTCCGCATCGAAGGTTGTCTGTAATGTGTCTTGAACAGTTCTATCCCTTGCAAAATTATATTATATTCTGTTTGTCCAGCATCTGGTGTGGGTTTTTTCTTCTGGCATTTATAGTCTTGTTGTCCACTTTCTCCATTACACTCGATCTCATCTTTTAGTATATAATTTTATTTTTAAAATAACACGAAGCTAGGTAGTTTTACAAAACTGAAGAGATCTTCTTCCTCTTCTTTGCGTTCGTTCTTTACGACCAATTTTAATCACTCTTTGTGATATGTTTGATCTTTGCCAAGAACGTGTATACGTTGCACATTGGTTTGGTAGGCCCTAAATGCATAGACTTGTACATGTTTAGGACACGTGCATTCAATTTCATCCAAACCTCCTTAGTCGCCTCTTAGTGGCAGTTAACAGTGGTTCTATTCTTTACACCCCAAATTTGGGCTCCGGTAACCACTCGGGCTCAAGAGATCAATTTGATGTTAAGTGTTTAAGGCTGTTTTGGTCGACACGTCGGTACGATGCGTACTTTGTGAAAGTAGGTTCTGATATTTTGTATTTGTTGTGTATACTAGTGCTGCAAGCTTGTTACAAAGAACACTAAAAGAGTATTGTACAACAGGAACTTTCTCCCGACATTGTGTTTTTGGTACCAAACCTGGAAGTTGACATTAAATAATAGAAGAAAACTAGCCACGACCGAGATGAAGTGCTAGGGATATCAAGGAGAAATCGGTTTAGAAAAAAAGACATCAGAAAAAGGGTACAACATCAGTACTGAACCATCAATAAACAATAATTTAATGGTTCGATCATATAAGAAGATTACCAACAGACAGTGCTTATCAAAGAGCAATGTTACTCAGATATAGTGATTACTAGTAAGTGGCCATTCGCAAAGTGGACACAGAAATAGAGGCAGTAACAGATGTACGATGACACAGAGCCCGTTTTATAATATCTTCTAATCCTGACGCTGAGCAAACACAATTGTGAAAGAAAGAAAAAATAATAAGACTTGACTACAGACATTAGTATTTAGTCGACGGTCAAAGTATGTTTACGCATTTCTTTAGAATGGAACGTCCTTTAGTTGGCTCTGGTAATTCCCAAGCCAATAAGCCACGTATGTTACGTTTGGTCCACAATGAGTTATACATGAAAAGGACGACACATTATTAACAAAAAAATTTGTGTAATGTATGCTGCTTATTACATTTATTGGTGTATTTACGTTTAATGAGTTAATACCAAGAACAGTTGAAATATTAGGAAAATTTACTAGAAATATGCACAAATCAGTCTGAACTTCATCAAGAAATAAATTAAATCGTTCAGCCACATAAGCGATTACAAAGACAGTGCACTCTAAAGAGCAATGTTGCTGATACAATGGATACAAACAAACCGGCCACGCAAAAGTGGACGTCAGGTAAAGAGGCTGACGAAGGACACTATTTGTAAACGTATAGGCTGTTAGGTAATCTTCTTACTGACGCTGTGAGACAAACCAGGATTGAGACAAGAAGAGAAAATATGCAGACTTTAAAGATCGTAGGGTGGGAAACTTGTCACAACCTATCTATAAACAGTATGTAAGTTATGTCCTTACTTGTGACGTCATTTGCCAATTGAGCAGACCAACAGAAACTTATGGGCCTTGACTCAGGTAAATATGGAAATCAGACCACACTAACACTGACCTCGCATTCCAGAATTTGTATATGACAATTCTTTTAAAATCAACAAATGCTAAATCGAAGTTATGATTACGCAACAAGTAAAGTTTAACAAAAGGAATATCAATATTATGAATATTTTTCACCAATAAATACCATAGACTCAAGAATTGAGTAAAATTGCAAAAAAGCTTGCATTGTTCTATCAAACTTCTATATTTTCCGGCCCCTTTTCTGATCTAGTCAGGAACCCCAGTCAGTTGTCTGGCCTAATTATCTAGAGTTGGCTGTGATTGAACCCAAATACTTCTTTTGTTCGATTCGAAATACTTACAATAGTTCTCTCCAGACGCCATATGACGCCCTAGGCGCTTAGGGCAGCAAAAATGCACGCCATTTATCTGCTTTTGCCGTCTTCTGTATTGTGTTCCTGTTGCTCTGTATTTTCGCCACGTTTTCGTTACCCGCTGGTTCCATCTCAGTGCAGTTTCTATCTCCATACGCCTTACGTGTTCAATTCATTTCCATCATCTCTTTCAGATTATAGTGTTCATATTCTCTTGCTGAAACTAGGTAAAAAAAAAATATTCTTAGTTGAAAATGCTTTTTGACCAGAACACACGTAAAATCTTGCACAGACAAGTTGTATGGAAGGTGGAGAGTTTGGTTATAACTTGCTCCGTCATTCTTCAACATTTTGTGGTCATTTTTAACTAGGCCCTTATCCGACAGCGCAGCAGCGGGTGGATCCATTACGTTTTAAACGTGTAAAAACTTCTAATGTCGTCATTCTTTTGAACCAGAGCTGCTCAGAATTTGTTTAACTATATTTAGTTGCCTTTTAGTTATATGAAGGCTCCCAACCTTTAGACGTGATCAAGAGTCATTATACATTGGCTGTTGCCACAATTCAACATTATGATCAGTATAGTAAAGTTGATAACATACTGCCCCGGTATATATTAATGAAAATAACCCATGGCGGCTTGTGATCATTTTTGTTGGTGGGGCCAGACATTTTTTCCGGATAAATCATGGTTTTTGGTTGCAATATTTTAATTTATAAAATAATAAATACACGCTATACATTATTTTTGGTGGGCCCGGCCCCACTGGCCCTTAATGACGAGCCGCCACTGAATAGAACGATCAACACAAAGTGTTTTGCTATTCCATCTCAGTATTAAATATTAACCGGTTTTAAAAATGCTTATAATGTCATATGTGCAATATTCTCGTATGGGGGCGTACCATATCTGTGTAGAGAAAACAAGGCATATATCTGCATACACAGAGTGTAGTGAAGTCAGACCATTTACCTGATCACATATTGTATACAACGAGCGTTTTGATGTCTCAAACTGTTCATTTGCTTAACAACGCTATAAACAAACGTAGTTCTGTATTCGTTATTAAGTGATGGAACCGACTTGATGCACAACGAACAGGCAAGGCACACACACACAGACATGCTTGCACGCATACAAATCAGCTTAATAATACAACCAACAGGCAAGGCAGACACACACAGACATGTTTGCACGCATAGAAATCAGCTCAATAATACAACCAACAGGCAAGGCAGACACAGACAGACATGCTTGCACGCATAAAATCAGCTAATAATACAACCAACAGGCAAGGCACACACACAGACATGCATGCACGCATACAAATCAGTTCAATAATACAACCAACAGGCAAGGCACACACACACACACAGACATGCATGCTCGCATACAAATCAGCTCAATAATACAACCAACAGGCAAGGCACACACACACAGACATGCATGCACGCATACAAATCACCTCAATAATACAACCAACAGGCAAGGCACACACACACACACACAGACATGCATGCACGCATACAAATCAGCTCAATAATACAACCAACAGGCAAGGCACACACACAGACATGCTTGCACGCATACACATCAGCTCAATAATAAACATCATGTGTTGTCAGGGCTCACAAATTGAGCACAAAATATAAACACACCTACATAGCATGTCGTAAGAGGATAATGAGGTAGGGCAAGAAAGCTACCTACTAAATAAAAAGGTCCAAAACGGATGTGCTGGCCTACTGTAGACACCATAACTGTACAATGTTCGCTCAGGTCAGATCACATACAAATCCAAAGATGGTTAACAAGTGATCGATAGGAGCTTTCAAAGAAGAAGGCAGAATCAACAGCATAGAACTGTTTATCACTTGTCTTGCTGCAGTAATACTAATAAATACATGAGACTTTTGAAACTTTAAACCAGGTAATGAGGTTATAGAATTCAGATTAACATATAAAGTGCGGCAAACCATTATCATCATCCATTTCATAGTTGAAAGTTTTGTTCTTCTGCTTCTTTTGCAATTTTTTTTTTTTCTCTCAGCTTCAACTCAAACAAGTTCATCTCTGAAACGATTGCGTAAAATCTGTTCACATTCGACAAAGGCAGCAGCGTGCACATGTCAATTACTACACTTCTTTGCAATGAAAACGATTGTTGTCAAGTTTTATCACAGCTTATACATCCCAGGCAGCGATTTGTATACATTTAAGCACGAGACACTACGTTTTCAATAAATCATTTTTGGGACCGGGTTTACCATTACTTATCTTCAATTCAAATAGTTATTGCTCAAATAGTTATTGCTCAAATAGTTATTTCCCAAATAGTTATTTCCCAAATAGTTGTTGCTTAAATAGTTACTGTCCAAATAGTTATTTCTCAAATAGTTATTGCTCAAATAGTTATTGCTTAAATAGTTATAGCTCAAATAGTTATTGCTGATATAGTTATTGGTCAAATAGTTACTGTCTAAATAGGTATTTGCTCAAATGGGTATTGCTCAGACAGTTACTGTCTAAATAGTTATTACTCAAATAATTATTACTTCTATTTTTTCTGTAATTTTCTCATGATCCTTATTTCATTTCCCCCAGAATTGAATTCACTTCTTTTTTCTTTTTCTTCTTCATAGTGCAGTGTTATCGCTTTGAACACATTCTTACATTATTTCTTGTCATTATTTTGGTACACCTTGGAAGATATTTGAATATTATTATTATTTGTTGGAATTTATAGTAATAATAATACAAACTGAATTAATAAAAATTAAATAAAATTAGCATATTATTATATAACAAAATTAATAGCAAAATACGATAATAATATTAATAAGAATAAACACAGTATTCTTCTGATGCATGGTCAGTAAGTCCTACAAGACTGTCCTCTTCTGGGTGAGCTAAGAAGCAACATGTGGCCACACCCAGTCGACCTAAAACTAAGCTTTGGGGAAACAAAGCTCTGAAGCTGATTATCCAGTTTATGGTCCACAGTAAACTAAGTGCATGACCAGAGATTGCCGAAGAAGAAGATCTGAAGCTCTTTCTGTCTAAAATAACAACATAAAAGCCAATCTTTATAATTTTGTGATTGGAACTGTTGAGATAAGAACTTTGTGTTGCTTGTTCAAAATAGGAACAATAATTTATAAAAACTTTACTTTATTAATAATTGTAACACGATTAAGACGGGTTGATCTAATGTTTTTTGTTAATTTTATAATTATTTTGTGTGTGCGCTAATGTTACCATGTTTGACAATAATGTTATCATAATTAATATTGTTAGTAATTTGTTACTATTGATAATAACACTTTCGCTTGGTAATTATTTTTACCTAAGAACGCACTTAAATTGCAATATATACTGAAGTAGACGATACACTAGCTTTGTGTCATCTTAAAAAATACAGCGTGCCAGTGTATCAGCTTACAAGAGTGAAGGAGTTAATATAATAATTTGTGATATTATTTCGAACCTGATAATATTAGAATTACAGTGGCAACAAAAGAGAGATGTATAACTTGCAATAACACTGTGAGAAACAAATGTTATATAAGAATAAGTACAACTAACTTTAAACACTTGCTGTATCGCTCGTGTGGTACTGGAAGCAAAGAATAATACAACTACGACCTACAAGGCATGTCGTAAGAGGCGTCTGATGTAGGGGCTAGGAAGCTACCTAGTAAATTAAAAGCATCGTTGAAACCGGATATGCTGTCCTACTTGTAGGCGCATAACTGGCACAACGTAAAATCGCTCTTAGGCTCAGATCACATACAAATCACACAGATTGGTCGATATGGAGCGTTCGATGGAGGAGGAGAAGAAGAAGAATAATGGTTTAATCCAGGTGACTCACACGTCCTGGCGCTTAGGGCAGCAACCAATACACACCATTCTTCTTTAGTCTTGGTCGTCCACTGTATTTATTGTATTCCAGCTGTGATTCCTATATTTCAGTTATTGTTCTACTGTTTTCCTACACACCGTTTTGGGTATTCTATATTTTCGTTTATCCTCTGGTATCTACCATAGTGCAGTTTTCGTGACATAGTTAGTTAGTCTCCATTGGTATCAGATATCAGATCAATCTTCAATTCCAGATGACAAGTCTGATAATATAGCATAGTCTATATCCTGAATCGTCTACTATAGAGAGTCAAGCAGAAAAGTATAACGAGTACAGAACGAGAGGAAGACCACGCAAAAGATGGAGCGACGGCATCAAAAACAGCCTTAAGAAAATGAATAACAGCTTACAAAGTGGATTAGAACAAGCACACACAAGATCACTACATCCCCGCTCCCAAACACTTCTATAAATAAGTAAGTGGTGGAAGAGAAGAAGGAGAATGTCATGAACGCTGAAGAAAGAAAAAGAAGCTAAGAAAATAGTATAAATACCATCAAGCAAATCCTTACACGAATATGGAAAAACTAGATAACTGGGTTTGTTTGTTGGTGTGTTCGTTATGTAGGGATTAAAGCCCTTTAAGCCGGGGTACGCCTTTTCAACATAAGATGAGCCTTTTATTGGTTATATCACAGCCAACAAACATGACAAATAAGACTGAACTTATGGAGAATCCAAGATATATATAAATGTTCTATTTCCACTGATTTATGTAGAACAAAAATGTTTATATGTGTTGGTCATATCATCCATCCTGCCTTCCTCTTCTTCTTCTTCACTTTTCAACTCCCAAAGGAGCACAGGTCTTCAACAAACTTCTTCCAGCTGGAAGACATCATTCATCCTGGGCTGAGCAGTTATTACTCATATAGTTATTACCTAAATAGTTATTGCTATAATAGTTATTACTCAAATAGTTGTTGCTCAAATAGTTGTTGCTCAAATAGTTATTACTCAAATATACCCAAATAGTTATTACTCAAATAGTTATTACTCAAATATACCCAAATAGTTGTTGCTCAAATAGTTGTTACTCAAATAGTTATTACTCAAATAGTTATTACTCAAATAGTTATTGCTCAAATAGTTATTACTCAAATAGTTATTGCTCAAATAGTTATTACTCAAATAGTTATTGCTCAAATAGTTATTACTCCAAATAGTTATTTCAAATAGTTATTACTCGAATAGTTATTACTCAAATAGTTATTACTCAAATAGTTATTGCTCAAATAGTTATTGCTCAAATAGTTATTACCCAAATAGTTATTGCTCAAATAGTTATTGCTCAAATAGTTATTACTCAAATAGTTATTACTCAAATAGTTATTACTCAAATAGTTATTGCTCAAATAGTTATTACCCAAATAGTTATTGCTCAAATAGTTATTGCTCAAATAGTTATTACTCAAATAGTTATTACTCAAATAGTTATTACTCAAATAGTTATTGCTCAAATAGTTATTATTAAATAGTTATTGCTCAAATAGTTATTACTCAAATAGTTATTACTTACTTCTATATTTTCTGTAATTATTTTCATGATCCTTATTTGATTTCCCCCATCATCGTCAATAAAAATTACGAGCCTAACACTACATTCTCCAATATACCTGGAGGTTTGAAAAATGGTTTCTTAAATTTTCTCTTTCCTATATATTTTTGTATATATTTATATATATCTCTTCGAAGAACAATTCAACAAGAAAGTAAACTATTGGGATGTAAAACCATACAAGAATCTCCAACTGCTAGCAACGAACCTCATCACATGGAGATCTAAAACCTCTGCCCTATGTGCCACCTTTGGCATGAAAGGAACAAACTAACTATATATTTTTGACACAGATTTACAAAATATTAAACAACTAAAAACAGTATGGAACGGAACTGATAGGAACACAAAGATCAGAATACTAAGAGCATGCATATTCCCAGTGGCAACGTAAGTTGGTGAAGCATGGACATTTAATAAGCAGTGGAAAAATATACGTGCTTTTGAATATAAGTGTTACATAAGAGCCCTTCGTATATCTTGGACAGAGAAGAGAAAATAGATCTATCCAGATAGAACTCAAAATCAAAGAAAATTGGCTGATGCTACAAATTAGAAAGGGAAAATTGAGGTTTTGGACATATAAAAAGACACAAAGGGCTGGAGAAGACCATCATGGAAGGAGGCATACCGTCAAAAGGAAGAAGAGGAAGACCACGGAGAAGATGGACTCAGGATTTAATTGATGGCTTCAACATGCCGGCTACAAAGACCTGGTCTATGAGATAGAGAAATTCCGAAGGACTGTTGGGGTGGCAACGTTCTGCTTGACATGCTATTTGATAAAGATGGTGATATATTTGTGTCGGTGACTGAATTGTTAAACGCTCTGGGGTCTCCTAGCGGAAACATCCTTTGTTATACCGCTACGTGGGGCAAAACAAAATTATTTGATAGGGAGAAAATTAAATCGCTGACCTTTACGTGCTTGGTCACAGCTCTCGGTAAGCTGCCTTAAGTCCTCAGCCCTATAGAATTCCCCAAGCGAGCTCTTAGAAAATTAGAACAAAGCATTGTAAGGGTGGGGAGTGGGGGAGGAGGAAGGAAATGTTCACCAGATATTTACAATTATAAATTGTTGTTCTTCTTCATTTGTCGTCACACTGCTACCGGGTTGTTGCCCAGTGTCGTGGTTTTCTGTTTTTGTCTTGCGCTGTTCTGATGGCTTGGGTGATTGTAATTTTTGCTTTTTGACAGGATTATGCTATGCCATCTAACCATCTTTTCGTGGTCTTTCTCTCGCCTTCTTTCCTGATGTTCTGTTGTAGAAGACTTTGTATACAGTTGAGTTCGGGTGTATGCTTATTAATTTGCCAAACCACTTCATTCTTTATTTCTGAATGTAATTCAAGCAAGGTAATCTGTTTCTCCTTTCTTTCTTATGCTGATGTTGGTGACTCTGTCTTTTCTGGTGTTGTTGGTAACTTTTCGCAGGCATCACATTGCACATGTTATTTTTTTGTGACTGTGCTTTGCTTATTGTCCATTATAAATTGTATATTATAAATAATTATCAATAAATAACAATATCACAGTAAAATGAGTATATCTTAACATGAGATAGTAGCACGAACAACGTACAACTAAAATATCTGTAAAAGAATACAAAGATAGATATACATTCAAAGTTTAATAATAATGAATAAAGAGAGAGAGAGAGAGAGAGAGAGAGAACACCACAAAAAAATAACTTGCACTTACCTAAGATATAAATTTTAGTAAACATTTTATAATAAAAAATAAACATTCTAAAGAGACCTATGAATAAATAACATACAATAAACAGAGATCGGGTACTAGAGCCAAGGGAAGACCAAGAAAAAGATGGATAGGCAATATTTAAGACCACACTAAATAAAAACGGATACAACACAACAAATGGCGATTATCTGGCCCTGGAACGCAAATTAAAGCTCCTGACCCCTACGCTTAACGACAAGAGTGGACAACCAATTCAATCATTCACCTGGAGAAAGACAATAGAATAAATTGGAATATGGAGATACTAAGATCTTTCTTTCTTCGTTTCAAACTCTTAACATATTGTCAATTTAATCAATGTTGTCTCTTGTATAAACTATAATATCTTTTTTAGCTCACACAGAGGTCTGTGTAGATGTGTTCTCATCCGATGTACGGAAACCTATGGATCTGTGGTGGTCTGACAGGATCAAATCAGATCTGGAGAAAATCGTGATGAAGCTGCGGTAAAACTGAATAAGAATTTGATATGGACAAAAACATAAAAAGAGCTCAGGAAGAGACGCTGGCGATGGATAGGACACGCATTGAGAAGACCTACCGGAAGCATTGCAAAACGGGCAATGTTTTGGAACCCGCAGGGAAAGAGAAGTAGGGGAAAGCCTAGTCATACCTGGAGAAGAAAGCTGGAGACTGATATGAAATGGATAGAAAAAACATGGAAAGAATTAGAAGGATGACAGGAGAGGGAAGATCTGGAAGAAGTTTGTTGAAAACTCTTCTCGCTGGAAGTTGAAAGGTGAAGTGAAAGTAAAGTGAATAGACAATGACATGTATGGAGAGAGTTTTACATAAATAAGGAAGAAATTAGTTTTACATAAATAAGGAAGAAATTAGTTTTACATAAATAAGGAAGAAATTAGTTTTTTATGTCAGAAAGTAGCAACATCGATCGTACGTATTTATCTGAACAAAACATAAACAAAACATAAATAAAAAGAAATACTAAAGCATAGATAATTTTAAAATGGTGAAGAGAAAGCAAATAGAATACTTATATGACTTGGTACAACCATCTACGACAAGATGGCGCGAACAACTTCCATATTTTATATATAATCAACTGCAACATGCATAATGTAGCGGAAGGAATCGATTGTCGGAACAGCAAGGCGGGGCAAATTATAATACAAATGCTAGTTGTTTCTGTATTTATTTTTAGCAACGCTTCATATGCTTAAATTTAGGGTTCTTTTCAACTGAATAGCGATGCTGTAGTAGATTTACAACGCTTCATATGCATATATTTCCGGTTTTTTTTCCAACTGAATAGCGATACTGTAGTAGATTTTACACATGCATATATACGGTCATTTTGTATATGTGCTCATGTGTAGATTCACACACACACACACACATATATATCCGTATAAAGATATGTGGACGGATTAGCATAATGCAAAAGCGTTCGACTATCGGCTCGGACACAAGAAGCTTGTGGGCTCAATCCCACACTCGACGTTTTACACGTGAGGAAAGGAATTGGTCCTCCTACTTCCTGCAAACTAGGATCTATAAAATGAAGTGACGGGCACTTCAAACCCCAACCAAGGAAAAGGCTACGGGAAATGTTATTATATAGATAATGCAAAGACGCCCTTGTTGAAAACCTAAAATGAATTTTACTGAGAGGGGCGCACAATATAGAACTAAATTTCATAGAAGAGCCTAATATGGTTGTCCAAGATAGAAACGTATTTAGAAAGTGCTTGTAGACCATGTGTAATGTATAACGATACAGGAGAAATGAAAATCGTGGCATATCCTAAAGGACGTAGCCATCAACCACAGTAAACGAGTCGTTGATTTTCTAGACACCACTTATACGTTCAGTAGTTTGCCATTGCTTTCTGAACGGGTGGCGCCATCGTCCTTTATGTTAAAATCAACGGAAACAATTTGCAAGCAAACTGTCCGCAGCGTGATTCGAACTCAGAACAGGAGAAGTAGACTAAAATAGATAAATTGCATATTCCATCATATTTTCCAGAATGAAACTAAATATTGATGTACATACAGAATCAATATTGATGTATGCATGACAGAAATCTAAAATATTGATGTATGCATGACAGAAATCTAAAATATTGATGTATGCATGACAGAAATCTAAAATATTGATGTATGCATGACAGAAATCTAAAATACATGTATGCATGACGAAATCTAATATGATGTATGCATGACAGAAATCTAAAATATTGATGTATGCATGACAGAAATCTAAAATATTGATGTATGCATGACAGAAATCTAAAATATTGATGTATGCATGACAGAAATCTAAAATATTGATGTATGCATGACAGAAATCTAAAATATTGATGTATGCATGACAGACATCTAAAATATTGATGTATGCATGACAGAAATCTAAAATATTGATGTATGCATGACAGAAATCTAAAATATTGATGTATGCATGACAGAAATCTAAAATATTGATGTATGCATGACAGAAATCTAAAATATTGATGTATGCATGACAGAAATCTAAAATATTGATGTATGCATGACAGAAATCTAAAATATTGATGTATGCATGACAGAAATATAAAATATTGATGTATGCATGACAGAAATCTAAAATATTAATGTATGCATGACAGAAATCTAAAATATTAATGTATGCATGACATAAATCTAAAATATTGATGTATGCATGACAGAAAAATGACATAAACAAAATGCAATAGTCATAAATCACTTACTCATTGTTAGTTTTCTTCTTCTTCTTCTCTTCTTCTTCTTCTTTCTTCACCATATCGACCACTTGTTAAACTCCTCTTTGTGATCTGTATGTGATCTGTGTCTAAGAGCGATTGTACGTTGTGCTGCCAGTTGTGCGCCTGCGATGCTTTTTTATTTACTATTGTAACTTCCCTAGACCACTACCTCAATCGCCTCTTACGACATGCCTTGTAGGTTGCAGTGGTGCTATTCTTTGCTCCTCTTGTATGTCCCGGCATTACACGGGTGTTATCGTGGGCATCATAATCATTAACTTGTGATTTTTTTTATTGTCATCGTTCACAATCGTCGCATCTTTTAATTATTTTGGCTTTGAATGAGAATCATCCTTTGTAAGCGTTTTCAATTGCACTACTTTTTACATGCATTTAGGATACAAAATAAATTGTTTTGTGTGTTTCGATAAGCAAACATATTTTGATCCGTATTTTTAATTGATTGTTCTCGTTTATAAAAAGTACTAAGTGTTTATATTTGTGCTGCACATGATCAGTGACCTAGTATAATGGCTGTGAGTTGTGACAATGTGAGCTGTGAATTTTATTCAGAATACGTTTTATTTATATCCACAGTGTTTTGAGCTTTGACATGGATATTCAGAAATGGTGGACAGCAAGTCACCGGCTATCTAGCGGCTGCCTTATGTAGTAATGGTTGTGCAGACTGCTGTATTTTTTCGTAACTTGTTTCCTTTGACGGGAATTGGTCAGTGACGGACTATGGTTTAGTCACTCTGGCGTCTGTCTTATGCATTTAATGTGTGTGCAGGCCGCTGGTTTGTGTCAGGACTTTAGTTTGCTTCATAAGTTCACATGATACAATGATAAGCATTTTGAATGGTGTTTGCTGGCAAAGATACACGAACAGAACAATTATGGTATAATTAGTTTCATTGAAGTTGGAATCGTGACTTTTGACTACTTTTTCTTTATTTTGTTAACTTTATGTTTTGTTTGATAGATAAATATTCAGTTAGATAACTACACATTTATAGCTAAATTTACTGGTTCATGTTTCACGCAGTTACGCACTGACTGCATCTAAGTAATTGGAAATGCCTACATCAGCGATGTGTTCACGTACAATGCTAGACAGCTGAACAAAGACCAGTGGATATAAAATCTTTTCATTACACACGATGTTTATCAAAAACAGGTAAATACACTAGAAGAGAATTTATTACAAAGAAAAACATCAGTTAAATGTTATAACAATTATACTTAGAGAATGCATTATTTCATAATGAATTAAATCCACATTTTTAAAAAGCTGTACTTTGATCGATCTACAGTACAAGTGCCAGACCGGATTGTCACAACAAGGCAGCCATCTTGAGCTAGATATAGTCCAATGACTGTAATGCAATGTTAAACATTGCAGTAGAAGATAATTTTTATTTTATTTTAATGGCTATATGCAGTATGTTCATATTACGCGAAGCACAACTTCAGAAATGGAGAAACATGATCTATATTTTAGACAAAGTATATATACTGTTTGAGAAAAGTATACAATTTCATTGCTTTTAGTTTGAAGTTGAAAGCACCTAGACAACATTGGACAATATTTGCCTACACGAGAGATGAAAAGGGCACGTACAAGCGTGAGTCATGTGACCCTTGTTTCCTTAGCAACCGCAAACACGTAAAGTGTGCATTTCCATTATGGAGCAACGATGAACTCTTGTTTATTCAGAACCCGGCATAATACTAGTCTCTATGAGTATGTATATGGGAGATAATTCATGCGCAGACAAGAAGGATGTTCCGTATGAAATTATTATTATCGAAGCGAGGGAACACCCGTGTGCAGCCGGGGCCCGCAATGGGAACAAAAATAGTACATCTGCGACCTACAAGGCATGTTGTAAGATGCGACTGATGTAGGGCCTAGGAAGCTACCTAGTAAATATTAAGCTTCGCAGAAAAATGGATGTGCTGGCATGCTCATAGGCGCATAACTAGCATAACGTACAATCGCTAATAGGCTCAAATCACATACAAATCACACAAGAGTAGTTTAACAAGTGGTCGATATGGAGCGTTCGAAGACGAAGAAGACGCAAGGGAAGACTGCAGTAAAACTATATACCAGAAGAGAAACAAGTAAAATATAAGTAAGACAGTTTGATACAGTAGGAAAAATAAGATAAAACGACGTTTCGACTATAAGGTCTGTGTCAAGTAAAGGACACAGAACAAACGGAATGGAGACTATGGTCCTATACACCAGGCACCACAGACACAGTCATGTAAAATTATAGCATGCAAGACGTTGAACATAGAACTAGGGGTTAGTATACAAACAAACTCCGCTCAGGAATCTAACAATGGCAATGAAAATAATTCAACGATATCTCTCTCTCTCTCTCTCTGTCTCTCTCTCTCTCTCTGTCTAGCATGTGACCTCACCTGGCGCATAGGGCAGCAACAAAAGCAACAACTTACTTTTTTGTGTCACTGCTTTGTCCGTGACCTGACCATTTGCTGGTAAACAATACTTGAATACAAGAATACCATGACATGGGTAGTCTGATTTCCCAAAAAATTCACATATGTTGAGTGGTCTTATGATGATAGGCGACAATACGTTAAGGTAACGGCTGGAAGCAGAATGGAATGGTGGGAGGGGGAGGGGGGGCAATTGGAGCCAGAAATTGAAATCTGACCTGAATCTGGTCTTCTCCATTTCCGCATAGTAAACTACCAACATATGGATGTGAAGCATGTACATTTAATAAAGCATTGGAAGAAACATATATGTGCTTTCGAATATAAGTGTTACAAAAGAGTCCTACGTATATCATGGAATTAAGAAGAGAACAAATAGATCTATTCAGAAAGAGAAGGAACTCAATATCAAAGAAAACTGGCTGATGCTACAAATAAGAAAGAGAAAATTGAGGTATTTTGGACATATAAAAAGATATGAAGGGTTGGAGAAGACCATCATGGAAGGAGGCATACCGGCAAAGAGAAGAAGAGGAAGACCACGGAGAAGATGGATTCATGATGTAACTGATGGTTTGAACATGACGGATGCAGAGGCTATGAGAGAGAGAAATTCCGGAGGACTGTTGGGGTGGCAAAGTTCTGCCCAAGACAAGCTATTTGATCATGATGAAACTACCAACTACATTTTTATAAAGAATCCCCCTTTCCTCTCATTTTCCCCTTAAAAATGTGTGTAAACGCCCATGGTCGCAGGTAGAAATATCGACAGAGCTGAAAGTAAAATCTTTACTGTCTTAGGTGTGAGAAAAGAGTGCAGAATCATACCACCTCACGGAGATAAACAAACCAACAAAACGTTGACATTTACCGAACCGTAACTCTAATTTAGAAATCACCTGCAAGATTTTCTTTCAATCTCTATGCAACACACGGACCTGAAGACTCGCTAGTTGTTCCCCCAGTGTTTGCCGCTAACTGCATTTATTGCCTTCCCTTATTCAGAATAATCAATTAGTTTTCACCATACACAACTCGTCTCAGAGCACGTCCAATAGTGAATGGATTACAGAATTTTGTATCATGCTCTCTCATTGGCTCATTTCTATCTAGCGACAGCTGAACCAACACGAAACGAGAAATCAATGAGAAAGGGATGGATCCAATGAACAATATTGACAGGTTTTTTTTTTTGTATGCTGATGTTAATATGCATGTCATTTTAACAATAACTAGTCATGCTATTAAATATAAATTTAATACGTTTTTAACATTGCAATTATACACAATTATTGTTTACATTAAAAGCAGTATAACTATTTAATATGAGCACTTAGTATAGACGGTGACCATGACGACCAACTTTAGCCTTCTTCCATGCGTGGTTTTAGAGCTACGCCACAGTGTCCGCATAATGTAGTCTTCAGAACCAGTCCCATGACAATGACGAACTTTCTTTTTGATTGATTTGATTGATAGGACGTCGGTGCACTTCGGTGAGTAACCATTTGTGCTCCAGTCTATTTATTACACATAAAGATAACAGCGCAATGCGTGAACTCCGGCGAAGGTCCCCAATGTCATTTAAAGATGGTGAAAATATTTTGTAGGAAATTTTTTTTTTTTTAAATTTCCGATCCAGAAGCACTTGAGCTTTTCAGCTCTTCGGCTCGGTGCCATAGACATCGTAATCCTTCGGTTCGGTGCCACGAACACCGTACATCTGGGGAATCTGTGACTTTTTCTGCCATCCCGCGGAATTGAACCCGCACACACAGTGGGATAGTCACCCGTAGTCCAACGCGCTACGAACACGCTGGGCAGACGGGCGAACTTTGTTTTTAAAATTGTTATAATGAATTTTGACTGGGCAGCGGTTTTCATGTCTGCTCTTCTCGGTGTTGTACTGCCGCGGGTTAATTTATGTGCTCAGCGTAAACAAGGGATCTACGTCTATCGTCCGTCTCCGATAGGACTAGAAACTCGATTTCACCTAAACTGAGATCAGGAAACTCTGGAAAAATATTATGATGGCTCCACGAGGGAGTGAACCAAGTACCCCTGCTCTGGAACTTGAGATGAGCATCTAACCTGTGCATGAACTCACTAACAGTGACATTGAAAAAGGAAATACTACAATGCTATATTGGGCCAATACTTCTGTATGGGAGAGCTGCGGTAGCGTAGTTGTTAGTGAACTCGCTTCTCAAGGTTGGTGGTCTGGGTTCAGTTCCCGCAGTGCGCGTGGAATTTTTCCCGACCGCGACGGCTCTCAGGTCGACCCAGCCTCAACTGGGTACCAGATATGCTCTGGGAAAGTAAAGGCGGCCTGCGTGATGCTGACCACATCACCCATTGTGTGCCGACGGTCAATGAAAAATACAGGCCTAACACTGTATTTACCTATATACCACGAGGTATGAAAGGGTTCCTTTACTTTTTTACTTTTTACTGTATAGCAGCAAATCATGGACAGTAAAACAACAGTCAATAAGATTGCTAGAAATCATAAAGATGTTGTTTTACAGAAGAATACATAAAAACTAATCATCTCAAGTATTTGCAATTACTTCCTCACAAAATAGGGTTCTCTGTCGGTAAGTGGTTAAGCCCTTGACCTGCGAGTTAACGGTCGTAGGTTCGAATCCGGACTGTACCGTTCTGTCCACGGCTGCATTTTTTCCAGAGATTCCTAGGTATTGTTGCCGGAGCTACAGAGGTCATGCTTTGTGCAGTACTCTCGGCAGGTGGCGCGCCATTTCGGCGGAGACAGATCGAGCCATTATGGGTTATACCCCGGTACAATCATGTCAATACTTCGTTTTTAAAACCTCCCCTTTTTCGAAACAGAAGCACCTGAGCTTTCAGCTCTTCGGCTCGGTGCCATAGTCATCGTAACCATTCGGTTCGGTGCCACGAACACCGTAAATCTGAAGAAACTGTGGCTTTTCTGCCAGCCCGCGAAATTGAACACGCACTCACAGGAAGTTTGTCACCCGTCATCCAACGCGCTACGAACACGCTGGGCAGGTGGGCAAACAAAACAACCTTTAAGAGAGAGAATACAGCCAGCTAGATCTCCCTAAAAAGAGCTTTATTAAGTAGTGTCTGTCATAAACAAGTGCGCAACGGTTTGAATAGTTGCCATTTTTTTTTTGAAAAGCTGGATTTACTTCTAGCAAAAGTCTTGATGGAGATCGAAATACGTCCATTCGCCAGAGGATCAACATCGCCCCCACCCGTCCGCCCCCATCTAATTGAGGACTTGCTCAGCTAAAGGCTTCTGCTGCAATATCTTACCAAATGTGTAGATCTGAGCAACAGCAGACTCATAAATCTGATTCATTTTATGTTGTCAGATGTCAAGCTTCATTCGTTTGTAAATGGTAGTAAAATAAAGTACACTATTGGTACAAAATTGGACCAATCGAGAAAATTGGGCCAGTCAAGAAAATTGAACAATTCGAGAAAATTGTGTCGGTCAAGAAAAATGGACCAGCCAAGAAATTTAGACCAGCAAGAAAGTTGGACCAGTCAAGAAAATTGGATCAATCAAGAAAATTGGACAAGTCAAAAAAATTGGACCACCCAAGAATTTTTGAACCAGCAATAAAGTTGGACCAGTCAAGAAAATTGGACCAATAAAAAAAGTTGGACCAGCCAAGAAATTTGGGCTAGTCGAGAAAATGTTACCAGTCAAGAAAAATGGACCAATCAAGAAAATTGGACCAGTCAAGAAAATTGGACCAGTCAGGAAAATTTACCAGTCGAGAAAATTCGACCAGTCAGAAAATTCTACCAGTCAAGAAAATTCGACCAGTCAAGAAAATTCCACCAGTCAAGAAATTTGGATCAGCAAGAAAGTTGGACCAGTCAAGAAAATTGGACCAATCAAGAAAATGTTACCAGTCGAGAAAATTGGACCGGTCGAGAAAACTGAACCAGTCAAGAAAATTCGGCCAGTCAAGAAAATTCGACAAGGCAAGAAAATTCGACCAGTCAAGAAAATTCAAATTCGACCAGTCAAGAAATTTCGACCAGTCAAGAAAATTCGACAAGGCAAGAAAATTCGACCAGTCAATAAATTTGGATCAGCAAGAAAGTTGGACCAGTCAAGAAAATTGAACCAGTCGAGAAAACTGAACCAGTCAAGAAAATTCGACCAGTCAAGAAAATTCGACCAGTCAAGAAAATTCGACCAGTCAAGAAATTTGGACCAGCAAGAAAGTTGGATCAGTCACAAAAATTGGACCAATCAAGAAAATATTACCAGTCAAGAAAGTTGGACCAGCAAGAAAATATTACCAGTCAAGAAAGTTGGACCAGTCGAGAAAACTGAACCAGTCAAGAAAATTCGACCAGTGGAGATGAAGATGTTGAGTTGAATATAGTCACTTCTGATTTCTAAGAATATGCATATAGCAATAACTACACACCGAAAAACAATTTCAACATTTCAAAAACAGATTTGGATTAATTCTTCGTATTCAGTGCGAAAAAAGGGAAAACTAAAAATGAAATCACGGTAAAAAAAATTCTAAGAACAACAGTTCACAAATATATGAAAGATAATATGACAATATGATGAGAGAAAAAAAGAACATACAAAATATTTAAATTCTAAAAACAAATGTGCAAATAATTGATTGAGAATGCTATTCATCATGAGACAACATGATACTCCACAACACATCCAGAATATGTCACAATAAACAAATTAATATTTGCAAACGACAAAATAAAACAGCGTGGAAATGTTAAAACAACAAAAAAACAAAACAAAGAATGACACAGACACGCCCAACAGAAGATGCGTCACATTACGTTCATTAAATATTAAACTAGTAAAACCTGGATTAGAAACCAAGTTTAATCATCGTCATCAGTGTCAATAATACTTTGAATAAATATATCTAAAATTCAGGCATGCTTATTACGGATTGAGGGATGGTGCGAGGAGGGGTAGAGAGAGAAAGAAAATAAACGAACAAATAAAAATAACTTTTCTATATTCTACGGCAGGGAGGGAGAGCCGCAGTAGCAAAGTTGTTAGTGAACTCGCTTCTTATCCTAGTGGTAAAGGTTCAATTCCACAGTGAGCATAAAATTTATCCCGAGAATAACGGACGGCTCTCAGGTCGAACCAGCCTCAATTGGGTACCAGGAAAAGCACTGGGAACTAAAGGCGATCGGCGTGAAGTTGACCACATCACCCATCGTGTGCTGACAGTCAATGAAAAATACGGACCTAACACCAAATTAAAATATATATACCACTTGGTATAAAAATGTTTTTTAATAAATCCAAAAAAAGGGGACGCAAACTACACAGATAATAAACAGTGATTAACTTGGTTGATAAGAACAAACTAAAACAAATAACAATAAATAAAAATATGTTCAAACCGGCAACTCTGGTTTACCTTATTTATTTTTGTAATCTTTCATTTTGTCCGGGGCAGCGGGCTTTCCATCCTGCTCTTCTCGATTTTGAATTGCCAAGGAGTCTTTTACGTGCTCAAATTGAACACGGCACCTACATTTTATCGTCCATCTCCGATAGGACTTAGAACTCGATCTCACCTACACTGAGATCAGGGATCTATGGAAAAATATCCAGATGTCTCTACGAGGAGCGAACCGGTAACTGAGAACAGCCTTTACTACTACGGCACACAGAGACATAACGAACCTTACCTTACGCACAGAGACATATTCCTACAAAATATCTTCACTATCTTCATAATTACACCAGGGACGCTCGCCGGTGCTACGGAGTTCGTGCACTGCAGCTGAGATCTTCTTGTGTAAGAAAGAGATCGGAGCATACATGGTTGGTCATCGAAGTGCAATGATGATGGTCCTATCAATCAATCTAGATATTGTCTCTCCATTCTCTGTCCAGCTTTGCAATCATGATTTTTCTCTCCATTCTTCGCTGCCTACGAAGGACCCACTCTCTCTCATTCCTTCCTCTCTACCGCATTACTAAACCAAAAACCATACATCTCTACAAACCTCCTCATTTCTTTCATGCCACCTCCCACACCAACAACCAACCCACAACATCGACAATTGTCGAAACTGACCACACTACGTGAAATCGCTTACATCATCAATATACACTTTCTGCCCTAACATTTAGCCAGATTTTTCAACGATATCAGCCAAATCTTCGACTTTGTTTTTATTACGTTCATGTCATCATTACTCAACACTTTTCTAAATTTCAACGCACCAAAAAACCATGCTGAATTGAAAGCCAAAAACAAAATAGCAATTGGTGAAAGGCGAATAATCAGATAGACATAATTTAGAGTATTTACTGTATTGCTCAGAATTTGATCTATTTCTCCATCACGCGCACATATTCTCTGCAAGCGCCGTTGACGTTTCGTACAATTATCATACGTAACTGAAAGATGTAAAAGGGGAAAAAATAGCCCGTAGTACTAGTTCTGTTCAGTCTAGCTCGATAAATACTGTACCGACTCTTTGCTTTTTCAAATACTGCCTCCTAGTTTGGTCTAGTGTACATTCTTTTTATCTTTACAACCATTTGTATGTACCAATTTTTGTCCAATATTAGAAAAGATGTTTGCTCCACCTGGGAATGTAAAGTTAAGGCTTTTAGAATGTAGGGTAGCCTGTTATATATTTTATGTATAATAACGTTGGTTCACATCTGGTAATAGTCGTATTTGTTTCTATGGTGTGATAGAAGTGATATATTATGGTAATAGTTCCGCTGGTAATGTGAAGATGAATAGTTTTATAATGTGATAAATGTGCTTTTTATGGTAAAGGTATCGTTGGTAATGTGAAGATGAATCTAGTTATAGAATTTGACAGGAATATATACTATGGTAATGATTTCGCTGGTAATGTGATGCTGAATAGTTTTAGAATGTGATAAATGTGCTTTTTATGGTAAAGGGTATCGTTGGTAATGTGAAGATGAATCTAGTTATAGAATTTGACAGGAATATATACTATGGTAATGATTTCGCTGGTAATGTGATGCTGAATAGTTTTAGAATGTGATAAATGTGCTTTTTATGGTAAAGGGTATCGTTGGTAATGTGAAGATGAATCTAGTTATAGAATTTGACAGGAATATATACTATGGTAATAGTTCCGCTGGTAATGTGAAGATGAATAGTTTTAGAATGTGATAAATGTGCTTTTTATGGTAAAGGTATCGTTGGTAATGTGAAGATGAATCTAGTTATAGAATTTGACAGGAATATATACTATGGTAATGATTCCGCTGGTAATGTGAAGATGAATAGTTTTAGAATGTGATAAATGTGCTTTTTATGGTAAAGGTATCGTTGGTAATGTGAAGATGAATCTAGTTATAGAATTTGACAGGAATATATACTATGGTAATGATTTCGCTGGTAATGTGATGCTGAATAGTTTTAGAATGTGATAAATGTGCTTTTTATGGTAAAGGTATCGTTGGTAATGTGAAGATGAATCTAGTTATAGAATTTGACAGGAATATATACTATGGTAATGATTTCGCTGGTAATGTGAAGATGAATAGTTTTATAATGTGATAAATGTGCTTTTTATGGTAAAGGTATCGTTGGTAATGTGAAGATGAATCTAGTTATAGAATTTGACAGGAATATATAATACTATGGTAATGATTTCGCTGGTAATGTGATGCTGAATAGTTTTAGAATGTGATAAATGTGCTTTTTATGGTAAAGGTATCGTTGGTAATGTGAAAATGAATAGTTTTAGAATGTGATAAATGTGCTTGTTGTGGTATCGTTGGTAATGTGAAGAAGAATCTAGTTATAGAATTTGACAGGAAAGTTCTTCTATGTGCTGGTAATGTGAAGATAATTTATAGAATGTAGTGAAGGGATTTTTTATGGTAAGGGTATCGTTGGTAATGTGAAGAAGAACCTAGTTATAGAATTTGACAGGATTGTATACTATGGTAAGGATTTCGCTGGTAATGTGATAAGTTTTTAGAATGTGATAGAAGTGATTTTTATGGTAAGGGTGTCGTTGGTAATGTGAAGATGAATCTAGTTATAGAATGTGACAGGAATGTTCTTCTATGTGCTGGTAATATGAAGATAATTTATAGAATTTGGGGTGGTGATTTTTATGGTAAGGGTATCGTTGGTAATGTGAAGATGAATAGTTATAGAATAGGACAGGAATGTATTTTATGGTAATGATTTTGTTGGTAATGTTAAGATATTTTTATAGTGTGATTAACGTGATTTTGCTATGGTAGTAGTCTTGATGGTGATGGTGTCTGCACAGAATAGAGGGACTAAGATGGTATGATAGGGTCACAAATGAGGAACTTATGGAAAGAACAAGACAGATTCCAGTGAACAAACAGGTTAAAAAAGACGCTGGCGCTGGATAGGACACACTTTGCGAAAACCTGAGAGGAATATAACAAGAAGGGTCCTTGCCTGGAACCCACAGGGACAGCGAAAGAAGGGAGGCCGAGAAATACATGGAGACGAGATTTGGAGGTGGAGATCAACAATATAAAGAAGAACTGGAGGGAACTGCAGGAGATAGCTAGAGATAGGAAGATTTGGCATGAGTTGGTTGAGGGCCTATGCCCCAATCCAGGTTAAAAAGACAAAGAGAGAGAGAAGAGTGTGATGTAATGTCAGTATATAGTTATAGAATGTGATAGAAATTTAGCTTATGTCAATGTTTCATGAGAGTTTAAGTGTGAATGAATGTTTTCATGCTGGTAATGATAATGGATTAAGCTGTGACATGAATGTTCTTCTATGTGCTGGTAATGTGATAATGAGTAGTTTAAGACTGTGACATGAATGTTCTTCTATGTGCTGGTAATGTGATAATGAGTAGTTTAAGAATGTGACATGAATGTTCTTCTATGTGCTGGTAATGTAAGATAGGTTTAGAATGCGATAGAAATGTCTTCTTTAATAATGATATCGCTGGTCATGGGATGAATAGTTATAGAATGTGATCGTTTATGCCCATGTTAACGATATCGCTGACAAATGTAAAGATGTCTCTTAGAATATAACACGCACGTGTGTTGCTGGGGCTCGCAAGGGGAGCAAAGAATAGTAACACTTCGACCTACAAGTCACGTATTAAAGGCGATCGAGGTAGGGGCTTGGGGAAGCTACCCTAGTAAATTAAAATAGCGTCGCAGAAATTGGATGTGCTGGCTTGCTTGTAGGCGTATAACTGGCACAACGTACAATTGCTCTTAGGCTCGGATCACATACAAAGCACACCGAGTGGTTTAACTAGTGGTCGATATGGAACGTTCGAAGAAGAAGAAAAATGATGTGTTGGATCTGTATTCTCTTTGATCAATGACCCCAATGGGACTATGGTCAACTTTACACCAATCGGCTTTACTACAAAGTGGTTATCGGCTTTACTACAAAGTAGTTATTGGCTTTACTACAAAGTAGTTATTGGCTTTACTACAAAGTAGTTATCGGCTTTACTACAAAGTGGTTATCGGCTTTACTACAAAGTAGTTATCGGCTTTACTACAAAGTAGTTATCGGATTTTACTACAAAGTGGTTATCGGCTTTACTACAAAGTAGTTATCGGCTTTACTACAAAGTAGTTATCGACTTTACTACAAAGTAGTTATTGACTTTACTACAAAGTATTATCGGTTTACTACAAAGTAGTTATTGGCTTTACTACAAAGTAGTTATTGGCTTTACTACAAAGTGGTTATCGGCTTTACTACAAAGTAGTTATCGGCTTTACTACAAAGTAGTTATCGACTTTACTACAAAGTAGTTATCGGCTTTACTACAAAGTAGTTATCGGCTTTACTACAAAGTAGTTATCGGCTTTACTACAAAGTAGTTATTGGCTTTACTACAAAGTAGTTATCGGCTTTACTACAAAGTGGTTATCGGCTTTACTACAAAGTAGTTATCGGCTTTACTACAAAGTAGTTATCGACTTTACTACAAAGTAGTTATTGACTTTACTACAAAGTAGTTATTGGCTTTACTACAAAGTAGTTATTGGCTTTACTACAAAGTAGTTATCGGCTTTACTACAAAGTAGTTATCGGCTTTACTACAAAGTAGTTATTGGCTTTACTACAAAGTAGTTATTGGCTTTACTACAAAGTAGTTATTGGCTTTACTACAAAGTAGTTATCGGCTTTACTACAAAGTAGTTATTGGCTTTACTACAAAGTGGTTATTGATTGACTGATAGCACCATCACCATTGTCCTTCGGTGAGTAACCTTGTGTGCTCCGATATCTTTCTTACACAGGAAGATTTCTGCGAAAGTGCACGAACTACGTAGCATCGGCGAGGTCCCCGATGTAATTTTGAAGATGAAGGAAATATTATGTAGGAATTATTTTTGTTTAAAAAATCTTTTACTAATGAATTTTGCCTGGGCAGCGGTTTTCCCAGCCCGCTCTTCTAGATTTTGAACTACCAATGTTTCTTTTATGTGCTCAAATTGAATACGGGACCTACGTTTTATCTTCCGTATCCGATAGGACTAGGAACTCGATCACACCTACACTGAGATCAGGAATCGATGGAAAAATATCCGATGGCTCTCGAGGGAGCGAACCAATTAACTTTGAAGAGAAATAATTTACCAATTATCAAAGTGGTAAAGATGTAGAATGCAACTAAATGGAGTATCAAAATCGAGATATATATTTTCAACCGGCATTACCTGATAGTGGTAACGTTGTAGAATGCAGTTAAACGGTACATCCAGGTCGGAATTTAATTATATAGTTTTATAATAACAAGTATGATAGTTTTACAAAGTATATTAATAATAATTCTTCTCCTACCGTTATACGTTACATAGAGACTGCAAGCAATTTCTCCAAACCGCTCTATTTTGGGCAACTCGCCCAATCTTCTCCAAGGAACTGGGGCCTATATTTCGTGTCTCTCTCTAAAAAAAAGTTCGTTTCGGGTCTCCCTAAGTCGGCCTCCCTTTCTTGAACCCTTTGCATCCCACTTCAAAGCGTGCTTTGATATTCTTTGATCATTTCTTCTCAATGTGTGCCTAGCATATCTCCATCTTCTCCTTCTTATAGCAGTTGTTACTAGTGGTTGGCCAGACATCTCTGATTTCATCACTTCTCCTGAATTCGTTCCATGTTATGCTCCTTATTTGTCGCAGACATCTATTTTCAAATGCACTCAACCTGCTTTCTGTATCTTTAGTCATTATATATATATATATATATACAGGGTGTTCAAGATAGAAGTAGCCCGATTGACAAATGATAACTTGCCAATCAGGCTACTTTTATCATGAACACCCTGTATATGTAAACAGTTGTGATAGTTTTACAGAGTATAATAAAAGAATACATTTTCGTTTTGAATAAATAGTCTTCTTCAAGAGAAAGTTATAAACGAAGTCTTGTTTGTTATATAAAGCGGTTTAATGATTTTGTATTTTTATATTTTGTCTGTCTTTTCTTTCTTCTTTTTTCTTCAATCCTGGTTTGAATCACAGCGTCAGGATAAGAAGAGATTTATAGAACGAGTCATTATGTGCGCTTCATTAATAGTGTTTTTCGTCACCTCTGTTATTTGAGGTCCACCTTTTGCATGACCGTCCTTTTGCTTTGTTTCGGAACAACATAGCTTTTTGAAATGCATTATTTGTTGGTAGTCTGCTTACGTGACCGTACCATTTAATTTGTTGTTTCTTGATGAAGTTCAATACTGATGTTGTACCACTTTTTCCTGATGTCTTCATTTCTCAACCGGTCTCTTCTTGTTACTCCCACCATTCTGCGCAGACACTTCATCTTTGTCGTGACTAGTTTTCTTCTATCCTTTCATGTCAACGTCTATATTAAATATGCGAATTTCATGTATTTGTTTAACACAATATTTTTGGTATGGATCATGGGTGAAGACAAACACAGAAAGACACTTACTACTGTAAACCTCGTGACGAAACTATGTTTGCAGGTGGGAGAGTACAAATCGAATATTATCAGATAGACGTGTGTGCGGGTTCTCAGGTGAGACATCATTATTCTGGAAAAGATAGATTTATTATTAACTCGAATGCAGCCAATCAGAAAATGGCGTGCTTGAAGGATGCTGCAAACGTCAAAACTATACTATCAAATAAAATGGCCGCTTGTTCTCAATCTGAAAGGGCGTTTACCTTTTTGGGCGACTTTTTGAGGTAAGGAATGTAGAAGTTAGAGCTATTGTTGGCTATTTTATTAAATTAGATATTTAGAGGCATATTATTTTTTATGTTCGATATTAGAATTTATTTGAAAATGTTGGGGATCGACTTCAAAAGTTAAATATATTCGACCTCAAATTGTCATTGATATTTATTAATGAACATCCGATACTATTATTTCTTGCTTTGTTTCCTTTAGTTCTTGATCCTAGTTTTATTTTTTACAAAGAAGTGTTACTTCTATATCAAAGATCGCTAGTACTGATTATTTATTATTTTATGTCCATAGGCAGGACTAAACATTTGATCTGAAAGTTATTTCTGTGTCTTCTTGTATTTTCTTGCCGTCGTAATGTATTCTTTAGTTTGATAGTTAACTTCTGTTCTCATATACTTTCTAAACTGGCTAAAATAGTTACTCTTTGTTTCTAGGTTCAAACATGAATCGACGTTCTCATCAGTGACAGTAGTTATGTATAACGTGTTAACACGTCTATAGTCCACAGAGGAGAGATAATAACAGACGTGTTAATGCGTCTTTAGAAGTGAATGGGAAAAACGTATATATACGTCCTTAGCAGCTAAAGGTTAACTGTTACTTCTAGTATACTTCTCAAAACGGCAACATGTTATTGGCTTCATCTTCTTTGTGTAGAATGTTCTATGCGGAGCGTCGTTCTCATCAACGCACGCCTGAAATATCTTCAATCTTCAGCAAATTGTCCAGCTTTCTTCATCACTGTCCTCTTGCCACCGTCGGCTTTGTCGACCCCTGCCACCGTGGTCGACTTTGTTGACCCTCGCTACGTCTTCCAGACACCTTATCCTCCATTGTTGATCTCTCTAAACCATTATGGTGTTTAATGTGACCAAAATATTTCGTTCTTAAAAAAAATGATGATGTTTATAATGCAATGTTTTTCAGTGTTCATGTCTTGTAGAATTTTTATATTTTTCATCTTTTAGTTTTTTCCTATGCGTTCTAAGAATTTGTGTATATCACTTTGAATAACAAAATTCGATTCTCATTTTAATATTTGTGTAATAATGCATAATTCACATCCATTTTGTTACAACGAATTCAGGAGAAGTGATGAAATCAGAGACCTGTCTGGTCAACCACTAGTGACAACTGTTATAAGAAAGAGAAGATGAAATATGCTACACATTCCAGAGAATTGTCACTATATCAAGCAGGCATTTGAAGTGGGATGCAAGGGTCGAGTAGAAGGTTCGACCTTTTCATGTGATCTCTGAAAACATTTGCTGAAGGCAAAATATCGTCTCTTCATGGAGAGGTTAAGCAAGTTTGCCCAGGATAAGCGGTATGGAGAAATTATTTGTCAGGCTTCTAGTAATTTGTATATTACTGATAAATGACATGAATTTTTTAA
Source organism: Arion vulgaris (assembly GCA_020796225.1). Classification (NCBI taxonomy): domain Eukaryota; kingdom Metazoa; phylum Mollusca; class Gastropoda; order Stylommatophora; family Arionidae; genus Arion; species Arion vulgaris. The sequence continues at coordinate 43,647,334 of CM036763.1, forward strand.
TTATATTATTTTGTTACAAAAGGAAAAAGTACATGTCCTTAAAATGTTGACTCTTGTTTCCTTGTTTACATTTTGCATATGATCATCATGCTAGTTACATTCCTAACTGCTATGTATAGTCTTCTTTTGACGTATTTTGTTACATCTTCATTGTTGCTCGTTACAGATCATAGTTTCATTATAGGAGTTAGGAATTTATTGTTTGACTGTATATGTATTATGTCTGCTGTTATAGGAAGTCTGAATTTCTTCACTTCTGATGTATTATTTGCTTGATAAAGATCTTTTGATCGAAACGTCGCTGTATATTGTTTTTTGTACTTTGTTAAATCCCACCACGGTGGGCAAGTTTGGAAGCAAATTCGTTTCTGTGGGATTTTTACAAAAGGTAAAAAAAAAGACCTGACCGTTCAGAAAGTAATGGCAAACTACTGAACGTATAAGTGGTGACTAGAAAATCAACGACTAGTTTACTGTAGTTGATGGCTACGTCCTGTAAAGGATATGCCACGATTTTCATTTCATTTTCAAAACTAATTACTTTGTGTTTACGTGTATCACAAATTACAGAGCCAATACATTTGTTATCTTTTTTATTCTTGATGGTAACTTTGTGACAACTTTGTAACATAATAATAATAATTCCTCTCGTACCGTTATACGTTACATAGGGCCTGCAAGTAATTTCTCCATACCGCTCTATCCTGGGCAACTCGCTCAATCTCCTCCATGGAACTGAGATCGATATTTCCTGCCTCTCTCAGCAAAGTTCGTTTCAGGGTCTCTTTAGGTCGACCCCTCTTTCTTGAACCCTTTGCATCCCACTTCAATTCCTGCTTTGATATTCGTTGATTATTTCTCCTCAAGGTATACCCAACATATCTCCATCTTCTCTTTCTTATAATAGTTGTCACTTTGTAACATCCCGAATAAAATTCTGTTTTGACAATGTAAATAATTGTAATTTCATTTGTATTCAGTAAACGGTTATGGTCTTCACTGTGTATTTTAGATGATCTAATCCCTTTGACACTATTTTGTTTCTTTCGTTTTCTCTATTATGTTTTGCCACATAGTGTCAGGATAAGAAGAGATTTCTATAACAGGTTTTTGTGTGCACTTCATAAATAGTGATTTTCATCGCATCTGCTATTTCTCAGGACCATCTTTTGCGTGGACGGCCTTTTACTTTCTATAAATTGTATCGGAGTAGCATTGCGCTTTGAGGCGCACTGTCTCTTGATACATTATGTGAATTATAATATTTTAACATTTGTATTTTATCATTTCATAATTTAAACTTATCTTTAACAAAATTTCTATATTCTGAATTTAGTAAAATTATATTCTTTGAATTAAATAAACATACTTCCTCTGTTTGTGACGTCCGATAAAGGATTACATCTTTCTTTTTCTTGTCGCTAGGCGATTAGCATCCAACTTAGTACTGGCTCAAACCCCACTGAAATTGGTTTGGAATGTAAGAACGAGCCAGCTAGAATTTGATGAGAAGGACAAGAAATATCGATCTCAGTTCCATGGATGAAATTGAGCGAGTTGTCCAGGATAGAGCGGTATGGAGAAATTGCTTGCAGGCCCTATGTAACATATAACGGTACGAGAGAAATTATGATTATTTTTCCTGTATCATGCAGTGGAGTTTATAATTTCGACTTTTGTGTGATGTTTGTAATAGGAATCCTTGTCTAAGTCTACAGTATGAACTTTATAATTCTTAAACGTTATTTTACTCTAAGTTATATAATCATATGTACCTTTGTACGTTATATATGGCCTGCAAGTAATTTCTCCATACCGCTCTGTCCTGGAACTTGATCATTCTCTACCATGGAGCTGAGTCCAATATTTCTTACATCGCTCAGCAATTTCCGGTTCAGGGTTTACATAGGGCGCCATCTCCTTCTTGAACCCTTTGCCTCCCACTTCAATGCGTGTTTGGTAATCTGTGATCATATCTTCTCAAAGTATTTCCAAACTCTTAGTATACGCATAATAAAGCCACGTTTCAAGTGCTGTTTATCAGAATCAAATTTTAACTGTCCCATAACACTATTTCCTGAATAAGAATGTGTAAAAACGAAAACTGTAAGTTATACGTTTACTAGATTTTTGTTCTACCTAGAATTATATGTAAATAACATCAAATATATTGCGTGAATAAATTTATTTAATAAAACATTTTGCCAAGTAAGGAGACTTGTCAAAAAGTTAGTACTGCCTGAACGGTTTGCCAGGTGGGTTGTTATATTGCAAGAGTTAAACATGCGGTGGAGGATACAGTGCCAAGTGCTGTATATTTGTCAACTTTGTAGAGTACTTTCATTTGACACTTTTACAACTACGAGACAAACTGAAGATATTGGAATTCTTCCAAATATATATTGTATAGTCTCCAGCAAGCATTACAATCGTGTACATAAGGTCGTTTCTTCATTTGTTAATTATACAAATCTGTTTTATATACAAGGCGTCCCTGTTGCCCCATTTTTTCTGTAATCTTGTTTAAAAATACATATTTTATCTTCAATTTATATTTGTCGTGTAGAGTCTGCAAGGTGTGTGTTGGCCCGCCTGCCCAGCGTGTTCGTAGCGCGTTGGACGACGGGTGACAAGCCCCTGTGAATGCGGTTCAATTCCTCGTGATGGCAGAAAAGCCACAGGTTATCCAGATTTACGGTGTTCGTGGCACCGAACCGAAAGGTTACGATGTTCATGGCACCGAGCCGAAGAGTTGAAAGCTCAAGTGCTTCCGGATCGGAGGCAAAACAATAAAAGGCATCTAGCAGAGTTAGGGTAGGCTGGTCTTTCTTAGGAAGTCGGAAAAGTTAAAAATAGTAGCACGGTGATGATTCGCAGAACATACAAGCAAACACCACCTTGCAATGGAGTAGACCAGGACACTTTGACAACAATGTTCAAAGTTAACAAAGTTAGGGCTCTTCTAGTGGTATGAACTCCCTGTGGTCAGTTTTCAAATCAGATACCGACTACAGAAAAGATGGCTTAACAAGTGGTTACTGTAGACTCAACCACGAAAATAAAATATTGCTGCAGATATTAAGCGTTTTCATTCATCTCTGCACACAAAAAAACCCCGAAATAAATATTTCTTGTGTGCATAAAATGTGTTCTTAATTTTGTTTGTACCTTCAGTTCTTTCTTTAAGCTTATGCTTTCAAACTAATATCCAGGGGCGGCTCGTTATTAAGGGCCAGTGGGGCCCCCAAACCGAAAGGGAATAACTCTCGGAATAGACAAAAATAGTAAATACTAAAAAACATGATTTTTCGAAAATGAGTGTCTGGCCCCACCAAATAAAATGATCACGAGCCGCCACTGCTAATATCCCAAAGTCTTTTCTGTCATTCTGGACAAAGTACTATCAAAATTATCTCTTCATTTGTCTTCGACTACTGTTAGTAGTTTCCGTGTATCTGATGCCCTTTTTCTATTTTTGATTTTTATAGTAGTCCATAATTTGTCAGATTTAAAACTAGTCCTTTCTTGCTTAACATAATTCATTGAATAGTTTCTTTCTTGTGTCTATTTAATAGTCTCACTTAGTAATATTTTCTATATTAACAGATTTACAGTTGAAGTTCTAGCACGTATATATAAGCTCTTCATTTCCTACTTTGCTTTGTAATGTCTAAAACATTGGATAGACTCCGGTACAACTGAACAATAATGGAGAATCATGAACGAAATAACAAGAAACAACACAGCAACATACAGTTCAACGTTTCTACAAAACGGGGCTTTGTCAAGTAAAAGCCGCACAAATATTCCACAAATGCGCCATATCCAATCAGTGAGTTGTTCGTGTTGTTGTTTTTTTTTCATTTCTTCTCTGTTTTAATATATATATATAATTTCATTTTACACATAGCCAGTGAGTAGTTCATGGAAAGATTTATGGCAAGCAGTAATGTCTTAAAAGACAAGATATATATATATATATATATATATATATATATATATATATATATATATGCATGTACCTTTATCTTTAGCGTATGTGTGAATTGATTTATTTATCTGTAGTTTCAAGGAAAGCTAATATTATTTACGCTAAGCGTTACATGATGTGTTACTTATGCACCAGTTAAGCTTACACGCTTCATCATTCGTTTCTCATTAAGTTCTATGTGGAAAAGTCTTATAAAATACTATTATAAAATTCTAACCAAATAATATTAGAATTAATATTCTAATCAAACAATATTAGAATTAATATTCTAACAAACAATATTAGAATTAATATTCTAATCAAACAATATTATAATTAATATTCTAATCAAACAATATTAGAATTAAAATTCTAATCAAACAATATTAGAATTAAAATTCTAGCCAAACAATATTAGAATTAATATTCTAGCCAAACAATATTAGAATTAAAATTCTAACCAAACAATATTAGAATTAAAATTCTAGCCAAACAATATTAGAATTAAAATTCTAGCCAAACAATATTAGAATTAAAATTCTAGCCAAACAATATTAGAATTAATATTCTAGCCAAACAATAGTTAGAATTAAAATTCTAACCAAACAATATTAAATTAAAATTTAGCCAAACATTTTTTAAATTCTTTCTAGCAAACAGAAGGGTATATTAATTAAAATTACCAAACAATTTATAATTAATATTCTAGCAAACAATAGTTAGAATTAAAATTCTAACCAAACAATATTAGAAAAGACTATTATAAAATTCTAACCAAACATTATTTACAAACCAAGATTCTTTCTGGCGAACAGAAAGGTATATTAACTAAAATAACAAATTAACTTTATAAGTAGATTAAACCTTGAACATGGCGCTGGAGGAGGTGGGAGAACTTGCTAGAGACAGAGTTTTCAGGCGAGTTGTGATGAAAACAACGTTCCGCAGGGGACATACTACTACGCGATAGAAGTGACCCTGCGAACCAGTCCTTATAGCAGCATTACTAAAGCCCACAGAAACGAAAAGAAATAAAAATGCCATCAAAAGATAGTTTGTCAGAGATGAAAAATATGAAACTGTTTTGAAGCAATATAGTAAAGATAATCAACGACCACAGAGCAAATGGAAAAGAGTTTGTTCATGTTATAAAAGATGATAAACCTCGCGTTGGCTTGTGACTAATTTCTCCAATGGTAATGATGACAAATAAACTATAATAGAAATAAATTCAGAATATTTGTTTAATGATCTTGTAAGCAGATTTTGTATTCATCTTAATTTTGTTAAATAATGGTTGGAGCCAGTAGATTTATTGTACACTTACAGGTTGTATTTTTGTTCCACACCTATAATTATTTTGTACATCTAAAATTTGCGGCTGTTTTGTTGCACCTAAGTAAATGGTTGTGATTATATCATTTGTCCTTTTAACTCTTAAACGTTCATGGTTTAGGTTTTTTGGTGTTATTTTGATGACCTGCTCTATTACTAGCAGCCATATATATTTCTTGCATTGAAAATTTAGCATTTATTATGTAGTTGGAAAGCTAATTGAATGTACTATCAAGATATGTGGTTTTAATATCAGTGTCATGTAATTTGTGAAATCAATGACCTAATTTTGGTGATGCTAAAAATATATTTTTTTACCAATTTTAAATAATTATACAGTCACAAAGAATGGGGAAAAAATGTATGAAATATATCATGAAAAATATTAACACAGTCTCTTAGTACATTCATGTTTACACAATATATTTTTTTTAATGAAGTTGTTTGGACAATATACAAGGCAGTAATCAAGAAATGCTTGCATTATGTTATTTAGAATGTCTAGTTTATCCCATTGTTGAGCACTATTACAAAATTATTCCATTTTTCTCTTATAGCAAAATATTATTAAAATGTATTTACTTTTCATATTGTTGAACGTCACTGGAAAGTTAATTAGTTTCTTCCGTTAACTAATGGTTTTTTTTAAAATTGTTATAACGTGTCCCATTGGTGAATATTGTTAACCAATTTTGTTAACAATTTGTTCCGTTGCTGGAGATCATTAGAAAATTAATTGACCCGTTGGTGAACATGATTTGAAAATTATTTATTTTGTTATATTGCTGATCATCAATTTTAATAAATTCGAATTTGCCCTGTTGGTCAACATTGTTACAATTTTAATTTGTTCCGCTGCTGGACTACATTAGAAAATTATTAATTTTTAACCGTTTGCTGAAAATCATAATTTTAATTGCTCGTTTGTTGAAAATTATAAAATAATGATTTAATTAGCACCGTTGCTAAACATTATTAAATATTTATTTAATGTTTCCTGTCGCTAAACATTATAACATAATTGTTTATTTTGAGTTGTAGGTGAACATTATGCCAGAATTATTTAATTAGCCCCGTAGCTGAACATCATAACAAATTATTCGGGTAACCCTGTAGATAAACATCATAAAATAATTATTTAAATAGCCATGTAGATAAACATCATAAAATAATTATTTAAGTAGCCCTGTAGATAAACATCATAAATAATTATTTAAGTAGCCATGTAGATAAACATCATAAAATAATTATTTAAGTAGCCCTGTAGATAAACATCATAAAATAATTATTTAAGTAGCCCTGTAGATAAACATTATAAAAAATAATTATTTAAGTAGCCCTGTAGATAAACATCATAAAATAATTATTTAAGTAGCCCTGTAGATAAACATCATAAAATAATTATTTAAGTAGCCCTGTAGATAAACATCATAAAATAATTATTTAAGTAGCCCTGTAGATAAACATTATATAAATAATTATTTCAGTAGCCCTGTAGATAAACATCATAAATAATTATTTAAGTAGCCCTGTAGATAAACATCATAAAATAATTATTTAAGTAGCCCTGTAGATAAACATCATAAATAATTATTTAAGTAGCCCTGTAGATAAACATCATAAAATAATTATTTAAGTAGCCATGTAGATAAACATCATAAAATAATTATTTAAGTAGCCCTGTAGATAAACATCATAAAATAATTATTTAAGTAGCCCTGTGGATAAACATCAAAAAATAACTATTTGGGTAGCCTTGTAGCTGAACATTACAAAATAATTATTTTATTAGTCCTGTTTTTAAACAACAATAGAACATTCCTTTTCCTTAATTCTAAAAGTGATAATAAAATTATTTACTTTCTACTGTTGCTGGCCATATAAGAATCCCGTCACTTTATTGAAATTCATTAGGAAATTATATAATTTTATAATATAAAATAAAATACATTTTGTAATGTTTCTGAATGTCATTACAAATTAATTTTATGTATTTTGCTGCTGGACATCATTAGATAATTCTTTTTTATATAATTAATTTGTCCCATTACTGAACATTACTTTTTTATATATTTAATTTTTTTAAATATTTTTAGACAAATTATGTCATTTGTTCAGCTGATGAGCATTTCCACAAAAATTAGTTATTTTTCTTTTTTTTAACTGCACATTATAAATATTATGTCCATTAATATCTTTGCCGTAGCATGTTTGTACGCTAACAATTTTATAGGAGCATAGGACGGCATCAACAAATATTCTCCACTTTTACCGATCTCTGGTTGTTTTCTGTATAATCCCTTTAGTTCAGTATCCAGAAAATTCTCCAAAAGACTCCGTCTCCAGGTCTGTTTGGGACGACCCCTTTTCCATTTTTCTTGCGGTTTCACCAAGTGCTTTCTAGTGACACTCGACTGTCTCTTCCGCCTAGTATGCAAGACACATAGCCATTTTTTCTTCTTAGTCTGGGTTATCATGGGTTCCTGTCCAGCTCTAAATTGGGTATCTTCTTCTTTTGTCAGCACACTGTTACCGTGTTGTTAACCCAGTGTCGTGGTTTTATGTATTTGTCTTGTGCTTCTCTGCTTTTGTCAGCATTCTGTTACCTGTAGTTGTTAACCCAGTGTCGTGGTTTTATGTATTTGTCTTGTGCTTCTCTGCTTTTGTCAGCACACTGTTACCGTGTTGTTAACCCAGTGTCGTGGTTTTATGTATTTGTCTTGTGCTTCTCTGCTTTTGTCAGCACACTGTTACCGTGTTGTTAACCCAGTGTCGTGGTTTTATGTATTTGTCTTGTGCTTCTCTGGTGACTTGTGTGATGATTTTCTTAGTACCCTGGCAGAATCCAACTACGTTATCTATCCACCTTTTCCTCAGTTTTCCTCTCGTTTTCCTTCCTGATATTCTGTTGTGGAAAGCTTCATAGGCAGTTTGGTCTGTTCGCATTTTTACTAAGTGGCCAAATCACTTCATTCTGTTTCGCTATATAGTTCAAGCACGGTCTTGTTCCAACCTTTTCTCTGATGCTGGTATTCGTAACTCGGTGCATTGGGTATAAAATTGGGTATAAAATTACAAATAAAATTGTGTATAAAATTGGGTATAAAATTGGATATAAAATTGGGTATAAAATTACAAATAAAATTGTGTATAAAATTGTGTATAAAATTACAAATAAAATTGGGTATAAAATTGTGTATAAAATTGGGTATAAAATTGGGTATAAAATTGGATATAAAATTGGGTATAAAATTACAAATAAAATTGGGTATAAAATTGTGTATAAAATTGGGTATAAAATTGGATATAAAATTGTGTATAAAATTGATAAAATTATAAAATTGGTATAAAATTGATATAAAATTGATATAAAATTGTGTATAAAATTGAATAAAATTGTATAAAATTGTATAAAATTGGTATAAAATTGGATATAAAATTGTAAAGTATAAAATTGGATATAAAATTGATATAAAATTGGTATAAAATTGGTATAAAATTGTGTATAAAATTGTGTATAAAATTGGATATAAAATTGGTATAAAATTGTGTATAAAATTGGATATAAAATTGGTATAAAATTGGTATAAAATTGGTTATAAAATTGGTATAAAATTGGTATAAAATTGATAAAATTGGGTATAAAATTAGGTATAAAATTGATATAAAATTGGATATAAAATTGGTATAAAATTATAAATGATAAAATTGATATAAAATTGGGTATAAAATTAAATAAAATTGTGTATAAAATTGATATAAAATTGGTATAAAATTGTATAAAATTATAAAATTGGTATAAAATTGGGTATAAAATTGTATAAAATTGTGTATAAATTGATATAAAATTGGGTATAAAATTGATAAAATATAAGTATAAAATTATATAAAATTGTGTATAAAATTGATATAAAATTGGGTATAAAATTACAAATAAAATTAGGTATAAAATTAGGTAAAAATTGGTATAAAATTGGGTATAAAATTAATAAAATTAGGTATAAAATTAGGTATAAAATTGGTATAAAATTAGGTATAAAATTGGTATAAAATTGGTATAAAATTGGGTATAAAATTAGGTATAAAATTAGGTATAAAATTGGATAAATGAAAACTATTCTTCCTGTCCAGAGAAATGTGGCGTTTTTTTTTTCTATTGAAATAGCTCTTGCTCTATCTTTGGCTTACAAATGAAATTCATTGTGCTTATTTCCTTTTTCCTACTTTCTAATTTTTTTCTGGTCTGTTTTCTTTTCCCAAAAATACTTCAACGTTCCGCACTAAGTTCACTCAGCGTGTACCTCCCACTGGAGACATTTTGTCTTCTTCCCTCAAACTTCTCCTTTTTGTGTCCCATTTATTATATTTGTTCCTCTATTCATAAATTAAACTCTTCTGTCCATCATTTCACCCTAAAACATACACAAAGGCGGTTCCCAACCTTTACACTTACACGGATCATTTCTTTGAGTATTGTCTTTGTCATTTCTTCTATTCAACCCTCTGTTTGCTTTGGCTGGTTGAATACAGACACGCCGCTGTTTGCCAATGGTATCAGGTTTTCCTTTCAAAAATGTCAGTGGTGTTCTGAGTTTTAAATGGGTCTTTCCCAGTTACAGTCAAATTCGACATTATAAATTAGAACCTGTATAAAATATAAAATATGAAAAAGACGTTTGAATACCGAAATTGGAAATGTTTTTAATATTATAATAGTATTTGTACTAGTAGTTGTAATAGTAAAATAGTATTTGTTCACAACCAACCACCAATAACAGCATACAATAAAAAGAGATCGGTACTAGAGTTAAGGGAAGACCAAGAAAAAGATGGATAGACAATATCAAGACCACACTACATAAACACGGATATAACACAACAAGGGCGACTCATCTGGCCCTAGAACGCAAATTAAAGCTCCCATCCCTACGCTTAACGATAAGAGTGGACAGCCAACTACATCTTTCATCTGGGAATAGACAATAGATAGATAGATAGTATTTTTTTTGTGGGTGTAAAGAATAGAACCACTGTTACCTGCCACGCATGTCGTAAGAGGCGTCAAAGGGAAAAGGTTTTGAATAAAATCGGATGCACATGTCCTAAATGTGTAGAAGTCTATGCGTTTAGGGGCCTACCAAACCAATGTGCAACGTATACACGTTCTTGGCAAAGATCAAACATATCACAAAGAGTGATTAAAATTGGTCGTAAAGAACGAACGCAAAAGAAGAAGAAGAAGTTACATAAGAAATAAAACTAAACTAAACTGTATTTGCTTACTTACTTTTTTTCTCCGCTCCTCAGGACATAGGGCCTACATATTGATCCATGTATTTTTCCAGGTTTCAAATAGTTTTCTTTATGGTGTCTTAGAATAGTTCAGCATTCTTCAGTTCCTCAAGAAGGCTCCATCTTCAAGTCTGTTTATGTCGTTCTCTATTCCGTTTCCCTGCAGGTTCCACTTAAGTGCTTGTCTAGTGACACTCGACTGTGTCTTCCGTAGGGTATGCCCGGTCCATCGACATTTTATCCCCAGACCTAGGTCATCATTGGACATTTTGTTTTTAGTTTCTGTAACTGCGTCCTTTTTAAAATGGATGGGTAGTTACCCATCGCACAACCCCCAACCTGGAGGATCAGAAGGTCAGATTTAGTCACACCTCTCTCCTTTGACCCGTCCAGCTTGGGTAACACTTTCAGAAACAATTTTGCTTCCGGTATAGCTATCCCCCTCTTCACGAAGTCCTCTCATTCCTTAGCTACCCCTTCTACACGTAACCCTCTCCTTTCCTTAGCTACCCCTTCTACACGTAACCCTCTCCTTTCCTTAGCTACCCCTTCTACACGTAACCCTCTTCTTTCCTTAGCTACCCCTTCTACACGTAACCCTCTCCTTTCCCTTTGTACCCTTCTACACGTAACCCTCTCATTCCTTAGCTACCCCTTCTACACGTAACCCTCTCCTTTCCTTAGCTACCCTTCTACACTGTAACCCTCTCTTTCCTTAGCTACCCCTTCTACACGTAACCCTCTCCTTTCCTTAGCTACCCCTTCTACACGTAACCCTCTTCTTTCCTTAGCTACCCCTTCTACACGTAACCCTCTCCTTTCCTTAGCTACCCCTTCTACACGTAACCCTCTCCTTTCCTTAGCTACCCCTTCTACACGTAACCCTCTCCTTCCTTAGTTACCCTTCTACACGTAACCTCTCCTTTCCTTAGCTACCCTAACCCTCCCTTCCTCTGCTATAAGTGATAACTTCATGGGAGGGAGGAGAGAACTAGTTATACACGACATTATTGCAAGTTTTTGTAAATATGTTAACATTATAGATCTGTTATATATATTTTTTTTTCCGATCCAGAAGCACTTAAGCTCTTCGGCTCGGTGTCATGGACATGGTAACCCTTCGGCTCGGTGCCACGAACACCGTAAATCTGGGAACCTGTAGCTTTTCTGTCAGTCCGCGGAGTTGAACCAGCATTTACAGAGGACTAGTCACCCGTAGTCCAACGCGCTATGAACACGCTGGGCACGCGGGCATCTGTTATATATGGCCTTTTATCGTCTTTACTGTTTAGTTAGTTAGTTAGTCTTTCCTCTTGGGCCTGTGGGCGGCGCATAGGGCAGAGGTCATAGCTCTCCATGTCTCGCGGTTCGTTGCTATCTGTTTTAGGTCTTAATGTTTGCTAGGCCCATCGTTGAGCCTTCTCTGATGATGGTTCTACGCAGAGTCTCTCTTGGTCTTCCTCGTTTTCTTTTCCCTCTGGTGTCCATATGAGGGATTGGTAAGGAGTCTTCTCTCATCCATTCTAAGTGTGTGGCCGATGTAGTTCCAGCGGCGCTTTCATAAAATTTGATACATTTTCTTGCTTGGTCTCTTGTCTTATTTACTGTTTACTGACGGTCAATTGGCAAGTGTTTTACTGTGACAGCTTCTGAGTTTGCGCTTGTCTTTTTTATCTTTCAGCTCATCCTTAAGTCTCTTTTCAAAAGATTCTACACCTTTTCGTAATGTTCTTTTCTACATAACTCGGCCATTAGCTAGTTTTTTTCCAATTTGCGAAGCCGATAGAAAAGTTCTTCATTGAGGCCTTGCAGACATCCTTATATCTGAGCAGGGGTCTGCCTTGCTGATTCTTCCCTTCCAAAAGTTCACAGAACAACATTTGTTTTGGTATGCGGGAATTTTTCTCATATACCCTAGTCACCTTAGTCTTCTACTGCTGATCATGCTGCGCATATATATATATACAGGGGCGGCTCCTCATTAAGGGCCATTGGGGCCCGGCCCCACCAAAAATCGAAAGGGGGAATAACTTCCCGAAATAGACAAATAATAGTAAATACTCCAAAAACCATGATTTGTCCGAAATTTTGTGTCTGGCCCACCAAGAAAAATGACCATGAGCTGCTACTATATATATATATATATATATTCGGAAGGTCGTGAGGTATATAAGACTGGACGAAAAAAAAAAAAAATTGATTACTGTTATGCATCCGGTAGATTTCGTTCAAATTAAAATATTCTGTGTTCAAAAATTTTAAGACGAACTATAGTTATATTATGTAACTGCAAGCAAGTGTCCCTATGTTTGTAACTTTTTTTTCTGCACGATGTTTCCCGTGTGACATTTTCCTGTAAACATGTTGTCAACGAATGCGATAATTTTACTGCTACTTTTGTTTTCTGCAAGTTAATTTGCTTTGCTCGTCGATAGGTCTATACTTACTTGATCTTTTGCATTGCTGACTAGTTTACGTGTCAAATTTCGCTTCGCAGACATTCTAGAAAGTGCTCTGTTGTGCAGAGAATACTGAAGATTTGTTTGTCAATAAAAGTTTATTTTCTACTACGTGTGTCCTAGCTGGTAACACAATGGCTCGATTAATCAGAGCTGTAATGACATGATAAGTGGAGCGTCTGGTTGAAGGGATTAGAGCGAGGCTTTCATGCAAGAGACCCGTGTTCAATACAAGGTATGGCCAACGAGGTTTTTTTTCTGTCGGGAGCGTAAAGAAAATTTAACCTGAACAGTTTTGCAGCAACTGCACAAGCCATAACGTTAATTGCATATATCCTTTACAGGACTTTGCGAATCAACCCCAAATTTTTAACGCTGTTTGTGATTTTCCTAGGCATTATTACGTTCAGTAGTTTGCCATTGCTTTCTGAACGGGTAGTGCCATCGTCCTTTTGTAAAATCCACTGAAATAATTTGCAACCAAACCGCCCGCAGCGTGATTGGAACTCAGAACGTCAGGGTTAATAGACCGAGTCGCTATCCCCTAAGCCACAGACGCCACCTGCACTAGAAATACGACCGTTAAATTCCACACAATTTCTTATTGTCCTACACCACTGTCAAAGCTGTATTACAGGGAGTAATGACAGTTTTGTTTTTTCAATGGCGTGATGAACACTAATAAATTGTTAACTGAAGGCATAGCTTTGGTATTAATCAGTGTTTGTTTTACTCTCTCAATATATATATATAAAGCATGCATCATCATCATCAAATGGCCTGTCCTGAGCAGAACTTTGTCACCCAAACAGTCCTCTGGATTTTTTTTCTCTCATAGACCAGATGTCCTGCCTCTGCAGCCGTCATGTTCAAACCATCAGTTACATCCTTAATCCATCCTCTCCCTGGTCTTCCTCTTCTTCTCTTTGCCTGTATGCCTCCTTCCATGATGGTCTTCTCTAGCCCTTCATGTCTTTTTATATGTCTAAAATATCTCAATTTTCTCTTTCTTATTTGTAGCATCAGCCAGTTTTCTTTAATACGAGGGCGCATTGAAAAGTAATGCCTCCAAGTCCATAACTTTGTTAATATACATAATTTACAAATGAAACATATATTTTCAGAAAGCTTGAGATGTACACTACACAATAGAGTCATTATTTTTCGACATAGTCACATCCACGTTCCACACACACACGGCAACGTCGAACTAGTTGTTGCATCCCGTCGAAGAAAAAATCTGATGATTTTTCACGAAGCCAGGTACGCACATCTGCTGCCATATCCTCGTCAGAAGCATATCTGTTTCCCTTGAGATGTTCCTTGAGCTTTGGGAACAGGAAAAGTCACAAGGTGCCAAATCGGGGCTATATGGTGGGTGCGCTAAAATGTCGTCAAAATTTAGACGCTCTAATGCTGCCGCTGTTTGTCTACTGGTGTGGACGAGCATTGTCATGTTGAAGGACTGCGTGTTTTCCAGGACGAACACGTAGCAGTCTTGCCCGTAGTTTCTTCATCGTTTCCACATACCGATCAGAATTGACAGTATTGCCGCGTTCCAAAAATTATGTGTGGATTACGCCCTGGCAGTCCCAAAATTGGTCATCAAAACTTTTCCCGCTGACGCGACAGTTTTGAATTTTTTTGGGTGGGTGAGTTTTTGTGCCTGTATTCCATAGACTGGCGCTTGTTTTCAGGGTCGTAATGATGCCCATGACTCATCGCCAGTGACAATTCGGCAGATAAAGTCATCGCCTTCTCGTTCATATCGCATCAGGTGTTCCTGACATGTCTGATGTCGGCGATGTTTCATTTCCGGTGTCAGCATGCGAGGGACCCATCTTGCACAAACTTTCCTATACCCTAGCAATACATGAATAATGTGATGTACTCGTTCAGTCGAAATTTCAAGCATTGTAGCGACATCTTTTGCTTGATGCGGCGATTGACATGAATCAGTTCGTCCACGCGAGCTTGGTGTTGTTCATCCACGCTGTAATTGGTCGTCCGCTGCGAACCTGATCATGCAAGGTCATCGTCGCTGGATTTTCGCCTTTAACAGTCCTTGCCCACCTCCTAACAGTACTCACATCCACACAGGCGTCACCATATACCGCTCTCATTCTCCGATGCATGTCGATGGGAACACAACCTTCGGCCGTTAAGAATTCAATCACAGCTCTTTGCTTCAACCGAATTTCCATGTATGACGCCATCTTGGATAATGTTGTGCGCATGCGCAACATTCCAGACACTTGACACTTACTGTCCTGAACACACACTTACATATACTTTATTCTGATATCGGTGTCAATTGCCTCCGAACACTATTAACAAAGTTATGGACTTGGAGGCATTACTTTTCAATGCACCCTCGTACATATATATGTGTGTACGGAAACACGTCGCCAAAGGCACACATACCTGGAGAAAATAGGTAGAAAGGTGTGTTATGTTATATTTTGAACAGATTATTATCAAAGACGCAGTAGAAAAGAGATTTGAATCTCATGAAACCTGCTTCAATACAATATTTCTACCCACATTATGCTATCAGTGCCAAACCTGGACGCTGACATCAAACGATATTAAAAAAACTAGCCGCAAAAGAAAGGAAGTGTCTACGCCGAATGCTGAGAGTAATTAATAAGAAGAGATCTGCTCATAAATGAAGACACCATGAAAAAAGTAGTTACAACATCAGTATTGAACTTCATCAAGAAACAACAATTTAACTGGTTCGATCACATATGCGGTATTAAACCCTTCAGGCGGTTTGGAAAACAGCCCAACACAGTACGGTTTGGAAAACAGCCCAACACAGTACGGTTTGGAAAACAGCCCAACACAGTATTAGAACCAAGATTAATATATATCGCAGCTACGTGCTAATACGAATATCAAAGCAGGCATTGAAGTGGGATGCAAAGGGTTCAAGAAAGAGAGGTCGACCTAAGGAGACCCTGAAACGAACTTTGCTGAGAGAGGCAGGAAATATCGGTCCCAGTTCCATGGAGGAGATTGAGCGAGTTGCCCAGGATAGAGCGGTATGGATAAATTACTTGCAGGCCCTATGTAACGTATAACGGTACGAGAGGAATTATTATTATGTGCTATCAACGTTACTATATAGATCAGACTGCTGGAGAACGACAGAACAAGATATGTCAAAGCTCTACATCATCCATGCAAATTCTCCTCGCATGATCTTACTCGCGTTCTACTCAAATACTATCTCTAAGAATCGCTTACACAGTGTCAACAAGAGAAAATGAATACCATCATTCAAAAGAGACAGGGTTCTCTGTGGCCTAAAGGTTGGGTGTTCGTCTGTCGTGCCAAAAGTACCAGGTTCGCTTCCTCATATAGCCATCTGGATATTTTTTCAGAGATCCCTGATCTCAGTGTAGATGAAATCGAGTACCTAATACTATCGGAGACGGATAATAAAACGTAAGTTCCGTGTTCAATTTGAGCACGTAAAAGAACCCTTTGGCAGTTTAATTTCGAGATAAGCAGACTGGAAAGCCGCTTCTCTTGCAAAATTTATTAGTTAATTCATAAATAAAATTTCTACAAAAATTTCGTCTCCATCTTTAAAATTACATCAGGGACCCTCGCCGGTGATACGGAGTACGTGTACTGTAGTTGAGATCTTCCTGTGTAAGAAACAGATCGGTGCACACATGGTTACTCACCGAAGTGCAATAATGATAGTCCTATCAAATTAATTAATCAAAAGAGACGCTTTAAATGGAGCAAACTTGTGATACGAATGGAGACAAACTCTGCCTCGAAAACTGCACTGAGATGGGCACCAGTGTGTAAACAAAAAACGTGGAAGACCCAAAACGACATGAAGAAGAATAGTAGAACAGAGAAGAATATGGAACGACATGGAGAAGAATAGTAGAAAAGAAATGAATTACGGCTGGAACACAATATAGAGGAGGGCCAAGAGCAGAGAAGAGTGGCATGCATTTGTTGCTTCCCTAAGCACCAAGGGTGTCGCAGAATGGAGACTGAAGAATCGACTCTACATGTCTGTTTATTGAATGGAATTCAACATTCTAAATACCTGCACAAATCCACCTCACCATCACTGAACTATTCCGATTCTCCTTCTTCTATTCCACCATTTACTTCTTTATAGAAGTGTGGGGGGTGGGTGGAAGGGGGGTGAAGTGATCTTGTGTGTGCTTGTTCTAACACACTTTGTAAGCTGTGATTCATTTTCTTAAGGCTGTTCCTGATGCCGTCGCTAGATTGTATGTATATATTTCAATGTAACTATAGCTATCTGAATATTAACCCAGATGGTTATCATATATATCTATATACCATCTGTTACATACCAAGGCCTGTTTAATACTAGCGCAGGCGGTAAATTAATAAACTGGCGCAATAAATTTTCAAAAATATAAAATGATAAGCGCTCGAGTTTGATTATCATCATCAAGTAGCTTGTCTTGAGCAGAATTTGTCATCCTAACAGTCCCTCTGAAGATCTCTCTGTCAAAGGTCTATATAACCGTCATGCTCAAATCATAAGTTGCATTCTGAATCCATCTTTTTCGTGGTCTTCCTCTTTTCCTCTTTGCCGGGATACCTCCTTCCATAATCATCTTCTCCAACCTTTCGTGTCTCTTTATATGTTCACAATATATGTTTATATACAGGGTGTTCAACTTCAAAGCAGCCTATGAATGGAGCTAATCTGGCATATATGTATGGAAATGAGAAGGTTCAGTTATGACGTAGTATAGGTCAAGGTTGTGTGATGGTGTGTAATTGTAGTGCGGAAAGGGGCGATGAACAAATGTGACGTAGGACGAGCTAGTCAGAACCGGTTTAAATAGTAAATAAACACAACGGGATAGGTTATCTGGCAACTTTCGATTTGTCAATGGGGCTGCAATTATCTTGAACACCCTGTATTTTCTAAATTATTGGTTAAGTTTACTTCAGTTGTGCCCATTGTTACTAGCAGAACTATGAAGGGGTTCTCTATGGCTAAGTGGTTAAGCCCTTTGCCTTGTGAGTCGAAGGTCGTGGGTTCGAATCCGAACCGCGCCGTTCTGTTCACGAGTGCAATTTTTTCAGAGACCCTAAGATTGTTGCTGGAGCTACGGAGTTCGTGCTTTGTGCAATATTCTCTGCAGGTGACGTGCCATTTCTGCGGAGAGGGACCAAGCCATATGGGGTAAAACCCGGTGCAATGAAGTAAATCCTTCGGATTTAAATCCTTTAAAACTACGAATATATCATAGATCATCTTTGGAGCATTTCTAGTTGATGTCTCTGTAGATAAGAGGTTACGCCGTTGCTTGGCGTTTTGAAGGTCGCGGGTTTGAATCCGGGCCGTACAGTTTTCTTCTCAAGTTCATTTTTAAAAGATACCCCCTAGATGTTGCTGTTGCTTCGGAGTTTCGAGCTTTGTACAATATCTCGGCAGATGGTGTGTCATTTCAGCGGAGTGGGACCGAGCTATATGGGGTAAAGCCCAGTGCAATTAAGTCAGTCTTTCGGCTTTAGACCCTTTAAAACATTTCTTAATCTCTATCCATGTTGTGTGTGTATAAGTATATATATATATATATATATATATAAATATATATTAATATGTGTCTCTGTGAGTGTGTGTATATATATGTGTGTGTCTCTGTGTGTATGTGTGTTTGTGTGTGTGTGTGTGTGTGTTTTGGTGGAGGATTAAAGTTTCCTTGTGAATAGATGTTCCCTTTGCAACCAAATCTTCATTCTCAGACCTCATGTCTTTATGGATACCGACCTACTGACCTCCATTCTGAGAATGCCTTGTTTAGTAGATATTTGTAACAAATTTTCTTTCAAATTTTAGTCTGTATGTTAACCGTGTTTTGTTTCCATTGATGAAGTTCTCTTGGTAGAAGAGAAAATCATGGTTTAGTCTGTATGTTAACCTTGTTTTGTTTCCATTGATGAAGTTCTCTTGGTAGAAGAGAAAATCATGGTTGAGTCTGTATGTTAACCGTGTTTTGTTTCCATTGATGAAGTTCTCTTGGTAGAAGAGAAAATCATGGTTTAGTCTGTATGTTAACCGTGTTTTGTTTCCATTGATGAAGTTCTCTTGGTAGAAGAGAAAATCATGGTTTAGTCTGTATGTTAACCGTGTTTTATTTCCATTGATGAAGTTCTCTTGGTAGAAGAGAAAATCATGGTTTAGTCTGTATGTTAACCGTGTTTTGTTTCCATTGATGAAGTTCTCTTGGTAGAAGAGAAAATCATGGTTGAGTCTGTATGTTAACCGTGTTTTGTTTCCATTGATGAAGTTCTCTTGGTAGAAGAGAAAATCATGGTTGAGTCTGTATGTTAACCTGTTTTGTTTCCTGATGAAGTTCTCTTGGTAGAAGAGAAAATCATGGTTTAGTCTGTATGTTAACCGTGTTTTGTTTCCATTGATGAAGTTCTCTTGGTAGAAGAGAAAATCATGGTTTAGTCTGTATGTTAACCGTGTTTTGTTTCCATTGATGAAGTTCTCTTGGTAGAAGAGAAAATCATGGTTGAGTCTGTATGTTAACCGTGTTTTGTTTCCATTGATGAAGTTCTCTTGGTAGAAGAGAAAATCATGGTTTAGTCTGTATGTTAACCGTGTTTTATTTCCATTGATGAAGTTCTCTTGGTAGAAGAGAAAATCATGGTTTAGTCTGTACGTTAACCATGTTTTGTTTCCATTGATGAAGTTCTCTTGGTAGAAGAGAAAATCATGGTATAGTCTGTATGTTAACCGTGTTTTGTTTCCATTGATGAAGTTCTCTTGGTAGAAGAGAAAATCATGGTTTAGTCTGTATGTTAACCGTGTTTTGTTTCCATTGATGAAGTTCTCTTGGTAGAAGAGAAAATCAAGGTTTAGTCTGTATGTTAACCGTGTTTTGTTTCCCTGATGAAGTTCTCTTGGTAGAAGAGAAAATCATGGTATAGTCTGTATGTTAACCGTGTTTTGTTTCCATTGATGAAGTTCTCTTGGTAGAAGAGAAAATTATGGTTTAGTCTGTATGTTAACCGTGTTTTGTTTCCATTGATGAAGTTCTCTTGGTAGAAGAGAAAATCATGGTTTAGTCTGTATGTTAACCTTGTTTTGTTTCCATTGATGAAGTTCTCTTGGTAGAAGAGAAAATCATGGTTGAGTCTGTGTGTTAACCGTGTTTTGTTTCCCTGATGAAGTTCTCTTGGTAGAAGAGAAAATCATGGTTGAGTCTGTATGTTAACCGTGTTTTATTTCCATTGATGAAGTTCTCTTGGTAGAAGAGAAAATCATGGTTGAGTCTGTATGTTAACCGTGTTTTGTTTCCATTGATGAAGTTCTCTTGGTAGAAGAGAAAATCATGGTTTAGTCTGTATGTTAACCGTGTTTTATTTCCATTGATGAAGTTCTCTTGGTAGAA
Organism: Arion vulgaris; assembly: GCA_020796225.1. NCBI lineage: Eukaryota > Metazoa > Mollusca > Gastropoda > Stylommatophora > Arionidae > Arion > Arion vulgaris. The sequence continues at coordinate 43,667,814 of CM036763.1, forward strand.
GAGAAAATCATGGTATAGTCTGTATGTTAACCGTGTTTTGTTTCCATTGATGAAGTTCTCTTGGTAGAAGAGAAAATCATGGTTTAGTCTGTATGTTAACCGTGTTTTGTTTCCATTGATGAAGTTCTCTTGGTAGAAGAGAAAATCATGGTTGAGTCTGTATGTTAACCGTGTTTTGTTTCCATTGATGAAGTTCTCTTGGTAGAAGAGAAAATCATGGTTGAGTCTGTATGTTAACCGTGTTTTGTTTCCATTGATGAAGTTCTCTTGGTAGAAGAGAAAATCATGGTTTAGTCTGTATGTTAACCGTGTTTTGTTTCCATTGATGAAGTTCTCTTGGTAGAAGAGAAAATTATGGTTGAGTCTGTATGTTAACCGTGTTTTGTTTCCCTTGATGAAGTTCTCTTGGTAGAAGAGAAAATCATGGTTGAGTCTGTATGTTAACCGTGTTTTGTTTCCATTGATGAAGTTCTCTTGGTAGAAGAGAAAATTATGGTTGAGTCTGTATGTTAACCGTGTTTTGTTTCCATTGATGAAGTTCTCTTGGTAGAAGAGAAAATCATGGTTGAGTCTGTATGTTAACCGTGTTTTGTTTCCATTGATGAAGTTCTCTTGGTAGAAGAGAAAATCATGGTTTAGTCTGTATGTTAACCGTGTTTTGTTTCCCTGATGAAGTTCTCTTGGTAGAAGAGAAAATCATGGTTGAGTCTGTATGTTAACCGTGTTTTATTTCCATTGATGAAGTTCTCTTGGTAGAAGAGAAAATCATGGTTTAGTCTGTATGTTAACCGTGTTTTGTTTCCATTGATGAAGTTCTCTTGGTAGAAGAGAAAATTATGGTTGAGTCTGTATGTTAACCGTGTTTTGTTTCCATTGATGAAGTTCTCTTGGTAGAAGAGAAAATCATGGTTGAGTCTGTATGTTAACCGTGTTTTGTTTCCATTGATGAAGTTCTCTTGGTAGAAGAGAAAATTATGGTTGAGTCTGTATGTTAACCGTGTTTTGTTTCCATTGATGAAGTTCTCTTGGTAGAAGAGAAAATCATGGTTGAGTCTGTATGTTAACCGTGTTTTGTTTCCATTGATGAAGTTCTCTTGGTAGAAGAGAAAATCATGGTTTAGTCTGTATGTTAACCGTGTTTTGTTTCCATTGATGAAGTTCTCTTGGTAGAAGAGAAAATCATGGTTGAGTCTGTATGTTAACCGTGTTTTATTTCCATTGATGAAGTTCTCTTGGTAGAAGAGAAAATCATGGTTTAGTCTGTATGTTAACCGTGTTTTGTTTCCATTGATGAAGTTCTCTTGGTAGAAGAGAAAATCATGGTTGAGTCTGTATGTTAACCGTGTTTTGTTTGCATTGATGAAGTTCTCTTGGTAGAAGAGAAAATCATGGTTTAGTCTGTATGTTAACCGTGTTTTATTTCCATTGATGAAGTTCTCTTGGTAGAAGAGAAAATCATGGTTTAGTCTGTATGTTAACCGTGTTTTGTTTCCATTGATGAAGTTCTCTTGGTAGAAGAGAAAATCATGGTTGAGTCTGTATGTTAACCGTGTTTTGTTTCCATTGATGAAGTTCTCTTGGTAGAAGAGAAAATCATGGTTGTGTCTGTATGTTAACCGTGTTTTGTTTCCATTGATGAAGTTCTCTTGGTAGAAGAGAAAATCATGGTTGAGTCTGTATGTTAACCGTGTTTTGTTTCCCTTGATGAAGTTCTCTTGGTAGAAGAGAAAATCATGGTTGAGTCTGTATGTTAACCGTGTTTTGTTTCCATTGATGAAGTTCTCTTGGTAGAAGAGAAAATCATGGTTGAGTCTGTATGTTAACCGTGTTTTGTTTCCATTGATGAAGTTCTCTTGGTAGAAGAGAAAATCATGGTTTAGTCTGTATGTTAACCGTGTTTTGTTTCCATTGATGAAGTTCTCTTGGTAGAAGAGAAAATCATGGTATAGTCTGTATGTTAACCGTGTTTTGTTTCCATTGATGAAGTTCTCTTGGTAGAAGAGAAAATCATGGTTTAGTCTGTATGTTAACCTTGTTTTGTTTCCATTGATGAAGTTCTCTTGGTAGAAGAGAAAATCATGGTTGAGTCTGTATGTTAACCGTGTTTTGTTTCCATTGATGAAGTTCTCTTGGTAGAAGAGAAAATCATGGTTGAGTCTGTATGTTAACCGTGTTTTGTTTCCATTGATGAAGTTCTCTTGGTAGAAGAGAAAATTATGGTTGAGTCTGTATGTTAACCGTGTTTTGTTTCCATTGATGAAGTTCTCTTGGTAGAAGAGAAAATCATGGTTGAGTCTGTATGTTAACCGTGTTTTGTTTGCATTGATGAAGTTCTCTTGGTAGAAGAGAAAATCATGGTTGAGTCTGTATGTTAACCGTGTTTTGTTTCCATTGATGAAGTTCTCTTGGTAGAAGAGAAAATCATGGTTTAGTCTGTATGTTAACCGTGTTTTGTTTCCATTGATGAAGTTCTCTTGGTAGAAGAGAAAATTATGGTATAGTCTGTATGTTAACCGTGTTTTGTTTCCATTGATGAAGTTCTCTTGGTAGAAGAGAAAATCATGGTTGAGTCTGTATGTTAACCGTGTTTTGTTTCCATTGATGAAGTTCTCTTGGTAGAAGAGAAAATTATGGTATAGTCTGTATGTTAACCGTGTTTTGTTTCCATTGATGAAGTTCTCTTGGTAGAAGAGAAAATCATGGTTGAGTCTGTATGTTAACCGTGTTTTGTTTCCATTGATGAAGTTCTCTTGGTAGAAGAGAAAATCATGGTTGAGTCTGTATGTTAACCGTGTTTTGTTTCCATTGATGAAGTTCTCTTGGTAGAAGAGAAAATCATGGTTTAGTCTGTATGTTAACCGTGTTTTGTTTCCATTGATGAAGTTCTCTTGGTAGAAGAGAAAATCATGGTTTAGTCTGTATGTTAACTGTGTTTTGTTTCCTGATGAAGTTCTCTTGGTAGAAGAGAAAATCATGGTTTAGTCTGTATGTTAACCGTGTTGTGTTTCCCTGATGAAGTTCTCTTGGTAGAAGAGAAAATTATGGTATATCCTTTAGAGGACGTCATCATCAACCACAGTAAACAGTCGTAGATTTTCTAAGCACCACTTATACGTACAGTAGTTTGTCATTGCTTTCTGACCAGTGAGGTCTATTTTTATAGTTCGCAAATATCAACGCTAACAAATTTGCTTCTAAATTGTCCACCGCGGAGTTTGTACCGGTATTCTTGTTGCGATCGAGCTCATCACTGATAAGCCCATCTTGGTAGATAAATAATAATAATAATTCATCTCGTACTGTTATACGTTAGATAGGGCCTTCAAGCAATTTCTCCATACCACTCTATCCTGGGCAACTCGCTCAAATCTCCTCCATGGAACTGAGACCGATATTTATAGCTTCTCTCAGAAAAGTTCGTTTCAGGGTCTCACTATGTCATCTCTTTCTTGAACCCTTTGTTTCCACTTCAATGCCTTCGTTGATCATTTCTCAATGTATGCCCAACATATCTCCATCGTCTCCTTCTTATAACAGTTGTTACTAGTTGTTGACCAGACATTATCTTGGTAGATACGATGGTGTATTTGATTTTCTCGTTCTTGACTCAGAAACATTACTTTCAGTACTTTTCCTGTTGCTAATCTAGCACATATATATATATATATATATATATATATATATATATATATATATATATATATATATATATATATATATATATAGTTATCTATCGATCTAGATATACAGATATATATAGATATATCCCCGGCAAATTGACGGCTTTGTCCGTGTGAACGCACGGATTTTCTGATGCCAAGTAAACACAATTATGCCGATTCACTGTTCCATTAAGCTTAAATTGTTCTTCTTTAGAACAAAACAAAGGTCATGCGTTACATGGATAAAACAGTTAATTTATTGGTGTCAATGTTGGTGTCGATTGTCAGCAATCATTTAATAGGACCATTCTTTTTTGAAGGCACTGTTACTGGTCAAGTGCACGTAGACACGGTACACATATCTATTTTACCTGTCATTCATGCACGTTATGGGAATGGTGAATTTTTCTTACAGTAAGACGGTGCACCACCACACTACCACTGAGACTTTCGAGCCCACCTGGATGAGTATTTGCAAGGACATTGGATATGACGAAAGGGGACAGAAGGGTTTCCAGCCCGTTTTACTGATTTAACACCTCCTGTCTTCTGTTTCAGTTTCAGTTTGGAATACCTTCATTGCACTCCGGACATGTCCATAGGTGCTCCGATCTCCTTCGCAATATCTCCAACAACGTCCAGCTACTGACCGAACCAGTTCGATTTTGATTGATGAGCCTACTCGTATACTTGTTGTACTGTTCTTTTCTTGCCACACCAATCTTCAAACCCTGCTCCGCAACTAGCAGTTGACGTGGATTGGTTTAGATGAAAATCTTTCTGCGGCCACGCTATGAGGGCGTTCAAGATGTCCGCTCTGTCCATTGGCTAGCCCTCTGATATAGCGGCAGAGCCAGCCAGTCTCTCTGCTCTCTCATTGTCAACGACACCCATGTGCCCGGAACAAAGACAAGTGTAATTCTGCAAATTGTTGACGCCTGCAGTGACTCAGTCCATTGCCTAGTGCGCACGAATCGGCCTCCACCGTTTGGATCATACTCAATGAGTCCCTCAGAATTCACGCATGAGAGTAGTTTTGTGACTCTAGCCAGAATAGTGCATTGGTCACCGTCAGTACCTCCATTGTCATGCTGCTTGTTGTCATACTAAATGCACCACTGGCTTCCTTGACCATTCTGCCACCTGAGCTTGCAGAGAAGACCCATGAACACGTTTCGTGACGAACTACTGATCCATCCGTGCAACTCACATCGTCCTCTGCATTGCAGTTTTCATCGATGATGGCTTTGACGTCTGCATCCAACGCAACGGGATTTCCCTCTCTGCAAAAAAAAAGCTTGCAGTGTTCTATCAAACATATATAAATTCCAGCCCCCCTCCAACTGAAATTTGGTCAGGTTTCCAGGTCAGTTATGCAGCCAATATTAGAGATGGATGTGTTTCATATCCTGTGTCTCTCGTCTTCTACCTTCGGGGTGCATATACATGTTGTCGTGTATCGCAAGATGAGTTAATTAAACTTGGATTCTTCGAAAGGAGTTCATTTTGTTTCTCCATATTTGTTGGTCTACACGCTCTCATATAACCAAAAAAGTCCTGTCCTTAGGTTGAAACACAGCCATCTCTAATATTGGGCTACATAACTAACCGGAAAATTGTTACCAAATTTCAGTTGGGGTGGGGGCTGGAATTTATATATCTTTGATAGAATACTGCAAGCTTTTTTGCAATTTTATTCAATTCTGTGAGTCTATTGTTATTTATTGGTGAAAATATTCATAATATTGATATTCCTTATTGTTAAACTTAACTTGTTGCATAATATAACTTCGATTTAGCATTTTGTGTTGATTTTAAAATGAATTCGTCATTATACAACAATACTGGAATGCGAGGTCAAGTGACCGGTTGTGGTCTGATTTCCCATAAATTTTACCTGAGTTCGCCGGCCGTATGAGTTTAGAGTTGGCTGTGGGTTGAAAGAACATACCTCGTATTAAAGATTCTTTAAATCCCTACTGGATGAGCATGTGACCGAATATATTAGAGAGCGGGCAGTTTTTTTTAATCCACTACTAAGCAAACAATCAAATCGGCCAAACCGAAGTTTCTTAAGGATTAAATTGAAACGGGAATCACACTGACACTTGAAGCAACATGGCGAGTTTACTAACAATTACACTACCTCGGCTCTTATATATATATATATATATCTTGGGAGAGAGAGAGAGAGAGAGAGAACTAACTAGAACATTATGGTGATATCGATATTTATCTTATATACAAGAATCCGCTTGCATGGTGTCGGGGCCCGAAAGGGAAGCGAAGAATAGTACTACTGCGACATACAAGGCATAGCGTAAGAGGTGACTGAAGTAGGGGCTTAGGGAAGCTACCCTAGTAAATAAAAAGCGTCACAGAATTGGATTTGCTGGCCTACTTGAAGGCGCGTAACTAGCACAACGTACAATCGCTCCTGGGCTCAGATCAGATACAGATCACACAGAGTGGTTAAGAAGTGGTCGATATGAAGCGTTCGAAGAAGAAGCAGATATGCAAGATTCGCTAGATAAATCAGACGTATAGAAAACAATATTTAAGACTGGAACAAGTTACCAATCGATTATAGTAGTTACTAAAACTGGCATGTATAAGCAGTTCTATATGTCGCTTGTCTCCTTTAGCGGGTGACGCTGGTTGTTTGTATATCGATCCTGAAGAATTCTCTCTCTCTCTCTCTCTCTCTCTATCTCTGTCTCTATCTCTCTCTTACCGAAGATGATCTCATTGCACTGGGTTTTATCCTAAATGCTCAGGTCCCTCTCCACAGAAATGGCACGCCACTGTCAAGATTATTCACAAAGCACGAACTACGTAGCTCGGTAACAATCATAGTGGTCCTCTGAAAGAAAAATTGACTCGAACAGCACAGAGACTTGTCTCCAGATTGTAACCCAGCGACCACAGCACTAGACAGAACTACTTAACGCTTTATTTACAACGATATGTCAACGAATAAGCTCCTATTTTCGTGAACAAAGCTAAATCTCACTCTAGAGTTTACAACGATATGAACAACAGAACTAACTCTCACGCTAGAGTTTACAACGATATGAACAACAGAACTAAATCTCAGCTTAGAGTTTACAACGATATGAACAACAGAACTAAATCTCATTCTAGAGTTTACAACAATATGAACAACAGAACTAAATCTCACGCTAGAGTTTACAACGATATGAACAACATAACTAAATCTCACGCTAGAGTTTACAACGGTATGAACAACAGAACTAAATATCCTGCTAGAGTTTACAACGATATGAACAACAGAACTAAATCTCACGCTAGAGTTTACAACGATATGAACAACAGAACTAAATCTCATGCTAGAGTTTACAACGATATGAACAACAGAACTAAATCTCACGTTAGAGTTTACAACGATATGAACAACAGAACTAAATCTCACGTTAGAGTTTACAACGATATGAACAACAGAACTAAATCTCACTCTAGAGTTTACAACGATATGAACAACAGAACTAAATCTCACGCTAGAGTTTACAACGATATGAACAACAGAACTAAATTCACCTAGAGTTTACAACGATAGAACAACAGAACTAAATCTCACGCTAGAGTTTACAACGATATGAACAACAGAACTAAATCTCACTCTAGAGTTTACAACGTATGAACAACAGAACTAAATCTCACGCTAGAGTTTACAACATAGACCAACTAAATCTCATGCTAGAGTTTACAACGATATGAACAACATAACTAAATTCCTGCTAGAGTTTACAACGATATGAACAACAGAACTAAATCTCATGCTAGAGTTTACAACGATATGAACAACAGAACTAAATCTCATTCTAGAGTTTACAACAATATGAACAACAGAACTAAATCTCACGTTAGAGTTTACAACGATATGAACAACAGAACTAAATCTCACGTTAGAGTTTACAACGATATGAACAACAGAACTAAATCTCACACTAGAGTTTACAACGATATGAACAACAGAACTAAATCTCACTCTAGAGTTTACAACGATATGAACAACAGAACTAAATCTCACTCTAGAGTTTACAACGATAAGAACAACAGAACTAAATCTCACGCTAGAGTTTACAACGATATGAACAACAGAACTAAATCTCACACTAGAGTTTACAACGATATGAACAACAGAACTAAATCTCACTCTAGAGTTTACAATCTATGAACAACAGTAACTAAATCTCATGGGTTAAGTTACAACATGAACTAAATCTCATGTTAGAGTTTACAACATAGAAACCTAAATCTCATGTTAGAGTTTACAACGATATGAACAACATAACTAAATCTCATGCTAGAGTTTACAACGATATGAACAACAGAACTAAATCTCACACTAGAGTTTACAACGATATGAACAACAGAACTAAATCTCATGCTAGAGTTTACAACGTATGAACAACAAACTAAATCTCAGTAGAGTTTACAACGATATGAACAACAGAACATTTCATTTACTTTGTAATTGTGACTGCCACAGAGATAGCCGAGAAAAAATTAATATGATTATAATAATAATAATAAAGCCCATAACCCGTTAGGGTCGTAGAGGTGTCACTGGGAAGACATCAGCACAAAAGCACGCCATGAATCTCTTCTTCAATCCTCGGGCGAGTGGAAAACTCTGTCCCGACCAGCTCTTGATGTTGTCAAACCAGGATTTTCTCTGCCCTCCTTTCTTTCTTCCACCCTCAACTGTTCCCTGTAGGATAGTCTTAGAGAGTGAGCTATGTCTCATCACATTCCCGAACCACGCAAGTTACGCCGTAATTATGATACGAATTATCGAAGGATCATCAGCTTTTAAATAGCCTCAATAAAATATGAAACTGCAGGTTATATAATTTTGAAACAAAATTACAAGTTTTCAACTCCAATGTTGTTCTATTTTAAATATGCCAGGGATAGATAAACATTTTATAAAGTTATTGAGAGTCTCTTCTTCAGCAATCGACCACTTATTACCACTTTTGATGTGACTGAACCTAGAGTTCGTTATGTCATTCTGTATGTACATCCGATTTCTGACCTTTTTACTAGGTAGCTTCTAGGTCTACCTAGTCTCTTAGGTCGCAGTTACTATACAGTACTTCTGAGGTTCCAGCAACAATCGGGATATTCAAGTATTGAACAATTTGATATCTGATTTGAGTAATATATAAAAGGGAGAATTCAGAAGGTCTTACTAGTCGTCTTGATCAGATAGATACAGTCGTAAGAAAAAGAGAAGGATATGTTTGACATACTAGAATTATTGTAGTAGAAAAGAAGAGGGATATGTTTGACATACTAAGAGAAGAAATTATTAAAGTAGTAAGAAAAGAAGATGATTGTTTGACTATAAGAAGAAATTATCAAAGTAGTAAGAAAAAGAAGATGAGATATTATTTGGCTATTAAGAGGAAGAATTTATCAAAGTAGTAGGAAGAAGATAGAATATGTTTGCATCTAAGGAGAATTTTCAAAGTATAAAAGAGATAGAATATGTTTGATACTGAGAGAATTTATCAAAGTAGTAAGAAAGAAGATGTACTTTTATTTGACATACTAGAAGAAATTATTAAAGTAGTAAGAAAAGAGATGAAGATATGTTGACATACTAAGAAGAAATTATCAAAGTAGTAAGAAAAGAAGATGTAGATATGTTTGACATCTAAGAGAGAAATTATTGATATGAAAAAAGATGAAGATATTTGACTACTGAGAAAAATATCAAAGTAGTAAAAAAGATGGAGATATGTTGCATACTAAGGAAGAATTATTAAATAGTAAAAGAAGAGGGAATATTTGACATACTAAAGAAGAAATATAAAGTGTAAGAAAAAGAAGATGGAGATATGTTTGACATACTAAGAGAAGAAATTATTAAAGTAGTAAGAAAAAGAAGATGGAGATATGTTTGACATACTAAGAGAAGAAATTATTAAAGTAGTAAGAAAAAGAAGATGGAGATATGTTTGACATACTAAGAGAAGAAATTATTAAAGTAGTAAGAAAAAGAAGATGGAGATATGTTTGACATACTAAGAGAAGAAATTATTAAAGTAGTAAGAAAAAGAAGATGAAGATATGTTTGACATACTAAGAGAAGAAATTATCAAAGTAGTAAGAAAAAGAAGATGGAGATATGTTTGACATACTAAGAGAAGAATTTATCAAAGTAGTAAGAAAAAGAAGATGAAGATATGTTTGACATACTAAGAGAAGAAATTATTAAAGTAGTAAGAAAAAGAAGATGAAGATATGTTTGACATACTAAGAGAAGAAATTATCAAAGTAGTAAGAAAAAGAAGATGAAGATATGTTTGCATACTAAGAAAGAAATTATCAAAGTAGTAAGAAAAGAAGATGGAGATATGTTTGACATACTAAGAAAGAAATTATCAAAGTAGTAAGAAAAGAAGATGGAGATATGTTTGACATACTAAGAGAAGAAATTATCAAAGTAGTAAGAAAAAGAAGATGGAGATATGTTTGGCATACTAAGAGAAGAAATTATCAAAGTAGTAAGAAAAAGAAGATGAAGATATGTTTGACATACTAAGAGAAGAAATTATTAAAGTAGTAAGAAAAAGAAGATGAAGATATGTTTGACATACTAAGAGAAGAAATTATTAAAGTAGTAAGAAAAAGAAGATGGAGATATGTTTGACATACTAAGAGAAGAAATTATTAAAGTAGTAAGAAAAAGAAGATGGAGATATGTTTGACATACTAAGAGAAGAAATTATTAAAGTAGTAAGAAAAAGAAGATAGAGATATGTTTGACATACTAAGAGAAGAAATTATCAAAGTAGTAAGAAAAAGAAGATAGAGATATGTTTGACATACTAAGAGAAGAATTTATCAAAGTAGTAAGAAAAAGAAGATGGAGATATGTTTGGCATACTAAGAGAAGAAATTATTAAAGTAGTAAGAAAAAGAAGATGGAGATATGTTTGACATACTAAGAGAAGAAATTATCAAAGTAGTAAGAAAAAGAAGATAGAGATATGTTTGACATACTAAGAGAAGAAATTATCAAAGTAGTAAGAAAAAGAAGATGGAGATATGTTTGACATACTAAGAGAAGAAATTATCAAAGTAGTAAGAAAAAGAAGATGGAGATATGTTTGACAACTAAGAGAAGAAATTATTAAAGTAGTAAGAAAAAGAAGATGGAGATATGTTTGACATACTAAGAGAAGAAATTATCAAAGAATCACAAAGCAGGCAATGAAATCTAAGACTGATCGTTCAAGAAAGAAAGAAAGCCACAGAGAAACTCTGAAACTACATTTACGGTGGGTGAGAAATATCGAACTCAATACCACAGAAGGGATTGAAAGAGTTTCCCGGTATAGAAAAGTGAAGAAATTGCCTATGTACGCTTTAAAAAGCATGGTCGTCCATTTGTGTTTCATTTAATTTGTCACTCCTGTTTGTTCGTTTGCTTGATAAAGGCCTTGTGAGTGAAATTTGCTGTTTATCGTCACTGTTTAAGTATTTTGAAACTATAGTACTTTGTTTGACGTGTTTCACTATGTACGCTTTGTGATGTTCAACAGTGTGAAGACCATCGCCGAGGCTGCGGGGTTAGTACACCATCGCTAAGAACTTATTATTTCTACATTCTGCGTTCTCACTAGATTGGGATTTCGAATTCTCGAATAAAGGTAGCCGTCTGCCTCAGATTATCAGCCACGCCATACAGTTTGTCTTCTGCGTTCTCACTAGATTGGGATTTCGGATTCTCGAATAAAGGTAGCCGTCTGCCTCAGATTATCAGCCACGCCATACAGTTTGTCTTGGACACTAGTATAAGTGGGCCACCTCTTTCTTCTCAAGACTGCATACTGGGGCAGTTCTGTAGGATATAATTCCTATGATTTCTGCTTCCCCGTTTGTGCCGACCTCTTCCCGCAGTAGTTTTGGCCACCCTCGTGATGGTAGGTCTGACATTCTTCCTGCGTGTCTAAATCTCCGAGGCAGATTGGCGACCGTAGAATCCGTTATCCCATTCTTAATGTGAGGGATCGTTGCACCATGTTATGCACCTTACGGCCTGGTGCATCCGTTTTCTGCATGCATTTGTTTCGGGTTAGCATTTCCTAGCGGACACGTGCATCCGATTTCAGCCAAACCTCCGTAATCGCCTCCTAACGACATGCGTGGCAGGTAACAGTGGTTCTACTGCTTACACCCCAAATTTGGGCCCCGGTAACCACTCGGGCGAGAACTTATTATAGGAAAAAGAGATCACATTTTCCGAGTAATCAAAATTACAACCGGGACCATTCGGTGACCGCCAGTGAGTTGATGTACTCTCCCTAGAATGTTCATGTGTAGCCTAGGAATATAAGAACACACGATTATTCACCAAAGTGCAGTGATGGTAGTCCAATCAATCAATTTACTTTAAGCAGCAATAACTCTTATAAGATGCAAGATAAAACGTAGGGTCTCGTATTTAATTTGAGCACGTTAATGAACCCTTGGCAGCTCGAAATTTGAGAAGAACATGCTAGAAAGTCGCTGCCCGTGCACAAATTTATTGGAAAGAGTAACAAAAAAAATTCCTAAAAATATTTTCCCCATATTCAAAATTACGTCGAGGACCCTCGCTGGTGCTACGGAGTTCGTGCCCTTCTGCTGAGCTCTTCCTGTTAATAAAAATTGAAGCACACATGGTTACTCACCAAAGTGCAATGAAGATGATCAATCAATCAATCAATTTCGTATCTAGTAAACAATGTTTACGAGATACAACCGCTTTCACATACCTTGGAAGTGTTATTAGCAATGAAGGAGGCGCTGGATCTGACATTAAAAACAGACTGAGTAAAGTACGAAGTGCATTCATGACCCTTCAGACCGCCTGGAAATCTGCCCAATACAGCATCAGAACCAAGACTAGTATCTATAACAGCTGTGTGCTGTCAACATTGCTGTACGGATCGGAATGCTGGAGAATGACAGAACAGGATATGTCCAGACTCTCCCCCTTTCATACAACTTGTCTGCGAAAAATCTTACGCGTGTACTGGCCGACTACTATCTCGAATCAAGAATTGCTTGCACGATGCCAACAAGAGAATATGGGCACTATCATCCGAAGACGACGCTGGAGATGGATTGGACATGTGATGCGCATGGAGACTGGCTACGACACGAAAACTGCACTGAGGTGGACTCCAGAGGGTAGGCGAAAGCGTGGAAAACCCAAGACGACCTGGAGGAGAACGATAGAGCAAGAGCTGAAGGAAATGAATCATAGCTGGAACACAATACAGAGGAAGGCCATGAACAGGGAAGAATGGTGTACGTTTGTTGTTGCCCTAAACGCCAAGGGCGTAACAGGCTAAAGAGAGAAAGAGAAACAATGTTTCATCGCATAAATCTATTTCAATTTTCTTTTCAAACAAAATCCCAAACTCTTCCCTGTGTTGCCGGGGCTCGCAAGGGGAGCAAAGAAAAGTAACACTGCCACCTATACGGCATGTCGTAAGAGTCGACTGAGGTAGGGTCCTAGGGAAGCTACCCTAGTAAATAAAAAGCGTCACAGAAATCGAAATGCTGGCCTACTTGTAGATGCATTACTGCAACGTACAATCACTCTAGGCTCAGATCACAAAAAAGAATGGTTTAACAAGTGGTCGATATGAAGCGTTTGAAGAATAATAATAAAGAAGAAGAAGAAATCCCAAACTGGATCAAGAAAGGTTTTTTTTATCATTTCAAACAGGCAACAGATAAAAACAACCAAAAAATCTTTACGGTAAAACTTAACGACATCTGTCATCATCAATGTTTACTGTATTCGTTAACAAACTAACGCTTTCATTTTTGACTTTCAGCGGCGGGAAAGTTTCCCTTCTTAAATCAATTTCCTTGGCAGTCCCGAGATGGCTCAGATTTCCCACAATCAATCAGGACTAGAGTTCTGCTACTCTGGGGTAAGACGCGGAACTTCAAAGAAAGGGGACGAGTGGGAAAGTGAACTTGTGTACCCATTCGATTGTGCTGAATTTCTTCGTTTTTTTAATACTCGCTTTTCTCCCCGGATTAGATTTCGAAAGGATCTTCAATTTTGGGGACCATCTCTTGTTCTTTGCCCCAGTTTCATGAGATTCCACCTCTTCTTTGCACTAATCTTCGCCTTTTTTTTTGTTCTCTTTAATCAAAGAATGCATTGCCTAATATTGAAATAGCAGCTAACGAATAAAGCTTCAAAGTCAATTTCAGAATATTTACTTTTGGTCAAGAAAAATATTTATACATAGTTTTGTTATTTTGATGTTCATTTTTATAAAATTATTTTAGACGTATATGTGTAGTTTTTGCCTTGGTAACATATGGTTGTGAGACATTGACCACTGGCACAGCCCCGGAGAAGATCCAGCGGCGGAGATCATTAGTGCCTTTGATTTTAAATGCTATTGAAGAGTACTTAGAATATCAGGGACAGAGAAAAGAACAAATGTCTCTGTTCTGCAACAGCTTGATGTTAAAGAGAGTTGACTATTAAAGCGCATACAATCAAGGAAAATTTAATATTTCGGATACAGCAAACGACATGAGAGCCTAGAGAAGATAATTTTGGAGGGAATGGTGCCTGGAAGAGGAATGAGGGCCTAGAAGACGATGGATGAAAGATGTCACTGACGATGTGAGAATGACTGCTTCGGACGTCGGTCAACTTGCACATAACAGAGAGTTTTTCAGGATTGCTTTCATGTGAACTAAGTTCCGGAAGGGACAAGTAACTTGATGATGATAATGTGTCTGAGTGTCTGTGTCTTTTTAGAGCGAGTGCGTCGCCCGAGTGGTTACCGGGGCCCAAATTTGGGGTGTAAAGAATAGAACCACTGTTACCTGCTATGCATGTCGTAAGAGGCGACTAAGGAGGTTTGGCTGAAATAGGATGCACGTGTCCTAAACATGTATAAGTCTGTACATGTACATGTATCGTTTAGGGCCTACAAACCAATGTGCAACGTATACACGTTCTTGGTAAAGATCAAGCATATCACAATGAGTGATTAAAATTGGTCGTAAAGAACGAAGGCAAAGAAGAAGAAGAAGAAGAAGAGTGAGGGCGTGTGATCGCTTAAGTTTATCTCTGTGTATGAGTGGGTTTTGAGTGGGTTTGTGAGTGGGTTTGTGGTTAGGTTTGTGATTGGGTCTGTGAGTGAGGGGACAAATGAAAATCAACGGTAAGGAAAAGGGCGTGTCAGTATTATAAAAGTACATTACAAATGGAATGGGCGTTTGGACTAAAAGGTCTTTATCGAGCACTCTTTTTACAAACTTAATGTACTTGTTGCCGTTGAATTGCGACCCGAACGACATGGGTTCGAATCTCAGGGCCACGTTGTTCGGTTTACGGGTGCATTATTTCCAGATATCCTTATGAGTGTTGCTGGAACTACAAAGTTCGTTATTTATGCTATACTCTCTGTAGAGGATGTACCATTTATGCCAAGAGTGACCCAGCCATATAGGAAAACCTAGTGCAATGAAATAAATCCTTGTCCTGTAAACGGTTTTTATAACACCTGTCTTAAGTCTCTACTATTTGCGCGCAGGTGTCTTCTGGCATGAATATTCCAGAACACTTAACCTTGCCATGCAATCTTTTAACATCTTCATAAAGTAGCTTAATCATAGTTATGTTACTTGCAATAGCTGAGATCAATAACTGTTAATGTACCCGTAATCATAGTTATGTTACTTGCAATAGCTGAGATCAATAACTGTTAATGTACCCGTAATCATAGTTATGTTACTTGCAATAGCTGAGATCAATAACTGTTAATGTACCCTAATCATAGTTATTCTGCAATAGCTGAGATCAATAACTGTTAATGTACCGTAATCATAGTTATGTTACTTGAATAGCTGAGATCAATAACTGTTAATGTACCCTAATCATAGTTATGTTACTTGCAATAACTGAGATCAATAACTGTTAATGTACCCGTAATCATAGTTATGTTACTTGCAATAGCTGAGATCAATAACTGTTAATGTACCCTAATCATAGTTATGTTACTTGCAATAACTGAGATCAATAACTGTTAATGTACCCTAATCATAGTTATGTTACTTGCATGCTGAGATCAATAACTGTTAATGTACCCTAATCATATTATGTTACTTCAATAGCTGAGATCAATAACTGTTAATGTACCGTAATCATAGTTAGTTACTTGCAATACTGAGATAATAACGTTAATGTACCAACACTCATTGTCATATCAATAAATATTGATATGAAGGCATGTACGAATATGTATTTGCATCTATTCCCGCATGTGAATACATAATTAAGTAGTTGTGCTCTGCGTATACTTCCTGATGTAGGGATTGATTCTCTCCTTCTTCTTCGGACGCTCCATATCGACCACTTGTCAACCACTCTGGGTGATTTGTATGTGATTTGAGCCTAAGAGCGATTGTACGTAGTGTTAGTTATACGCCTACAAGTAGGCCGCACATCCGATTTCTGCGCTGCTTTTTATTTACTAGGGTAGAATCCCTAGGGCTTACATCAGTTGTCTCTTACGACATGTATTGTGGGTTGCAGTGGTACTATTCTTTGCTTCCCTTGCGAGCCCCAGTACCATACAGGTGGAATGATTGATTAAATGTTTGGTTGGTTATTTCGTTATTTTTTATGTTGGATAAGACTATCATCATTGCTATATTTATTAATTGATTTAAATGACTATCTCGCCCGCGTGCCCAGCGTGTTCGTAGCGCGTTGGGCTACGGGTGACAAGTCCTCTGTAAGTGCGGATTCAACTCCGCGGACTGGCAGAAAAGATACAGGTTCCCCAGATTTACGGTGTTCGTGGCACCGAACCGAAGGGTTACGATGTCCATGACACCGAGCCGAAGAGCTTTCAGCTCAAGTGCTTCTGGATTGAAAAAAAAAAAATACCATCTTCATTGCACTCTCTCTCTCTCTCTCTCTCTCTCTCTCTTCCTTGTCTTCATTATCTCTTTTTTCTCTTTCTTGATCGTTTGACTGTGCAACTGATCATTGTTTAGTCCTGTTCTACTATTTTCAGTCCCTTTTTATCTGTTCTTGACTTTTTGTTTCCCTGTATGTCCACTTTAGATTCAGTTTTTCGAGTTCTGTTCTATAATTCTTCCCCCAGAAGTTATGCTTTAAGTCTGCTTCACTTTTCGTTTCTCTCTGGCACTGTCATCATATGTCATCATTCATTAGTAAACAAAATTATCTTCTGGATCTATGTCTTCCACTCCAGAACACTAGCGCAATACATGAACAGTGACTGTCTGAACAGACTTTTGTTTCTTACCCTGGCACTGTAAAACATCGAATGTATCATCATTACCGTTAGTGAACAAACATGTATTTTGAATCATATGTTACACGGAGAACACAGCGGCAATACATAAACACCTAGTACGTCAGAACACAGCGGCATGCATAACACCGTAGTACCGTCGAGAACACAGCGACAATGCATGAACACCCAGTACCGTCGGAAGTTTGTGATGAAATTTTGAACATAATGAAAATTATGGAAACATTTATTTCTTAAATTTGACTTAATAATTTTTGCACTTTCAGCAATGTTGCAGCCTATTTCTTAAATCGATTTTCAATTAACAACGGTTTTTTAACGTGAACACGGTCTTCAACACCATAGAAGCACTCCCCGTTCCTCCACCCTAACAACTAAAGATATATATATTGCACAAGTATGTTTTATCAACGAACGCTTACTTTCTCCATCAGCATACTGTATTCAGTTCCCAGTAAAATCAACTGTCCAGTCATCAAACTGATAGTGAGAATTCTGGCTGTCTTATTTAGGCAGAAAATCTAAGTCTTCGTCGGAGCTACTCAGCGTGTGCTCTGTCGCAGGAACTTTTGGCTAATTGGAAGTGACCACCACTTCTGGGAACTGTAGGCGTCCGTTTTATTCAGTTTTCCAGATTGTTTAACATGAACTTACATATACAATCAACAGCATCTAGTAGCTTGTCCTCTGTTGAATTTTGCCATCATTAACGATTCTTTAAGATTTGTATATCATATTGTCAGATGTCCTACCTCTATTTCTGTTATGTTTTTCTATCATCTGTCAGATGTCCTACCTCTATTTCTGTTATGTTTTTCTATCATATGTCAGATGTCCTACCTCTGTGTCTGTTATGTTTTTCTATCATCTGTCAGATGTCCTACCTCTATTTCTGTTATGTTTTTCTATCATCTGTCAGATGTCCTACCTCTATTTCTGTTATGTTTTTCTATCATATGTCAGATGTCCTACCTCTGTGTCTGTTATGTTTTTCTATCATCTGTCAGATGTCCTACCTCTGTTTATGTCATGTTTTTCTATCATCTGTCAGATGTCCTACCTCTATTTCTGTTATGTTTTTCTATCATATGTCAGATGTCCTACCTCTATTTCTGTTATGTTTTTCTATCATCTGTCAGATGTCCTACCTCTGTTTATGTCATGTTTTTCTATCATCTGTCAGATGTCCTACCTCTATTTCTGTTATGTTTTTCTATCATATATCAGATGTCCTACCTCTATTTCTGTTATGTTTTACTATCATATATCAGATGTCCTATCTCTGTTTCTGTCATGTTTTACTATCATATGTCAAATGTCCTATCTCTGTTTCTGTTATGTTTTTCTATCATATGTCAAATGTCCTATCTCTGTTTCTGTCATGTTTTTCTATCATATGTCAGATGTCCTACCTCTGTGTCTGTCATGTTTTTCTATCATATGTCAGATGTCCTACCTCTGTGTCTGTCATGTTTTTCTATCATATGTCAGATGTCCTACCTCTGTGTCTGTCATGTTTTTTGTATGATGCCTCCGTTTTTACTTGTATTTTCAAAATGATCATGCGTTTTTATGTATTCAAAATACTTAACTTTTCTGATTTCTTTTTCTTTCTGATAACTAATATTCTTTAATTCTGACTTTCTTTTGGATTCTCTCTCTCTCTCTCTCTCTCTCTCTCTCTCTGTCTCGATCACTGCCCAGATCGATGTACCAGACCTCCCATAAATTCCATTCATGTGGAAATCTGATTCATGCAGCCTTAGAATTGGTGTGTTTTACGTCACATCATCAGCACCATTTGGAGCTCTGGTGCTTATCCTTCGGCGATGTGTCCGGTTTCAGCCAGCGTTTACTCGGTTCGCTCTCCGTTCTGTAGCCCTCTAGCGTTTTTTACGGTGTGGGATAGCTAGCCCCACGCCCAACCTCCTTAGTCGCCTCTTACGACATGCATATCAGGTAACAGTTGTTCTATTCTTTACACCCCAATTTGGGCTCCGGTAACCACTCGGAGGTTTTTTGATTGATATTCTTGTCCATTTTGTCGCTGTTCATGTCATTTTAAGAACCTTTCTGTAATATTTATATATGCCAAAGCTTTCATTCACTTTTCAGCTGATTTTCTAAAGGCCCAAACGGTTATATGTGTGTTTGTATAATATGTGTGTCTAAAGATGAAAGATTGAATTAAGTCCATCGGGTTTTCCCGCAGGTTGGCTCGGTCCTTCTGCGCACAAATTGCACGCAAAGGTGTATATATGTATAAATGTTTGTTTGGTTGTGCAAGTGTGTGTGTCTCTTGTCTATTCCCAGGTGGAAGATGTAGTTGGCTGTCCACTCTTGCCGTTAAACGTAGGGATGGGCGCTTTAATTTGCGTTCTAGGTCCAGATGAGTCGCCCTTGTGCTATATCCGTGTTTATGAAGTGTGGTCTTGATATTGCCTATCCATCTTTATCTTGAGTCTTCCTTAACTCTAGTACCCGATCTCTTTTATTGTATTCTGTTATTGGTGGTTGGTTGTATTTCATTCTCATGAAATGTCCAAACCACTGCATATGTTGTCTTTCGATGTATTCGGTGCATGAAGTTATGCCCACTCTGCTTCTGATGCCCTCATTTCGTAGTCTGTCTTAGTGTGTGTATATATATGCATACATGTTTGTTTCTTTGTGCATGTGTATGTATATATGTGTGTATATATATATGTATACATGTGTGTTCAGTGGCGGCTCGTCATTAAGGGCCAGAGGGGCCGGGCCCACCAAAAATAATGTGTATCGTGTATTTATTATTTAATAAATTAAAATATAACCTAACCCAAAGCCATAATTTTCCCGAAAATTTGTGTCTGGCCCCACCAATAAAAACGATCACGAGCCGCCACTGTGTTCGTTTAGGTGTGAATGTGAGTGATCATACAAGAACACCGCTCGATATCTGGTAAGACGGACACTTATATAAACTACAATCTGATTCAAAGCGCAACAAAACCATTGAGAAATTTTTGAAAATTAAACGTCAATTTGACAGTGACAAGCCTGTCGATATTAAAGGAAAATGAACAGAAATTATTTCAGGTACAACTTGACAAAATTGAACCAGACAAACCAAATCAATACTTAAGGGCACAGTCACCGCAACCATTAACATGTACGCTTCTGTAGAAACACAGTCAGTCTTAGACTTACCACTATTTTCTCTAAGCTCGTATATTTAAATTGATGTCTGGTCAACCACTAGTAACAACTGTTATAAGAAGGAGAAAAATTAGATATGCTGGGCGTACCTTGAGTAGAAATTATTAAAGGATTCCAAAAACCTGCAATGGCAGGGACATAGTTCAAGAAATAGAGGACGCCTTATGAAAACCCTGAAACGAACTTTGCTGAGAGAGACAAGAAATATCAGTCTCAATTTTACGGAAGAAACTGAGCGAGTTGCACAGGACAGATCGGTATGGAGAAATTACTTGCAGGCTTTGTGTAACTTTTAACGGTGAATATATACATATATATTCAAATTGCTTCCGTGTGTAGCCGTGTTCCACAAATGAAGTAAATAATAGTAAACTTGCGACCAGCACGACTTGTCATAAAAGGCTTCTACCTTACAAAAAGAGATCAGAGCACCATTTTTAGACTCCAAACCCAACACATAACACTTAATAGTCACATGAACAGAATTCAACCACATTACACTCCAGAGTGCCATCAGTGTGCACATCATCGTGAAACCGTTCACCACCACCTCTTCAGGTATCAAGCACTAGATGTTGTCAGGAAGATCCTCCAAGGCCAGATAAATGTAACACATTATACGAAACACAAAAACAACTTACATACATATGCAGGTACCACAACACAGCATTTGGCAGAAGGGCAAGAAAGAGATCAAGTTTTAGACACCCACTCTCATTGTGAAATTTTTTTCCCGTTACCATTCACGTATGAAGCAAGTGAGCTAACCACTACGCTATAGCCGCTACTACAAATAGAGGCATTACCTACAACGAAACTATCAATAGGCATCTAAATCAATAAGTTCTGAAAATAATTTCAGATGCTTAGCAGGTATTAACGAGGAAGGTCGCTGTCGTTGAAGCGTTCAGTAGACATGGGCTTAATATAGATTTGTTGGTCCTTAATGAAAATTAACTGGAATATTGTGATTTTTTAACTTGTAAAGCAGCTTACAAAAAGATTGTGGGAGTATAAAGTTATAAATAACGTTTAGGAACATGACGTTTAGGAAGAATATTTTACAAATAAAGAAATAGTGATTGGAAATGTGTAACGTCAGAGATGTGTTAAGGAAGTCAAACATATGGATGACATCGAAAGTGTGTGTTGTGTTGTGTGTATGCGTGTGCGCGTGTGTGTTACATTGTGTGTGTGTATAAATACGTTGTGTGCATGTGTGCTTGTGTGTGCATGTGTGCTTGTGTGTGCGTATGTGCGTGTGTGTGTGAGTGTTTCGTGTGTGTATGTGCATGCCTCTGTGTGCGTCTGTGTGTGTGTGCGTCTGTGTGTGTGTGCGTCTGTGTGTGTGTGCGTCTGTGTGCGTGCGTCTGTCATTGTGTGTGTGTGTGTTGTGTATGTGTATATGGTTGTGTGTGTGTTGTGCTGTCTCTGCGTGCGTCTGCGTGTGTGTGTATGCATGTGATAATGTGAAATGTGATAATATTGGTGCGACAATTGAACAACTGCACACAAGTCAAATATTCTACATGAAAGCACCACACCCTTCATGTCACATGTTTACTGTTTAACCCTTCCCTTCATGTCACATGTTTATTGTTTAACCCTTAACCCTTCCTTCATGTCACATGTTTACTGTTTAACCACTTCCCTCTTCATGTCACATGTTTACTGTTTAACCCTTCCACTTCATGTCACATGTTCACTGTTTAACCCTTCCCTTCATGTCACATGTTTACTGTTTAACCCTTCCCTTCATGTCACATGTTCACTGTTTAACCCTTCCCTTCCTTTCTCCATCCTTTCCTTTTTCCTTTTCAAATTATATTCTTACTTATCATTTAATCGTCATCTTCCTTCCCACCATCTTCCACAATATTGTTTCATTATCGATGCTAAACATAAATCAAATATAATTTTATCCGGGTTTTTTTTTTAACTAGAAGATATGCACACCGCTATCGATAATCACTTGAGTAAACAAAAAATCGAGTACACTTTTTTCCCTCTAGATTTTTGGATCGATATTTAGACGATGTTAGTTATTTAGACATGTCTTAACTAGACAAAGGCGTCACGTCGATATAACACTGTCACATTTAGTTCAGTTATTTAACCTCAAACTATTATCTCTAGTTAGCTAGTTAACTTACAGCTGATCAGTCATCAACAGCATTTTTATACCTACTTTGTGTTACCAGAGCCAAACATGGACAGTGAACAAAGCGCAGTCACAAAAAATAACTATATGTGAAATGTGTTGCCTGCGAAAAGTTACCAACAACACTAGAAATGACAGAGTCACCAACATCAGCATAAGAAAGAAAGTTGGCACAGAACCTTGTTTGAATTACATTGAGAAACAAAGAATGACGTGGCTTGGCCACTTAATAAGAATGCATCCAAACTCCACAGTATACAGAGTCTTCAACAACAGAACATCGGGAAAGAAGGCAAGAGGAAGACCACGGAAAGATGGTTAGATGGCATAACAGAGTCCTGTGAAAGAGCAAAAATAGCAAACACACAAGCCACCAGAACAGCGCAAGACAAAAAAAGAAAACCACGACACTGGGCAACAGCCTGGTAGCAGTATGACGACACTGGGCAACAACCCGGTAGCAGTGTGACGACACTGGGCAACAACCTGGTAGCAGTGTGACGACACTGGGCAACAACCCGGTAGCAGTGTGACGACACTGGGCAACAACCTGGTAGCAGTGTGACGACACTGGGCAACAACCTGGGGTAGCAGTGGGACGACACTGGGCAACAACCTGGTAGCAGTGGGACGACACTGAGCAACAACCTGGTAGCAGTGTGACGACACTGAGCAACAACCTGGTAGCAGTGTGACGACACTGGGCAACAACCTGGTAGCAGTGTGACGACACTGGGCAACAACCTGGTAGCAGTGGGACGACACTGAGCAACAACCTGGTAGCAGTGTGATGACAAAAGAAGAAGAAGAAGTGATAGACATACATTACTAAGACAAAGAATGAGAAAAGTAAGTAAGGGAACACCATTTATACCACATGGTATGGTATATAGAGTAACACGATGTTAGGCCCGTATTTTTCATTGACCGTCGATACACGATGGGTGATGTGGTCAGCAGGACCGCGCCGTGCTATGATGTAGACAGGCGGCTGCATCAGGAGGCACCGTAATTGGGGCGGCATAAGCAGAAACATTAAAATTACAATTTAAGGTTATTTTAAAGAAAAAAATTTAAGGGACGGCATTTCGAAGACTTGCATCATACTGAGAAAATATACCGCATGGTCCTGGTGGTCAGCAACACGACGCCCGCATTTACTTTCCAGTGCTCTTCCTGGCGCTTAATTGAGGCTAGGTCGACACGACAACCGTTACGGTCGGAAAAAGCTACCAAATGCAACAACATGCGCCTTTTTGTCTATCTCGTTTGGCCGTTTGCCGCAGGCTCCGTCATGATTTCTTTCATTGTCAAATTATTTCATATTTTACGTTAACGTACTCTTATCACTGTCGGTTCTTAATGTAGTATTTCACATCAGCTAGAATTATGATGAAAAATATTTTTTTACTTTTGAAACTACATATTATTCATTAAATTTATTTTAAAAAATAAGGGCATTCCAGTTTAAAACTTTCACTCTGCAATATGTGTTACTACCGGACGCATGCTTAAATTGCAATGTGTACTGACAGCCAGTATATCGGCATTGAGACATCTTAAATAATACTTTGAGCCAGTACATTGGCATTGAAGGGTGAAGGGGTTAATTTGTACAGGAAACAGTGGATTGAAAAGGTAAACAAAAATTAATTCGACAAAATCGTAATTTTCAATGCGAAAGTTAATGTATTAATTACGTTAATTAATTCCATCGTTAACTTTTCTCCATGTCATGTTATTGTCTACAGCTGTTGAGTTGTCTTCTCTGTGTTCCCATTTCCTTTTCCCCTTATTTTTTTACCTGTTGTCACTGTGTTTTTAAACTTTCATAAACTTTTGTCTCCTCCTCCTCCACTCTAAATAAGGGATTTATTATCATCATCTTCTTCTATGTCTGTCTGTTGTGATTTTCACGACAAAGTTGTTAAGATGTTTGTCTGTCGTTCTGAAGGTTGGGAGTTTGAATCCGAACTGAGTCAGGTGTACAATTTTTTCATGAGATCCATAAGATTGTTGTTAGATCTACCGAGTTCGTGCTTTGTGCAAAAATCTGGGTAGATGACATGCCATTTCCGCTGACAGGGGCGGAGCCATATAAGGAGAGAAGGGGTAGAGTCAATCCTCTATATTTAAGCTTTTAGATTTATCTTTTCGTCTTCTCATTACTCATACACTTCCAACCTACACCACTTTCCCTGCATCAACAAAAACCTCATCTAGATCAATTGAAAATCGTAGCATATCCTTTACAGGACGTAGCCGCCCGTCTGCCCAGCGTGTTCGTAGCGCGTTGGACTACGGGTGACTATCCTCTGTGTGTGCGGGTTCAATTCCGCGGGATGGCAGAAAAAGCCACAGATTCCCCAGATTTACGGTGTTCTAGGCACCGAACCGAAGGGTTACGATGTCCATGGCACCGAGCCGAAGAGCTGAAAAGCTCAAGTGCTTCTGGATCGGAAAAACAAAAAACAGGACGTAGCCATCAACAACAGTAAGCGAGTCGTTGATTTTTTAGGCACCACTTATACGATTAGTACTTTGTCATTGCTTTCCGAACAATGAGGTTTATTTTTACCTTCCTAGATATCCAAGGGAACTATTTGCTTCCAAATTTACCCGCCGCGAAGTTTGAACCAGGTACGCTTGTGTTGTGACCGAGAGCTCACTACCGCTTAAGCTACAGACGCTCGCAGATCAATACATCATCATCATCAGGTGCCGTGCCGGCTGGCGTAGACGATCATGGATCTCCACAAATCTCTGTTGGTGGTGTTTGCTATCAACTCAGATGTTGACGCTCTCCCGTGCCATGAAGTCAGGCAATCCAATATTTTCTCTCTCTGTCCACCTCTACCTTCGATTTTACTGGTTGTCACAATGTGTTCTAAACCTCCCTCCTCATCACATGTCCGAATCAATACATACCTTTATGAGATCAAATGAAGTATCACATAGTGAGATTTATACATAAATATCACTACATTTCTATATGTATAAACCTTACTGTGTTCTACCTCATTTGATTTCAAGAAGCAAATAAAAAAACAAATATTAATAAAGAAAATAACAAACTCAAACTTGCAACAAAACAATAATTTGTTTCACAAACTCCACAAAGTAAAGTATTTTAAATGCATAAATAATCTCAAATGAAAAGACGACACATAAAACTAAAATATAATCGACATTACAAATGTTCACAATAAAACAAAAATACACGCAGCGAGCGTATCGAATTGTTATAGACTCAAAGAAAAGAAAGAAGATAAAACTCCACTTTAAAACAAAGTCGATATTTTCATACTCAGTTGAACTATGTGTTGTTAATAAGCAAGGATTTCACCTGTAGGCGTAGCAACCTAGCATACAGAAGAATATCAATAGTTGCTACTAAGGTAGATCTCTTTCTTCTGCTTTGAATGAAATGTTTGAGGTGAATAGAAAGAACATCATGGTAGAACTTCGTGTTGTATTTTGTTGAATTTTTTTTTTGTCAGTCATTTTGTTTCTCATTTCAACCGTGTGGTGCTGGGGCCAGCAAGAGAAGCAAATAATAGTACCACTGCGATCTACAAGGGATGTAGTAAGAGGCGACTGATGTAAGGGTCAAGTGAAGCTACCCTAGTAAATAAAAAGCATCACTGAAATCAGATGTGCTGGACTACTTGTAGGCGCATAACTGCACAACATACAATCGCTCTTGGGCTTAGTTGACATACAAATCACACAGATGCGTTAACTAATGGTCGATATGGAGCGTTCGGTGTAGTTTGAGAGCCGCAATAGCGTAGTTGTTAGTTAACTCGCTTCTTATGCTAGTGTTCTGGGTACAAGTCTACAGTGGACGTGGAGTTATTTCAAACCATAATGTTTCTCAGGTCGACACAGCCTCAATTGGGTGCCATGAAACGCACTGGGAATTAAAGACGACCGGTGTGATGCTGAACCCATCACCCATCGTGTGCCAACTGTCAATTAAAATACGCGCCTATTGATGATGATGCTTGTCCATCACAGGTGATGATGACCACACAATTTTCATCCAAGGAAATGTAGCTGCGTTATGTTTGTCTGTGTGTGCGTAGATGACTAGTGAGCCCGATGCGGCCTTGAAATGTTCTTGTACAGTGTCGGCAAGGTATACTTGCACTTATGGGAAGTTTTACTGCCTTTCTATTTTGACATTTTTGTTCCATCCGTGCTGTTCTACTTGCCTCGCAGGCCGAAGAACCGTGTTGAAGAAGTGTGTGCCACGCTGATCTGTCTTGAGCAACATTCTCCCAGTTGTCGACATCTATGCCAAAGAATTTCATCGAGTTCTTGAGTGTGTCTTTGAATCGCTTTTCTGACCACCCTGTGAGCGTTTACCGCTATGCAGCTCACCATAAAGAGTCGTTTGGGTATTCTGCAATCTGGCATTCGAGCCACATGTCCTGCCCATCGGTATAAAAAGCTTTACTTTTATGTCGGTCGAGTCTAGTTTGCAGTACTTAAGAAACTCAAATCTCATATTACTTATTAGGAGCAAATATAGTAATGTCAGTCAGGAATAATTTAAAAGTGCCACTAAGGTACCATTATACTAGTGTCCGTTATGAAACATTTAATAGTGCAACCCAGCCTTTTCTTAAACTCTCTCTCTCTATCTACCCATCTTTTTATACCCTCTTTCTATCCCATCTTTATCTCTTTTTCTATTCTCCTCCATTACTATCTCTCTTTCTATTCCCTCTTTATATCCCTATCTCTTTCTATTCCCTCTCTTTATCCCAATCTCTTTCTATTCCCTTTATATCCATATCTCTTTCTATTCACCCTCTCTTTATATCCCCAATCTTTCTATTCCCCTCTCTTTATATCCCCAATCTCTTTATATGCACCCTCTCTTTATATCCCCTATCTCTTTCTATTCACCCTCTCTTTATATCCCAACTCTTTCTATTCCCCTCTCTTTATATCCCCAATCTCTTTCTATTCCCTCTCTTTATATCCCCAATCTCTTTCTATTCACCCTCTTTATATCCCTATCTCTTTCTATTCCCTCTCTTTATATCCCCAACTCTTTCTATTCCCTCTTTATCCCCAATCTCTTTCTATTCCCCCTCCTTTATATCCCTATCTCTTTCATTCACCCTCTCTTTTATATCCCTATCTCTTTCTATTCACCTTCTTTATATCCCTATCTCTTCTATTCCCTCCTTATATCCCTATCTCTTCTATTCACCCTCTCTTATATCCATCATCTCTTCTATTCCCCCTCTTATATCCCCTATCTCTTTCTATTCACCCTCTCTTTATATCCCCTATCTCTTTCTATTCCCCCTCTCTTTATATCCCCTATCTCTTTATATGCACCCTCTTTATATCCCTATCTCTTTCTATTCACCCTCTCTTTATATGCCCAATCAATTTTTATCCCCTCTTTTTAATACCTCACTTTACATCACCTCCCCTCTTTTCATTCCCTCTCTATTTATTCCCATTTCTCTTTAGTTTTCCTGTCATGATAAGCTTGAATTATCCTTATATTTCTGCTTTCAGCTGATTTGGATGTAAACCCGCTGGTAATTATGCCAGAGATGACATACTCCTGAACCCACAGGGCATGAACTGAATAGAATAAGAAAAAAGAAAGTAAATATTGTGCAGTGATATTGTGACACATCCTGACAGTAAGTAAAGAACTTCGAAGTCTCATGCCCAGCTAAAGCTAGCCGTGAGTTCAATGAAGTAGTATCTTATTCATTTCTCTAATCCATTTTCGTAACGTTTCAGGATAGGTGTCTGTGGCCGGATAGTGACTCGGTCTATTAACCGACGTTCTGAGTTCGAATCACGCTGCGGACAGTTTTGGGTGCAAATTGTTTGTGATTTTAACAAAGGACGATATCCACCCGTTCAAACAATGACAACTACTAACGTATAATGGCTAGAAAATCAACGACTCGTTTATGTTTGATGGCTACGTCCTTAGATATGCCACGATTTTCATTTCAGGATAAGAAGAGATTTCTAGAATTGGCTTTTATGTGCGTTTTATAAACAGTGTCCTTCGTCGCTTCTGCTATCTCTTAGGTCCACCTTATGCGTGGCCAGCCGTTCGCTTTGTATCCACTGTATCGGAGTATTATTGCTCTTTGAGGCGCACTGTCTGTTGGTAATCTGCTTATGTGACCGAACCATTTAATTTGTGGTTTCTTGATGAAGTTCAGTACTGATGTTGTACCCACCTTTTTCTTGAAGTCTTTATTTCCAAGCCGGTCTCTTCTTGTTACCCCCAACATTCTGGGAATTTTCTTCGGTCATTTGATGTCAGCATCCACACCATAATTGTTTATACCTTATATCACATCCAGGACCTACAAGGAATGTCGTAAAAGGTGATTAAGGTAGGGGCCTAGGGAAGATACCCTAGTAAATAAACGCATTGCAGTAATTGGATGTACTGGTCTACTTGTAGGCTCATAACTGGCACAATGTACAATCGCTCTTAAGATCCGATCACATACAAATCATAAAAAGTAGTTTAATAAGTGGTCGATATTGAGCGGTCAAAAGAGAAGAAGAAGAAGATATTGAACTGATGTCATAGCACACCGGGCAGACCCATAAGTGCTCAGTCTTATCTTAAATAGATGTTTAAGGGCATACATACTGATGGTTCGTGCGCGGCTAGCTTCTTAAACATATTCTTCATTATACCCCTCAGGCATCCAATTCTGCTTATAAGGACGTGAGATTTGAAACTTTTTAAATCGTTGAAAATACTCACTATCAATTTTAATGTATTCATCCAACAGGAGGTGAATTAGACAGTGAAGGAAGTCCACCTTATCCATTGTCAACGCCTCGACGATCAAAGTGACCAAAAATCTACTCCAACAGAGAAACAAACAGCTTGTGCAACTTTTCATTATTGAGTTCAGACTAGGCAAGATGTTGGCATAGCTGAGTGTGATCACTTTTCAGCTGTGTCGTATGTTGCCACTTTTGAACTCGTTTCGTCAACTTTGCACCTAAATCTGAACGCCCATCCTGGATTGATTTGACACAGGTGTTATCAAGATAAGTAGCAAAACACTATCAATCTGTTCATCATCAAATAGCTTATCCTGAGCAGAACTTTGCCATCCCAACAGTACTTGGAATTTCTTCTCTCACATAGACTAGATGTCCCGTCTCTGCAGCCGTCATGGACAAACCATCAGTTACATCCTGAATCCATCTTCTCCGTAGTCTTTCTGTATACCTCCTTCCATGATGGTTCTCTCCGGCCCTTCGTGTCATTTTAATATCCAAAATACCTCAACTCTCTCTTTCTTATTTGTAGCATTAGCCAGTTTTCTTTGATTTGGAGTTCTTCCTGGATAAATCTATTTGTCCTTCTCTGCACATGATATACGGAGGACTCTTCTGTAACACTATATTCAAAAACAATATATGCTTTTCACTGCCTTATTAAATGCCTATGCTTCACAACATACGTTGCTACTGGAAATATACATGCTCTTAGTATTCTGATCTTTGTTTCTCTATCAGTTCCGTTCCATACTGTTTTTAGTTGTTTACTTAATTTTAAAGCCATGTTTGTTCTTTGTTTAATTTCCTTCATCCCATTTCCATCTGTTGTTAGCAGTGAACAAAGATATTCAAAACTATTCCTCTATATCAGGTTTCCCAAAGTGGGCGGTACTGCCCCCAGTGGCGCTGAAGCGTTCTAGGGGCGATAGTGGTTAGAAGAATTTGGAGGATGTTCAGGCGATTAGGGATCGGTGGCTCCTTAAAGAAGAAACTAATAATAAAAATTTAAAAATAAATGAATTTTGTGATTTTGCAATTGAATAACCATTTAAAATTTGAATTTGCATTTAATTCATCTTTTGCACGTCTTACAGATCCATTTTTTCATCAATTTTCTATTTCATGCATATAATCATTTGAAAATTGACCATGTATAACAGAAATATATACAAATTCTCTATGTCAAAAAGAAAATAGAGCATGTATATATGTGGGAGGGGGCTTTGGCAAACTGTTATAATGTAGAGGGGCGTTACAAAGTTTATGTTGTGCAAAGTGGGCGTTGGGCCGAAAAAGTTTGAAATCTATGCTCTATATCAATCTAAAGGAAACTGATATCAATATGCTACTATGTATAATTTTAATACAATATTTTTGTTTTCGTGAGTACTGTTGTACGTTACATAGGGCCTGTAAACAATTTCGCTATATCCCAACATGTGAAGCGGAGTGCCTTAGAAAATAGTAGTTTTTATAAAACTTGATTGACTGTTGCAAACTAGCTTGGCTTAAACATTTATAAGAAGTTAAAATTTATATATATGGACCAAGCCACCTGTGAATGCGGTTCAATTCCGCGGGCTGGCAGAAAAGCCACAGGTTCTCCAGATTTACGGTGTTCGTGACACCGAAACGAAGGGTTACGATGTCCATGGCACCGAGCCGAAGAGCTGAAAGCTCAAGTGCTTCTGGATCGAAAAAATACATGGAGCCGTTAATCGAAGTCTGATCTTAATCTAGTCGTCTTCATTTCAACGCAGTAAACTACCAATTCATTTTTCACCCCCTTTTCTTTATTCCCCCACCCCACCCCACCCTCCTGTAAAAATTATGTCAACACATGTATCGCAATATCCTGGACAGCTCAATCTTTTCAAAGTCTGCTTCTAGTTTTCCATGGACGTTCCATCTATCTTTAATCCTTTGCCTCCAACTTTAATACCTGTTTTGTGATTCTTTCATATTTTCTTCTCAGAGTATGCCCAACTTATCTCCGTCGTCTCTTTCTTAAAATAACTGTTACTAGTGATTGACTAGACATTTCTCTGATTTCACCACCTCCATTGAATTCGTTCCATTTTTGTTCATTATTTTTCGCAGACATCTATTTTCAAATACATTTAACTTACTTTCTATATCTTAAGTAATGTTCTACCTCTTGCTGGCATATGTTAGAATTGAGATAGCATTGTAATTAAAAATTTGTAATTTAGTTTTTAAAGCTGTATAACTTGGAGTTTCATTATTTTATTTATACTTTTAAAAGCTGATGTTGTTTTGACAATTTGTATCATAATTTCGTTTTTAGTATCTACAGTATAGTCAACACTGCTAACCAAATAGGGGAATCGCTCTGTTAGTTTTATCATTTTGAATTCTGGAGTGATATTTGCATTACTTGTCCTAGGTCTCTTCGTTATATTTGTTTTTTCATAGATAATCTGCAGTCCAACTTTTGACACTGGATGATAAGGTATGTTTCTTTTTCTTTAAATATCTTGGTTGTTTTAACGTAACAATGCAATATCATGAGTAAGCTACACATTTTTCAATTGTCAATTGTAAACACAATCGATGCCAGTTTCGTCCCTGCAACACTTTCTCATCACCAAGTCAATGGCCACTCATAAACAATAGCGGAGATAAAATACAACTTGTTATTTACTTCTTTTCAACCATAGACCAATCGATTTAGCCATCACTTGTGTTCACTGCACATTGTGATGAACTATCATATAAGCTTTTGAAAACATTTATTTTGACCGGTATTCCATATCATCCCGAAATATTCCACAGGGAAGTGTGGGCTACTAGTTTGTTTTAAAGCTTCTCTTAAAAGGGGTTTAAAACCGAAGGATTGACTTCATTGCACCAGTTTTTTTTTTTGGTTATTGGTTATTATTGGTTATTGGTTACTAAACTGACGTCATTGCACTCCGGGCAGACCAGTAGGTGCTCAGTCTCCCCAACAGATATCGAAGAGTATACATACTGATGGTTCCTGTGGCTGCTGATTAAACATACTTCACTCTGCCTCTCAGGCATCCAGTTCGACTTGAACAACGGTAACTCCAAACTGCTAATCGCTGATCGATTCACACGATTTAGTTATACAGACTAAGTATCTAATAGCTAAGGTTGCCAAAGTCTTCAGGTGGCGCAGTTCTTCGAAAGTGACCGAGCCATTGCGGAAACCTGGTGCAATACATTTCATTCATAATTAATGTCAAATAACGAACACAGAAGAGGAATGTTTGAGTACTCATAAAGGAACGTAAACAGCTGACTCGGTCACGCAGACTACACAAGATTTCATTGATTGACGAACTGATTGACCCACTGATTGATTGATTGGCTGATTGATTGAGTAATTAATTGAGTAATTGATTGATTGAGTAATTGGTTGATTAATTGTTTGATTTATTGATTGAATGGTTTAATTATCTATTGATTGTTTGATTGTTTGATTGATTGATCGATCGATTGATTGAATGATATATTGATTGATTGATTCATTGAATTATCTATTGGTTGTTTGATTGATTGATTGATTGATTGATTGATTGATTGATCATCATTGAGTTTCGGTATATATCCATGTGTGCTTGAAAATCTTTGTTTCCCTCACACAGAAAGATCTCAGTGTTAGTGTCTGAACTTGAGTAACACTAGAGAAAACCCAAAGTAAATCTTCCAAGAATTTGATTGTAACTTTTTCGAATTTTGCTCGAAAGAAGTTTCTAACCTACTTTTGCCCGCCTGCCCAGTGTGTTCGTAGGCGTTGAACGACGAGTGACAAGCCCCCTGTAGTGCGGTTCTCTCTCTCCTATCACCGCAGAGCCGATGTACCAGATTTCCCCATAAATTCTATTCATGTGCAAATCTGAGTCATGCAGACCTAGCATTGGTGTGTTTTACGTCACATCTTCAGAGCATTTGGAGCTCTGGTGCTTATCCTTCGGTGATGTGTCCGGTTTCAGCCAGCGTTTACTCGGTTCGCTCTCGTTCTGTAGCCATCTAGTGTTTTTTACGGTGTGGGGTAGCATGCCCCACGCAACCTCCTCAGTCGCCTCTTACGACATGTGGCAGGTAACAGTGGTTCTATTCTTTACACCCCAGTTTGGGTCCCGGTATCCACTCGGGCGAGTGCGGTTCAATTCCACAGGCTGGCAGAAAAGCACAGGTTCTCCAAAATTACCGTGTTCGTGGTACGGAACCGAAGGGTTACGATGTCCATGGCACCGAACCGAAGGTTACGATGTGCACAGCCGAGGTTACGATGTCCATGGCACCAAGCCGAAGGTACGTGTCCATGCACAAGCAGCTCAGCTAGCTTCTGGATCGGAGGAAAAATAAAACCCACTCTTATCTCGTATTTTCAAAAAAATACTGATTTCTCCAAACAACAAGCATAACGAGTATTATTACAGCGTGAGGTAAGCAATCTTGCCTCCTCATCACAGTGAACCTCTCCTCTCACTTCACTCAGAACCCCACAGCAAATTTGTGTTATTCTCTCTACAGAATAAATGCCTTCGTCTTACTCTCGGTAGGTGGCGTGCCATTTGTCATGCTGAGAGGACCGAGCCAGATGGGTAAAACCCGGTGCAATGAAGTCAATCCTTCGGCTTTTAAACCCTTTTTTAAGCCTTCGTCTTGTGTTCCGAAAGTCGCGATTTGAATCCGGACCACACTGTTCTGGTTACGGGTGCACATTTTTCCTGAGATTCCTAGGATTGTTGCCGGAGCTACGGAGTTCGTGCTTTGTGCATTACTCTTGGCAGGTAGAGTGTCGTTTCTGCGAAGAGGGACCGAGCCACAAGGGTTAAAACACGGTGCTTTGAAGTCAATCCTTCGGCTTTAGACTCTTTGGACTAATAAAGAAATGGAGGTAAGTAATGGAGACAAGTAATGGAGACAAGTAATGGAGACAAGTAATGGAGACAAGTAATGGAGACAAGTAAGGAGACAAGTAATAGGAGACAAGTAATGGAGACAAGTAATGGAGACAAGTAATGGAGACAAGTAATGGAGACAAGTAATGGAGACAAGTAATGGAGACAAGTAACGGAGACAAGTAACGGAGACAAGTAATGGAGACAAGTAATGGAGAAAGTAATGAGAGCAAGTAATGAGCAAGTAATGGAGACAAGTAATGGAGGCAAGTAATGGAGACAAGTAATGGAGACAAGTAATGGAGACAAGTAATGGAGACAAGTAATGGAGAAAAGTAATGGAGACAAGTAATGGAGACAAGTAATGGAAGACAGTAATGAGACAAGTAATGGAGAAAGTAATGGAGGCAAATAATGGAGCAAGTAACTGAGACAAGTAATGGAGAAAGTAATGGAGAAGTAATGGAGACAAGTAATGGAGACAAGTAATGGAGACAAGTAATAGAGACAAGTAATGGAGACAATAATGGAGACAGTAATGGAATGTAATGGAGACAAGTAATTGAGGACAATAATGAGGACAAGTAATTGAGACAAATAATGAGGCAAGTAATGGAGGCAAGTAATGAGAGCAAGTAATGGAGACAAGTAATGGAGACAAGTAATTGAGACAAGTAATGGAGACAAGTAATGGAGACAAGTAATGGAGCAAGTAATGGAGAAGTAATGGAGACAAGTAATGGAGACAAGTAATGGAGACAAGTAATGAGGACAAGTAATGAGACAAGTAATGGAGGCAAGTAATGGGAAACATGAGAAGTAATGGAGACAAGTAATGGAAACAAGTAATGAGAAGTAATTGAGACAAGTAATGAGGAAGTAATGAGACAAGTAATGAGACAAGTAATGGAAACAAGTAATGGAGACAAGTAATGGAGACAAGTAATGGAGACAAGTAATTGAGGCAAGTAATTGAGGCAAGTAATTGAGGCAAATAATTGAGGCAAATAATTGAGGCAAATAATTGAGGCAAGAAAATGAGGCAAGTAATTGAGGCAAGAAATTTGGGAGGCAAGTAATGAGGCAAATAATTGAGGCAAATAATGAGGCAATTAATGGGGCAAGTAATAGAGGTAAGTAATGGAGTAAGTAATGGAGTAAGTAATGGAGTAAGTAATGGAATAAGTAATAGGTAAGTATAAGGTAAGTAATTGAGGTAAGTAATTAAGTAAGTAATGGA
This sequence comes from Arion vulgaris, assembly GCA_020796225.1. Taxonomy (NCBI): domain Eukaryota; kingdom Metazoa; phylum Mollusca; class Gastropoda; order Stylommatophora; family Arionidae; genus Arion; species Arion vulgaris. The sequence continues at coordinate 43,703,126 of CM036763.1, forward strand.
CAAATAATTGGTAAGTAATTGAGGTAAGTAATTGAGGTAAGTAATTGGAGGTAAATAAGTAATTGAGGTAAGTAATTGAGTAAGTAATACAGGTAAGTAATTGAGGTAAGTAATTGAGGTAAGTAATGGAGGCAAATAATTGAGGCAAGTAATGGAAGTAAATAATGAAGGTAACTATCTCCATCAGAGGCACAAGTGCTGAACGAAATCACAAATGTACACACACGATGTATCATTTAATTGTCTTTCTTTTTTCACACAACCCCCCTTTCCCCACCCTAATCATGGGTTGCCACATAGAGTCAGGAGAAAAAAAGATTAATAGAAAGACAGACTTTGTGTGAGTTTTTCTCACTTGTGTCTTTCACTGCCTCTGTTATTTCTGTTCCCCCTTTTTCGTGGATGACATTTTGCCTTATATACACTGTATCTAAATAGCATTGCCCTTTGAGACGGACTGCCTGTTGGTAATCTGAAAACCTAATTGTAGTGTATGTTCTGTTCTAGGATTGGACTCTACAGTCACCTTCGAACACACCAGAGAGGTGCAGCAGCACAAGTCTGTGGCTGGTGTCATCATCGTTTGCGATAGACGGCTATTATAGTGTATGAAAAATGAATTTATTTGCTTTCTATATTTTTATTTCTATTTTTAGCGTGCATGAAGTAACCAAGGACAACCAGAGAAACAACACTAGTCACAGTTTTTAATATCTCATCTAGTGCCACATTGTGCGTACAAAAATTCCCCCACAAAAATGAAAATGATAATGAAACGAAATTATGTAATAAAGTTATCATAACAAAAAAGTCTCCAATGTTTTCCATTATTATTCCCATTTTCATTGTTAACAATATATTCTAATTTCCACTGCTATTGTTAACAATTCATTATTATTTCCAATGTTATTGTTAAACGTATGTTCTTATTCCCATTACCATTTTTAAACATTCATTCCGTTTCACATTTTTTTTTTTACAAGGATGGGTTTTTCTCCATCAAATATCATCCCACTTGTCTCCTCTATGGATTTTAATCCATCTTCTTCACAATAAGATTTCACTAGCCCATATTTGTTTACATCTGATGTGCTGTTAATCCATATATTGTGTACTTCTCCGTACATAGAAAATAGTTTACCAATCCTTCTCTGATCTGTATCTGGAGGAAGATTTCCCACATAAACATCAAAAGTGTTCACCCTCTTTGACTGCAAAGGTGCCGACATCGTTGTTAACTCCGTTTCATATTGTTACTGATAAACATTCATTTTATTTCACATTAACCATCCAGTTCTACTAACAATAATACAATTTACCATCCAGTTCAGGTTTTCGCAAAGTGTGTCCTATCCAGCGCCAGCAGTTTTTTTAACCTCTTGGTCCACTTGAATCTGTCTTGTTCTCTCCATAAGTTCCTCATTTGTGACCCTATCATACCATCTTATTCCCTCTGTTCTGCACAGACACCAATTGATGAATGTGTGCAATTTATGCGTTATTGTTTTAGTAGTTCTCCGTGTTTCTGACCCATACAGCAGAACTGCTTTAACATTAGAGTTAAATATCCGAATTTTTTTCAAGATTTGATTTCTTTAGACTGCCATATGTTTCCTGTGCAATGAAAGCTTCCATTGCCTTCTGTATTCTTATTTTTACATCTCTGTCTGTTCCATCCTCTTTGTCTACATTGCTGCCCAAATGTGTATGATTCTACCTCTTGAAGTGGGATTTCACCCAGGTTGATCGAGTTGTCATTTGCTTGGTTAATTCTCACTATCTTTCTCTTTCCCTAATGAATATTTAGCCCTAGTTGCTGGAACTTTTGATCCAGTGTGTTTAGCTTATCCTGCATCTAATTTCGTGTATGTGACAGAAGGGCTATATCATCAGCGAAGTCCAGATCTCCTCTCTTACTCTCCATCGATCCCCGTCCAGATCATCTAGTTGCTCTGTCAGGGTCCATTGATTCCATTTCTGGTGTTAGTTACTGTGGTCTTCATAATCCAGTTTATTGTCAGTAAGAACAACAAAGGTGATAGAAGACATTCCTGACGCACTCCTGTTTCTATTCCAAAAGTGTCTGTTAGTTTATCTTCATGAATAACTCTATATTTCATATCTGTATATGTTGCTTTTATTAGGTTAATAATTCTCTGTGGGATCCCATAAAATATATTGCCTTTTTCGTCTTTACAGACGGTCAATTAGCAAGTGTTTCACTGTGACAACTTCTGAGTTCTCGTTTGTCTCTCTTGTCTTTCAGCTCATCCCTAAATCTCTCTTCAAAAGATTCTGCACCTTTGCGCAATGTTGTTTTCATATATCTTGATCACCAGTCAGTTGTTTCAATTTGCTGGGACCGATAGAAAAGTTATTCATTGAGGCCTTGCAGACATAATATACAGGCTAGTTAACGAATATGAATGTTGAAAAAAACAAGCAAAACTCGTCCTTGAACTGACAGTACTGAAAACGGATGTAATCATCATCAAATAGGTTGTACTGAGTAGAACTTTGCCACCCCAACAGTCCTCCGGAATTTCTCTCTCATAGGCCAGATGTCCTGCCTCTGCAGCCGTCATGTTCAAACCATCAGTTACATCCTGAATCCATCTTCTCCGGGATCTTCCTCTTCTTCTCTTTGCCGGTATGCCTCCTTCCATGATGGTCTTCTCAGCCCTTCATGTATTTTTATATGTCCAAAATATCTCAATTTTCTCTTTCTTATTTGTAGCATCAGCCAGTTTTCTTTGATTTTGAGTTCTTTCTGGATATATCTATTTGTTCTCTTCTCTGTCCATGATATACGAAGGACGACTCTTCTGTAACACTTACATTCAAAAGCACACATATCTTCTTCTTTGCGTTCGTTCTTTACGATAATTTTAATCACTCTTTGTGATATGTTTGATCTTTGCCCAGAACGTGTATACGTTGTACATTGGTTTGGTAGGCCTAAACATATACTTCTACGTTTAGGACATGCATCGATTTCAGCAAACCTCCTAGTCGCCTCTTACGACATGCGTGGCAGGTAACAGTGGTTCCATTCTTTACACCCCAAATTTGGCCCCCGGTAACCACTCGGGCGGCCCAAACACATGTTTTCCATGCTTTATTAAATGTCCATGCGTCACACCATACGGATGTAACAATCGAAATAGAGAATATGTTAGCTTTGTTGAAAACAGCGACAGGGCGTAAGAGATGTCATTTTAGAGCGTTTCAATGAGAAAACAACGTTAAAGATAAAACAATGGTTAGATATCTAGATTATCTGACAGATAAACGACAATTTTTCATGGAAATGTGCAGGAAAGGAAAGATCAAGATCGACAAGGGTTAAGAATGTAACAAAGACAAAGTATTTACACATAGCGTCTGTAAGCGGTAGTGAACTCGATCACAACCCAAGCGTACTTGGTTCGAACTCTGTTCCCAGCAAGTTTGGAAGCAAATTCGTTCCCGTGGGATTTTAACGAAAGGTAAAGATAGACTTACTCCCGAGTGGTTACCGGGGACCAAATTGGGGATGTAAAGAATATAACCACTGTCACCTGCCATCCGAGAGCCGCTGTAGCGCAGTTGTTAGTGAACTCGCTTGGCAAGGCTGGTGGTCTGGGTTCAGCTCCGGCAATGTGCGTGGAATTTTCCCGACCACGACGGCTCTCAGGTCGACCCAGCCTCAAATGGGTACCAGACATGCTCTGGGAAGTAAAGGCGGCCGGCGTGATGCTGACCACATCACCCATTGTGTGCCGACGGTCAATGAAAAATACAGGCCTAACACTGTATTGACCTATATACCACAAGGTATGAAAGGGTTCCTTTACTTTTTTACACCTGCCATGCATGTCGTAAGAGGCGACTAAGGAGGTTGGTCGTGGGGCTGGCTACCCCACACCGTAAAAACACCAGATAGCTACAGAAACCACAGCCAAGAAAATTCAAAGCTCGCCACCCGAGAAAGAAGAGGGACCCCAAATAGAGGGACTCATGAAGCGACCCGGTGATAGGAAAACACTGAGAAACCCCTGACAGCATCGCGAGACAGGCTCTCGATGGAACCCCCAGGGCAATAGAAGTAAGGGAAGACCCAGAAACACCTGGAGACGGGAGTTAGAGATGGAATGCAAGAGGAAGGGGAGAGAGTGGCAAGATCTGGAAAAGATGGCGTTGGATAGGCGGGCTTTGAAGGCCTTGGTTGCGGACCTATGCTTCCTAGGGGCGAAGGGTGAAGAAGAAGAAGAAGAAAGATAGACTTCACCGTTCAGAAAACAATGGCAAACCACCAAACGTTTAAGTGGTGCCAAGAAAATCAATGATTCGTTTACTGTGGTTGATGGCTACGTCCTGTAAAGGATATGTCACGATTTTCATTTCATTTACACATCATTACACCGGGGTTTCTATTATGGTTCATTCTCTTTCCCCCCTCACTTCTCTCTTACTCTCTCTTACTCTCTCTCTTTTCTCTCTCTCTCTCTCTCTCTGCAGAAATTACCTTTTAAAACTATTGGACAAAGTACGAACTCTGTAACTCCAGCAATAATTTTAGGGTAATCCGGAACAAATGTGCTCATTTAAACAGAATCAATCGGTCTAGATTCGAACCCACGACCATCTTATTTCAGAAAACGGCAATCATTCACCACAAAGACACCAAAGATAAGAGTATTTACCATATTGATTTGCCCAATTGTATGAAGATTAGATGCAACTGAATATATGTTCACGTGCATATGTTGTTACTAAAGACCAGAGAACAGGAGTTTTAAGGCCCTGAAGCACTATGGCTAATGAATACTTTAAATATGGCCTTTTTCTCTTTACGACGGTCAATTGACAAGTTTTAACGTGAACTTCTGAGTTACGCTTGTCTCTGACTTTCAGCTCATTCCTAAGTCTCCACGTGACGGTTGCTTTGCGTTGTTTAGTTTAGTTAGTTAGTCATCGGTCACCATCTTTGCAGTCGAACAAATGTAGTCATAGTGTCGATCTCTCCTCAGTATGTCCACAGCTGTGGCGACTAACGACACCGGTTCTTTGTGGTTTATCAATTCTTCTTTGTCTGCCAGCATGAGCGTTCTTGTCGAGCTAACCACATTCTTTGAGTTCTTGCAGTCTGCGTTATGTTGTGGTTTCGTCCATTACGTGACATACGCCCTCTCTCCTTAGGAATTTATAATATCAGCTGGTCCATTGCTTGCGCGTTTGACAGCAGCCATACCAGCTTATCCACACGTTATTGCCCTTGACCTGCATGCCCTAGTCAAAAATAAAGCGATTTTGTCGCTTAGCCTCCCCAGCCTTCGAGCCCATCCTGTTTCAATCTTCCTGAGCATACTCATTGAGTCACTGAGAAAACATGCGTGGATAAAAGTCGTGGATAAAAGGTTGCTTTTGCGTTGTGTCCTAGCCTAAAGCAAGGATGAAGTGTTCTCTCCATTTATGCATAGCCAAGGCAGCTAAAATGGGGAAATGTGCCTTGCCTACTTTACACAAGCTCCCTCTCAACCCTACTGTTCCATGCAAAGAAAAGACAACTCCGTACGTTTGAAATCAAACAGAGTTTGCAGGGGATGCCTGGAGATAGAATAGAATACACACATAACCATCAACTTCGTATGAGTCTTACCCTCCGGATTTGTGGTCAAGGTTTACTCCTCTAGCTTTCTAGATAACCGTGCTGATCCACAAGGCAGTGGAGATTAGGGTTTGCTTCCTTAGCGTTTAACTCTCCCGAGCCCCGTCCACAAGGCAGTGGATTTAACAGTTGCAGATGGTACCATCTACTGTCATACGGTAGCAGATTAAACATCTGTAAATAGTAAATAAGTATAGACATCAAACAGGTATTAGGGCCTCTGAATAAACAATAACCAAACTCTGAATTCGAAGCACAAACCTTATTTCTCTCGGTAACTATCGCCTAGCCCTGAAGACGAACACTTTTCAGACCATAACTTTGTGGTTCGAATTTAGTAATCGGTATAAAAAAAATTTCCGATTACCCTAAATATATTTTGAGTGTCTATTTATTTACTACTAAAGACCATGGTATCTAGTTTCAATTATTAAGCCTGCCCGTATAGTGTCGAGGCCGCAAGGTAAGCAAAGAATAGTACCACTGCAAACTACAAGACAGGTCGTAAGAAGTGACCGATGTAGGACCTAGCAAAGCTGACCTAGTAAATAAAAAGCATCGCAGAAATCAGATCTACTTGTAGGTGCATAACTGGCAGAACGTACAATTGCTCTTAGGCTTGGATCACACAAAAATCAGAATGGTTAACAAGTGGTCGATATGGAGCTTTCGAAGAAAAAAAAAAAAGAATTAATACTCAATACTTAAGCTCTATACTTAACTTTCGGATGGTCGAGCGGTTAGGACACATATCTCTTAATCTTGACTACATGGGTTCAGACCCTGGTACCGCAGCGATTGTTCTATTCCTTTTGGCAGTGAAATTAAAAACTCAACCTTCCTACAGCAGGACACAAGCATAAACGAAAACTACACATTGGACTCATTGACACATGCATACACGGATGGCTCGGTTACAGATGCTACTCATAATGAAGGAGAGGAAGTTGTACTCCGACTAAACAATGGAGTAGAACTAACCATAGCTCTGGCCACTGGTAAGTTCTCAACCAATTTCAGGGCTTAGGTAGAGTCCTCAATATAGCTGCAAAATGGCACTACATATGAAAAAATACATGGAAAATTAGTGCTTTTGACAGACGCATTGTCTGTTATCTCAGCACTGAAATCTGAAAGGAACACAGAACTAAGTGATATCAGATCACCCTTAGACCAGTTGTCCCATGATTCTGAGAGTGTAGTAATCCAGTGGACACCCTCACACTGCAAGATCAATTGGAATGAAGATGCTGACAGACGGGCTAAAGAGAGAGCAGGAATGCCACAAGATGACAACCTTGTCAGCTATGAAGAAGCAAGAACCACCGCCAAAGGGCACTACAAATCAAAGTTGGATAAAGAACGCCCAAAACACAATAAGGATGATGGATATTACCAACTGTCCAGAAGGGATCAGACTATCATTCTTCGCTTCCAGACGGGGCACAACAGAATTAGACACCACCTGTACACTAAATTCAAGATATGCACCAACGACATGTGCCCCTATGGCTTGGCACGTATAGCAACGGAACACATCCTCCAGAACTGGCACCAGTACGTAGACCTGTGAAGAAAGAAGTGGCATACTTACACTAGCGTCCAAAACAAACTGTAGGCGTGGCTGACAATCTGAGACAGAAGGCTGCCTTTATTAGAGAATCCGAAATTCCTATCTAGTGAGAACGCAGAAGAAGAAGATTAGAGTGGCCGGAAAATAGAAGCACAACTGGTGTACGAGAAGTCTCATTAATCAACTGGTACGGTTAGTCAATAGAAGCTGTTGGGGATATTTCGAAGGAGATCGAAGCACCTATGGACATGTCTGGAGTGAAGTGAAGGTGTTCCAATGGGAAACTGAAATGGTACAAGCATGAAACGGAATTATGTCTTTCTCATTCTCAAATCCTTCTAGTGTATATTTGTTGATGTGGCAAAATAAGAATAAACAAGCAAATATCAACAGTACTGATCATTGAAGCGTTGAATATTGATTGATTGACAGGACCATCATCATTGCACTTCGGCGAGTAACAATGTGTGCTCCGATCTTTTTCATACACAGGAAGATCTCAGTTGCGCTGCACGAATTCCGTAGCAACGGCAAGGGTCCCCGATGCAATTTAGAAGATGGTTAAAATATTTTGTATTATTTTAATGAATTTCCCCAGCAGCGCTTTCCCAGCCTGCTCTTCTCGATTTATTTTTAACTGACAATGGCTCGTTCTTTCTGCTGTGGTATACTATTTGAAGGCAATCTAATTATGTGGTCAAACTCTTGACCTGTTGCCTCTGGATAAATTTTGTTGCTGCTCTTACACCAACTTTGGATCAGGTTGTATCATTACTGACTACCTCTCTTCTTGATACATTTAGTATTCTACTAAAGAATCTAATTAATGTGACTGTAATTTGTCTTTTGTTTTAACCATGATACGAGTTGACGAACGGGAATATAAAGTTCAATGTTGCTGTCACATAATGACACCTTTAGAAAACACCAACTACATTTACTTACCATCCCACAGAACTTTGTGGCTTACTTATTGACTTGTCCTCGTACATAGACCAATTATCAAATTTAGCTTCACATAGTAATAGCTGAACATGAAAGAATCTGAAACTGCAAAGGCTCCATGTGTATAAATCCGTCTCATCAATGTCATGAAAACATAGATGCTGACAAATGTAAGTAAAAAGCCAACAAAATCGAAGAACCACATAATCTGGGATAATCAGCATTCAACAAAATAATTAAATTAGTGGAAATAAGAACATGAGATAAGTGATTTTTGAGAAGATATACGAATACAATAACAAACAGTATCAGTTAATCAGAAGATGAAGTTAAAAGGAAATAGCGTATTTATCAAAATTTATTGCCCGCCTTCCTGTTCATCTTGAACATGGTGACAAGTCCTCTGTGAGTTGGTTAACTCCGATCGGATGCAGATAAGTGCACATTCCTTTGGTATTCGTGCACCGAACCGAAGGTTACGAAACCATGACACAGCAATTTATAGTGTTCTGGAAATTCAAAATTAAAAATTACGATCTGTTGGCTAAGAATAGTGTTTTCTTTGACCAACCATAAATGGTGGTGACCTGGTTAACATAACATCGCCATCTTGACTTTGAGTTTCAACGTGTTTGTGTACCACTTTGTTTGTGACTTGAGAACCGCTGCGTGTGACTCGACTGTGATTTCAGCCTTGGGCCATGTCGGAGTAGTGACTAACCACTGAACTATGCAATGTGAAACCAGACAAGAAGTACTTCTTGTTCTTCTGGTTCTCACTAGATTGAGATTTGATTCTCTAAAAAAGCACCGTCTGCCTCGATTATCACCACGCTGATCGTTTGTCTTGGACACTGTGTAATGTTGCCACTTTTCTTCATGTTGCATAATGGCATTCCAGGAATATAATTCCTATGATTTCTGCTTTCCCGTTTCGCCGACCTCTTCCGAGAAGACCTGTGATAGTAGTTCTGACATTCTACTCTGGCTAAATCTCAGCAGATTGGCGACCGTAGATCCGTTATCGATTCCATTGAGGGAGTTGCAATGTTATCGCCTTACGGCTGGTGACATTTACTAAACATTTGTTTCGGTTACATTCCTACGGTCACGTGCATCGATTTCAACCAAACTCTTGACGCCTCTAGACATGCGTGGCAGTAACAGTTTCTATTCTGTAACTTTAATTTGGCCCAACACCGGGCGTAGAAGACACATGTATAACATCTTTGCGATAAAGTCCAAATTGTTAGACTTGTGAATGAATGAATGAAAATCGGACATATCCTTCGGATGTCCATCGCACAGTAAGGTGGGATTTTCTAGACACATTATAGTTCAGTAGTGCCATTGCTGTTGAAGGGTTAGCTATAGATACATGTTTAAGATGAAAGATGGCATGATTGCACAGATTTCCCCTATGTTCTATCATCTTCACAGAAATGGCACGCCATGCTGAAATTGTTGCACAAAGCACGAACATCGTAGCTCCAGCAACAATCTTAGAGATCCCGCAAAAATGCACTCGTGAACAGAACGATTTCGTCCGAATTCGAACACACGATCTTCCGAACTCAAAGCAAACGGCTTGATCATTTCCCACACCCATATAGACTCGATTGTACAGATCGATCTGATGTCACTTGTTCAATTAGTATAAGAATTTCTGACGAGCGTGATTGTCTTGTAGGGGCACATGGCGCGTGATTGTCTTGTCTTGTCTTGTAGAGGCACATGCCGTGAAGAAAAGAGGAAAATTTAAGTTCTCGTTAATAAATCAAGTATTTCGTCGTGATTGCCGTGAGCCCACAGTGTTGCAGTATTTATTTCTTCTTTCTTTCTTTCTTTTGTCCTTCTCTGCTTTTTTGCCGCTAGGCGTAGCAGTTTAACTGATGATCGGTTTCCGAGATAATGCACGCTCGGTCGTTTGATATGGTGTGGTATTGTGGAGTTTTAAGATGTCTGTAACTCCATCAACCCATCTTTTTCTTGGTCTGCCCTTTCCTCTTGATGATTCCATTTTCTGGTTGTACGCTCTTGCAACTGGTGTATTCGGGTTCATTCTGACCAAGTGGCCAAACCATTTGAGTCTCTGTTTTTCAATAAATCTAATAGCAGGTATTGTTCCGACTGTTCTTCTATAATTTCCTCGTTTCTTATATGGTCTCTTGTTTTATTTACTGCTTTCCTCAGGCATCTCATTTCGCATGTGGTAATTTTCCTTAGTATTTATTCAGTGTCCGTTAAACTGTCTCTTGATCTTGCTTTCTGGTGCTCCGCGACCTGATTCTATACTGTTGTAGAAAAAAGTAAAGTAAAGGAACTCTGTCTATACCATGTGGTATATAGGGTAATACAATGTTAGGCCAACATTTTTCATTAACCTTCAGCAAACGATGGATGATGCGACTAACATCACGCCGGCCGTCTTGACTTTTTAGTGCTTTTCCTTGTCTCCAATTGAGGCTGGTTCGAACTAAGAGCCGCTACAGTCGGAAGAAAATTTCCCGCCCACTGCAAAGTTGAACCTGGACCACTAGCATAAGAAGTGAGTTTACTAACAACCACGCTACTGCGGCACTCCTGGACATCTATTAAATAAATAGACATGAAAGAAAAATAAACAAGAAGATAATTCTTAGTGGACCAGGGCAAAGCCATGTTTTTACAAGCCATTTGTTTTTAGAATTAAAAACATCCTTTAGTGTGGCTCCTGATAAAAGATGTCCAACCCAAAGCCATGTAGTGTTACGGTTGGTCGACAAGGAGCTAAAGCAATGAAGAAGAAGAAGAGTAAAAGAAAAAGCCAGTACAGATTAAAAAAAAATGATATTTAAGCTAAAAATGTCTGTAGGAATAAACTGTCCACATTTCATGATTCTAGAGTTTGATGTATTAATTTTTTTTTCTATAACACACGAACAGACAATCAATTTTATAATTAAGATAATATGAAAATCTGTATATTCCGCACATGTGCACGCTATGTAGACTTAGCCGTATCTTATCCTTATTGGCATGTTGTGCTTGCAAATGTAAAATGTGTCTGTTTCTTTAGTTTCCTCCCAATAAAATTCTTCCTCTTCTTCTATACACTCATTGATATCACAAGTTGAACATATTCAAAGAAAACAACAATCAGCCTGAGGCTGCTGTATCTCTAAACAGCACGTGCAAGAAGGGTAGTCACGTCTGTCAGTTTGGCTTTTTAAAAATGTTACTTTGGCTGCAGAATTTCTAACCAGGTCAATAGTCGTTCATACACGACACAACACTTGTATGCCAGATTTTTTGTGATTGTCTTTTCTTGCATAATCCGTTTAGAAATGAACAACTCTCTGCGGTACAAGACTCATATGGTTATATTATTACAGCAGCACTCCCTCCCCTTGTGTTTTATCACAGTCCTTTCAAAACAATCTTCGGCTGCTAGAACTCTACTATCTTGAAATAAAACACTAGAAACAAAAAACAAAGCGAAATGAGAAGTGCCTTCGATTTTGCAGAGATCTCTCACTCCCCGAACGTGCCAATGCTTGGTTACGGGCATCCAGAGATCGATGGTCCCCTGATTACGCGATCCACGAATCGTGATGAGTAAAACATAAATTGTGATGAAAAGTGGACGTTGTATATTGAAAGAGGTGTCTGTTCTATACTATAAGCTTCTCCATTTCCTCCAAATCTCCCAATGTGGAGATCGTCACAGATAAGTCTGACGGTTCTATTTTACTAGCTATGTTTATACAATCTCACGTATAAAAAGATTACTAGACATAAAATATAACTGAACACCGCCTACACACATTAACTCTGTCACTTATGTTGGTACAACCTCTAACTACCATATATGGTTACAATATGTACTTTACAACTACTCCTAGAGATGAGTAATCTTTGTTTCTTCTTTATTTTTCTTCGAACGCTCCAAATCGACGACTTGTTAAACAACTCTTTGTGATTTGTATGTGATCTGAGCCTAAGAGCGATTTTACGGTGTGCTTATGCGCTAGTAGTATACCAGCAATCTGATTTCTGCGACACTTTTACTGAAAGGAGAGAGGGTGGTGGTTTAAAGCCGAAGGATTGACTTCATTGCAGCGGGTTTTACCCAATATAGATCAGTCCCTATCCGCAGAAATGGCACGCTACCTGCTGAGAGTAATGCACAAAGAACGAACTCCTTAGCTCCGGCAACAATCCTATGTGTCTCTGGGAAAAAAATGCACTCGTGAGCAGAACGACGCAGTCCGAATTCAAACCCATGTCCTTTCTTTCTTTCTTTCTTTCTCGAATCCTGTATGCCTCACAGCGTCAGGTCAGGAAGAGATTTCTAAAACGGGCCTAGTATGCGCTTCGTAGATAGTCTCTTTCGTCGCTTCTGTTATCTCTGAGGTCCATCTTTTTCGTGGCCGGCCTTTTGCTTTGTACCCATTGTATCGGAGCAGCACTGCTCTTTGGGGTGCACTATCTGATGGTAATCTGCTTACGTGGCCGAACCATTTAATTTGTTGTTTCTTGATGAAGTTCAGTACTGATGTTGTACCCACTTTTTCCTGATGTCTTCATTTCTCAACCAGTCTCTTCTTGTTACACCCAGCATTCTGCGTAGACACTTCATCTCTGTTGTGACTAGTTTTCTTCTATCGTTTGTTGTCAGCGTCCAGGTTTGCACTGGTAACATAATGTCCTTCGACTAGTAAAGCAAGGTCTTCACCACTTAGCCACAGAGATGCTTTTTATTTACTAGGGTAGCTTCCCTAGGTCACTACCTCAGTCGCCTCTTAAGACATGCGTTGTAGGTCGCAGTGTTACTATTCTTTGCTCGCTTTGTGAGCCCTGGCAATACACGGGCGAGCTTTAAGTAAATATCTTAACATTTCTGCAACTTTCGACACGTGACTATTGTAACCTGGCATCGCAGTTTACAAGTTTTGTTGTAAGATAATGTTTACGAGAAAGGACAACGACTTACATAACAGAAGAGACAAACGTGTACGTCGTTACTGTCCTTTTTTTCATCTTCTTCTGTAACGTCATATTAGATCATCAAACGTCGTCAGTCGAAGTGGTTAAGACGTTTGTCTCTCGTTCTGAAGGTTCTAGGTTCGAATTCAGACCGAATAACATGTGTAATTTCTTCATGACGTCACTAAGACTGTTGATTGAGTTTCGGAGGTCCTCCTTTTTCCCAACACTCTCGGCATGGGGTGGGGGGGGGGGGTTTTTTCTAGTGACTGGTAGAGGTCGTATGGGGAAAGGGTGCTGGATGCATTAATGATTTTATCTAGAGCACTATCAGTGTGCTCCGTCGTTCTTACTCTAACTCGTAAAGTTTGCTACCAAAATTAAACCCCATCGACTTAGGTCTACTGTCCTGGACAAGCGGGTGTTTACAGCATTGAGAGAGCGGACAGGCTTGCATCATCAGCATTGATTGTTAGTGAGCCGAGGATGGATAAGAGGGATTTTTTTTTAAATGTGTGACCTTCTGTTGGATGCGGACACTAAAATTATATTAAATCGATTCAGCGATACTAGGAGTTTGGGGTTACTCGTTGTACAAGTATAACTGGATGCTTACGAGGCAGAGGAATGTGTTTAATCAGCGAGCCACATGAACCATCAGTATGTAATTATTTCTGTGTTTCCCTTTTTTCGTGGGCGACCTTGTCTTATATCGCTGTGTCTAAATAGCATTGCCTTTGGTGCGCACACTTTGTCTATATCCGCTGTGTCTAAATAGCATTGCCTTTGTGCGCACACTTTGTCTTATATCCGCTGTGTCTAAATAGCATTGCCTTTGGTCGCACACTTTTGTCTTATATCCGCTGTGTCTAAATAGCATTGCCTTTTGGTGCGCACACTTTTGTCTTATATCCGCTGTGTCTAAATAGCATTGCCTTTTGGTGCGCACTGTCTGTTGTAATATGTTTATGTGGCTGAATCATACAATTTATTGTTTCTTGGTAGTTGGAAACTAAAAGGCGGGTTGAAAAGACCATCATGAAGGAGGCATACCAGTACAGTGATGAATAGGAAGACCACGGAGAAGATGGATCCAGGATGTAACTGAAAGTTTGAACATGACGAATGCAGAGGTGGGACATCTGGCTTATGAGAGAGAGAAATTCCGGAAGACTGTCGTGGTGGTAAAGCTCTGATCAGGACAGTCTATTTGATCTTCTTCTTCTTTGCGTTCGTTCTTAACGACCAATTTTAATCACTTTTTGGAATATATTTGATCTTTGCCAAGAACATGTATATGTTGCACATTGGTTTGTAGGCCCCTAAACGCATAGACTTCTACACGTTTAGGACATGTGCATCCGATTTCATCCAAACTTCCTTAGTCGCCTCTTATGACATATGTGGCAGGTACAGTAGTTCTATTCTTTACACCCCTAATTTGGGCCTCAGTAACCACTCGGGCGAGGCTATTTAATGATGATAATGATGAAGTTAATTTCTGATATTGTATCCACTTTTTTCTAATATCTTCATTCCTAAGCCGGTCTTTTCTTGATACTTCCAACAATAAGTGTAGACATTTCATATTTGTCGTAACTGTAAAATAGAGGTTTTTTAAAAAAACAAGTCACAGAAGTCTACTAATTATCTTATCTTATCTTATTATCTTATCTTAACCACATTTGAAGTATAGTCTGAGGGAATTAGTTTCCTATCTTGTGCCAGGTGTGTTGCGCTTGACGTTGTCAGTCCATGCTTTCGCGGGGACTCTGAGATGTTATCTATCCATCTTGTTCTTGGCCTGCCTCGTGCTCTGCGCCCTGAGTGTCGATTATTATAGGCACGTGATGGTAGTAAATGTGGTTCCATTCTCATTAAATGGCCGAACCACTTGAATCTTTGCTTCTCGATGTACTGTATGCATGGTATAGTACCAACGATGCTTCTGATATTCTCGTTTCTCACTCTATCTCGCCTTGTAACGTTGACAGCTTTTCGTAGACATCTCATTTCACATGTTGTAATCTTTCTTTCTTGTGTCTTAGTCAGGGGCCATGTTTGACACTGATAGCAGAGAGTTGAAACAAATATGCAGTTTATCAGTTGTCGTTTGACTGCCATGTTAATGCTTGGATGTTTTAATAGTGGTGACAGTTGGTATGTCACTGCATTTGCCTTCTGGCATCTAGTCTCGATTTCTCTGTCCATCTTTCCATCTGCTGTGAATATACTCCCGAGATATTTGAATTCTGGAGTCTGTTGTATTTTGACATTATTCACGTGTATATTTAGTTGAAGTCTACTAATTACAGCTGAATATTAAAATTATGAAATTAATAAGAGTTATTTAAATAGCGATAATTGTAGTAAATATATGATGCCATTGACAGGAATTACAGGATTTCTGCTATACATGTTATATAAGGTCAATCTAGAACAGTGAATCTTATCTTATCTTAACCACATTTGGCGTGAAGCGCCGTGGGGAGAGTTAGTTTTCTATCTTGTGCCAGGTATGTTGCGCTTGACGTTGTCAGTCCATGCTTTCGCAGGGACTCTGAGATGTTATCTAATCATCGTGTTCTTGGCCTGCCTCGTGCTCTGCGCCCTGAGTGTCGATTATCATAGGCACGTGATGGTAGTAAATGTGGTTCCATTCTCATTAGAAGGCCGAACCACTTGATTCTTTGCTTCTCGATCTACTGTATGCATGGTATAGTACCAACGATGCTTCTGATATTCTCGTTTCTCACTCTATCTCCCATTGTAACGTTGACAGCTTTTCGTAGACATCTCATTTCACATGTTGTAATCTTTCTTTCTTGTGTTTAGTCAGGGGCCATGTTTGGCACTGATAGCAGAGAGTTGAAACAAATATGCAGTTTATCAGTTGTCGTTTGACTGCCATGTTAATGCTTGGATGTTTTAATAGTGGTGACAGTTGGTATGTCACTGCGTTTGCCTTCTGGCATCTAGTCTCGATTTCTGTGTCCATCTTTCCATCTGCTGTGAATATGGCCGAGATATTTGAATTCTGAACAGTGAATGACAACCTAAAACGGCTATCCAAATAATTTTGATCGGCTTCATTTATATTCTTCTTCTTACGTCCAACTCCGAGACGGAGTACAGGTCTTCAACAAACTTCTTCCAGCTCTTTCTCTCTCTTGCCATCCCTTCCAATTCTTTCCATGTTTTACCTAACCTATTAACATCAGCCTCCAGCTCTCTTCTCCGGGTATGTCTAGGTCTTCCCCTACTCTTCTTTCACTGCGGGTTCCAAAACAGTGCATGTCTTGCAATGCTTTCAATCAGTCTTCTCAATGTGTGTCATATCCATACATAGCCTCTTTCAAAGCTCTTTCTCCACTGGTATCTGCTTAGTTCTTTCTCTGAGTTCCTCGTTCGTAATCTTTTCATAACATCTCAATCCCCCTATTCACGTAAACATTCATTTATGAAGGTCTGTAGTTTTCTGGTGGTTTCTTTTGTTGTCTTCCATGTTTCCGAGCAATAGAACAGCACTGACTTCACATTTGATTTGAAAGATTCTCAGCTTTGTGTTTGTTTTGATCTCCTTTGACTTCCATATCTTACTCAATGCAATAAAGTTTCCCCTTGCTTTTGTATTCTTATCTTGACATTTGTATTAAACACTACTATACAATCCGGTCTCTGAACTCAACAAAATTAATTGAGAAAAAGCACATAACACACACACACACACACATAGTTGCTGAAATAAAAAAAAACAAATTTTTAAATCAATGTAAAAAATATATCTTAATATAGTGAAGAGGTGATAAGCAATGTCCCTTAAAAATGCTTTCGTCAAATCTCTGGTTAGTACAAGCAAGACACATATTCACTTAAAACCAGTGGCGGCTCGTCATTAAGGGTCAGTGGGGCCGGTCCCACCAAAAATAATGTGTAACGTGTATTTATTATTTTATAAATTGAAATACAACCTAACCCAAAACCATGATTCTTCCGAACATTTTTTGTCTGGTTCCACCAATAAAAATGAGCACGAGCCGCCACTGCTTAAAACGCTTGTTGTGGGAAATACTTCAACTCACTTGCTACAGAGACCGTGTCAAATCGAAGTCTTTGAAAACGAGATACTGAAATGACAGCAGTATTTTCTCCGGTCGGCAAGTTTCCGAGATAAAAACGGTGATGTTGCTTTGTCTGTACAATTGGAAAAGATAAGATAAATGAATTGTGGAGGTGGATGATAGATACATAACGAAGACGTTAAAAAGTCAAAATATTTATCATAAGTTACACAATGGCAATGTCAAGTAGGAAACGAAAAGTGGACAAAGAAAGTCGTACTTTTTAGAAAAGATGGATTGGAATTATTTCTTTATTCTGTGTGTATCGTGATAACACTGTGTTAATCTTCATAAGACACTGCGTATTGTAGTTATCCAAACACTACCAGATTTAGACGAGATTGTCGCCCGTGTTCTGCCGGAGCTTGCAGTGGATCAAAGAATAGTAACACCCCAACCTACAAGCATTTCGTAAGAGGTAACTGAGGTAGGGGCATAGGGAAGCTACTCTAGTAAAAAAAAAGCATCGCAGAAATCAGATGTGCTAGCCTACTTGTAGGCGCATAATTGGCACAACGCACATTCGCTCTTAGGCTCAGATCACATACAAATCACAAAGATTGGTTAACAAGTGGTCGATGTGGAGCGTTGGAAGAAGACAAGATTGTGTGAGAAGTTCAATCACAATTTTCTCATCAAATCTGTAAGCTACTGGTGTATAATTTATTGTTATCTTTTCTTTCTCTCTCTCTCTCTCTCTCTCTCTCTCTTTCTCTCTCTAATTTCTGTTCTCTTCTTTCTTCTTCTCTTACCTCCCCTTGAAGCAAAAGGAATCGACAAATTTCCTCCAATCCGATCTGTCTTGAGCAAGCCAGCTTAATTCATTCCAGGTCTCTCCCGCTTCTTCACATTCTCTGTCTACAGATCCTCTCTATGTTTCAGTCTGCCGTGTCTCTTTTCTCCGGGATTCTTACAAAGCTACTCTACTTTGCTGCCAGTAATATGATTTAATATTATATTATATTTATTATATATATATATTATATTATATTATATTATATTATATTATATTATATTATATTATATTATATTATATTATATTATATTATATTATATTATATTATATTATATTATATTATATTATATTATATTATATTATATTATATTATATTATATTATATTATATTATATTATATTATATTATATTATATTATATTATATTATATTATATTATATTATATTAATTATAATGATACAGAGAAAAGAACAAAAGATTATTTTTGCAACAGCTTGATATTAAAGAGAGTTGGCTATTAAAGAGCATAACATAAGGAAAATGATAGTTTAGGGAACACATCAAACGACATTAGTGCCTAGAGAAGATAATTATGGAGTGAATGATGCCTGGAAGAAGAATGAGAGAAAGATCTAAAAGACGATGGGGGTAATATATCACTGACGATCTGAGAATGACTGTTCAGAATTATGTCAACTTGCACAGAACAGAGAGTTTTTCAGGACTGCTGTCATGGAGCCAAGTTAAGGAAGGGACAAGCTACTTGAATTGATGATGATATTATATTAGCACGCGCATGTAAATTAAATAATTTAAAGAAGATTTTACAATATGTGAGAGTATCCGTAGAAAATAGAGAATGTGAACAGTTTTGAATCTCTCTCTGTCTCACTCTCTCTCTCTCTCCTTCGGTCGTTCTTTTTCGGCCATGTTTATCATTCTAATTCTGATATATACACAGCCTTTGCTAAGAATGCAGTTTTACGTCACAACGTTCAGTACCATTTGGAGCTCTAGTGCTTATCCTTCGGTGAAGTGTCCGATTTCAAGCAGCGTTTACTGGGTTCGCTCTCCGTTATCTTTTGCTGTCCGCAGCCAACCTACAAGGCATCAGGTTGCTATTTTCTTTTAGTGTAGCGACCCTTAGACGACCTACCCTCCCGGGCTGATGAGCATCATCTGCCAGAAAACCTGTCGTTTTTGAGCTACTTGGTTTTCCTGCGTCCAGTTTTGTGTACGGTTTACTCCGTTAGCCTTCGATTGTCTCCAATCAAACTACAGGGCAGCATAGTTTTGAATATCTCGGTTCACCACTAACAAGATATGAAAATGGGATGAAGGAAGGACACGCCTAGCCTTACAAAAACTTTAAACAACTAAAAACAGTACGAAATTAAACTGAAAGAAAAACAAAGATCATAATACAAGAACATGCATATTACAATAGACAATGTGTGAGTAGGAAACATGGGCATTTAACAAAGAAGAGGAAAAACATATGTGTGATTTTGAATATAATTGTTATAGAAGAATACTCCGTATATCCTGGACAAAGAAGAGAACAAATAGATTTATTCAGAAGGAACTTGAAATCAAGGAAAAACGGACCAATACTACAAATAAGAATTAGAAAATTAATGTATTTTGGATATATAAAGAGATATGAATGAGTGAAGATCATTATGAACGAGATATCCCGGCAAAGAGAAGTAGAAGACCACGAAGAAGATGGATTCCGGACTGGATTAACAATTTGAGCATGATGGAACATCTGTCATATGAGTGAGAGAGAATTTTCGAACTATTGTTAAGGTGGCAAAGCTCTACACAGTACATGCTACTGAATGATGATGATGATGATGATCTTGATGAGAGTATCCAGCCCTCTCCAGTCTCAAATTTGTACGGTTCTGCCTCACGCATACAAAAAGTGACCAACCTTAAATCTAGACATTACTTCGCAACTCAGATTTTATTTATATTAATCAAACGAGATTCTTGCTCCAATTTATCATGCAATCAGTTTCAAAAAGCACAAGATACAACTAAATGCAATTTTTTTGTTTCTGCATTGTGTGCCCTTGTGTGTCCTTGTGTGCCATTGTTTGTCCTTTGTGCCTGTGCCTTGTGTGCCCTTGTGTGTCCTTGTGTGCCCTTGTGTCCTTGTTGCCCTTGTATGCCCTTGTGTGCGACTAGAACTGATGATAAAGATGAACGAAATGAAAATCATGGCATATCCTAATTACAGGACGTAGCCATCAACAACAGTAAACGAGTCGTCGATTTTCTAAGCACCACTTATACGTTCAGTAGTTTGTCATTGCTTTCTGAACTGTGAGGTCTATTTTTACCTTTCGTAAAAATCCAAAGAAACTAATTTGATTCCAGATTTGCCCGCCGTGGAGTTTTAGTAAAAGTTATACTTCAACTGTATGTATGTATGGCATTTTTCGTCTTTACAGACGGTCAATTGAAAAGTGTTTTACTGTGATAACTTCTGAGTTTGATATGTCTCTCTTGTCTTTCAACTCATCCCTAAGTCTCTTTTCAAAAAATTCTGCACCTTTGCGTAATGTTGTTTTCCATATAGCTCAGTCATCAGTTAGTTTTTCCCATTTGCTGGAACCGATAAAAAAGTTCTTCATTGGGACCTTGCAGACATCCTTATATATGAGCAGTGGTCTCCCTTGGTGAATTTTTCCCTTCCGAAAGTTCACAGAACAACACTTGATCATCAATCATCATCAAGTACCTTGTCCTGAGCAGAGTCTTCCGGAATTTCTCTCTCTCATAGGCCAGATGTCCTGCCTCTGCAGTCATCATGTTCAAACCATCAGTTATATCCTGAATCCATCTTCTCCGTGGTCTTCTATCCAAATGACATATATCCATATTTATATTCTGAAATCGTTTTAAACGAGCAAACACACATTCTTGAAAACAAAGGAACACAACTGTTAAAAACTATCAGTAAACCTTATGTGAATGTTCTCCCCTGCATCCAACTTTTAGTGTACGGTATTCATTATAAGTATAATTTGTTTTGAAAAGAAGGACACATTTTCATCCGGTATAGTCTTTCATTCTTCTTCTTCTTCAGCGATCTCTGATCATGCGCTTATTTTACTGTGGACCACAAACTGGGCAGTCAGCTTCGTCAGGTTTCCCCAAAAGTTTAGTTTTCAGGCCGACTGTGTGTGGCCACATGTTGCTTTTCAGCTCACCCAGGAGAGGACAGTCTTGCAGGACATGCTTCAGTGTCTGTTCCGCCTGCTGACTTTCCGCCGTCTTTTATTCAATGAATAATACATTTCTATTCATAGGACAGGCAAAAAAAAGTAATTATACAATTTAAAATTAATTCTTTACATAAACTTTTTTTTTTCTATGCTCAGTATCCAACTTGTGTCTCCCGATAAGTTCCCTAATTTCGTGAGCACAAGAAGTTTTTTTCAAGAACCCCAGTGGAAGCAACGGAAGTAACGAATATGATCAACAAATAAACAGGGTACATGTATTAAGACCTTCCGAAAAAACAAATAGACAAACACGGGACTCGAACCACTTACCTAGTCCTTACGACATCAATCGCTAGCCTAGCATACGAGCGCTTTTACGGATACAACCAATGAGCCATGTAAAAAAATGACTCACGGGGGAGTGTCTTTTTTTTTAGAATGGCTCATTGGTTGTGTTCGTAAAAACGCTCGTATTGCTAGGCTAGGCGATTGATGTCGTAAGGACTAGGGTAAGTGGTTCGAGTCCCTGTTTGCTATTTGTTTTTTCGGAAGCTCTTAATACCTGTACCCTGTTTATTTGTTGATCATAATTTTGTTGTCAACTTTTACAAATTAAATGTTAGATAGGGTTGCCCTACGTCATCATTTTTGAGGACACATCCTCATGTCAATAATAAATCTGAATGTCCGCAAACAATTTTAGAAACTCGTAGATTTGTCCGCAATTTTACAAGCCAAGACAAAATTAACTATTTTTGACGACAAAGGTGTGCACATAGTTGAATCAAAGTGATTTGATCAGTACTGCAATCTGGAGATATTTGCTTTCACCTATAAAAATAAAGTGTCATCGCAAAAAGTGGTGTGACTAAATTGAAAACTGTAGGAGTAGTGAAATGAACTCTGAAATTGTGACATAGCACAGCTTTTCTTTGCTATTCCAGCACACAATGCGTCGGTAGAAAGACTATTTTCTTTAATCCATGTCCAATGGAACAGTGAGAGAAATCTTCTTAGCGTGGATTCAGTCAAGTCAATTTCACTTGTAAAATTTCACTTCAAATATTTCACATGCAGACCATTGTATAGACATTTGATTCAAAAGAATGACATTCTAAAAAAAGATCAGGTCGTCAGAAACATTTGACGAACCCAATTTAAATGGATTTTAATGTTAGAAAAGAGTCCTTTTTCGGAAAGATCCCTATATTAGAGACTGTCTAACATTCTTGAGCTGCACTTACGTCTCTGACTGTTTATGTGAGAAGACGTACCAGCATCAAGGTGCGTATCCTTTATAGGAAGTTGCTCTCTTTGCAGCACATCTGAAATTCACTCTGTCTCTGCCAGTTCACCTACTTCTCGATGGTCATGTTCTTGGTTTCCCTTAATATATTGTAGCCATCTTCTTCTTGGTCTGCCTCTGCGTTCTGGGACCCTGCCCTCTAATATTGTCCTCTCAGGGCCATCGTGACGCTTGATGTGGCCAAAGTATCTAATTTTTCTGTATAGTATGTTGTTTATCAGCCAATTGTCTTTAACATTCAGTTCTTTCAGGACATCAGTGTTCTTTCTTTTTCTGTCCATGGTATTCGTAGGATCTTTTTGTAGCATTTCGTTTCAAGTACTGGATTTTCGTTCTTGTTTTTGGTAATAGTCCATGATTCACAACCATAAGTAGCCACTGGAAAAATGCATGTCTCAATATTTTTAATTTTAATATTTTGCTGGTGCTTTACCACAAGTTCTTCATAGTGTCTAACTTCCTGATTGCTATTGTCAATCTTCTTGAAATCTCTTTGGAACAGTCACCGTTGTTGATGACTTTTGAGCCTAGACTATTGGGAAGACGTATATTTAAAAGAATTCCAACGTTTGTATATGTGACACGTTTGCTTTCATCATTGACTTTAGAAGCTGTGTCTATATGTATTTGCATATTTACCCGATTTCTTTCTTACCTTCTCAAATCAGTGAAATGAAAATCATGCCATATCCTCTACAAGACGTCGCCCTTAACCACAGTAAACGAGTCATCAATTTTCTAGGCACCATTTATACGTTCAGTAGTTTCCCATTGCTTTCTGAACGGTGAGGTATATTTTTCTGCTTTTATAAAAATCTACGGTAACATATTTCATTCCAAACTGTCCGCCGCGGAGTTTGAAACAGGTACTCTTGGTTTGGAATCGAGCTCACTACCGCTAAAACAAAGACGCCCTTGTGCATGTTTACACTTGCACTACTTCTAAAATTCATAGTTCATAAGTACGGTTCCAACTTCACTGCAACGGGTCACCCCATAATTGCTCCGTTCCTGTGCCAATGAAAATCACACGAAATGCTAACAACTGTGAAATGTTTCCTGTGTGAACTAATTCCAGAATGAAACAGCCGCGTACCGCCACAAAAAAAACATGCACCGCATAAAATGCATATGGCCGTCGCTAATGTAGCAACACAAAACTGTTCATCACTTGAATTGAAATTCTTGTCGAAGGCAACATCAATCATGACAAAATCCAGTTTTCTGCACTCGCAATATAACTGCATACGGCAGATTGAACTTGTTCGTCATAACCGCTGTCCGCCATTTTATGAATACACACAACAAATGCACGGTTGACACAGCAAAAGCATTCCATGTAACAGTCATAGCTCACAGCGTTGCTCAAGCACTAACTCAGTAGCTCGGCAAACGAAACCAGAAAATACCCGACCAAACACGTCGGAAATGCGCTAGCAAAGTCGTGTTCAGAATCAAACAGTTCTGACTCTGAATGGCCCTCCCGCATTCCGCCATTGCTGGCCAGATTTTTCATTCTAAAATTGCAAATGGTTGTGTGCATATGGAAAGAATTACAGAAAACAGAAAACCTAAACTTACTTATGCAAAAAAAATTGTAAAGAGACCCAGAGACAGACAAGAAAACCACGGAAATCGAATTCTTCTTCTTTGTTGAGTTCGTTCTAAATAACCAAAGTATCCACTCTTTGTGTGTAATCTGTGTGATTGGCACCAAGAAAGTAGGTACGTTACACCTCATTTTTAAGCCCTATCCTTATGTCGAATAGGCGCATCCTTATGTCGGCACAATGGAGAGATAACAGTTAAGTAGACCTAGTGAGCGTCTATAACTTGAGTGGTAGTAAGCTGGATCACAACCCAAGCGTACTTGGTTCAAACTCCGCGGTGGGCAAGTTTGGAAGCAAATTATTTCCCTTGGATTTTTACAACTGGTAAAAGTATACCTCACCGCTCAGAAATCTTTGTCAAACTACTGAACGTATAAATGGTGCCTAGAAAATCGACGACTCGTTTAATGCTCTTGATGGCTACGTCCTGTAAAGGATATGTCACGATTTTCAGACATAGAAATAGCAGTCAACAATTGGAAAGAGACTTTCTCACAATATTTGATGACATGGGCGTTTAGACACGAACCATTTGGGATCGCAAGAGAGAGAGAGAGAGAGAGACGAACCATTTGGGATCACGAGAGAGAGAAACACGAACCATTTGGGATCGCAGAGAGAGAGAGAGAGATGAACCATTTGGGATCGGAGAGAGAGACACGAACCATTTGGGATCGCGAGAGAGAGAGAGAGACGAACCATTTGGGATCGCGAGAGAGAGAGAGAGACGAACCATTTGGGATCGGAGAGAGAGAGAGAGATGAACCATTTGGGATCGCGAGAGAGGACTCGAACCATTTGGGATCGCGAGAGAGAGAGAGAGACATGAAACCATTGGGGATCGAGAGAGAGAGAGAGAGAGACACGAACCATTTGGGATCGCGAGAGAGAGAGAGAGACGAACCATTTGGGATCGCGAGAGAGAGAGACACGAACCATTTGGGATCGCGAGAGAGACGAACCATTTGGGATCGCGAGAGAGAGAGAGAGACGAACCATTTGGGATCACGAGAGAGAGAGAGAGAGAGACACGAACCATTTGTTGGCAATGGGTGCTTCTTGTCATAGAAACGAAAGAAGAAAACGTGTTTAAAAAAATAATAACACTTTTCAAACCTGATATTGAGGATAAAAACAAATGATTAATTATTGCACTTCTTCTTCTTCTTACGTTCGTCCGCTATGAATTGAGGCGTAGTCAGGGTACCTGGTACTATCGCTTCTGACTGATTTTTGCCTGAAGGCTTGATTTCCTTACTAGAATATAAATGTTATAGAAGAGTTCTAAATTGTGGGTAAAGAACAAACATAGCTCCAACAATTACTCAATTGAAGACAAATCAGTTAATGGGGAAAATAAATTGAGAAACGTGGGGTATTTAAAATACATAAAAAGACATGTAGGTTTGAAGAAGAAAAACATTTATTGAAGACATTCCATGAAAGTGGGGAAAATCAAGGTGTAGATGGATAAAGATTTTATGTTACAGATAATGTGGACACGACAGTCACACAATATCTAGTGTATGACTGAAATATACAAGAATGTTTTGTTGATGTCTTACACATAACATCCTACTATTGATGAACATAATCATGACTCCAGTTTTAAAAAAAAAAAAAAATTCCCGCGAACCGGATTCGAACCAGTGACCTAAGGATAGCTTCTTTACCACTACAGTCCTCCGCTCTACCAACTGAGCTATCGCGGGTACATGGTAGAGTATCAACTAATAAAGTCATACCAAAATCAAATTACTAATATGACATTTCTTAATTTTAGTTTTCATTTAGTTTCATTTGAAGTTTTCTAGATACTCTCATATTATTTTCTAATTTAAAAATCCCATTTTGCTTAATATCTTACCTGTATTATGTTAGTATTCAATGCGGAAGTTAGTCGGAAGTCTGACTATCAAAGGGAAACAACCTATCAATATGCGCATGCGTTCCTGACATGAAAAAGTTCATGTTGTCAATTAAAATATGTGACATAGTCGGATAGGTATTCTCCATACACAGATTCAAAGGTTCCTCATAGAACATTGTTTGTCCGTAATGGAGTTGCTGGACACTACCATAATGATATCTGCTAGTTGGTCATGTGGAAACTTGGATTGATTATTTACTTACGCTGGTAAGTAGCCACATATTTGGCCTTTTAAGTTTTCCACTTTTCTTGGTAAACACGTCTCTGTTACACTTCATTGGCTGTAACTTATCTATAGATCCATAAGAAAATGAGTAGAGTTACTTAACAATAAGAGTAAGAGAGTTGCCAAGCACACGTTCATGACACAGCAACATTGTAGTATGGACAATAACAGGCAAATAAATAAGTAATTGATTAAAAATGTAAGGTGCCCATTCATTTTTCATTATAATTATATATGAGTCACGTAGTAGTAGCTAGTTAGTAGTATTAGTATTACTAGTAAAGTTAGTAGTGATCTCAGTCGAGTAATCTACACGTAGCACTACTCACTACGTAGTGTGTATAGTATACAAATCATCATCACACTGATATATACAGTACAGCGTTGACTCAGTAACCGAGTATTAACTAACATATCTAAAGGCCCAAGGGATACTCATACTGAACCATTCACATTCATTTATTCAATGAAAAACAAATACGATTTTTTGGAGACCTTTGAGATGCAGATAAATTTTGATAAAGATTCCTCCTTATAGTTACTTACTCTCACATAATGAATGTCAGCTTGAATATGTTCAGAGAAAACAATGGTCAGCTAAGTGCTGAAGAGACTCACTCTAATTATATTCAATTGGTACAATTCATATGGTTCTGAAGTTATTCGTGTTTGCCACAAGCACGCTAATCAGAAGTTCATGTCTTTAACTTTAGCTCATATGGATATTCTGACATTTTTCTGCCCCAACTTCCTTCTGAAGTTCATTTTGTTTGATAAGCTTCAGTCTTTTGTAACTAGCCAGAGGTCTGTCCAGTTTTCTTTCCACTATTGTTTCACTAGGTCAGTGAGTTTTGCCTCTGTGTAACATATTCAAGACAGTTTTGAAGTATGGTTTAGAGTTCTTGTCTATGTGTCTGGATTTTAAACCTTGAATTTTGTATACATGTGACAGCTGAATCAATATGTCCTGTTCTGAGATGCAGAATGCTAACCTTATCTGCTCATATTGTGATAGTCATCCTGTGTTAGTATTGGTGGCTTTCCGATTGATTTAATCATCTATTTCTTTTGATGATACTTAACTAATACATCCAGTTGATCACCTGCAGCACCTCCCTTGGCTAGTCAGTCTGCTTTCTCATTCTCTGGAATCCCACAGTGAGATGATATCCCCAGCATGATGACCTTGTGTTGGTTACGCAGTTAAAATTGTAGGGCCTGTAGACATTTCTGTGACGCTTTTTATTTACTAGGTTAGCTTTCCTAGGCTCCTACCTCAGTTGCCTCTGACAACATGCTTCGCAGTGTTACTATTCTTTGCTCTACTTGCAAGCCCTGGTAACACATTGGCGGATCTTGCTAATTAATTTTGCAGCCTGCTATTCTTGATCTTTGAACTGCCAGTGGTTCTTTTACATGCTCAATTTGAACAGGGGACCAACGTTTTATCTTCCGTCTCCAATGGGACAATTTGGTTATGGATTGACGACTTTGCTATACTTTAACATCATTACTTTCTCAGAAAGAAATACAATGAGCCAGTACCCATTTGCAATTTTGGACCGATGTACTGGCTCATTGTATTTTTTAAGATGCAGCAAAGCCAGTATACTGCCTAATTTCGTACACATTGCAGAGTAAATGGGCCCATAGGTAAAACATAATTACGGGGATTAAGTTTAACTTACTTATGTTTGTAAGTTGAATCAAACATAGATTAAAAACTGAAGAAACTGTTTTTATTTTGACTCACATTTGCACTAAATCAAAATAATCGCAACAGTACCTTATTAAAATTATGGTCAACAGGCAGGGTGGTCATTGCAAGAAGGAAGATTCGTTTGTTTGTTTTTCAATTTATGGAATTAAAGCCTCTTTATCCTGAGGCATGCAACTTTCAACCTAAGAACAGGCTTTTTATTGGTTATATCAGAGCGTGTAGGCCAACAAACAAGAGAAATAAGAATGAACTAATTTAGGATAATCCAAGTACAGGGTCTATAAGGATTCAATGAAGATTCTACTTTTGAAGGTTGAATTTTATACTGCATGTTTGTGGGAAAACGTCCAAGAAGACAGTTAATTTTTTTTGTTTTATGGTAAACATTATTGAAGAATATGGCAACAAAGTTCAAAGACATTACTTAATCGCTTTATTTTGTATCAAGTGCTGCATGTTAATTATGTTTGCAAATTTGAGCTTTAAACAAAGGCGCCTTTAAAAATATATATATATATATCAAAACAGGCATGTGTTGTCCATCTACATAAATAAGAGTATGAATTGTGGTAAATTGCAAAGACGACACAATAAGAAGGTATGATGAGAGGATAATGTATATATTCCTTAGTAAAATAATGAGGATAATGTAATGTACCTAATTCACCCAGAAAGGTGGACTTTGAAACGAGAACATCGGAAGTAGAGTAGGCATAATTTCATGCAACAAATACATTGAACGACAACAAATGCAGTGGTTTGGGCATTTAATGAGAATGAAATACAGCCAACCACCAATAACAGTATGCAATAAAATGAGATCAGATACTAGAGCTAAGGAAAGTCCAAGAAAAAGATGGTTAGACAATATGAGACCACACTAAGTAAACACGGATATAACACAATGACAACTCATCTGGCCATAGAACGTAAATTAAAGTTCAGTCTGAGAGTTAAGAAAAAAGACAAATATCCACATTAATGCCTGTTACTGTAAAACGTCACACCCCTACAACTATAATGTGTTATTCTCTTTACCTTTATAGCATTGCTTTGAGAGAAATATTGTCTTTTTTTGGTACACCTTTCATCCAGTCCAAAGCTTAAAACAGTACCGAGGTTAGAGCAATTTCTATGTAGGCAGGTAGTTTCAGGTTTGAAATCCTCAGTTGGAGGATATTTTCCGATCTCAAAACTCTTAGATCAACCCATCTTCAATTTGTACCACTGGGAGTAGAAGCACATGTGATGTTGACCGCATCATCAGTCACGTGCTGTTCATCAAAGAAGGATGTGTGCCTAACATCTTATTCCACAAAACTACCTCATGCTATGAAAACAAGATTTTACTTTTTCATTTTTCTTCCCGTTCACATACAACTTGGATCTCATAGCCTCCTTAATTGTTACTTGCAAATGTAAACAAAAACAGACTAATTTGAATACATATATGTTTTGTTGGGAATTGATGCTCTATTTGGCTGAGGCTCATCATGAAGGTGCATATCCTTTATAGGACATTGCTCTCTTTGCAGCACATCTGAAATTCACTCTTGTCTCTTGCCAGTTCACCCACTTAGTCGATGGTCATGTTCATGGTTTCTTTAATATCTTGTAGCCATCTTCTTCTTGGTCTGCCTCTGCGTCCTGGGACCCTGCCCTCTAGTATTGTTCTTTCCAGGCCATCATGACGCTTGATGTGACCAAAGTATGTAATTTTCTGTACAGTATGTTGTTTATCAGCCAATTCTCTTTAACATTTAGTTCTTTCAGGATATGTGTGTTCTTTCTTTTTCTGTCCATGGTATTCGTAGGATCTTTCTGTAGCATTTATTTTCGAAGGACTGGATTTTCGTTCTTAATTTTTGTGTAATAGTCCATGCTTCGCAACCATAAGTAGCCACTGGGAAAATGCATGCTCTCAATATTTTTAATTTTACTATTTTGCTGGTGCTTTGTCACATGTTCTTCATTGTGTTTAACTTCTTGATTGCTATTGCAAATCTTCTTGAGATCTCTTTGAAGCAGTCACCGTTATTGTTAATTATTGAGTCCAGATATTCATAGCTTTCTACACATTGGAGTTCTTCATTGTTTATTTGGATATTAGGTGAGCCTTTTGCTTTGTCAGTTGACATGATTTTTGTTTTTGTGTATTCAAATATAGATGTTGGTCTTCACTATGTTTCTTGGTCGTCATGATTAGGTTTTCCAAACCTTCTTTGCTGGTGGATAATAATACTGTATCGTTTGCGTATCTAAGCTCTGGTATGCATTTGTCGCCTATAGTGAGAGGGTCGTAATTCACATAGTTGGTATCGTCTTTTACATTCCTCATGATGTTCTCCGCATATATGTTGAATAAGTATGGTGACAAAATACATCCCTGTCGTACCCCTTTTGAATCTCGAACCATTCAGCTATTTCACCTCCTATTTTAATGGTTGCCTTTTGTTCGTGGTATAGAGATTCTATGAGTTGTATTATGTGTGTTGGAAAGTGCATGTCTTTAATGATGTTCCACATTTTCTGGTGTTGTGTATGGTCGAAAGCCTTGCTATAGTCTATGAAACATGCATGCACGTCTATGTTGTATTCTCTGCATTTCTCGATAATGAGTCTCATGCTACAAATATGATCTCTAGTGCCTCTGCCTCTTCTGAAACCTGCTTGTGTTTCATGTATATTTCATCTTCTAATTTTTGTTCCATCCTCTTCATTATGATTTTTAGTAGGATTTTGCTGCGTGACTTATAAGGGCAATAGTTCTGTAGTTGGTGCATAGTTTCATGTTTCCCTTCTTTGGAATAGGTATAAATACTGATCTTTCCATTCCTTTGGCCAGGAGAAGCTATTCCATATCTTTGTGCACAATTTATGATATACCCGAACACTGGCCTTCCCGCCTGCTGAGGCTCTCTCTCTCTTTTTAGCCTATTACGCCTTTGGCGTTTAAGGCACAACAAACGTACACCATTCTTCCCTGTTCATGGCCTTCCTCTGTATTGTGTTCCAGCTATGATTCATTTCCTTCAGCTCTTGCTCTATCGTTTTCCTCCAGGTCGTCTTGGGTCTTCCATGCTTTCGCCTACCCTCTGGAGTCCATCTCAGTGCAGTTTTCGTGCGGAGCCAGTCTTCATGCGCATCAATGTCCAATCCATTTCCAGCGTCGTCTTCGGATGATAGTGCCCATATTCTCTTGTATCCTGCTGAGGCTATATTTGGTTATATCAGAGCGTATTGGCCTTCTTTCTTGATGTGGCCTGGAACTAGTCTTAAAAAGGACTGTTTGATGTGTATTATGCTTGTTTTCTGGTGTGTATAGCCCTGAAGATTTTTGTGTTGATATTGGTGATAGCCCTGATAAGTACTTTGTGCTTATCTGGTGTATGTGTGTGGATCTATGTTGTTGCTGCTGTTGGATTTGGCTGAAGTCTGATTTTTATTCTAGCTGACTCACATTTTGTATGTAATCCTGGCGGTGGGTGGACTTTTCTGCTAGCTGGCTATCTTCTTGAGGACTTCTCTGGAGGTGAAGGTAATCGTAACAAAGGATTGGGCTTTGTGCTGTCTGGCTAGTGTCTTGAGGATGTCTTTGTGTTGCTCTGGTGCATTGTGCTCCCTAGATGGAGTCCTGAGAAGGATTGTGTTCTTTGCATGGGATGATTGTGCTTCCCCAATGATGGTAATCCTAGATTGAAATGGATTGATTTGCTTCTTGTGTTGGACTGCTTCCTGTGTGAGATTATCATCATCATTTCATTCTGGGCTGATCTATATGTGGTTAGTCTCCTTCAGTTGATGTTGTAGAGTATGTATGCTGATTATTCCGGTCTCACACTAACTGCTCATGCTCCTAGTGGTTCCTCTCTCATGTCTCACTCTCTTTGTTCCCCATTTGGTCTGCAACATGCGTTTGCTACTCATTCTGCATTCAGTAGACTTGGAGTCGGCTAGTCTTAGGAAGGGTGAAAATGTACTATTAAAATTAGTATTCTGCTGATGACCCATAGAACACACAAGTCAACCCCACACACAGTGATGTGGACCATGAAACTTTGATTGCGAGGTCAAAGACAAATTGGGCTCTGACTCGCCTCTGAGAATGAACTTCTCTATGTCAGTTTTTGGGGGTTCTACTTAGGAAGGCGAACTAAAAAAAAAAATGCAAAAATCAGATTTGCTGGTCTTCGGGACTGTAGTTGCCTAAGTTCAACTCTAAGTGCAACTCTTCCTCACTTTAATCAAACTTGCTGCGCTAGTCACTGATTCATCCTTCAACTCTTCAAGGCACACATCGGACTGACAAGTCACCTACGTGTCCATTGACTGATACTACATTTTGTTTGTTGGATGAAGTAACTATATGGTTATAATCATATTTGATTGACGAACATTATTAGTTGCCTAAGTTGCACATAACGTAAGTCAAATCACAACAAACAAACAGTGATTTAAATGATTATAAGCAGAAGAACACAGAACTTATGCTCAAGTCATTCATACAAACCACAAACAGTGATTTAAAATGACTGATATAGAGAAGAAAAACAGCAACTTATGCTCCAAGTCACAAATTACATAAAACCAACAGTGATTAAATGATTGATAGGCAAGAACAGCAAACTTATGCTCCAAGTCACAAATTACATACAAACCACAAACAGTGATTTAAAATGTGACTGATATAGAGCAAAGGAACACAGCAAACTCATAAACAATGCCCCGACTCAAACGGGCAGAAGTATGGACAGAGCCGATATCATCAATGCGGTGCGCTCTCAATTATGTGACATGGGCACGTCTCAGACACTGGAGCGAGTTCGAGAATTAGGCGTTAAGTGTGGACATGCCAGGCAGTGTCGTCTTCGTGGTAGAGAGAGAAGATATAGTAATCAACTTCTCATGGGTCGGTGAGAAAATGGACTTTAGGATGGCTGCTGCAGCGAGGACAGCATGCATGGGAATGCCCAATGTGCCGGACGTCGATCGCATAACATTAGCATAACAACAAACTCATGCTCCAAGTCACAAATCACGTACAAACCACAAACAGTGATTTCAAATGTGATTGATATAGAGCGAGTGACAAAGAATGCAACAAACTCAACACTCAAAGTCACAAACCACAAACAGTGATTTAAAATGTGATTGATATAGAGCGAACGAAGCAGAAGACCCTCACTTGATAATCCTCCCAAATTATCTCCACAAATGTACAAATAAAGAATACAGAAATAACTCCAGAGAAGGGATTTGGACATGGGTGTATTCCAGGAAATTACACGAGTCTCTTGAGACCACTGATTGTCAGCTCATCATTATTGATCTGGCCGTATTAGATACTCCCATATTGATTTCTACTCCGCCTCTCTCCCGTTACAGTTGCAACAGAGTGTGCTGGCAAAAATCATTCAGACTTAGGAGACATTTGTGACATGACCAGGAAATGAGATGCTTGGTGTTTTTTTCTCTCTAGTGCACTTTTCAAAACGGATTTATTGAATGTAGACATGTCATTTTTGACTTTTGTTGTTCATGTGATAATTATATTCTATTTTGTGACTTTAATTGTCAATGAATATGCGAACGGGTAGTTCTTTTTTATTTATCAATATTTTGATTATGTGTTAGGAGGATGATAATAGGGGCAAGAAATATGTGAGTGTTGTGACATTTTGGGAGATATGATTGTGGAAGTTGTCAATGGATTTGTGATTATATCTTTTATGTAGTTATGTTATGCGATCAACGTCGAGGCACATTAGGCATTCCCATGCATGCTCTGTCCTCCACTGTAGCAGTCATCCTAAAGTCCATTTTCTCACCGTACCCATGAGAAGTTGATTGATATACCTTCTCTCTCTACCACGAAGATGATATATAGTTATGTGGGGGTCTCAATGATGAAGTGCATATGAGATTTTGCTGTCGTGCTGAAGGGTGTGGGTTCGAATCAGGACTAAGTCACATGTACAATGTTTTCATGAGATCCCTAGGATTGTTGCCGGAGCCATGGAGTTTGTGCTTTGCGCAACACTCTCTGCAAATTCTATGTCTGCCGACAAGCACGACACCTTATGGGATAAAACTCGGTACAATGAAGTCGTTACTTCAGCTTTGGGCCCTTTTAAACAAATATAAATATGTTATTGGTAGTTGTAGTTATCTGTGAGTTTGTTATAACATTTTTTATGTTATGTTATGTTATTTATTTTTTATATATAGGTATGATAGTGGTAGTTGTCTATGAGTTTGTTATTGAGACAATTTTAATAGATATTGCCAGTGGCGCTCTGCTAATTTATGCTGGTGGGGCCAGACAAATTTGTTGTTGAAAATCATGGTATTGGATTAGGTTATATTTTTATTTATACAATAACAAATACTCTTACACATTTTTGGTGAGGCCCAGCCTACTAGCCCTTAATGACGAGCCCCACTGGATATTGCCAGTGTGTTGTTGAGGCACACAAGGGGACCAAAAATAGTAACACTTCGACTCTGAAGCATGTGTAGAGGCGACTGAGGTAGGGGCCTAGGAAAGCTATCCTAGTAAATAAAAGCGTCGTAGAAATCGGATGTGCTGGCCTACTTGTAGGCGCATAACTGGCACAATGTACAACTTCTCTTAGACACAGATCACAAAGAGTGGTTTAACAAGTAGTCGATATGGAGCAGTCGAAGAAGAAGAATATAAATATGATAGTAGTAGTTGTTTTATGAGGTAATCTAGACAAGTATTTATATGGATATCAACATTGTAGTAGTTCCTGTCAAGTTATCCAGACATTTTTCTTATAGAGTTTCTGTTTGAGATCTAAATATTGAGCCAATATATTTAACTGTACTAGATGTTTGGTACGACGAATTAGCGCAATGCATACGCCCTCCTGCTTACTTGGGACTAGAAAAGTGAAGTGACTTCATACCCTAATGGGTGCTGTAAGAAATAAAGGGTGTGTGGTTTGAATCCTGTGTTTGGTAATGTGTTTGGTAATGAGTTTGGTAATGTGTGGTGTAATGTGTGTGGTAATGTGTTTTTCCTGAAGCCCTAATGCTTGTAATTTGTCTATTTTTTGATCATATGCATTGCCTTCGTTGCTTCCTTTGGGTTCTTTAAAAAACATTTAAACAAAACAACAAAACTCCTAATTATTTTCTCGGAAATAAAAAAATAGACGTTAGAGACACGGGCTTGATATTTGATCAGCAAAACTGTTGAATCGACGACTTTTATCTATGTTTACTCTTGAATAACAATAGATATATCTGACAAATTGTTCTTATGTTTGTTGAAATATAATAGGCAGTCTCACTATATCATCTTGTTGAGAAGCGAATGGTTAGTGTATGTGGTTTGTGGGATAACGATATGTAGATATATGTATGTCAGCCCTGACGGTCTTCCCCATGTTCAGTCAGATCTGATATTTTGCTACAGTATCTCATTGGTTGTGTTCGTAAAAACGCTCGTATTGCTAAGCTAGGCGATTGGTGTCGTAAGGACTAGGGTAAGTGGTTCGAGTCCCGTGTTTGTCTAATTTTTTTTTCGGAAGCTCTTAATACACGTACCCTGTTTATTTGTTGATCATATTCGTTACTTCCGTTGCTTCCTCTGGGGTTCTTGATTAAAAACTTCCTTAGTGTCATTTTACAGTATAACCCCAAATGTGGTATTTAAATTGAGGTTTTTCTATAGGCATGATCATTACACCATCGTTTCCGAGGTACTCACAGGGATCTCAAGCACTTGAAGAAATATTATGATCTTTGACATTTCAAACAGAAAAATTCATGTTAAAAATTTGTATAAAACAGTGGTAAACTAATCCCGCTGCGAAATCAAAGACCCAGGACCAGACCGAGTCTATAATGTCTGACAAGACAAAATGAAAGATCATTTAAAGTTTCCCACAGTCTGAGAATATTGTTTACTATTGTAACACAAAGATAATTGCTTTCTATATAGAAACGCTTGGGGTCCTCGGAATGCAAAGTTTGGGAACCGCTGATATACACTTATTAAGCTGACTCCGAGCGGATCTAATCCGAATGGATGATGAACATTCGCAGTTTACTCGTTCATCCGTAAAGGATCCACCATTGCACTACCGGGTAGGTCTCGATTAAAAATATTTTTAACGGCTTTTTGTTGTTATTAGTTATTGGTTATTGGTTACTAAAGCTTGAGCGTCATTGTACTCCGGGCAAGACCCATGAGTGCTCAGTTCCCCACAGATATCGAAGAGGCATGGACTGATGGTTCTGTGCCGTCTGATTAAACACACCTCCTCACCGCCTCTCAGGCATCCGAGCTCGATTGACAAGGGTAATCACAACTGCTAAATGCGGAATCGATTCAGACATCGATTTAGTGTCTATCAACAGAGAGTCGCTTCGAAGAGACCGAAGAATATCCCCTTATCCATCTTCTCAACTCCCCAACAATCGATGCTGTTGATAAGCCCTCGCTCTTCATTACCAAACACGCATGCCCAGGACAGTATATCCACTGTAACGCTGAGGTGAAAATTTACTAGACGACATCCACTCATACGAAACCTCTTCTGATCTTTGAAGATGAGTGAGTCAAAATAAACAACTGCCCCAGTAAATGAAGTCCCAGAAATCCAATGGAGGCAGCAATAATCATCCTCCAACCTCCATCCTTCACTGACAAGAAGAAGATTGTCCTGTATGTTCACTTCGCCTAACAACAACTAAGCATTAGCCAAGAAACCAGCCGGATTTCTCACCACCGTTGAACCCGACCCATCGGGTAAACAAAAATCATCATCCCTGCATTATCATTCTATCACTCTAACTCGAGATTCAGCCTCATGTTGCCCCAACTCTACATTCTCTTCCAAGAGTAATGATAACGTTGAGATAGTTCATCATGCTTCCATCTGTTGGGATCCATTCTTCCCTTTTTGGTAGAGTCGCAACCGTAGTCACCTGGCCAATCGTTCTCTCAGCCTGGGCCATCCACGACATGCCACGCTTGATTCTCGTGCCCTTAACATCATTAGTGTTCCTGTGAAGTGGATGTCTCTTATCCGAAGTAACCCGCATATATGCCTTGGTTTGGGCGATTGCATGACGGGAGCGTAGTGACAGAAGATAGTGGCCAGAAAGGTAATGTGTCACTTGGAGAATGACCACATTCTCCTTGACACTTTGGGTAGCTACCGGCCAATGAAAGGGACATGGTACAATGCTGGCACGTTTGCATATGATGTTTATGAAGGCTTCCAATCCAAGCAAGAGACTGTTGCTGTGGCCATCGACTTGGAGGATGCTTATAACAAGGTGAATTATTCAATAATGGTGCGCTCTTTGATTAAATGTAAAGTTAATCCTTGGCTGGTAAACTGGATAGCTGCTTCTTTAATGGAGAGAACAGTTGCACTCCGTTTAGGAACATGGACATCGGATCCTGCTCGTATATGCCCGGGATTACCCAGGTTCTCCTCTATCACCCGTGTTGTTTAATATTTACACAGCAAATGTAGCTAAAATTCAGCCAACCGGATTGGGTCGGACATTGACATTTGCAGATGATATCTTAATAATATAGGACTGGGTCAGATAGACGAGAGATGGTTGACGACATTCAGAAAACATTGCATACCATCTCGGGTTGGTGTAGAGAGTCTCGCTCTCAGGCTTTTTGTTGTTATACTATTAATTATAAAACTCTGAAAACAAATCCAAGCTCGATATTAGATGCTTAAGACGGTTGTTTAATAAAAAAAATGCAATTTCCCATATCCTATTCAGACCTTAGGTATCGTCGAGTGGTTACAGGGACCCAAATTAGGTGTAAAGAATAGAACCACTGTTACCTGCCACGCACGTCGTAAGATGCGACTAAGGGTGTTGGGGTGGCTAGCTACCCAACGCCGTAAAAACACTAGATGACTACAGAACGGAGAGCGCACTGGTAAACGCTGGCTGAAACTGGACACATCGCCGAAGGATAAGCACCAGAGCTCCAAATGGTGCTGAAGATGTGACGTAAAACACCAATGCTAAGGCTGCATGAATCAGATTTCCACATGAATGGAATTTATGGGGATCTAGTACATCGGTCTGGGCGGTGATCGCGAGAGAGAGACCTTAGGGTATGAACTGCCCGTCACTTCACATTTCTAGAACGTAGTGTCGGAGATAGCGGGACCATTCCTTTCCTCAGATGGGTAACGTCGAGTGTGTGATTGAACCTACAGCCCTCATGAGTCTGAGTCGATATGCAAACGTCGCTAATCTGTCCCAAGACGACTGTACATACGACTGTACATGAACTAATTTACCGTTAAGTCTACAACTTTTCTGCAACAGCAAAACAAAACCAAATACAGTAGCTACATTTTTCTTCCAATTTTGGTACACGATACTAGTTATAATTAAGAATTCACAAGATATAATTTAAAACATCACGTAATTCTTGTAGAGACTAAAAGACATTATAAATACAATCTTCATACCAACACTGTACTACCAGTGCCAAACTTGGACACTGACAAAAGAACAAGAAGGAGAATTGACAACTGTGAAATTAGAAGCTTGAGGAAAGCAGTAAATAAAACAAGAAGACCATATAACAAATGAAGAAATTAGAAGAACAGTCGGAACAACACATGTTATTAGATTCGTTGAAAAACAGACTCAAATATTTTGGCCACTTTGTGAGAATGAACCCGACTACACCAGTTGCAAGAGCGTAAACATGAAAATGGGATCATGAAGAGGAAGGAGCAGACCAAAAATTATGGATTGGTGTAGTTACAAACATCTCCACTCAAAACTCGACAATGTCACAGCAACCGCGTCCCCCGGAAACATACGTCACGACAGCAACCTAGCCTGCACTATCTCGGAAACCGATCATCAGTTAAACATGCGACGCCTAACGGCGAAAAGTACAGACGGACAAAAGAAAGCAAGAAATAATGTAATGAATGCACTTCTCGACCTAAATATAGATGACATATTTTAGAAAGACGTTATTATAGCGTTGGAATGTGGCGAAATATAAAGCAGAGTAGGCCCAGATGTTTAATAGTTTCATTTATAGCCCATATAGTTGTGTAACCAGACAAACTAGTACTCTTCCACCTAGCCCTAGATATTGATAAACTTGTTATATCCCATGACATCAAAATAACTATACAGTAGATCCCTGGACATTCAAATACGCCTGGAAATGATGAATCAGATAGTCTAGCCAAGAAAGGGTCAACACAAGAATAACGAATCAAGGCAACAACTCTCCATACAGCAAAGCAAATCCTAAAGACAACAAAGAAATTTGGCTGAACAGATGGACCATGTGAGACACGGTAAGAGGTTGACATACATGGACAACCCTAACCTTAATGACAACATAAACCACCTTACAAGAAGAGATCAGAGCACCATTTGTATACTCCGAACCCAACACATAACACTTAATAATCACTTGAAAAGACTTCGACTACAACACAATCCAGAGTACCAACTGTGTGCACATCATCATGAAACCGTTCACCACCACCTCTTCAGTGCCAAGCACTAGATGTTGTCAGGAAGATCCTCCAAGGCCAGATAAATGGAACACATTATACGAAACAAAAGAACAACTTACAAACACATGCAGATACCACTACATAGCATTAGGCTGAAAGGCAAGAGCTCAAGTGCAGCTGGTTCATTGAAGAAGAAGAAGTAGAAAGTTACAAATTGAAACAGTGGGGTGGTTAGGTATTGTAGTAACATTGCAAACAGTGGCGGCTCGTGGTAAGTTTTCTTAGTGGGACCAGACACAAATTTTCGGAAAAATCATGGTTTTTGGAGTATTTACTATTATTTGTCTATTCCGGGAAGTTATTCTCGCTTTCGATTATTGGCGGGGCAGGGTCCCATTGGCCCTCAATGACGAGCCGCCTTTGATTGCAAGTGATATGAAATGGAATACGTTAAAGTGAGTACATACTGACATAAAGAGAGAACTGAGACGTGTGTGTTCTGTCCACTTGTCTGATTTATGCTATAGGAAGAAAATAAGGAGTTTTAAGAAGTCCAGGGAAGCACCGGAGCCAATGCAGGGAGCACGGAGTCAATGCAGGGAAGCACGGAGTCAATGCAGGGAAGCACGGAGCCAATGCAGGGAAGCACTGGAGCCAATGCAGGAAGCACGGAGCCAATAAAGGGAAGCACGAGAGCAATGCAGGGAAGCACTGAGCCAATAAAGGGAAGCACGAGAGTCAATGCAGGGAAGCACGGGAGCCAATAAAGGGAAGCACGAGAGTCAATGCAGGGAAGCACGAGAGCCAATAAGGGAAGCACGGAGTCAATGCAGGGAAGCACGAGAGCCAATAAAGGGAAGCACGGGAGCCAATGCAGGGAAGCACGAGAGTCAATGCAGGGAAGCACGAGAGTCAATAAAGGGAAGCACTGGAGTCAATAAAGGGAAGCACTGGAGCCAATGCATGAAGCCGAGAGTCAATGCAGGGAAGCACGAGAGCCAATAAAGGGAAGCACGGGAGCCAATGCAGGGAAGCACCGGAGCCAATGCATATGATCAATAAATAGACAATGGACAACTATTGTGGGCTTCCGGAAAACTAACTTACCAAACACCGCATCCAAAGGGGGAGGATTGACTTCGTTGCACCGGGTTTCTCCATATAGCTCCGTCCCTGTCAGCAGAGATGTGATGCCATCTGCCGAGAGAATTTCACAAAGCACGAATTTCGTACTTCCTGCAACAATCCTAGGGGTCTCAAGAAAAAATTGCACATGTGTCTCAGTCAGGATTCTTCTAACTCACAATCTTCAGTACGACAGGCAAACGACTTAACCACTACGCCATTGAGACACCCCTATACCGGATTCGAACCACAACTCCTTACTTCTTACGAGACCCATTGCTTAGCTCTACAATACGAGCGTTTTTAAGAACACAACCGCCCGTCTGCCCAGCGTGTTCGTAGCGCGTTGGACTACGGGTGACTAGTCCTCTGTAAGTGCGGGTTCAACTCCGCGGACTGGCAGAAAAGCTACAGGTTCCCCAGATTTACGATGTTTATGATACCGAGCCGAAGAGCTTTCAGCTCAAGTGCTTCTGGATCGGGAAAAAACAAAAAAACCAGTTAGCTCTCATAACAATGGACGCTGTAAGAAATAAGGGGTTGTGGTTCGAATCTTGTGTTTAATCATTTGTTTTTTCGGAAGCCCCCATGCTTGTTCAGTGTCTATTTATTGATCAAACTCGTATTATACGATAAACCGCTTGACAACCCATTCTGACTGTATCAATTTTCCAACAAGCCTTTCACACGAACAGAAACATTACATACAAACAATTATTCACAAGATACATTTGTTATTTATATATAATTATTTGCGCCCGTGTGGTGCCGGGGCCCACAAGAGAAGCAAAGAATAGTACCACTGCGACCTACAAGGCATATCGTAAAAGGCGACTGATGTAGGGACCTAGGAAGCTACCTTAGTAAATAAAAAAGCATTTCAGAAATCGTATTTGCTGGCCTACTTGTAGGCGCATAACTGGCACAACGTACAATCGCTCTTAGGATCAGATCACATACAAATCACACAGAGTGGTTATCAAGTGGTCGATGTGGAGCGTGCGAAGAAGAAGAATATATAATTCTTTGTACAATAAAGCATGTGATTTTATATAAGGCCCCTTCCCGTCTGCCCAGCGTATTCGTATCGCGTTGGACTACGGGTGGCTATCCCTCTGTGTGTGCGGGTTCAATTCCGCGGGATGGCAGAAAAAGCCACAGATTCCCCAGATTTACGGTGTTCGTGGCACCGAACCGAAGGATTACGATGTCCATGGCACCGAGCCGAAGAACTGAAAAGCTCAAGTGCTTCTGGATCGAAAAAAAAAAATGCCCTTCCTTAACAATTTTATTTTTAGAAAAGCTTGTAGAAATGTGGCTTGTGTGTGTATATATGCTTCAATAGAGAATATCTATACAGCAAACATATTCAAACAAATAGTCGGGATACCAGGTCTGAACATCAAAGTTCGAACAATAAAAATACGTAAGATGTGCGGAGGATACAGTGTTATTAGCGAAGATTGAGCAAAAACTACAAGAGCTAGCAGAACAAGTATACAACAGAATTAAAATATATAACCTTGATATTTAGATTGAGAAAACAAAAACAATGGTAATGAGCAAAACAAGAGAGAAAAAGGCGTTGAACATTATGATAATTAGAGAAAGACTGGAACTAGTGTTACGTTATGTATGAGCTCTGCATATGCCACTTTCAACTTGTTGAAATAGACTGAGAACCTATGGAGAGAGTGCTGAATGTTTACAAGACAATTTATACAAATTATCCTGTTATTTCATAAAACAACGGCATGTAATCAGGTGTTCGTTTATACGTGGATTTATGTCAGTTTTCCAGTTATTTCATAAAACAACGGCATGTAATCAGGTGCAAGAAAACAAAATATCTCTCTTTGTATTGAATGAAAATCGTAGCATATCCTCTATAGGACGTCGCCACCAACCACAGTAAACGAGTTATTGATTTATCGTGCACCACCTATACGTTCAGTAGTTTGCCATTGCTTTCTGAACGGTGAAGTTCATTGTTATCGTTTGTAAAAATCCACGGGAACAAATTTGTTTCAAATTGCACGCCGCAGAGTTTGAACCAGGTACTCTTGGATTCTGATCGAACTCGCTACTGCTTAAGCTACAGACGCCCACTTGTTTGTATTACCTTAATATTACCTGTATCTAACGCAAAGTACTACCTGGATAAGAAAGGGTAATCACAAGATGAAATCATACACAGTGACAGCAGCAGCTGACACTTTGAAGGAACATACAATTCCAGGTAATCATTATGTACCTGTTATATACTGTAAATTCTTTATGTTTCATTGATCATTACTTGATTGACATCATCATTAAGTGCTGTATCTTCTTCACCTTTCAACTCCCAACGGAGTACGGGTCTTCAACAAACTTCACCCAGTTCCTCCTCTCCGCTCTCTTGCCATCCTTTCCAATTCTTTCCACGTCTTACCGTTCATTTTAATATTAGTCTCCAGCCCTCTTCTCCAGGTATTTCTCGGAATTTCCTACTCTCTTTCCTGCTGGTTCCAAAACAGTGCCTGTCTTACAATGCTTCCGGTCGGTTTTCTCAATGTGGGACCTATCCAACGCCAGCGTCTCTTTTCTACTAGTATCTGCTTAGTTCTTTCTCTGAGTTCATCGTTCGCAATCATATCATTTCAGTCCCTCTATTCTACTTTCAAATATCCATTTACAAAGGTCTGCAGTTTTCTGGTGGTTTCTTTTGTTGTCCCCCATGTTTCCGAACCATACAACAGCACTGCCTTTTGATCTCCTTTGACTTCTATTTATTACTCAACGCAATAAAGTACTCCTTGCTTTTCGTAATCTCATCTTGACATCTTTATTTGTTCCCACTTGTGTGTCGATGCAAGGTATGTGTATGATTCTACATCCATAGAGCTGTTTCCTCCAGCATAATCTGGTTTACATTTACTGCATTTATTCTCATGACCCTAGTCATTTTCCCTGTGTATTGTCAAACCTAGTTGTTGAGACTTATTATTTAGAATGTTCATTGTATCTTTAATCTGTATGTGAAGTGCTGTATCTAATAGAGATTATTGATCACCACTGTCGCCCGAGTGGTTACCGGGTCCAAATTGGGGTGTAAAGAATAGAACCACTGTTACCTGCCATGCATGTCGTAAGAGGCGACTAAGGAGGTTTGGCTGAAATCGGATGCATGTGTCCTAAATGTGTAGAAGTCTATGCGTTTAGGGGCCTACCAAACCAATGTGCAACGTATACACGTTCTTGGCAAAGATCAAACATATCACAGAGTGATTAAAATTGGTCGTAAAGAACGAACGCAAAGAAGAAGAAGGAGATTGATCACCACAATTCTAGTTGAGCATCGTTGTCGACCAAATCAGTCATGTGTCATCACTTTTTTTTGGTATTTGTTTTTAAAATATTGCATGTCATTGTCCTTACGTGCACGTTGATACAGCCGGCGTACAGCATGCTTTACCGCATCAGAAGAAAGTATGGTTTATTCGACGTGCATAATTTAGTTATACTTCAAGTGCAAGCATTGCCTAGAGTTACGTTCGTACTGTTAAACCAACATCAGCTCCAGCACAAAGTATATACGTAAAAGAACCCTTCGTAGTACAAAATCGAGAAGACACTGCCCGGGCAAAATTGACGAGAACAAAATTCCTACAAAATATTTTCACCATCTTTTTCGTCGAAAGCTCCATATCAGCCACTTATTAAACCACTCTTTGTGATTTGTATGTGTTCTGTGTATAAGAGCAGGTGTACGCTGTGCCAGTTAGGCGCCTACAAGTAGGCCAGCCAGCGCCAACTATAAACATATGTGCCTGCGGACTCTGGTAAAAAATTATGGGAAATCATACCCCAACCAGTCACGTGACCTCGCATTCCAGTATTGTTGTATATAGACGAAGGCATTTTAAAATCAACACAAAATGCTAGATCAAAGTTATATTATCCAACAAGTTAAGTTAACAATAAGGAATATCAATATTATGAATATGTTTCATCAATAAATAACCATAGACTCACAGAATTGAGTAAAATTGCAAAAACGCTTGCAGTGATCTATCAAATATACACATATATATATATATATATATATATATAT
This sequence comes from Arion vulgaris, assembly GCA_020796225.1. Taxonomy (NCBI): domain Eukaryota; kingdom Metazoa; phylum Mollusca; class Gastropoda; order Stylommatophora; family Arionidae; genus Arion; species Arion vulgaris. The sequence continues at coordinate 43,747,881 of CM036763.1, forward strand.
ATATATATTCCAGCCCCCAACTTAAACTAGGTCAGGGATTTTCCTGTCAGTTATCAGGCCCAGTTAGAGCTGGCTGTGGATAGTATATCCGATTTCTGCGATGCTTTTTATTTACTAGGGTAGCTTCCTAAGTCCTACATCAGTCGCCTCTTATGACATGCCTTGTAGGTTGCAGTGTTACTATTCTTTGCTTCGCATACGGGCCCCGGCACCACACGGGCGCTGCGTAATACAGATTTATGTAGTCAGTTTGGATAAGTGTTTGTGTTTGGTAATTTTTTTTTCCGAAGCCCTAATACTTGTTGTACACTATTTATTGATCATATACATGAGGCAAAAATATATATGTACTTTTGAATATAAGTGTTACAGAAGAGTCATTCGTATATCTTGAACAGAGAAGAAAATAAATATATCTATCCAGAAATAACTCAAAATCAAAGAAAAACTGGCTGATGCTACAAATAAGAAAGAGAAAATTAGATATTTTGGATGTATTAAAAGACATGAAGGGTTGAGAAGACCATCATGGAAGGAGGCATACGGCAAGAGAAAAGAGGAAGACCACGGAGAAGATGGATTCAGGATGTAACTGATGGTTTGAACATGATGGCTGCAGAGGCAGGACATCTGGCCTATGAGAGAGAGAAATTCCTGAGGACTGTTTGGGTGGCAAAGTTCTGCTCAGGACAAGCTATTTGATGATGATACATGAGGTGCTAACAGACCCAACAAATTGTTATTTGATGTTGCATGTTGTTTTGTTGTCATAGGTAATAATTGTTTAAGCTTTTATAATTACTGTATTTGTTTTCTCAATATCTCTTGCTAGACCTGCGTTGTATAGACAATGTGATGCTGATTTTTACACTCGTTTTTTAAACTCAACTCGATCGATGCCAGTGTTTTAGTTAGTGCATTTGTGGTCACAGATGCATTAGCTAATATTTATATAAGTTTCACACATTCTACGGTTGAAATTTAGTGTAACTTTATATTTCGGAAGTCATTTTTATCGATCAAATATTGACGACCTTTTGATGAACCAAACTATCTTTTTTTTTACATGGGGAATTTGATCCTGAGACCACTCGTTTATGATGCGATTGCACCGACCATTAAGTTCCGTTAAGTTTGACACTCAAACAGAAAATAGTGTCAAACTTAATGATTATTCAATGCTCGCTAAGGATGTGTCCCAGCCCTTTCTCTCTTTTGTCATCCCTTCCAATTCTTCCCACGTCTTGCCTATCCTTTTAATGTCTCCAGCTTTCTTTTTCAGGTATTTCTAGGCCATCCCCTCCTCCTCTTTCCATGCGGGTTCCAAAACAATGCCTGTCTTGCAATACTTTCCGTTGGTCTTCTCAATGTGTGTCCTAGCCAGCGTCTATATATATATATATATATATATGACCTGCACACGCGTGGCGACAGCTTGGCGCACGCCTCCTTAATTCCACTGCTCTATACAATCCACCACCGTGCTATCATAAACGGGAACAAAGCGCTGTAATGGTAGTTTTATTTTAAACAGTCGATCATTAGTCACGTGTAAGAACTTTGTACTATTATAATGCTCTCATTGTTTGAATAAATTATTGAAGGTTTGGTAATTGCTGAATTAGCAGGATCGCATTAAGTACCTTGAAACAACCATTAATACTGAAAATTCAACCGTACATGCGGATGTTTATTCAGTAGCCGTAATCTAACTGGCATATTCCCTGAAGTAGAGGGAGAGAATACAAGAGCTGAGCATGTAGAAATATGCTAAAAGCAACGATGTATTATGCTGGGGAAACTCTAAATTCAACATTGTTTGTGATTATTTAAATCTGTATTGATTTATTACAGTTTAATGTCATCAGTTTTTACGTAATGTAAATTTATGTAATAATACTTTATCTTCGAACGCTCCATATCGACCACTTGTTAACCACTCTGTGTGATTTGTTGTAATTTGAGCTTAAGAGCGATTGTACGTTGTGCCAGTTATGCGCCTACAAGTAGGCCATACTCCGAATTCTGCGATGCTTTTATTTACTAGGATAGCTTCCTAGGTCCTACATTAGTTGCCTCTTACGACATGCCTTGTAGGTTACAATGGTGCTGTTATTTGCTTCCCTTGCGGGCACCATCACAACACACGAGCGTAGGTAGTCATTAAATGCCGACACAGACAGAAACTATCAAATGAGATTTTCTAAGTTAATGCGTAGGCTATTAGTCGATGGCTTGTCAATTTCTTCTTCATCACCTTTCAACTCCCAACGGATCACAGGTCTTCAATCAAACTTCTTCCAGCTCTTCCTCTCTCTTGCCATCCCTTCCAATTTTTTCCATGTGTTACCTAACCTATCCTTTTAATATCAGCCTCCAGCTCTCTTCTCCAGGCAGTCTAGGCCTTCCACTATTTCCCTGCGGGTTCCAAAACAGTGCCTGTCTTCCTGTCGGTCTTCTCAATGTATGTCTTATCCGTTGCCAGCGTCTCTTCCGTAGCTCTGTCTCCACTGGTATCTGCTTAGTTCTTCATCTGAGTTCCTCGTTCGTAATCTTATCATACCATCTCAGCCCCTATATTCTACGTAAACATCTATTTATGAAGGTCTGTAGTTTTCTGGTGGTTTCTTTTGTTGTCTTCCATATTTCAGAGCCATAAAACAGCACTGACTTCACATTTGATTGAAAGATTCTCAGCTCTTTAGAATTGTCAATTTAGAATACTTTAAATATAAATGTCCATGCATATATTTGTCTTGAAATACTCTCACGTATCAAACATATCAACTTATTGAGCGGATCATCTTAGCATGCAATGTTAACCATATTTGTTTGCATCAAATTAGTTAATTAATTAGTGCAACAGCATGTTGCCATTTCAAAGTGAAACTGCCATCTACAGACTACGTGTTTGTCTAGCTAAGTAATTGCCACACGACAACTGTAATAAGACATGTTGATTGTGTGCTTTTTATACTCTGTCGAGACCCGTCTGCCCAGCGTGTTCGTAGCGCGTTGGACTACGGGTGACTAGTCCTCTGTAAGTGCGGGTTCAACTCCGCGGACTGGCAGAAAAGCTACAGGTTCCCCAGATTTACGGTGTTCGTGGCACCGAGCCGAAGGGTTACGATGTCCATGACACAGCCAAGGTTACGATGCCTGACAGCGAGGGTTACGATGTCCATGACACGAGCCGAAGAGCTTTCAGCTCAAGTGCTTCTGGATCGGAAAAAAATACTCTGTCGAGAAAATGTATTGTACCTATTCCTTCTTTGTTTTTGTTCCATTGAACAGGTTTGAAGATGTTTCTATTTTCTTGTCTACGTTGTGCACTGTCGGTCGTCTTCTAGCCTCTGTGGCGTAGAGGCTAGGTGCTCACCTACCGTGCCAAAGATACTCGGTTCACTCCCTCGTGGACCAATTGGAATATTTTTTCCAGAAATCTCTGATCATAGTGTAGGTGAGATCGATTTCCTAGTCATATCAGAGACGGATGATAAAACGTAGGTACCGAGTTCAATTTGAACACGTAAAAGAACCCTTGGCAGTTCCAAATCGAGAAGAGCTGGCTAGAAAGACACTGCCCGAAAAATCCTCAACAATTTTAAACATAAACCCTACAAAATTTCTTCTTCTTCTTCTTTGCGTTCGTTCTTTACGACCAATTTTAATCACTCTTTGTGATATGTTTGATCTTTGCCAAGAACGTGATACGTTGCACATTGGTTTGGTAGGCCCCTAAACGTATAGACTTCTACACATTTAGGACATGTGCATCCGATTTCAGCCAAACCTCCTTATTCGCCTCTTACGACATGCGCGGTAGGTAACAGTGGTTCTATTCTTTACACCCCAAAATTGGGCCCGGTAACCACTCGGGCGCACCATCTTCTAAATTACATTGGGTCCTCGTCGGTGCAACGTAGTTTGTACACTGCCGCTGAGATCTTCCTGTGTAAGAAAGAGATCAGAACACATATGGTAACTCACCGAAGTGCACTGATGGTGGTCCTATCGATCGATCAAGTGTTCGATTGAACGCAACTAACTGTCCTTTCTCATTTCTTCGTGTTTTTAAATGTGTGAAATCATTGATTTTCTTGTCCTTAGATCAATGATGCGAAGTTCCACGAGTACACTACCAGGAATCAAAGATGTCAATATGTATCTGCTTAGTTCCGACTTAACTTAAGGGCGTCTCTGACACGTGTGAAATGTAATTCTCATAATCAGCTTGTTTTGGCTGCTGTAGAAAACGGAAAGTGTCCTTACCGGAAACTTTATTCACAAATTCTATGTTTTCACTAACAGTTATACGAGGACTATCATCATAGCACTCCGGACATGTCCATATGTGTTCCGATCTCTACCTCAACAAATCCAGCAGCCTCTAGCGGCTGAACACGCCACCGTTCGATGTTGATTACCTAATCTTTTTGCATATTTCTTCATATTTTCATTCTTTTTTCGGGCAGTACTAATATCGACAGCCATCTCTCTCAATGTGGTCAGCGACCGGGACCCACAAGCCTGAATCTCCTCCGTTCTGAAAGACACTCTCAATGCGTTAAGAATGTGATTTTGGTACACTGCAGCTTCCTCTGACATCGTAGCATCAGCTCTCTCACCACCCCTGGCTTCTACGTGACCAGGTACAAAAAAGGTGTCCCCTCTGATATCCGTCTGTATCAGCACCTTCACTATAAAGTCACATATTCCATCATTTTATCTCATTCTATTAATTAATTTTTTTATGCATGTGCATGCGCCAGAATCCACTATAGTTTTGCTTGGTATTTTTGTGAGATCTTCTTCTTCTTCTTTGCGTTCGTTCTTTACAACCAATTTTAATCACTTTTGTGATATGTTTGATCTATGTCAAGAACGTGTATACGTTGCACATTGGTTTGGTAGGCCCCTGAACGCATAGACTTCTACACGTTTAGGACACATGTATCCGATTTTATCCAAACCTCCTTAGTCGCCTCTTACGACATGCGTGGCAGGTAACAGTGGATCTATTCTTTACACCCCAAATATGGGCCCCGGTAACCACTCGGATGTTTTGTGAGATTAAGTTCCTAGTCATTTCGAAGATGGGCGATAAAATGTCGAACCTTTGTTCAAGTTGAGCACATAAACAAACCATTGGTGTCGTATGCCAGTATCTTTTGATTCACATCATTTGTTATAGTCTGTCCATTAATTCGTGAGCACGTTTGAAATTGATTTTCTCGAAAACTACCTGTTGGATCTCAGTGATTTTTTGCAAGCAGCCTTAGAATATCCATGACGCTAGAGAAATATTTTTGTCCAAGAAAATTTGATGTAGTTTGAAATATTTCTTCTTCAGGTTATATTAAAATCAACCTCACCGGATTGTACACAATAGTAACAGATTTACGGTACACAGACGCGTTGTTCTAAAAATACATTATGGTAACAATGAAATATCGTGAGTTTCACGAATTCCGTGCACCTAACCCAGTCGACTTTGAAAGCGGAAAGCATATGACGTTATAATTTGGATACCGTTGTATAGTCATAGGTGTATCTCGCCATTTGTATGAAGCTATTGTATCATATTTGTTGGCTTATCAAACTGACATTGATATCACATTCATAATGAAGTGCACATTTATAACAATGCAGAAGGTTACAGTTTTACTATACCAACACTTCCATAGGGAATCTAAGAGAGGTCATCTATATTGCGATATTCATAATCCTGAGAAACGAACGCAACTGGCGCTTGGTCTGAATAGAGAATCCTTTTCCCGATGGATTAAACAGGACACAAAGTGCACTAATGTCAAACAAGGAAGGAAAAGAACAATTGACGACTTTGACATAGATGTCATAAGACGGGAGCTCTTGAAAATGTTTGCGACAAATCAACTTGTTACTCTCAGAAAACTGAAATTAAAACTGCAATCAGATTGCAGCATAGACATTTCTAAAAGTACTCTATGGAAAATTGTAAGAGCCGCCGGCTTCACCTTCAGAAAAACTATAGGCGGCAGGAATATTATTTGTGAAAAGCCACATTTAATTGCTGCCCGAAGTAAATACCTGAGGCAGATCCGTGAGCGGCGGAGGCAAGGCTATGATGATATTGTATATTTGGACGAATCCTGGTCAATGCTCACCACACCAATGCTAAAGAATGGCAATCAGTAGACGGTGAACAGAAAAGAAAATACCAAGCAGCAAAGCCCAGCGTATTATACTAACACATGCAGGAAGCAGTGAAGAAGGTCTTGTCCATGACGCTGGACTTATTTTCCAATCAAAAAGTACTGACGGTATGGACTACGCACAGAAATGAATGGACATATTTTCAGGCACTGGATAGAGAAAGATCTACTTCCAATTCTAAACAGACCATCATGCTTGGTAATGGATAATGCATCCTATCACAACGCAGTATCAGCGGAAGACAAAGTACCAACTGCATCAAATACAAAAGATCAAATTAGGACTTGGCTTGCTAAGGAAAATGTCAGCTTCGATGATACATATTTGAAACCCGAGTTGTTGCACCTGGTGAGGATGACAATAAGACAAAGGTGTTTCATATTGACAAAATCATTGCAGAATACGGCCACACGTCTTTGCGACTACCTCCATATCATGCTCACCTCAATCCGATAGAGCTTGTCTGGGCTAAAGTAAAAGGGCAAGTTGCCGAACAGAACAGGACGTTTAAAATGTGTGATGTTGAAGTTCTGACACGTGAGTCCTCTCAATGATAGACATGCAGTTCTGGAAGAAGTGTGTTGAACATGTGCTCCGAGAGGAAGACGAGTACTGGCACCGAGATGGATTACAATTTGTCCAGCCAGTAACAATTATCAACCTCATGGAATCGTCAGATTCGGGATGATACAAATCATATTTTGATTACAGACTGAGAAATAGCAACGTATACATTTCCATATCCAAATGCGTCTACCATCATACAATTTGTGGTGAAGTTAAGACACCCTGGGGTCTAATGGTGACCGAAGGGAGGACTAACTGTTGCATATTGTATCCAAGTTCACGATTGCACATAAAGGGTAACACACTTAATTACTTGACCTATCAAGTTAATATGGAGATACACCTATGAATAGAATTGACATGGACAAATTCTAGGATACTGTAAAATCTAAAATTTGAGCCCCCGTATTTGCAATTGTCATAAAAGATCAAAGGAATTCGCCGATGTGCAAAATCCGTAGCATCTATGGACTACTGTTTAGCTTTATTTTAGCGTCATGGATATTCTAAGGCTGCATGCAAAAAATCACTGAGATCCAACAGGTAGTTTTCGAGAAAATCAATTTCAAACGTGCTCACGAATTAATGGACAGACTATAGTATTATGTATTTGTTAATTTAGTTTTTTGTGTAAGTTTTTTTTGTTCTTGATAAAGGTCTAGCACCGAAACGTTGAGTGTTGTTTTTTTCATATCTTATAATTAATTTTTCCTTCTTATGTAATACTGTATATACCTGTCTTTGCTCTATCGCCTATTTGCTCAGTATTACCGCAGCCACACTAACGATTGTCTCCAGATCTGATCTGATCCAGTCTGACCACCTCAGATTTGTTGATTTTCGTACATCGCATAAGATTAGCATTCAAAGCCGTTGAATTAGATCTCATCTACATGGATACCTGGTATCATCAGAAAATATCGCTTCACATGGGACGTGAACCGAGTACTTTTGAAGCTTGAAATAAGCGTCGTACCAGGGCCGTGTCATGCTATGATGCAGAGAGGCGGCCGCATCAGGCGCAACCGTAAGGGGAGCGGCATAAGCAACCAAATCACAATTACAATTGAAGGTAATTTTAAGGAAAAACCATTTGAGGGGCGGCATTTCGAAGACTTGCATCATACTGAGAAAATATACCGCACGGCCCTGCGTCGTACCCCATTGTTTTTGTTTGTTTAAGCGTCGTACCCCATTGTTTTTGTTTGTTATATTAAAGCCTCTTAAGAGAGGCACGCTCTTTCAACCTAACGACGAGCCTTTATTTGGTTATATAAGAGCATGAAGGCCAGCAAACATGAAAGATAAGAATTAACTTCTTTCGGAGAATCCAATAGTTTTATAATGTCTCGTCGTGTCCTAACTAGTCCTGCACCGTTTTACTGCAAACCACGTCAATCACAGTATAGACGCATAGATTCCCAAACTTTTTCGGCCCACCGCCCACTTTGCACTACATGGACTTTGTAACACCCCCTCATCATTACAACAGTTTGCCAACCCTCCCCAATATATATACATGCTCTATTTTCACTTTGACATAGAAAATTGATATATATTTCTGTCATATATCGTCAATTTTCAAATTATTATATACATGAAATAGAAAATTGATTAAAAAAATAGATCGTGTAAGATGGGCAAAAGGTGAATTAAAATGCAGAATTCAAAATTTGTAAGATTATTCAATCGCAAAATCACGAGAAAACAGCCCCCCAATGCTTCTGAACACTCTGTCGCCCTTTCCTCCCTGAAGGCTTCAGCGCCCTCTGGGGACGGTACCACCCACTTTGGGAAACGCTGGTATAGACGTATCAATCTGGAAACGAGCATCATAGCCAACTAATCCATCTAACGTTTCACAGCAAACTGCTTTAATCGCAGTATAGCTGCACCAAGAATTACTATGTTTTCATTCAAACATTCTTATGCAAAGTATATCCCCCTTGATTCATATTCAGTACTATAACTGCTTTCTAAGCCAGACTGTCAGCTCTTTCATTGCCTATAACTCCTGCAGGTTCAGGAACATCCACGTAAAACCTTCTAGACTGGAACCATCATCCTCTCATAAACAACTTTTCTACGGAATTTTACCATCCTGAAAATTACATCAGGAACCCTCGCCGATCCTTCAGAGCTCGTGCACACCAGTTTATGTTTTCTTGTGCAAGAAAGATATCGGAGCACACGTGATTGTTCTCCCTAGTGCAGTGGTGGTTTCTATGACGAAGTGGTTGCATTGCGTTCCGACGATCGTGTGTTTGAATCCGGAGCGCGTCATTCTGTTCACGACTGCACTTTTTCCAAATATCCCTAAGATTGCCGAAGGAGCTACGTAGTTCATACTTTGTGGAATATTCTCGGCAGATGGCATGCGATTTCTTCGGAGAGAGACTGAGCTATATGTGATGATTTTTTTTCCACCCAGAAGCACTTAAGTCTTCGGCTCGTTGCCATGGACATCGTAACCCTTCGGTTCGGTGTCACGAACACCGTAAATCTTGGGAACTTGTGGCTTTTCTGCCAGCCCGCGGAATTGAACCCACACTCACAGAGAGGGCTAGTCACCCGTAGTCCAACGCGCTACGAACACGCTGGGCAGGCGGGCAGCTATATGTAATAAAACCCGGTACAATGAAGTCAACCCTTTGTCCTTAGACAAAAGTAGGCATGATGGTCTTACCAATTAGTCATACGAAAACATGTGTTTTTGTTCTGTTGGTGACCTTTTCATAACATGATAACATTAGTTTCTAATAGTTTTGGCATACAATATGTCTGTGCACATACGTCATTTGCTAGTGTGTGTTTCACTCTTATCCTATGTCCCTTACTATATACTTCCCTTATCTCAGTTGACCTATTTGCACAAAGCACTACTCAAAGCACTAAATGTAATACTTCATGACTGCTAAACCGATACATAATGTGTCGCACATATTTTGTTATTTTCTTTTTTTTTAAACGCAGTAGTCCGCTTTTTCCCCTTTGCCCATTCTGTTTTCAACCAATTTATTTGGGCTGTGTTGGAACGTTCAACCACATAGACAAGAAGACTCAAAAACTTTTTCTACCGAAAATATTCTCTCTCTCTTTGCCTTTTTTCCCGGATTGTGGTATAGGCCCTCAATCAACTCATGCCAAGTCTTCCTATATCTAGATATGTCCTGCAGCTCCCTCCAGCTCTTCTTTATATTGTTGATCTCCGCCTACCGAAAATATGGCAGCCATAAAATGCGATGTTAGTTGAAATGAGACATGTTCGAATCATACATTTATTTCTATCTAGTTTTTTTTTTATCTTGTTTTGTTTCACAGCGTCAAGATAAGAAATGTCTACAAAATGACGCTCTTCCGTGCCATGAAGTTAGGCTATCCACAATTTGTTCTCAAAAATGACGCTCTTCCGTGCCATGAAGTTAGGCTATCCACAATTTGTTCTCAAAAATGACGCTCTTCCGTGCCATGAAGTTAGGCTATCCACAATTTTTTCTCAAAAATGCCTACAAAATATCTTCACCAATACATCGGGGACCCTCGGCGATGTTACGGAGTTCGTTCGCTGCAGTTGAGATCTTCCTTTGTAAGAAAGATATGGGAGCACACATGGCTACTCACCGAAGTGCAATGATGATGGTCCTTTCAATCCGTGAATGAATATTTACTCTTATCAGACTAATGTTTTGCTTATTTTCTTCTAAATTTATCTTTTTGTCATTCTAATTTGGTTTGATGAATGAGACGTGGTTTTCTCATTTTCTCAATATATTCTGTAGTCTGTCGGGATTATCTATTACCGATGATATCTATTGCTGGTTTTTAGGGTATTCCTGCTAACCTCTTTATATGGCTCCTTGATCGATCGAATTCCATTTTCCTTCTATGTCAATTTTCCCCCAACGCTTGAAATCTATTCTGTTTTACCACTGTGTATTTGCGTGCGATTTTTTTCTTTTTAGAAGACCAATCTTCTGGGTTTTTTTAAGGAGATTGAAACCTCCATATTCCGAGACACGCTCTTTCATCCTAAGAAACGAGTCTTGTTATTTGTTTTGTCAGAACGTGTTGGCAAACAAACGTAAAAAATACCAACTAAATCCCTGTGGAGAATCAAGTTTTAATAATTTTAGCATATATTTATCTGTTTCGTTATCTATCACCACTAGTCACATACAGACCATCTAACTGGGATTCAGCTCTAGCAAGGTTACATAGAGCAATAAGATAACAAATTCAGGTTTTCCCCTTGTAGAAAGCTTGCACGCAACAATGGTATGGACTATAGTAGCATTGCTAGCAACTTCATTTACATGATTATACCAGCAACCTTGTCACGGCACGCCTTAGTTGATGTTTACAACGTGCTTGATAAAACATAATGAGCATATTATGCCCGTCTCTCTCTCTCTCTCTCTCTCTCTCTCTCTTCTCTTACTCGAATCTGGGTGTTGTAACAACTAATGAAGCATATAAATTGTCAATCTTGTTTTCTTCAAATCTTCTTCGAACGCTCCATATCGAACACTTGTTAAACCAATTTTTGTTATTTATATGTAATCTGAACCTAAGAGCGATTGTACGTTGTGCCAGTTATGCGCCTACAAGAAAGGCCAGCAATCCGAATTCCGCGACGCTTTAACTAGGTACCTTCCCTAGGCCCCTACCTCATGACACGCCTTGTATTTCACACAGTATTACTATTATTGTCGGGCCCCGGCAACACACGATCGTTCTTCAATCAAAATAAGATCTTATATTGTTCAGTTCAGTTGCCTGATTCTTATCAGACTTCGATCATATTGATCCTGCAGGAAATTCCTTTCATAAATTCACTGCTGAAAGGTACTTACATGTATTTATTATTTACTATTTCCTTTCTCTGTCTAGTATGCTGGCTTCCTATTTTAGACTGTCATCTCGCCCAAGGGAACATACGGCAGAAACAATGTCCACTCAATTCAATCTTGTGCATTTCATTCTACCTCACAGCTAGTCATATGCATGTCTTTGAGCTCTGCTACAAAAATTCGCCTCCATGTGCCCATTGGCCACCCATTTTTCCGCTGTCCTAACGGTGTCCACTGCATTTAATTTTTAGATTTCACAATCTGTAAAATAAGTTCTAAAGAACTATGACACCACCTGTTCAGAAAGCAATGGCAAAGTACTGAACGTAATAATGCCTAGAAAAATCACAAACAGCGTTTTAAAAAGCTGGGGTTGATTCGCAAAGTCCTGTAAAGGATATGCAATTAACTTTTTTGTTTTTAAAATAAGTTCTAGAGCAGTGTTTCCCAACCTTTTTGTGCCACGCCCCACCAAATCTTTTCAAAATTCGTATGCCCTCTGTTTTTGGTTTTTTTAAACTTCAGTAACGTGATTGTGAAGCACCATTCATTTTTGTCAACAGACATCCAAAAGCCGATATATCGATTTTGCAACATCATGAACATTAGTTAACTCTAAACGAGTCCATTAAATATCCAATAACCAACTACTCCAAGACACAAGACAAGAGGCAAGAGATGATATATCTAAAACGGAAGATGGAAATGGCTTGGACATTTATGAGAATGAGACAAGAAATGCCTGCAAGGATAGCCCTCACTTGGACACCAGAGGAAAGAGAAAGAAAGGCAGACCACGGACAACATGGAGGCGCATGATGGAAGAGGAACTGGACACCGCATCTCTGACGTGGGGCTCTGCGCTGAAGGTTGCACGGGACAGGAGAGCATGGAAAGTCCTTTCTGAAGCCCCATGTGTCACTAGGCATGACGGGATTAAGTAACGTAAGTAAGTAAACGAGTCCATTGCCCCCCTTAATGATGAAAATGCCCCCTTGTGGGGCGTGGGCCCCACGTTGGGAAACAGGGTTCTAGAGAGTTTGAGTTTTCATTATCCTAATTTACACTCTGGACATGTCCGTATGTGCTTGGATATCCTCCGCAACATCTTACATCGACTAAGCATACCAGTTCGTTGTTGATTGATAAACATACTCATACGTCTGTTTTGTCACTATTTTCTGACCATTACAATCTTCAATATAAGCTATTGCAATCTAGCTTTTGATGTGGATGTGCTGGATGGAATGTTCTCTTTGCGGCCACACTCTACAAAAGCGTTAAGAAGGCCTGCTCTATCTATTGATTGAATCCCACCCCCACCGATATGGGAACAGGGCCAGTCAACATGTCCGCTCTGTCATTCTCATCGACGCCCTTGTGACACGGACGAAAAATGACATGCGAATTGTTCACCATTGTATTGATTATATCCATTGTCTGCACACCGAACCAAACCCACCAACTTTCCACAAGTTCTAGACAATATTAGTATACATTATTCATTTTTATTGACCGAAATCAATTATTTTTAAACACATCTGGCCATTGAGGACAGTTATAGATTTCCTAGTTACAAAGTTCAATCGATAAGTTTCCGTTGACAAGATTCATTGATAAATTAAAATCTACAAAGATTCATTTATCAATTACAACTTACGCAAGTTTTATTATATATATATATACATATTTAATTTCTTACATAATCTACTTTATAAATGAAATAATTTTGATTGATGAACAATTTAAAACTATTAGCATTTTGTGTTAGCTAGCCAAAGGTGATCTTTGCATTTTTCACATTAAACTCGAGTAAATACTTTACAGCCTGGCTTCTTACATCTTTTCCATTTCCTCCATTCCTGGAAAATGTCCACAATTATCAGTTCTAAATGCGATTTGGGGAACGTTTTCATGGCCTCTATTCTTTGATTTATTTGCAAATTGAGTTTCAATTTCAAGTGATGGACGTTCTCTTTTCCCTTTTTCTATATTTGCTTTTTATTGCTAGATAATTAGCGATATTAATCTTAAAGTCGAGAAGTGCTTGAATTGTTTGCATGGCATGTTTTATTCTTCACCTTTCAACTCCTAACGGAGCACAGGTCTTCAACAAACTTCATCCAGGTCTTCCTCTCTCTTGCCAATTTGTTCCAGTCTCTCCTATCCTTTTAATAACAGTCTCCAGCTCTCTTCTATCTCCAGGTATTTCTAGGCCTTCCTCTACTCCTCTTTCCCTGTGGGTTCCAAAACAGTGCTCTTTTCTTTTTTTTTTCTTACTTTCGTCCGCTTTCAACTCAGACGAAGTTTCATCTCTGAAACTGATTTTTGCGTGAAAATCCGTTTTTCCAATTTCTTACAATGGCAGCAGCGTGCACATTGTAAATTACTTTACACTGGCAGCCATGTGCTCAATGTACTCGTAATTAGTATTCCCTCGCCATACAGGCAGATTTTCTCCGACTTCAGAGGTACTCACGTTATCGTCCTGAGTAAGACCAGGGGACTCGAACAAATGCCGGACAGTAGGTTCGAACCCGAGCTATGAGGCGTCTCACAGCTAGCAGGCCGAGCTACTATCAACTACTCTAGGCAGTCCCCACCCCAAAACAGTGCATTTCTAGCAATCCTTCCAGTCGGCCTTCTCAATGTGTGTCCCATCCATCACCAACGTCTCTTCCTTAGCTTTTTTTCCCTGCTGGTATCTACTTAGTTATGGCATGTCTTGCTGTACAACAACTTTCATAGGAGATAAAAAAAAACCAGGTTTGCACAATATCATTATCAGGAGCCACCTCTGCATTGATGGTTACCGCAATGGAGCGCCAACAACCTGTCACTTGCCTTCTGCCAAGCTATAATTTGCCTATATTTTGATGTTTTCCTCCCACGTGCGTCTCTGTCTACCTCTTGCTCGTCCTCCAATTTTCTTCTCTAATAAGGTTTTGATCAATGTGTCATTTCTCTTCACCATCAGTTACATTCTGAATCCATCTTCTCCGTGGTCTTCCTCTTTGCCAGAATGTCTCCTTCCGTGATATTTTTCTCCAACCCTTTGTGTCACTTTATTGTCCAAGATACATAATTTTCTTATTTGTAGCATCAACCAGTTTTCTTTGATTTTGAGTTCTTTTTGTGTAGATATATTTATTCTCTTCCTTGTCCATGATATACAGAGAACAAACCAAATGTAAAGTTAATTGCATATCCTTTAAAGGATATGCAATTAACTTTAACTTTACAGGACTTTCCGGATCAACCCCAACTTTTTAACGCTGTTTGTGATTTTTCTAGGCATTATTACGTTCAGTAGTTTGTCATTGTTTTCTGAACCGGTGGTGCCATCATCCTTTAGTAAAAAGGACGATCGAAACAATTTGCAACCAAACTGTCCGCAGCGTGATTCGAACTCAGAACGTCGGGGTTAATAGACCGAGTCACTATTCCCTAAGCCACAGGCGCCACCAAATAGATAGTACAATTTAAAAGTTGAGATATTGATTGATATATTAATATATGGAGACGGTACCCAATCAATCAACAAACTAGAAAACCAAATGTGCAGATTTTCAAATGTGAACTTGAATTAAACTTGTTTCTTGAACTCATGAACATACAGATAAAGTAATCGTGAGATTTATGAAATCAAGATTGATTGAGTGATTGATAGTACCATCTTCATCATTGCACTTCGGTCAGTAACCGTGTGTGCTCTGATCTCTTTCTTACACAGAAAGATCTCAGCTGCAGTGCACGAACTCCGTAGCACCGGCAAGGGTCACCCATGTAATTTGAAGATGGGGAAGATATTTTGTAGGAATTCATTTTTTTTATCTTTTCTAATGAATTTTGCATGGGCAGTGACTTTCCAGCCTGATCTCGATTTTGAACTGCCATGGGTCTTTTACAAGCTCAAATTGAACACGGACCTACGTTTTATCGTCCGTCTCCGATAGGACTAGGAACTTGGATCTCACTTACACTGAAATCAGGGATCTCTGGAAAAATATCCAGATTGCTCCACGAGGAGCGAACCTGGTATCTTTGGGTCGAGAGACAATCACCTTACCTCTATGCTATAGAGACGATGTAGTTAACGAATGAAAAAAAAGACAACTCAAATATTTTGGAGAAATAAAAACACATGACAATACTGAAAACCATAAAGGAGAAAAAATATTACGCTTAAGAGAAATACACCAATATAATTGAGAGAGAAAAAATAAGAAATTGACAAAAAACGTGTTACACGACAATGGCAATAGACAGAACGTTTTGATTATCTATTATAACTGATCGTTGATGTGCAACCCAATCAAAATGATATATTTCCTAGATGTAACAAGTGATATATCAACAACGAGAATGAGGTATTAAAATAATGTCAAAACAAGATGGGGAAATGGAAATCAATTCCACAAAAATGCGATTGGGTAATAATGAAAAAAAAAATCGAGGCATATCCTTTACAGGACGTAGCCATCAACCACATTAAACGAGTCGTTGATTTACTAGGCACCACTTATACGTTCAGTAGTTTGCCATTGCTTTCTGAACGATGAGGTCTATTTTACCTTTTGTAAAAATCCCACGGAAACGAATTTGCTTCCAAATTAAACCCACCGCGGGGTTTGAACCAGGTACGTATGGGAAATAACAGTAGCGTTCAAAAACGAGTTTCGCAAGATGGAATAATGTCGAAAAACGAGATTTAAACAATTAAAATTTTGAAAACAAAACGAAGTTCAGAAATTCAAATAATGCACATAAAAAACCCACACGAAATTGAGAAATTAAAATAATGTTAAAAACTAGAATGGGAAATGAAAATATATTTCTACAAAAATGGGATTGGGAAACAATAGTTGTGTTAAAAAACGAGTTTCGCAAGATGGAAATAATGTCAAAAAACGAATTTATTATATGACAATATTGTCGAAATCGTGCATTAGAGATGATAGTAATTCCAATAACGAGTTTAGGAGAGGAAAGTAATGTCAATACTGATTATGATAGATAAATGTCACAACTGAGATTGGAAGATGATAATGATATTACATCTGGTGCAGGTACGGATGATATTACAGCAAGATCGTAATCCTCTTCTCAGATCGATACTATTATCACAGTAAAGCTTGTTGATCTAAATAGATGCTACACATGATAGTGTTAGTACAGACTCGTAACATGTCTAGTGGAAGATGATGGCATGAAGAGGATTGGTTGGAGAGGCGTGAGTAGAGAGAAGATTTCATATATGTTATTAATTAGGAAAAGCTTACTGGTGGTCGGTTTGAGTCAATCCTAATTAATACCTAGTAGAAGGGAAGATATAAATGGATGTTTACTTAAAATAGAGAGACTGAGATGGTATGATAAGATTACGAACGAGGGACTTAGAGAAATAACTATGCAGATACCAGTGGAGGAAGAGACGCTGGCGATGGATAGGACACACATTGAGAAGACCGACTGGAAGAATTGCAAGACATGCACTGTTTTGGGACCCGCAGGGAAAGAGGAGCAGGGGAAAGCCTAGACATAGCTGGAGACTGGTATTAAAAGGATAGGTAAAACATGGAAATAATTGAAAGGGATGGCAAGAGCGAGGAAGAGCTGGAAGAAGTTTGTTGAAAACCTGTGCTCCGTTGGGAGTTGAAAGGTGACGAGAGAAAGGAAGATCAGAGTTTCGTGCACAGAGCTTATTAAAACGGGTAAAAATAGAATTCATAGAGACGGACACTTGGGTCACGTGAAGCCTACCAGTGATTGATTGGACCATCGCCCGCGTGCCCAGCGTGTTCTTAGCACGTTGGACTACGAGTGACAAGTCCTCTGTAAGTGCGGGTTCAACTCAGCGGACTGGCAGAAAAGCTACAGGTTCCCCAGATTTACGGTGTTCGTGGCACCGAACCGAAGGGTTACGATGTCCATGACACCGAACCGAAGAGTTCTTCTGGATCGGAAACAAAAATTGGACCATCAGCATTGCATTTCAGTGAATAACCATGTGTGTTCCGATCTTTTTCATTAACCGGAAAATCTTAGGTGAGGTGCACAAACTCTGTAGCAGCGGCGAGGTTTCCCGATGTAATTGTAAAATCTGAAAATTTGTGTAGGAGATTTATTTTAATTTGTGCAGTGAATTTTGCCAGGTCAGTGGCATACTCTAATTGATTTTCAAACCGTAACTGGTTTTTTTACGTGCTCAACTTACACACAGGACCTACGTTTCATCGTCTGTCTCCTATAGGACTAGAAATTTGATCTCACCTACATTGATTCGCCTAAAAATATCACCATCATACCAAACGGCACACAAACCGAGTATCCATGAAGCATGAACATAATCTTTACTCCTACAGAGACCATCAAACCACTGAAATCACTAGTTTTAGTAGCAGGATTAACGGGTTTTTAAGCCGAAGCATTGACTTCATTGTATCGGGTTTTACCCCATATGGCTCGGTCCCTCTCCGCAGAAATGGCACGCCACGTGCCGAGAGTATCACACAAAGCACGATTCCCAATATTAATTTCAATGCAACTTTTCATAGAGGAACTTTACATATAAATTTGGTGAGGGTTTTAATTTTGTGGAGTTCACTGTTAATGAACAAATGAAAAGAGATATAGCATTGCACTGAAGTAAGAGGCAGACTTTAAGAAGGACAGGAATCTATCTTCCACCAATATACCTAGATAACCCTAACAATGCTATGAAATTGTTACGGATGAGTTCTCCGTATACCATGGACAGAGAAGAGAAAAACATATTTATATATATATATCCATAATGAACTCAAGATTTTTTTTAAAAACTGGTTGATACTACAAATAAGAATGAAAAATAACGGGGTTTTTACATTAAAAAATATTCAAGGGTTTTTAAGCCGAAGGATTGACTTCATTGCACCGGGTTTTACCCCATATGGTTCGGTCCTTCTCCGCAGAAATGACACACCACCTGCCGAGAGTATTGTACAAAGCACGAACTCCGTAGCTCCGGCAACAATCCTAGGAGTCTAAAAAAATATTAAGTGTTGGAAAAGTATGTTATAGAAGGATTTTTTTTTTCCGATCCAGAGGCACTTGAGCTTTCAGCTCTTCCGTTCGGTGCCACGAACACCGTAAATCTGGGGAACCTGTATCTTTTCTGCCAGCCCGCGTAATTGAACCCGCACTCACAGAGGGCTTGTCACCCACTGTCCAACGCGCTACGAACACGCTGGGCAGGCGGGCGTTATAGAAGGATAAATCCCGTCAAAGAGGATAAGAAAACTACGGAGAAAATGGATTCATGATGTGACTGATGATTTCAACATGACCGCTGCAAGGACGGGACATTTCACCTGTGAGATGGAGACATTTAGAAAGACTATTAGAGTGACAAAGTTCTGCTGAAGATAAACTGTTGGATGGGTGAAAGAAGTCATTGTACAAAGTAAGCTTATCACTTTAATCAGAAGGAGAGTGTTAACATGTTTGTGGACATACATTGAGAAGAGAAATGCTGAGCTTACTATCTTGAAAATGTGATTTTACAGAAGAATGATGAGAATCCAATAGACTGCTAAAATTACTAATGTGGAGTGTTGAAGGAAATCAAAGACAAAGCTTAGCATCAATATAAGAAAGAGGCAGACATAGCTTTTCGGACATATGATGAGAAAATGAGATTTAAAACACATTGTAACAACTGGTAAAATCGAGAGAAGACGAGACAAAGGAAGAACAGAGAAATTGTGGATAGCCTGACTTCATGGCACGGAAGAGCTTCAACATGATCGAATGATAGTCTACGATGATAGCAAAAACCAGAGGCTTGTGGAGATCCTTAATCGCCTACGCCAGCCGACACGGCACCTGATGATGATGATCTTGAAAATACATAGCAGCTTAACAAGCAACTAGATAGTACAACCGAAACAGTTGAGATATTGATTGATATATGGAGATGGCACCCAATCAATCAATCAATCAAAATGACATATTTCGTAGATATAACAAGTAATATCAAAAACGAGATAAGAATATTAAAATAATGCCAAATAACGAGATTGTGAGGTTGAAATAGTGCCAAAACACGAGATTGTGAGATTGAAATAATGCCAAATAACGAAGAATTGTGAGATTGAAATAATGCCAAATAACGAGATTGTAATTAATTGCCAAAACACGAGATTGTGAGATTGAAATAATGCCAAAACACGAGATTGTGAGATTAAAATAATGCCAAATAACGAGATTGTGAAATTGAAATAATGCCAAAAAACGAGATTGTGAGATTTAAACAGTGCCCAAAAAATGTGAATGGGAAATTAAAAATAATGTCCCCAAAAATGAGTTTGGGAAATGAAAATAGTGTTAAAAACGAATGAAACCGCCCTCCTTGATCTTTCTGTCGTATAAGCTTTGAGAGAAGGCCCTGTTTTACATCTTATCCTGACTCTGTCAGGCAAAACAAGATTAGAGAAGAAGAAGAAGAAGATTTACATAAGAATCGATCGTATTTCATGGAAACAAAAGCAGACCGTGTTCCCCCGAGAACATAAGATGAACTCAGTCGAGAAATGGAAAATATCTGTTGATTTATACTGACTTTATATATTTATAGACCACCCTCAGGTTTATTTGTATTTGTTCACAATTATATGAGTCCTTAGTTATATATTGATCCTTTCTTCCTTTCGTTCGCTTGAAATATTGTCTATATATTCAATGTTGTTTCTTGTATCCTTCCTTCCTTTCGTTCGCTTGAAATATTGTCTATATATTCAATGTTGTTTCTTGTATCCTTCCTTCCTTTCGTTCGCTTGAAATATTGTCTATATATTCAATGTTGTCTCTTGTATCCTTCCTTCCTTTCGTTCACTTGAAATATTGTCTATATATTCAATGTTGTTTCTTGTATCCTTCCTTCCTTTCGTTCGCTTGAAATATTGTCTATATATTCAATGTTGTCTCTGTATCCTTCCTTCCTTTCTTCATTGAAATATTGTCATATTCAATGTTGTTTGTATCCTTCCTTCCTTTCGTTCGCTTGAAATATTGTCTATATATTCAATGTTGTCTCTTGTATCCTTCCTTCCTTTCGTTCGCTTGAAATATTGTCTATATATTCGACTGGTAGACTGGCGTAACGAAAGTTGAATTGTACCTTGGACTTCGCGATGAAAGTTTCCCGGTCTACACCACATATGGGGGGGGAGGAGATTTGACGTGTGTACTCTACGAGTCATCAGCAGGAAACTAATTTTCAGTTTTCGTCCTTCCTAGGAAAGACTAGCCAACTCTTCTGGATATAGAGCCAGTCACATAGTACACCTTGCAGACCAACGATACCTTTATAACCCCCATCTTATAAAACCAATGTGTTGTTTTTTTCAGATGATATGGCTGAGCTTCAG
Source organism: Arion vulgaris (assembly GCA_020796225.1). Lineage (NCBI taxonomy): Eukaryota > Metazoa > Mollusca > Gastropoda > Stylommatophora > Arionidae > Arion > Arion vulgaris. The sequence continues at coordinate 43,768,906 of CM036763.1, forward strand.
GCCACCATAGAAATCTCTGTTGAGCTGAACAGATTCTACAATGTGGATCTGTTTCAGAGGGGGTGAGTACTTCCACCTTTCTTTCCTTTTTAATCATCCTTATCAACCTATCGCCATATCAACCTATCACTGTGTCAACTGATCAACCGTGTCAGCTGATCACCATGTCAACATACCACCATATTAACATACCACCATATCATCTGATCACCATACATTGTCCATCTGATCACCATCATTATCCCAATTACTGATCACCATATCATTTGATCACCATATCAACTGATCACCATGTCAACATACCACCATATCATCTGATCACCATATCAACTGAACAATAAAATACAATGAAAACCTTGTGCACTGCTTTTTTCTAAATACAGAGGAAACCATATTATTAACTTTTTTCCGATCCAGAAGCACTTGAGCTTTTCAGCTCTTCGGCTCGGTGCCATGGACATCGTAACCCTTCGGTTCGGTGCCACGAACACCGTAAATCTGGGAAAACTGTGGCTTTTATGCCAGCCCGCGGAATTGAACCCGCACACATAGAGGGATAGTCACCTGTAGTCCAACGCGCTACGAACACGCTGGGCAGACGGGCATTATTTACATTCATGTAATGCAATCTAAACCAGTGGTTCTCAACCTTCCTAATGCTCCAACCCTTTAATACAGTTCCTCATATTGTGGTGACCCCCAACCATAAAATTATTGTCGTTGCTACTTCATAACTGTAATATTGCTATTGTTATGAGTCGTAATGTAAATATATGATATGCAGGATGTAGTATTTTCATTGTTACAAATTGAACATAATTAAAACATAGTAATTAATCACAAAAACAATATGTAATTAAATGTTGTGGAATATTTTTCCGGCCCAACCTACAGGTTGAGAACCACTGATCTAAACGTATATCTCTCTCTCTCTCTCTCTCTCTCTCGCGATCACCACCCAGACCAATGTACCAGATCTCCCCATAAATTATATTCATGTGAAAATCTGATTCATACAGCCTTAGCATTGTTGTGTTTTACGTCACATCTTCAGCACCATTTGGAGCTCTGGTGCTTATCCTTCGGCGATGTGTCCGGTTTCAGCCAGCGTTTACTCGGTTCGTTCTACGTTCTGTAGCAATGTAGTGTTTTTTACAGTGAGGGGGAGCTAGCCCCACGCCCAACCTCCTTAGTCGCCTCTTACGACATGCGTGGCAGGTAACAGTGGTTCTATTCTTTACACCCCAATTTGGGCCCCGGTAACCACTCGGGCGAAAAACGTATCTAAAGACGAAGGATTGTCTTCATCGCAGTGGTTTTCTCCATATGGCTAAGTTCTTCTTAGAAATGGCACTCAGCTGAAAGTATACTTTCAATGGCTAGTCTTCTCAGAAAGCACTTCAGCCTAAGAGTATTGTACTTTCTCCATATGGCTACGTTCTTCTCTGCAAGAAATGGCACTTCAGCTGCCAAGAGTATTGTACTTTCTCAATATGGCTAGTCGTTCTTCTTGCAAGAAATGGCACTTCAGCTGCCAAGAGTATTGTACTTTCTCCATATGGCTACGTTCTTCACTGCATGAAATGGCACTTCAGCTGCCAAGAGTATTGTACTTTCTCCATATGGCTACGTTCTTCTCTGCATGAAATGGCACTTCAGCTGCCAAGAGTATTGTACTTTCTCCATATGGCTACGTTCTTCACTGCAAGAAATGGCACTTCAGCAGCCAAGAGTATTATACTTTCTCCATATGGCTACGTTTTCCTGCAAGAAATGACACTTCAGCTGCCAAGAGTATTATACTTTCTCCATATGGCTACGTTCTTCTCTGCAAGAAATGGCACTTCAGCTGCCAAGAGTATTATACTTTCTCCATATGGCTACGTTCTTCTCTGCAAGAAATGGCACTTCAGCTGCCAAGAGTATTGTACTTTCTCCATATGGCTACGTCGTTCTCTGCAAGAAATGACACTTCAGCTGCCAAGAGTATTGTACTTTCTCAATATGGCTACGTCGTTCTCTGCAAGAAATGACACTTCAGCTGCCAAGAGTATTGTACTTTCTCAATATGGCTACGTTCTTCTCTGCAAGAAATGGCACTTCAGCTGCCAAGAGTATTGTACTTTCTCCATATGGCTACGTTCTTCTCTGCAAGAAATGGCACTTCAGCTGCCAAGAGTATTGTACTTTCTCCATATGGCTACGTTCTTCTCTGCAAGAAATGGCACTTCAGCTGCCAAGAGTATTGTACTTTCTCCATATGGCTACGTCGTTCTCTGCAAGAAATGGCACTTCAGCTGCCAAGAGTATTGTACTTTCTCCATATGGCTACGTCGTTCTCTGCAAGAAATGACACTTCAGCTGCCAAGAGTATTGTACTTTCTCATATGGCTACGTTCGTTCTCTGCAAGAAATGACACTTCAGCTGCCAAGAGTATTGTACTTTCTCCATATGGCTACGTTCTTCCCTGCAAGAAATGGCACTTCAGTTGCCAAGAGTATTGCACACAGTTCTAACTCAGTAGCTTCGAACAATCCTAGTGGTTTCCGAAGAAGAAAAAAATGTATTCATGAACAGAACAAATCTGTCCGGATTCGAACCCACGACCTTCAGAACGCAAGACAAGGACTTAACCACTTAGCCACATAGACCTTCCTTCTTCTATTAACAAAACCTATCACTGTCGCTGACTTTGCTTTTCCAACCTTGACTTAGTGATATTTATTGTATTTATCTACCGCGAGCAGCAAATCCTTCGATTTGATGTTTACACAGTGAGAGAGCATTCATTCAATTATCTGCCAATTGAACTTACACTTTTTCTCATTGTCAGCGTCATCTCCATTGTTTGTTTATGATGAAGTGACAACAAACACAGTTGATAGGAAAAGTGACATTGATAAATAACGATGGCTCTGCTTGTTTTTCATGTGATGATGATGAAAAGACCATTTTTTTAAACAGAAAAACGCCGGTAGTAAAATAGAGACCACAGCGCTGAGGTATACATTTGTAACGAATTATATTCACTTCTGGGTCTTCTTCACCTTCGTCCCTAGGGAAGCATAGGTTTGCAATCCAAGGCCTCAAGCCCTCCTATCCAAGGCCATCTTTTCCAGATCTCGCCACTCTCTCCCCGTTTTTTTGCATTCCATCTCTAACTCCCGTCTCCAGTTGTTTCTGGGTCTTCCCTACTTCTATTGCCCTGGGGGTTCCATCGGAGAGCCTGTCTCGGATGCTGTCGGTTTCCTCAGTGTGTGTCCTATCCATCGCCACCTTCTGCTCATTATCTCCTGTTCCACCTGCCGTTGTCCTGCCCTATCCCACAGTTCTCTGTTTGTGATCTTGTCATACCATCTCAAATGGAGTATCCTGCGTAGGCATCTATTGTGAATGTCTGCAGCTTTTTGGTGTTCACCTTAGTCGTTCTCCATGTCTCCGCTCCATACAAGGACAGACTTGACATTTGAGTTAAATATCATTATCTTAGTTTTATTCCTAATCATTCTTGAACTCCATATGTTCTTCAGAATGGCAAATACTGATCTTGCCTTTTGTATTCTAACCCTTAACGTCTTCATCTGTGCCACCTTGAATGTTGACGACACTTCCCAGATATGTAAATGTGTCAACCTCTTTTAGTGGTGATCCTCTCAGTAAGATTGGGTCTCTGGAACCGCTGAGGTATACATTTGTAACGAATTATATTCACTTCTGGGTGCGAGGGGAAAACAGATGCATTCAGTAGAGAATATACGGTAAAATGTATAGAAGAGAAAATAGACATATGAAGCAGTATAAAGAGAGAGAGAGGGGGGAGAGAAAAGAGGAGAATGAGTTTAAAGAACCACAGGAAAACACCGGAGCCAATGAATATGATCAATAAATAGATACAGAGTCGGCTCTTCATTAAGGGCCAGTGGGGCCAGGCCCCACCAAAAATAATGTGTATCGTGTATTTATTATTTTATAAATTAAAAAATAATAAACCAAATCCATGATTTTTCCAAAAATATTTGTCTGGCCCCACCAGCAAAAATGGTCACGAGCCGCCACTGAATAGATAGTTAACAAGTATTAATGGCTTCTGGGGAAAAAACAAATTATCAAATATCGGATTCGACAAACCCTTATTTCCTACGGCACCCATTTCTTTCGTCGCCTCTGTTATCTCTGAGGTCCACCTTTTATGCGACCGGCCTTTTGATTTCTATTCATTGTATCGGAGCAGCATTGCTCCTTGAGGCGCACTATCTGTTTATAATCTGCTTATGTGGCCGAGCCATTTAATTTGTGGTTTCTTGATGTCCAGTACTGATGTTGTATCCATTTCTTATCTGTCTTCATTTCTCAACCGGTCTCTTCTTACGCTACGAACACGCTGGGCCGGCGGGCTTATAGTAAAATAAAACATCAGAATATGGAAAAATACGTCATATCCAAAAATCAAAGATGTGTATGACCATACAGAGCTTCTCTTCTTCCCCCGCCCACACTCCACCGAAGTATACGCCTTCTTCTTTTCCTTCTTATTTTTTTAGGAGTGGCGTAACCACACATACACATTCTCCCCATTATAACACATATTTCATTCAATCACTGACACTGTCAACCGGATAAATTGATTTTTGTTTTAAAACTATTTATGAAAAGAAGTGTTAACTCTTACACTTTGATAGAACTATCGCGCTTCCGTCAGACAAACCCTTTTACTGCTGAATATATGCAGTCTAGATATCTTTCTTATAGATGCATGGATGGATGGATAGTGGTGGTGGGTAGGAAGATAGATAGATAGATAGATAGATAGATAGATAGATAAATAGACAGATAGATAGATAGATAGATAGATAGATAGATAGATAGATAGATGAGATGAGATAGATAGATGAGATAGATGAGGCTGACTGACTGACTGACTGACTGACTGACTGACTGGTGGGTGGGTGGGTGGACGGACGCTAGAAAAAGTGATAGTAATTGGTTACTGACGTCACAGCACTACCGGTAGATCCATAAGCGCTCAGTCTCCTCTAACAGATATCAAAGGGTGTGATGGTTCCTGTGTCTCACTGTTTAAACACATTCCTCTCTCTCTCTCTCTGCCCCTCAAGCATCCAGCTCTACATGTAGTAAAATAAAAAGGTTCTAGTATAACAATTAACCTGTTATGTTAGTTTTCTAGTTTAACAATTAATCTGTTATGTTAGTTTCCTAGTTTAACAATTAACCTGTTATGTTAGTTTTCTAGTATAACAATTAATCTGTTATGTTAGTTTCCTAGTATAACAATTAACCTGTTATGTTAGTTTTCTAGTTTAACAATTAATCTGTTATGTTAGTTTCCTAGTATAACAATTAATCTGTTATGTTAGTTTTCTAGTATAACAATTAACCTGTTATGTTAGTTTCCTAGTTTAACAATTAACCTGTTATGTTAGTTTTCTAGTTTAACAATTAATCTGTTATGTTAGTTTCCTAGTATAACAATTAATCTGTTATGTTAGTTTTCTAGTATAACAATTAATCTGTTATGTTAGTTTCCTAGTATAACAATTAACTTGTTATGTTAGTTTTCTAGTTTAACAATTAATCTGTTATGTTAGTTTCCTAGTATAACAATTAATCTGTTATGTTAGTTTTCTAGTTTAACAATTAACCTGTTATGTTAGTTTCCTAGTTTAACAATTAATCTGTTATGTTAGTTTCCTAGTTTAACAATTAATCTGTTATGTTAGTTTCCTAGTATAACAATTAATCTGTTATGTTAGTTTTCTAGTATAACAATTAATCTGTTATGTTAGTTTCCTAGTTTAACAATTAATCTGTTATGTTAGTTTCCTAGTTTAACAATTAACTGTTATATTAGTTTTCTAGTTTTAACAATTAATCTGTTATGTTAGTTTTCTAGTATAACAATTAACTTGTTATGTTAGTTTTCTAGTTTAACAATTAATCTGTTATGTTAGTTTCCTAGTTTAACAATTAATCTGTTATGTTAGTTTTCTAGTATAACAATTAATCTGTTATGTTAGTTTCCTAGTTTAACAATTAACCTGTTATGTTAGTTTTCTAGTATAACAAATTTATCTGTTATCTATTTTCTTGTATATACTTAATCTGTTATTTAGTTTTCTAGTTTAACGAATTAACTCTGTTATGTTAGTTTCCAATAAACTAAAACCTGTTATGTTATTTCCTAAATATAAATTAACCTGTTATGTTATTTTCTATAACATTAACTGTTGTTAGTTTCTAGTATAACAATTACTGTTATTTAGTTTCCTAGTATAACAATTAATCTGTTATGTTAGATTTCTAGTTTAACAATTAATCCGTATGTTAGTTTTCAGTATAACAATTACTGTTATTTAGTTTTAAGTATAACAATTAATCTGTTATGTTAGTTTCCTAGTTTAACAATTAATCTGTTATGTTAGTATTTATATAACAAGAACTGATTGTTAGTTTTCTAGTTATAACAGTTAACTGTTATAGTGTAGTTTCTAGTATAACAATTAATCCGTTATTTAGTTATCATAACATTAATCTGTTATTTAGTTTCTCAGATAACAATTAATCTGGTTATGTTAGTTCTAGCATAACACTTATCTGTTATGTTGATTTTAGTATAACAATTACTGTTATTTAGTTTTCTAGTATAACAATTAATCTGGATTATGTTGTTTTCTAGTATACAATTAACTGATGTTAGTTTCAGTTTAACGATAATCTGTTTGTTTCTTCTATTTCAATTAACCTTTTGTTTTTCAGTTTAACAATTAATCTGTTATGTTAGTGTTCTAGTATAAGATTAATGTTATGTAGTTTTCTAGATAAACAATTAATTGTATATTGTTTTTAGTATAACAATTAATCTGTTGTGTTAGTCAGTTTAACAATTAATCTGTTATGTTAGTTTTCTAGTATAACAATTAACCTGTTATGTTAGTTTTCTAGTATAACAATTAATCTGTTATGTTAGTTTTCTAGTATAACAATTAATCTGTTATGTTAGTTTTCTAGTATAACAATTAACCTGTTATGTTAGTTTTCTAGTATAACAATTAATCTGTTATGTTAGTTTTCTAGTTTAACAATTAATCTGTTATGTTAGTTTTCTAGTATAACAATTAATCTGTTATGTTAGTTTTCTAGTATAACAATTAACCTGTTATGTTAGTTTCCTAGTTTAACAATTAATCTGTTATGTTAGTTTTCTAGTATAACAATTAACTTGTTATGTTAGTTTCCTAGTTTAACAATTAATCTGTTATGTTAGTTTTCTAGTATAACAATTAACCTGTTATGTTAGTTTTCTAGTATAACAATTAATCTGTTATGTTAGTTTTCTAGTTTAACAATTAACCTGTTATGTTAGTTTTCTAGTTTAACAATTAATCTGTTATGTTAGTTTTCTAGTATAACAATTAACCTGTTATGTTAGTTTCCTAGTTTAACAATTAACCTGTTATGTTAGTTTATCTACTTCATTTGTCATTAGGCATCAATTGAATGTGACCACATTCTCTATCTATTTATCGATGTATATCTCTATCGTTCTTACTTATGTTATTGCTACTAAGAAACCGTGACCTCCTGGCAACCTATATTATCGGAGACCAAGTAGGAAACTAAGGAAAGGTCACGTATTCAACCTACCATACCCAGAACCCGGACTAAATTGTTGCCAAGCTGATGCTTTTTCTTTTGGTTGCTTTTATCATGCTATTTCTGTCTTTTCCAACCAAAGAAACTAAAAATAGGGCGAGTGTTAGACTGTTCAGTTTGAGATTACGTCCCATGTTTGCTCAGTAAATATACTTCGTGTGTGAATCACGTGAAGTTAAAATGGATATGATATGAGCGTCATTCGTTTCCTTCGCTAAGTTTCAATTGTGATGTACTAAGTAAATTTAACAAGAGGAATGAATTGTTCAGTGCTATGTTCATCAGTTATATGTTCATCAGTGCTATGTTCATCAGTAGCATCGATATGTTCATCCGTTATATGAGGACTATCAATCATCATAGCACTTCGGACATGTCCATATCTGTTCCGATCACCGCCTCAACAAATCCAGCTGCTCCCAGCGGCCCAACACGCCTGTTCGATGTTGATTAATCAATCTTCTTTTTTTTTAAAATACATATTTGGCATTTCGTTCTTTTCGTGCATGCTCATACAAGATAAACATGTGTTCAGAACGGACTAATTTCTTCTTTCCCTCTCCTTTCTCAATTTGTTTCTCAAACTCCAAGTAGAATATTAGTCGATCCGGTTGTATGGAATAATGATGAGTTTCTGAACAACACAAATTGAATGTTTTGAAACGGATAGTATTTGTTGTTGTGGCTAGAATAGTCTAAGATCTATGAAAAAATAGCATTTGCTTTGTTTAAATACTAGAATCAGTAGTGCGATTACTTGGCTAGGATAATGTGTGTAATGTCTTCGCTAGGATAGTGTGTAATGGTTTGGCTAGAGACAGTCTTGCAATGTCTTCGCTAGGAGAATTTGTAATGGTTTGGTTAGAGATAGCCTTGTGATGTCTTGGCTATGATAATATGTAATGGTTTGGCTAGAGGCAGCCTTGGCTAGGATAGTGTGTAATGGTTTAACTAGAGACGTCTTGCTAGGAGAATTGTAATGGTTTTTAGAGAAGCCTTGTGATGCCTGTCCCATGGTAATATTTGTGTTTAACTAGATACTGTTGGGTAGTCCATAATAGGTAATTCTTTACTAGAGACAGCCTTGGCTAGATAACTTCGTCTTGGATAGGATAACACTTTCTGTCTTGTCTAGGATAACACTTGCTGTCTTGGCTAGGATAACATTTGCTGTCTTGACTAGGATAACATTTGCTGTCTTGACTATGATAACATTTGCTGTCTTGACTATGATAACATTTGCTGTCTTGACTAGGATAACATTTGCTGTCTTGACTAGGATACCATTTGCTGTCTTGACTAGGATAACATTTGCTGTCTTGACTAGGATAACATTTGCTGTCTTGACTAGGATAACATTTGCTGTCTTGACTAGGATAACATTTGCTGTCTTGTCTAGGATAACATTTGCTGTCTTGAATAGAGTCAACCCTACGATGTTTTAACTAGTATATAACAGCAATATCCGTAACTAATAAGGTCATAAACTGTGGGAGCAGTTTTTAAAACTACCTTTTTGTATTTCTCGGAACATTTTCTCAGACACAGTTGAAATACGTCTTGAAACACGCACGTACACTAGTTATAGTACTTTTAGAAATGTTTGCCCTCACACTTCCATCAATTAATGCCGAAACCTTTGCACGCACGGGAGTGTCTTTTTGCATAGGACCTTACATTTTCGATATCTCTGTGAATTTATAATGTCAAGTAATGTAGTTGAAGTTTTCTTGGAGCAGCGAGTTTCTTTGATGATTTTAGACAATATAATTATTGAGGACCCGGGAAATATAATTTACTGCAATAGACCACATGAGTGTGACGATGTCTTGGCTAAGGAAGGCAGTGCGGAAGAGCAAATCTACCAACCACTGTCTTTTCAGGAGGTCAAAACCCTTATACAGAGAAAATCTGCAGTAGACTGGAAGACAAAACACTGGTTATGATTATGGAAACAGCTTTCTCAAAGATCTCAGCAGAACAGACCAGGTCATTATATTTCGCTTATGTACCGGACACTGCAGACTCAACAGTCACTTACAGTCTCGGAATACGTCAAATAGCTCTCTGCAAGTGTCAGAATGCGGAACAGACACCGGAGCATATCCTGCAAGACTTTTCCTTTCCTGTGTGAGCTGAGAAGGAATATATGACCACACCCAATTTACCTGAAAACTAATCTTTGTGGACAACTGACAGTCCTGATGCTGACTGCCCTGTTTGTGGTCCACAGTGAATTAATCCCATGGCCAGAGATCGCTGACGAAGAAGATCACATGGAACAGTGTTGTTGGTGGCATAATTCTAATTTCAATTTTAGAATAAGTGATGCAGTGGCGGCTCGTCATTAAGGGCCAGTGGGGCCAGACCCCACTAAAAATAATATATAATGTGTATTTATTATTTTATAAATTAAAATATAGCAACCAAAACCATGATTTATCCGGGGAAAAAATGGCCCCACTAACAAAAATGATCACGAGCCGCCACTGAAGTGATGTATATGTAGGTACCATCAGATAAACTAACATGATATTGCAAATGAAATTATGAAGAAACACATGAAGATGTTAGTTGATAGAAACATATATAGAGTTAATCTCTCACCTTATCCAGTTAGCATGTAATGAATACAACATGAGAATAAACATCGACAAAACCGAAGTAATGACATTCGCCAGAGAGAAAGCTATACCAATATCTCCATCGACAATCTCCCATTAAAACAAGTCAAAGACTTCACAATACATGGGGAGCAGTTTTTCAGCAAATAGAAGAATAACTAATTCAACACAGATGCAACAAAGCAAATCAGATGATAGGACAAATGGCGCCAATTTTAAAATACAAACACAAAATGAGCAATGTTCAACACAGTCTTTCTCTCCACATTATGCTACCAGTGCCAAACCTGGACGTTGACAAAAAATGTTAGAAGAAAACTAGTCATGACAGAGATGAAGTGTTTACGCAGAATGCTGGGTGTAACAAGAAGAGACCGGTTGAGAAATGAAGACATCAGGAAAAAGTGGGTACAACATCAGTACTAGACTTCATCAAGAAACAACAAATTAAATGGTTCGGCCACATAAGCAGATTACCATCAGACAGTGCACCTTAAAGAGCAGTCCTGCTCCGATACAATGGGTACAAAGCAAAAGGCAGGCCACGCAAAGATGGACCTCAGAGATAACAGAGGCGACGAAAGACACTATCTACGAAGCGCGCACACGGGCCCATTTTAGAAATCTTTTCTTGACCTGACGCTATGAGGCAAAACAGGATTGAAGAAAAGAAAAGAATTCTAGTCAGACGAGTCTAGTGGGGGAACGGGAAAACGAACATACAGATAGATAAGAAGTATCAATATCAGTTTTTGGGTAAGTGGAAGAAAGAACAAACAGGTAGATAGGAACTATCTATGTTGTCCTATTGTGATGAAGTGGTTAATACGTTTGTCTGGCGTTTGGAAGGTTGTGAGTTCGAATCCGGACCGAAATACGTGCAACTTTTTCATGAGTTGTCCAGGATTGCTGCTGGAGCTACGGAGTTAATGCTTTGTGCAATACTCTATGCAGATAACGTGCAATTTCTGCTGACAGGGTCGGAGCTATATGCAGAAACCTGTTGCAGTTAAGTAAATTCTTCTCCTTTAGTTAGTTAGTTTTAGTTTCTTTCTTGTGCCAAAGGCGGCACATAGGACAGAGGTTTTAGATCTCCATGTGATGCGGTTCGTTGCTAGCAGTTGGAGATCTTGTATGGTTTTACATCCCAATAGTTTACTTTCTTGTTGGATTGTTCTTCGAAGAGTGGTCTTTGTCTTCCACGTTTTCTTTTCCCAACTGGTGACCACATACGGACTTGTCAAATTTAGTCTCTTTCGTCTGATCTAAGAACATGACCTAAATATTTCCACCTTTGTTTCCTTATAATATTTGATACGGGTTGTTGGTGTGTTCTATCTCTCACTGTGTTGTTAGAAACTAAATCACTCCATTTTACTTTTAATAATTTTCGGAGACATTTATTCTCAAAACTGTCCAGTTTCTTATCAATTTTCTTTGTTGATTTCCAACTCTCACAACCGTAGGTCAGTACAGGAATCACACATGACCTAAACAATTTAACTTTTGTGCATATACTAAGGTCTTGAGATTGCAGATATTCGTTAATTTAGTGAAGGCACTAGCTAAGTGCACACACACGGCCCGTTTTAGAAATCTTTCCTTTAGATTCCTTTATTTTTATTTCTAATCGGTGGCTATTACTAAGTGAGAGAATGAGAGAACGAACAAACAGGTAGACAGATATGAAATAATTCATGCGTGCCGCTGGGTGATTGAACGAGCGAACAAAAAAACCAAATATTAAATATTCATGGTAGCTACTGAGTGGGAGTACTAGATAACAAACTTATATATAGAACATATTCATACCCGTTGCTGAATGAATAAAACTAACAATCCAACTACCAGCTAGACAGACATACCGATCTGTTCAGACATTGCTTCATTGATATCTGTCTATTGATGTTGGATAAGTCAAAGCTAGTGTTGACACAAAGGTCAAATATGTTTATTCAGCTTACCCCTCTTTCTGCTTCTGTCTCCTGACATTTCCGTTACACTATACAACTATGTATGACTCAGTGGTTTGATGCCAGCTAGCGGTATAGCATGTGACTTAACAGTATTGATAAATCAAAGAGACAACCGAAGAGATGTTTCCAACATTCAAACCATCTTCGGATATTGAATATTACGTTAGAGTCCAGTGGTTCTCATCTTCCTAATGCCTCGACCCTTTAATACAGTCTCTCACGTTGTGGTGACCTCCAACCATAAAATTATGTAACAATATTTATTGCTAATTATGATAAATATGTGTTTTTTGATGGTCTTAGGTGACCTCTGTGGAATGGTCGTTCGACCCCCAAAGTTGAGAACCACTGCGTTAGACGTATGTTGTCGTTAGAAACACATCCGGTTTCTGCGTGCTTTTTATTCGGTTTCGGATACCTAAATTGTAGACCATTATTGCTTTAGAATTATGTTTGTAGATTATGGACAAATAAGAATGAGAAAATTGAAGTATTTTGAATACATAGAAATACATGAAGGTTGGAGGATACTCTCATTATGAAAGGAGAGATCCGGGCAAAGAGGAGAAGAGGAATACCACAGAGAAGATAGATTCAGTGTGTAACTGATGATTGCAGAGACGGGACTATAGCCTATCTTCTTTCTGTCCTCTGCTTTTTGCTGTTAGGCCCTGCAGGTTTAACTGATGATCGGTTTCCGAGATAGTGCACGCTCGGTCGCTTGATATGCTGTGGTATTGTGGAGTTTTAAGATGTCTGTGACTCCATCAACCCATTTTTTTCTTGGTCTGCCCATTCTTCTTGATGGTTTTATTTTCAGGTTGTACGCTCTTGCAACTGGTGTATTCGGGTTCATTCTCACCAAGTGGTCAAACCATTTGAGTTTATGTTTTTCAATGAATCTAACAACATCTGTTCCGATTGTTCTTCAAATTTCCTCATTTCATATATGGTCTCTTCTTGTATTATTCAGCCTTTGCTCAATGTGTACGGCTAGCACCATTACATTGAGAGTTGCAAGACCAGTCTTGCAACATTTTGTCATGAATAACTGAGCAACGAAGTTGAGCTTCAACTTCTTCATCTTCAATTAAGTCGATTTTTAAGGAGTCTGTGTATCTTCGTTATGTATCCATTGAATAAACCCTACTTTATATTAGATTTGACCCTGCATTTGAATATGTGCATGATTCTTTACCTGTAAAATGACGTCACTTACAAACTTGAATTGTACTTCTTGATAGTCATTATATGCCCGCCTGCCCAGCATGTTCGTAGCGCGTTAAACGACGGGTGACATGCCCCCTGTGAGTGCTGTTCAATTCCGCGGGCTAGCAGAAAAGGCACAGGTTCTACAGATTTACGGTGTTCGTGGCACCGAACCGAAAGGCTACGATGTCCATGGCACCGAGCCGAAGAGCTGAAAGCTCAAGTACTTCTGGATCGAAAAAAAAATATATATATAGTCGTTATATTATGAAATCACTTCACGAATTTGCATACCCAACCTCACCTGGGAGTGGTTTTTAAAAACAATGTCTTTCTTTTGCTTCATACTTGACAATTTTTTATATACCAGCGGTCCCCAAACTTTGCATTACCTTGGATCCCCATTTAAATACATTTTGCTGCCACAGACCCACAAAAGTGTCAATATATGAAAATGGACATGAATTGATTATCTGTGTGTTACAATAGTAAACAATGTCTGCAATTTAACATTTTAATAAACGAACAAGAAAACATATATACATAAAATGAATATAATTAGGTTCAAAATTTATTTTCTTTTTGAGATATCAAAGATCATAATATTTCTTCAAGCGCTTGAGAACCCTCCACCCTCCTGTGAGTACCTCGCGGAACTCCAGGGGTCCACGGATCCTAGTTTGGGAAACGCTGGTCTATACCATTGCGTTGAAGACATTGTGTATCGCATCAAAATTTCCAGACATTGCGCTTTTATTTCCAGCTTCCGAGCCAAGCAGACTTTACATTTTGACTTACCATTGTTGTCTTCTGTGATTTGCTAGAAAGCGCAGTTGTTATATCAGGCACAATAGTCCAACGCTATGCACAGCATCGATTTGTGGCTGTCAAACAATAATTGTTACTTGGGGAAAAATGCCTGTCTTTCTTCTTTCTTTTATCTAATTCTGTTTTGCCTCACAGCGGCAGGATAAGATGATATTTCTAGAATGGGCTTTTGTGTGAGCTTCATAAGCAGTGTTTTTCGTCGCCTCTGTTATCTCTGAGGTTCACCTTTGCGGGACGGCCTTTTGCTTTGTATCCACTGTATATTCCGTTATTTCAGTGAAAAACCTTAGTTGAAATGCTTTCGCGTGCAACTTATATATATATATATATATATATATACTAGAGCTGAGGATTGCCTTCATTGCACTGGGTTTTACCCCATACGGTCCGTCCTCTCCACATAAATAGCACGTCACCTGTTGAGAGTATTATACAAACTTCATAACTCCACCAACAATCTTAGAGGTTTCTGGTCAAAAAATGTACAATCGGGAACAGACCTTCGAACGTTTGGAAACGGTTTAACCGCTTACCCACAGATACCCCACTATATATATATATTATATTCAGTGGCGGCTCGTAATAATTTTTGTTGGTGGGGCCAGACATACATTTTTCGGAAAATGCATGGTTTTGCGTTCTTATGTTTTAATTTATAAAATAATAAATACACGTTACACGTTATTTTTGGTGGGGCCCGGTCCCAGTGTCTCTTAATGACGAGCCGCCACTGATTATATTCAATAACTGCAGACTTCAAACGCCTCTCTTATTAACAATATATCATCCGGTGGGATCTAAAATAATATCCATTCATCTACACATTTGAAGAAAATGCGATATTGCTGCGCTGCGTTTTGTGCTTTCGATATGATAGTTTCGGTTTTTTTTGACGTTGTATTATACGAGGCTCTCAGTGACAATCGATTATTACCGAGGGCCATGTTGTTAAAGTATAGATTATCGACGAATTTATGTCTGCAAGAAAGTGTGTCATGTTTCTATGAATAGATTAACCTAGTGAACTGTCTCCATCCAAAATAGTAGTGACGTCAATTGCGTGGCAAAGTAAGGGGAGATTAATATAAGCGGTTGAATATGTGGTCATAGGATTTTTAAAAAAAAAGATATAAATGCGGTGGCTACTTTGCTCGAGGTTTCCCCACACCGCTGGGCTATTCTACACAGAAATGACCCTCCACCTGCTAAGACTATTGCTCACAACGCGAACTCCGTAGCTCCGTTGGCAGTCCCATGGATTGCCAGAAAAAATCTCACTCGCGAACGGAACGACACAATCCCAATTCGAACCCACATCATTTAGAACGCAAAACAAAACAAACGATTTGACCACTTCGCTACAAATTCCCCTACAAAGATGAGAATTGACGTGTTGCCCGCAAATGATTGAACTTGAAAAAGTCCAGACAATGTTTTAAATTCACAGAATTTTACCCTCAAATATTAATGTCAGAATTTACAACGAGAACTCCACAAAATACTTTGAGCAGCGAGAGAAAGTTGCGAACCAATCCTTCCTGGACATTAAAAAGAACCTAAATTATTCAACGACGACTATCACACACTAGATATAGTCGTAGACCATTATTGCTTTAGAATTATATCTGTAGATTCTTCTTCTTTCTCGAATCCTGTTTGCCTCACAGCGAAAGGCCAAGAAGAGATTTCTAAAACGGGCCGTTGTATGCGCTTCGTAGATAGTCTCTTTCGTCGCCCCTGTTATCTCTGAGGTCCATCTTTTGCGTGGCCGGCCTTTTGCTTTGTACCCATTGTATCGGAGCAGCATTGCTCTTTGAGGTGCACTGTCTGTTGGTAATCTGCTTACGTAGTCGAACCATTTAATTTGTTGTTTCTTGATGAAGTCTAGTACTAATGTTGTACCCACTTTTTCCTGATGTCTTCATTTTTCAACCGGTTCTTCTTGTTACACCCAGCATTCTGCGTAGACACTTCACTTCTGTCGTGACTAGTTTTCTTCTATCATTTGTTGTCAGTGTTCATTTGTAGATTATGATCAAATAAGAATGAGAAAATTTCAAATATTTTGGACACATAAAAAAGACACGAATGATGGAGAAGACCTTTATAGAAGGAGGAATCCCGTCGAAGAGGTCAACCACGTAGAAAATGGATTCAGGGTGATTGCAGAGACGGGACTATGGTCTATGACAGAGAGACAAATACAGACCATCATATTTCGTGTCATGACAGGGCATAACAGACTGAAAAAAAACACCTGCACAGGCTACTATTGTATCAATCCCCTCTGGCATCTCTGATCTAACCACAGAACACACCCTGCAAGATTGTGCCCATTATGTCCTCCCTAGAAATTATGTTAGCCCTGGAACTCACCACTACATTCAAAACTACATGGCACCAGAGATGAACTCCAGACAATAGCCGACTTAAACGCCTGACAGTATAATTACCTAAATAGCGATCGCAATGAAGACAAGGATGATCAACGTTTTTGTTTTAAATATTTAGCTATAATGAAACTTAGAAGACAGAATTGATGCATTTGAGATGTGGATATATAAAGAAGAATAGGCAGAGTTTCATGGACAGAAAATAGACAAATAAACAAGTTTTAGGAAAATTAGGCATGAAGAAACAATTATTAAGAGAAATAAAATTCAAACAAGAAAAGTATTTTGGGCACATAAAAAGACATGACACCATTATAAAATCTTACTAGAGGGAAAGTTGAGGGGGCAAGAGGAATACCGAGAGATAAGTGGGAGGGAAACTTTAAGAAATGGACAGGTTACAGTCTGGCAGTATGCAACACCAAGGCGAAAGACAGAGGATGTTGGAGATTCATTGCAGCCAACTTCGATGGAAGACGGCACCTGATGATGAAACTTAAGAATAGCGACCGACGAAAGATGCACACAATATATTGTCTACCACGAAATATTTCATTCATTCTATTGACATGTTTCTTGATTACCACCGAAATAATAATGAAGGTGATGCCATCGACTTGATGCTGCCCCGACATAAACACAATTCTCAAACAACAGAAAATCGATCTGAGCTCAACTTTTACAAGCCAGTACAAGAATAACAAGAAACTTTAAGTAACAATTTCCTCTCACAATCATCGCTATTCGACAGTATTCACAAAGTACAGAGCAGTTGATAATGAACTTGAACCGAACATAGTTTTCTACTTAGATAATCCTAGAAGCCGTGATCAAGTTCAATGAGATGAGAAATTGTTAGGTTTATGACTTTTTTTTCTCTTCAAATTGTTCACCCTTAATCAAAAATCTCCATGAGGGTATGTGTTTTTGTGTACGTGTCGCGTCCTGTGTACTTGACTGGGTGACTATCCCTCTGTGTGTGCGGGTTCAATTCCGCGGGATGGCAGAAAGAGCCACAGGTTTCCCAGATTTACGGTGTTCGTGGCACCGAACCGAAGGGTTACGATGTCCATGGCACCGAGCCGAAGAGCTATAAGCTCAAGTGCTTCTGGATCTGGAGAACAAAAATATAATATGTCTTTTTTTGTCGCCCGTTTGCATCAGGCGTAGTCGTAGCGCGTTGACTGTTTCGGTGACTTGCTTTTTGCGGGTTCAATTCCGCGGGCTGGCAGAAAGAGCCACAGTTTCTCCAGATTTACGGTGTTCGTGGCACCGAACCGAAGCGTTACGATGTCCATGGCCCCGAGCCGAAGAGCTGAAAGCTCAAGTGCTTCTGAATCGGAAAAAAATATAGTGTTCTTCTTCTTTTTATTCACCCGTTATGAATTCAGACTTAGTCAGGGCAACTAGTACGCCGCTTCAGGCTGATTTCTGCGTGGAGGCTTGCTTTCCTTATCAGTGTCCCTCGCCATTCAGGCGAGCCTTTCCGACTTCAGAGGTAATACAGTACAATAGAGGTAATATCTTCAACGTTTCAAAACTACTCGGTTCGTGCTCCATGTGGAACTGTCGGGTTTTCTTCCCACCCGCTCTAATCCAATCAGCCAGACACTTTACTCGAGTTTCGACCATAAACAAGTCGCATTGGCCATCATCAGTGCGAACTGCACACTTCCAACCATCATCAGTGCGAACTGCACACTTCCAACCATCATCAGTGCGAACTGCACACTTCCAACCATCATCAGTGCGAACTGCACACTTCCAACCATCATCAGTGCGAACTGCACACTTCCAACCATCATCAGTGCGAACTGCACACTTCCAACCATCATCAGTGCGAACTGCACACTTCCAACCATCATCAGTGCGAACTGCACACTTCCAACCATCATCAGTGCGAACTGCACACTTCCAACCATCATCAGTGCGAACTGCACACTTCCAACCATCATCAGTGCGAACTGCACACTTCCAACCATCATCAGTGCGAACTGCACACTTCCAACCATCATCAGTGCGAACTGCACACTTCCAACCATCATCAGTGCGAACTGCACACTTCCAACCATCATCAGTGCGAACTGCACACTTCCAACCATCATCAGTGCGAACTGCACACTTCCAACCATCATCAGTGCGAACTGCACACTTCCAACCATCATCAGTGCGAACTGCACACTTCCAACCATCATCAGTGCGAACTGCACACTTCGAACCATCATCAGTGCGACTGCACACTTCGAACCATCATCACTGCGAACTGCACACCTCCAACCATCATCAGTGCGAACTGCACACTTCCAACCATCATCAGTGCGAACTGCACACTTCCAACCATCATCACTGCGAACTGCACACCTCCAACCATCATCACTGCGAACTGCACACTTCCAACCATCATCAGTGCGAACTCACTCCCAAGCCTCATTCAGCGACTTCCACTTCAGCATATCAGTGGAACTGCACACTTTCAACTATCGTCACTCCGAACTGCGTCTCGCTCTAACCATCCGGTCAGACGCTTTACTATTCCGACCATCACTTCACATGCGAACTGCACACTTCCAACCATCATACAGGCTTTTAATAATTTTATTAATTTAGTTGATATACCATAGCATCTCAGAATATTCCACAGGGATTTGTTGCAACTATCAAAAGCCTTTTAAAATATATGAAATTTAAGATACCTGGTTTTCTTTTGTGTTTCTCCAAGATTGGTCTTAGTGTAATTATTTGGTCCACGTAGCTTCTGCCAGGTTAAAACCATCTTGTTCTTCTCGGAGCTGTATCTACTGTATCCGTATGACGTATGTTATATATGAATCAACCCTCTTGTAGAGCTTCTATCCTAGTTTAATCTTGTTACTTACTATTTGTTTAATTTATTCTCATAAGCTTTGTCTTATCTCTGATATGTTTCCCATTTGTCTCAATCTTTTTTAGAAACTGAAAAATCGTAGCATATCCTTTACAGGACGTAGCCACAGCCAGTAAGTACTGACAAGACACTACGTTATACAGTAAGGTGAGGTCGTTATTTTCTTAGACCACTTTGCTTCAGAACTTGCTCATGTGGGTTTGAACATGCGCTGGTTTTGAAGCTCACTACGCTTGAGCTAAAGACGCTCACGCTATTATACTCGTATGTTTTAAATCTGGTAACTGTTAATGGGAAAGAAGTGCTAGATCATACGCAGCATCTAGATCAGCGTTTCCAAAGTGTGCGTACCGCCCCCAGTGGGGCTGAAGCCTTCCAGGGGCGATAGGGGTTCAGAAGCATTTGGGAGAGTTTTTTCTCGTAATTTTGCGATTGAATAATCATTACAAATTTGAATTCTGTATTTTAATTTATCTTATACCCATCTTACACAATCTATTTTTTCATCATTTTTCTATTTCATGTATATAATCATTTGAAAATTGACCATGTATGACAGAAATATATATAAATATTCTATATCAAAGTGAAAAAGAGCATATATATATATGTGTGGGGGGCGTTGGCAAACTGTTATAATGGAGGGCGTTACACCGTTTATGTCATGCAAAGTGGCAGTGGGCCGAAAAAGTTTGGGAATCTATGATCTAGATTCTTAAGTTGCACAGTCATCTCTCTCTCTCTCTAGCATTTGACGCTTTTAGAGCAGCAACAAATGCACATTCATTATTCTTGCCCGTCTTCTGTATTGTGTTTCAGCTGTGATTAATTTCTTTCAGTTCTTGCTCTACTATTTTAATCCAGGTCATTTTGGGTCTTCCACATTTTCGTTTACTCATTGGTGTCCATCTCAGTGCCTATTATCGTGACGACAGAGTAAGTCTCCGTGCGTATTACATCTCCGATCCATCTCCAGCATATCTTTTAGATGATGGTGCTTATATTCGCTTGCTGACATTGTGCAAACAGTTCTTGGTTAGAGACTGGTCAATCATGGTCCACTTCAATCCATTTCTGTTGTCCAGTCTTGTTTTTCCACATCCACGCCAGTGAGAAGAGAAATAGTGACAATGACATCCCTACCTAGCCCTAGTTTATGTTAGTTGTCCTTCACCGAGAATTAAAACATTTCATTTCCTTGTATGAGAGAGACACTACAATACCTCAAAAGCTTCCAGTTTGATTCTCTATCTAAAACCAACAAATGCTCATTTACTACTTGTATGGAATTATATTTAATAGTAATACGTTTACCTCAGTGTCTGAAGTCAATTTATTATTCTTTGAATACTCAAGTACATATTCTTTTTACAAGTTGATGAGAGCGACGTTCTTCAAAGAACGTGCTGCATTATGAGTACAGTGTCGTAGTTCAGTAGTTAGAGCGCATACTTTGCAATCCCGTAATGCTTAGTGTTCTTCCTGAGTTATTTATTCTTACGTCGATCGAACTGAAGATAAAATAAGCCATAACTGACTCATGTTATATTTTTTTTAAAGTAAATGATCCCTTTTTTCATACCTCGATGTATATTGGCTAATATGGTGCTATGCTCGTATTTTTTAGCGTCAGTTAACAATGGTTCCAACATCACGCCGGTCGTATTTACTTCCCAATGCTTTCCCTGGTACCAAATTGAGGCTGAGTTCATCTGAGAACTGGTGAGAAAATATTTCACACCCTTCGGCAGTATATGAGATGTACAAGGTGTTCCAAATAAAAGCAGCCCGAGTGACAAATCAAAAGTTGACAGGTTACTTATTGCCGTTGTGTCTATTTACTATTTAAACCGGTTCTGACTAGCTCGTCCTACGTTACATTTGTTCATCGCCCCTTCCCGCACTACAATTCCACACCGTCACACAACCTTGACCTATACGACGTCATAACTGAACCTTCTAATTTTCATAAACATATGCTAGATTTGCTCCCTTGACGACGATGCTTCCTTAACGACGAGACTGCTTTTATCTTGAACATCCTGTATTTGTTGTACCTTATATGGCTACCTTATTCCCTGATTTGATCTCTCCCCCACTATCAGCAAGAGATATATGATAATAATATACAAACAAGCAGGGGCGGCTCGTCATTAAGGGCCAGTAGGGCCCGGTCCCGCCAAAAATCGAAAAGGGGATAACTTCCCGGATTAGACAAATAATAGTAAATACTCCAAAAACCATATTTTTCTGAAAATTTGTATCTGGCCCCACCAAGAAAAATGACCACGAGCCGCCACTGCAAACAAGTATGCAAATATTGTATAGAACATATATTGATTAATTGATTGATGTGACTATCATCATTGCACTTCGTTCAGTAACCATGAGTGCTCCGATTTATTTCTTACATAGAAAGATCTCAGCGGCAGTGCTCGAACCCCGTAGTACCTGCGAGGGTTCACGCTGTAATTTAGGTAATGTTGAACATATTGAGTAGGATTTTTTTTTTTCCCAATGAATTGGGGCAGCGGTTTTAAAGCTTTCTCGATTTTGAACTGTCAATTGTTCTGTTACGTGCTCAGCTTGAACACGGGACCTACGTTTTATCGTCCGTCTCCGATAGGACTAGGAACTCGATCTCGCCTACACTGAGATCAGAGATCTCTTGAAAAAAGATCCACTAGAGAGCGAACCGAGTACCTTTATAACGAGAGTCGAGCACCTAGCCTCTACACCACAGATACCCTTAAATATTATATAATAAGCATAGCGTGTAAAATTGACAGATGGAAGAACAGAACACGAAATAGCAACACAGCGAGTTGTATCGACCGCTCGTATAACAATCTCTGCCCGTCTCTGAGGGGAAATGTAATAATTGATACATCAAAGCAGTATTTATCCCGATAAGCGCTCTTTATCCTGAGACGATTTTTCTCCTAGTGAAGTCTTTCATCATTATCTTGGGATAGAAGTTGACTTATTTGCTTGGGCTGAATTAGTTTAGTTTATGCCATACGATCAATAAGCACAAGAGAACTTTTATTATGGTGAAGGTTTCAAGTTGCCTGTAGCGCTTATGCTACAAGTTTGCTCTTTCATCCTTTCTATTTTGTTGTTCTCTAGTCTGTGTGGGAGGTATAACGTCATTGCTACAGTTGAGCTCTGTCAAAGTTACGTTGATGTGCTCTTACAGTGGTATGAAATAAGAAATTTCTGTATCATTTTGTTTCGTATTATAAGGTGTTAGAGAGGCGAGAGGAAGACCACGAAAAAGATGGTTAGATGGCATAGCAGAATCCTGCCAAAGAGTAAAAATAACAATCACCCAAGCCACCAGAACAGCGCAAGACATAAGCAGAAAACCACGCCGCATTGGCACAACCGGTAGAAGTATCCAAGGACCAAGGTTCGTTTATCAGGGACTCGTAATTAACTTACCATGCCCAGAATTTCAGACCAGTTCAATTCTGCACTACATGGTTGCCAGGCTGCTTTGTTTGTTATAGGGAGTGATAATTACACACATTTTGTAACACATCTTCAGATTATGAACACTGTCTTCAAAGGTCATCAAGACGTGACACGCACCTGTCACAACTTTTCTCTGTAAATATATTTAGTGTGTTAATGACGCGCAGTTGTCTATTTCATTATCTTCTTCTTCTAACGCTCCATGTCGACCACTTGTTAACCACTCTGTGTGATTTGTATGTGATCTGCGCCTAAGAACGATTGTACGTTGCGCCAGTTATGCGTCTACAAGTAGACCGGCATATCCGATTTATGTGACGCTTTTATTTACTAGGTAGCTCCCTAGGTCCTACATCAGTTGTCTCTTGCCACATGCCTTTTAGGTCGCAGTGTTAGTATTCTTTGCTTCCCTTGCTGGTCCCGGCACTGCACGGGCTAGAGATTCAATTGTGGTATTCTTTGCTTCCCTTGCTGGTCCCGGCACTGCACGGGCTAGATATTTAATTGTGGTATTCTTTGCTTCCCTTGCTGGTCCCGGCACTGCACGGGCTAGAGATTCAATTGTGGTATTCTTTGCTTCCCTTGCTGGTCCCGGCACTGCACCGGCTAGAGATTCAATTGTGGTATTCTTTGCTTCCCTTGCTGGTCCCGGCACTGCACCGGCTAGAGATTCAATTGTGGTATTCTTTGCTTCCCTTGCTGGTCCCGGCACTGCACGGGCTAGAGATTTAATTGTGGTATTCTTTGCTTCCCTTGTTGGTCCCGGCACTGCACGGGCTAGAGATTCAATTGTGGTATTCTTTGCTTCCCTTGCTGGTCCCGGCACTGCACGGGCTAGAGATTTAATTGTGGTATTCTTTGCTTCCCTTGCTGGTCCCGGCACTGCACGGGCTAGAGATTTAATTGTGGTATTCTTTGCTTCCCTTGTTGGTCCCGGCACTGCACGGGCTAGAGATTCAATTGTGGTATTCTTTGCTTCCCTTGTTGGTCCCGGCACTGCACGGGCTAGAGATTCAATTGTGGTATTCTTTGCTTCCCTTGCTGGTCCCGGCACTGCACGGGCTAGAGATTTAATTGTGGTATTCTTTGCTTCCCTTGCTGGTCCCGGCACTGCACGGGCTAGAGATTTAATTGTGGTATTCTTTGCTTCCCTTGCTGGTCCCGGCACTGCACGGGCTAGAGATTCAATTGTGGTATTCTTTGCTTCCCTTGCTGGTCCCGGCACTGCACGGGCTAGAGATTTAATTGTGGTATTCTTTGCTTCCCTTGCTGGTCCCGGCACTGCACGGGCTAGAGATTCAATTGTGGTATTCTTTGCTTCCCTTGCTGGTCCCGGCACTGCACGGGCTAGAGATTTAATTGTGGTATTCTTTGCTTCCCTTGTTGGTCCCGGCACTGCACCGGCTAGAGATTTAATTGTGGTATTCTTTGTTTCCCAATCTTCTTCTTCTTCGAACGCTCCATATCGACCGCTTGTTAGACCACTCTTTGTGATTTGTATGTGATCTGTGTCTAAGAGAGATTGTACGTTGTCAGTTATGCGCCTACAAGTGGACCAGCACATCCAATTTATGCGACACTTTTTATTTACTAGTGTAGCTCTCTAGGCCTCTACCGTAATCGCATCTTACCACATGCCTCATAGGTTGCAGTGTTACTATTCTTTCTCCACTTGTAGGCCGGGCAACACACGAGCGTGTTTCCAATAATAAGTATGTTGGATTTTATCTTGTTTTGTTTCTTGATACAGACATTTGGTCGATACGTCGACTCTGTTTGTTTGTGGTGCTATTTAATATATATTTTGACTCCATTATGTATTTTGATAACTATTTATTTACCTAATGACACCCATCTGTGCTGCAGTCATACGCAGCCTCAGTTATAATAATAGTTGTCAATGGCAAATAAAGATATCTACATACCGATCGATTCAACTACATGTTAGTCTTGATTTATGTGTGTGTTATCATTACATTTCATAACAGACCAGCTTCGAACTTTGAGATGATAAATATTGGAGAACTCGTAATCAGACAGTTGGGCATAGTTTCAATGTGTCGTTACTGTGTAGTACCGCTTTTTGGGCGGGGTAGGACAGGAGGGATGAGCATATGTAGTTTAAGCGGTAGTGAGCTCGATCACAACCCAAGCGTACCTGGTTCAAACTCCGTGGCGGGTAAGTTTGGAAGCACATTAGTTCCCTTGCATTTTTACGAACTGTAAAAATAGGCCTCGCGTGCTCTCGCGATCGGCGATCGTTCTTAAGCCGTTTTTATCATTCTACTGTGATATAA
This sequence comes from Arion vulgaris, assembly GCA_020796225.1. Classification (NCBI taxonomy): domain Eukaryota; kingdom Metazoa; phylum Mollusca; class Gastropoda; order Stylommatophora; family Arionidae; genus Arion; species Arion vulgaris. The sequence continues at coordinate 43,794,266 of CM036763.1, forward strand.
ACAGCCAAACATCAAAACGGAATGTACGTGCACAGTCTTCAGTACCAATTGAAGCTCAAGTGCTTATCTTTCGGTGGTGTGTTCGGTTTCAACCAGCGTTTACTGGGTTCGATCTCCGTTAGCCTTTTGCTGTCCCCAGCCAAAACCCACAAGGCAACAGGCTGCAATTGTCTTTCAGGGCAGCGACCCGTAGACGACCTGCCTTCCCGGGCTGATGAGCGTCATCTGCCCAGCACGCCTCACCGTTCAGAAAGCAATGGGAAACTACTGGACGTATAAGTGACGACCTAGAAAATCGACGACTTGTTGACTGTTGTTGATGACTACGTCCTGTAAAAATAATATTCCCACGATTTTCAGGACAGGAGGACATGAGCCTGCGGAATTTAATGGCCGCATGGCTAGTGCAGTCGTCGCGAAATTGTTCAGGTTATGATGTTTTCTTTATGCCTACGACAGAAAAAACTCTTTGTCTTTACTGTGGATTGAACCCGGGTCTCCCGCATAGGAGCCGCGCTTTAATCCATTCGACCAGTTAGTTGGTTTGTTCCTTTCGTGCCAAAGGCGGAACATAGGGCAGAGGTTTTAGATCTCCATGTGATGCGGTTCGTTGCTAGCAGTTGGAGATCTTGTATGGTTGTTACATCCCAATAATTTACTTTCTTGTAGAATTATTCTTCGAAGAGTGGTCTTTGGTCTTCCACGTTTTCTTTTCCAACTGGGACCACATATGGACTTGTCGATGCAGCCTCTTTTCGTCTGATCTAAGAACATGACCGACATATTTCCACCTTCATTTCCTTATAATATTTGATACGGGTTCTTGCTCCACTTAATGACCAGACAGTTTCAATGTGTAACCCCTGCAAACCAGAAAGAAACACGTTCCATTCATGATGGTTTGGTCACATTCAGTAGATTGGAAGATAACGGATTCCACAGCGTTCATAGGAGACCAAGGATTTAGATTTCTTTACCATTTCTAGTGTCACATTTGACCTGACGCTGTGAGGCAAACAGGATTCGAAAAAGAATGAAAGTTTCACATTTATTTCGTTTTTAGTCACATATTTTTAGTTTAGGGCTTTATTCGTGAAGCGTGTGCGGTTCAATTCCGCGGGCTGACCAGAAAAGCTACAGGTTCTCCAGATTTACGGTGTTCGTGGCACCGAACCGAAGGGTTACGATGTCCATGGCACCGAATCGAAGAGCTGAAAGCTCAAGTGCTTCTGGATCTAAGAAAATAAAATCCGTAAAGCGTCTGGCCGAATGGATTAGAGCGCGGCTCCCATGCGGGAGACCCAGGTTCAATCCCCAGTAAGACCAATGAGTTTTTTTTCTGTCGAGGGCATAAAGAAAATATCCTAACCTGAACTGCTTCGCGACGACTGCACTAGCCATGCGGCCATTAAATTCCACATGCTCATCTCCCACACTGCCTAGAAAACGGTATTACAAACAGTGACGACATGGAGTTATTGTCTGACTGTATATGTTATGTTTGTCGTATAGGAGGTCTGATTTTTTTCACTTCTGTTGTATCCTTTGCTTGATAAAGACCTTTTGGTCGAAACATCGCTGTATATTGTTTTAGTACTTTGTTGTAAAACTACAGTGCTTTGTTTTTACGTGCTTCGCCATTGCTACATAGTTCATTTACTACATAGTTTTACTGCAGTCTTCCCTTATATTGAAAGTAAAACAGTATAGTTTGGACACCTGACAAGAATGCCCTGGTATCGCCTACCACAGAGAGCCACCCACACAGAAAAAGTATAATGAGTACAAAGCAAGAGGTAGACCACGCAAAGATGGAGCGACGGCATCAAGAGCAGCCTTACGAAAATGAATATCAGTTTACACAGTGCCTTTAAACAAGATCACACAAGACCACTACGCCCTCCTTCACGCCCATCCCCACCCCCAACATTTCTATAAAGAAGTAAACGCTGGAAGAGAAGAAGAAGAACATAAAACAATCTCAGAAGGACCGAAACATTGACTAGAATTAGGATATAGGAAATACAATAAGAAATCGCTCGTGTGTTGCCGGGCTCGCAAGGGGAGCAAAGAATAGTAACATTGCGACCTACAAGGCATGTCGTAAGAGGCGTATGCGGTAGAGGCCTAGGGAAAATACACTAGTAAATAAAAAGTTTCGTAGAAATCGGATGTGCTGGGCCTACTTGTAGGTAAACACGTAAAAACAAAGTACTACAGTTTTACAAAATACATAAACAGTGATGATAAACAGCAACGTTTCGACCAAAAGGCCTTTATCAAGCAAACAATACAACAAGAATGACGAATTTCGAGGAACACTACAAATGGACGATTACATGTGGAAACATAAACCTATCTGATGAAAATCTGGGAATAAAAACGAACAACGAAATGAGTGCAACACAAAACCGAAAGTGGAAAAGGAGAGGAACAATAAACAATATAGTGGATAAATGACACATATATGGAGCAAACACACATATAGATAACAAGGCACGAGATAAGACATTACTAAGAAGCATAGGAATGTAATGCGTTGAGTCCAAGAGGTCGCAAAGTGCCATAGAATGAAATAAAACGGTTCTCCAGGGCGAATCGACTGCGATCATCGGAGGAACATGATCGGATGGCTGTGACCTGGACATCGTCAACTCCTGAATGGCCAGTATCATTGAAATGAGTGGCACAGGAGTCCAGAGCATTGGCGAATATCGCGTAACACTTACGCGATATTCGCCATGCTCTGTGACTCCTGTGGCCACTCATTTCAATCTCTCTCTTTAGCCTGTTACGCCCTTGGCGTTTAGGGCAGCAACAAACGTACACCATTCTTCCCTGTTCATGGCCTTCCTCTGTATTGTGTTCCAGCTATGATTCATTTCCTTCAGCTCTTGCTCTATCGTTCTCCTCCAGGTCGTCTTGGGTCTTCCACGCCTTCGCCTACCCTCTGGAGTCCATCTCAGTGCAGTTTTCGTGTCGGAGCCAGTCTCCATGCGCATCACATGCCCAATCCATCTCCAGCGTCGTCTTCGGATGATAGTGCCCATATTCTCTTGTTGGCATCGTGCAAGCAATTCTTGATTCGAGATAGTAGTCGGCCAGTACACGCGTAAGATTTTTCGCAGACAAGTTGTATGAAAGGCGGAGAGTCTTGACATATCCTGTTCTGTCATTCTCCAGCATTCCGATCCGTACAGCAATGTTGACAGCACACAGCTGTTATAGATACTAGTCTTGGTTCTGATGCTGTATTGGGCAGATTTCCAGGCGGTCTGAAGGGTCATGAATGCACTTCGTGGCTTACTCAGTCTGTTTTTAATGTCAGATCCAGCGCCTCCTTCATTGCTAATAACACTTCCAAGGTATGTGAAAGCGGTTGTATCTCGGAGGGTTTTACCTTCTAGTTTGACTGGTGCTGGGGTTGCTATGTTCAGAGTCATTACTTCAGTTTTCTTCTTATTTATTTTCAGCCCAACCATCTCACTATATTGGTTAAGGCGGCAGGTCTTTTCCTGGATATCTCTATGTGTATGAGATAGGAGTGCGATGTCATCTGCAAAATCTAGGTCTTCCAGAGTGGATGTGAGCGTCCATCTAATACCTCTTGCCTTATCTTCCGTTGTTTTACGCATCACCCAATCTATGATAGTGTTGAATAATAGGGCTGACATAACACATCCTTGTCGCACGCCTGTTTTTACTTCAAACTTTAGTTCTGAAGTTTCAACACTGCATGCAAACTTGCTGTAGCAGCTTTTTATAATATTTATAAAACACAGTGGGATTCCATACCATCTTAAGATACGCCATAGACTTTCGGGTGTATGCTATCAAAAGCTTTTTCAAAATCTACAAAGTTGATATAGAGTTTGCTTTGCCATTCTGTGCATTGCTCTATGATATTTCTAAGAGCAAATATTTGGCCTATACAGCTCCGTCCTCTGCGAAATCCTGCTTGTTCCTTTCTTAGTTTCTTATCCACAGCATCAGTAATACGTTGTACGATGATTTTGCTTAAGATTTTACTTGGGACAGAAAGCAGTGTTATTCCACGCCAATTATTACAATCGGCAAGGGAGCCCTTCTTGGGGATCTTGATGATGACTCCTCTGTTCCATGCATCAGGTATTATTTGGGCATTCCATATAGTAGTAAACAAGGGTTGCAATATATTAGCTGCAAGTTCTGGGTCTATTTTGAATAGTTCTGCGTTTAAGTTATCATTCCTGGTGCCTTGTTATTCTTAAGAGATTTAATTGCTGTAATGATCTCACCCCGGCTTGGTGTTTCAATGCCAATTTCTAATTCCTCTGTTGGCTCTGGTATGTCTGCTACTACCGTTGGCGGTGGTCTATTTAGCAATTCTTTAAAATGCTCTGTCCATCGTATTTCTTGTTCCTTTTCCGTTGTCAATAGTATTCCATTCTTATCCTTTATGAGAGTATTTGATCTCCTGTAATGTTTCCAGCTTATTAGCTTTGTAATTTTGTACACTGTTCCCTGATCACACTTTTTGCTGCTTCTTCTGCCTGCACTGCCAGGTCTTCAACATACATTCTTTTGTCAGCTCTCACAGCCCGTTTGATTTCTTTACTTGCGCTTTTGTACTGTTCTTGGTATCTTGCTTTCAGTCTTTCGGACTTTGCTTCTAACAATTTCTTTTTAATATTCTTCGGCTGTCTATTATTTTCCATGTTGTTGGTGTTATCCATTCTTTTCTTTGTGCGGTACCCTAGACATGTTTCACTGCTCTGGCTATATATAGATGCTATGTTGTCCCATGTTCTATCTATGTTGTCAGTTTCATCCGTAGTTTCATTACTTTCTAGGGCTTGGAATCTGTTCTTTATCTGCATTATAAACTTATCCCTTACTTCCGTGTCTTTTAGTCTATCCACATCGAACCTCTTTTGGAAGTTTTTCTGTTGTCCTGTTTTTCTTAGTTTAAGTTTGACATAAGCTGTGACTAGGTGGTGGTCGCTACCAACATCTGCACCTCTCTTGACTACAACATCTAGCAGCGAGCGTCTCCAGGGTCCATTGATCATTATATGGTCTATTTGGTTTTTATCTCTGCCATTAGGGAATACCATGTTAATTTGTGGATATCTAAATGTTGAAATAGGGTTCCTCCTATAACGAGATTGTTCATGCTGCAGAAGTTTACTAAACGTTCCCATTTTCGTTCATCATACCACATCCATATTTTCCCATAGTTCTATAACTATGCGTGTTGTCTTGTCCGACCTTCGCATTTAGATCTCCCATAACAATGATAACATCATGGGATGGTGACTTGTCTAATTCTGCTTGTAGGTTTAACACTTACGCGATATTCGCCAATGCTCTGTGACTCCTGTGGCCACTCATTTCAATGATACTGGCCATTCAGGAGTTGACGATGTCCAGGTCACAGTCATCCGATCATGTTCCTCCGATGATCGCAGTCGATTCGCCCTGGAGAACCGTTTTATTTCATTCTATGGCACTTTGCGACCTCTTGGACTCAACGCATTACATTCCTATGCTTCTTAGTACTGTCTTATCTCGTGCCTTGTTATCTATATGTGTGTTTGCTCCATATATGTGTCATTTATCCACTATATTGTTTATTGTTCCTCTCCTTTTCCACTTTCGGTTTTTGTGTTGCACTCATTTCGTTGTTCGTTTTTATTCCAGGTTTTCATTAGATAGGTTTATGTTTCCACATGTAATCGTCCATTTGTAGTGTTCCTCGAAATTCGTCATTCTTGTTGTATTGTTTGCTTGATAAAGGCCTTTTGGTCGAAACGTTGCTGTTTATCGTCACTGTTTATGTATTTTGTAAAACTGTAGTACTTTGTTTTTACGTGTTTACCTATTTTTCCAAGTTTTACTGCAGTCTCCACCCTTTTTCGATAATCGCCTACTTGTAGGCGCATTACTGGCACAGCGCACAATCGCTCTTAGGCTCAGATCACATACAAATCACACAGAGTGGTTTAACAAGTGGTCGATATGGAACGTTGGAAGGAGAAGAAGACAATAAGAAATGCAAGTAATTAATATCTGATAGGATTATGTAACCCTAACTATCTATCTCTCTATCTATCTCTATCGATCTATCTCTTCTATACACCACAAGATAGAAATGTTGACGTTGAAACATTTCAAGAAAAAAAACATTGTAAACACACACACCACCCCCACCCCCGTTCCCTCGCCTGGGAGAGTTATTATCCTTTACATGTCAGTTGATATGTTCTCCTTCATCAATAATCTAGTAGCGTGTTGGCTCTTATTTTTAGTGCACGTCATGTCGTTTTGATGTTGTGCATAACTTTGATGAAGAACACTAGGGGCGTTTTCTGCCAAGGACAGGAAACTCTGGATATGCAATTCAAATGTGAAATTCTGTGTTACTATATTGCTCGGAAACAAGAGATTATGATACGAATTGGCAAAGCAACATCAGCTTTTAACAGTCTAAATAAAATATGGAACTGCAAGTTATATAGTATTAAAACTAAATTACAAATTTTCATTTCAAATGTTGTATCAATCCTAACATATGCCAGCGAGAGTTGGAAATGACTAAAGATATAGAAAGCAAGTTGAATGCATTTGAAAATAGATGTCTGTGAAAAATAATGAATACAAAATGGAATGAATTCAGGAGAAGTGATGAAATCAGAGATATGGCTGGTCAACCACTAGTGACAACTGTTATAAGAAAGAGAAGATAGAGATATGTTGGGCACACCTTGAGGAGAAAGTATCAACGAATATCAAAGCAGGCATTGAAGTGGGATGCAAAGGTTCAAGAAAGAAGGGACGACCTAAGGAGACCCTGAAACGAACTTTGCTGAGAGAGGCAAGAAATATCGGCCTCAGTTCCATGGAGGAGGTTAGGCACGTTGTCCAGGATAGAGCGGTATGTAGAAATTGCTTGTATGCCCTATGTAACGTATAACGGTACGAGATGAATTATTATTATTATATTGCTCGGAAACGTGGCGAGTCACAAAGATAAATACAAGTAAGATTCAGACCTTTGTCAACGGATGTCTGCGGCGTATTCTCATACTTTATCTTCTTCTGTGTTCTCACTAGGTTTGGATTTCGAATTCTCTAATAAAGGTAGCCGTCTGCTTTAGCTCCCGTGTGATCCCATCAGTTAGTTTTGGACACCCTCTTGATGGTTGGTCCTACATTCTTCCTGCGGAGCTGAATCTCCGAGGCAGAGCTGCGACCGTAGAATCCGTTATCCCATTTCTCATTGTGAGGGTCGTTGCACCATGTTATGCACTTTAAGGCCTGGTGCATCCAGGTTTTGCAAGTATTTGTTTCGGGATAGCATTCTCTAGCCTTTAATTGCTACACAACCGTCTTGCAAGGCAGCAGGTTTCTGTTTTCAAAACACATCGTGGTGACGCGTGTGACAGCGCGAACTATATCCGTCTGCATCCCGCACAGAATAGAAAAAAACCCACCGTAAACACAGTAATACTGTTGTAACTATAGAATATGCAAACCCAGACCTTTAGATAAGAACAGGGGGACTGCCTAGAGTAGTTGATAGTAGCTCGGCCTGCTAGCTGTGAGACGCCTCATAGCTCGGGTTCGAACCTACTGTCCGGCATTTGTTCGAGTCCCTGGTCTTACTCAGGACGATAACATGAGTACCTCTGAAGTCGGAGAAAATCTGCCTGTATGGCGAGGAATACTAATTACGAGTACATTGAGCACACGGCTGCCAGTGTAAAGTAATTTACAATGTCACGCTGCTGCCATTGTAAGAAATTGGAAAAACAGATTTTCACGCAAAAATCAGTTTCAGAGATGAAACTTCGTCTGAGTTGAAAGCGGACGAAAAAAAAAAAAAGATAGAACAGAACAGGAATCCATGATGACCCAGGTCAAGAAGAGAAAATGACGATGGGTCGGACATACCCTACGGAAGATACAGTCGAGTGTTACTAGACAAGCACTTGAGTGGAACCCGCAAGAAAATCGAAAAATAGGACGCCCCAAACAGACATGTAGACGAAGTCTTCTTGAGGAACTGAAGAGTGCTCAACTGTCCTTCTTCTTCACCCTTCGCCCCTATGGAAGCATAGGTCCGCAACCAAGGCCTTCCAAGCCCGCCTATCCCATGCCATCTTTTCCAGGTCTCTCCACTCTCTCCCCACCCTCTCGCACTCCGTCTCCAGGTGTTCCTGGGTCTTCCCCTACCTCTATTGCCCTGGAGGTTCCATCGGAGAGCCTGACTTGTGATGCTGTTAGGAGGTTTCCTCAGTGTGTGGCCTATCCATCGCCCCCTTCCGCTCTCTATCTCTTGCTCCACCCGTCGTTGTCCTGTTCTCTCCCAGGGTTCCCTCTATGCAGTCCTGTCACACCATTGCAAACGGAGTATCCCTCGCAGGCATCTGTTGATGGTCTGCAACTTCTTGGTGTTCCCCTTGGTTGTTCTCCATGTATCCGCTCTATATAGAAGGACAGACTTGACATTTGAGTTAAATATCATTATTTTAGTTTTATTCCTGGCCATTCTTGAACTCCATAAGTTCTTCAGAATGGCAAATACTGATCTTGCCTTTTGTATTCTAACCTTAACGTCTTCATCTGTGCCACCTTGAATGTTGATAACACTTCCCAGATATATAAATGTGTCCACCTCCAAATGATGATCCTCTCAGTATGATCGGGTCTCTGGAAATAGCATTTAACTCAACTACAATTTTGCTATTGGAATTATCTCAACTGTCCTGGGAGACCACACAGAGAACAGCCAGAGACCGAAAAGAGTGTCGAACAACTGTTGATGCCCTATGCTCCACGAGGAGCGGAGAGGAATAAGTTAACTAAGTCAAGGAGAAGGAAAGGGTTGAGCTCTTTGACTTCGATACTAACGAATATTCCGAAGATTCCTTATATTAAAACGAATTTGATTGAGCGCAAAAATATGAATTATTCACATTCCTCATTATTTGTGTCTGAAACGATATTTGTTTACAACGACGGAAGAATTCCGTGATCAAATGCCGTGAGCGTTGGTTCTTTATGCAAGGCTAGCGAGAGTGGGTGTATCAGTCCTATACTAGAGATTTTGTGACCACAGATAATGAACCCGTATATAATAATAATAAATATAGAAAGAGATGTGCTTTGTAATTTATAGAACGTCAATTAATCAATAATTTACTGTATGCATCGAAGGTTGCCTATAGTACAGTGATGTCTAACGTTTTTATATATTGGGGCGTATCTGACTAAGGACTGTGTGGAGGCGCGGGCGCCGTGTGACAACTGTAATAATAATACTAACTACTTCTTCTTTTAGTTCGACTGCTATGAATTCAGGCGTAGTCAGGGCATCCAGTATGGGGCTTCTGTCTGATTGTTGCGTGAATGCTTGCTTTTCCTATCATCAGTGTCCCTCGCCATTCAGTCGAGCCTTTTCCAACTTCGGATGTTAATAATACTAATAATAATATTAATAATAATAATAAAGTAATATTAATAATTGCTGTCCATCGCAAGTGATGGTGACAAAGCCTCAGACGTGTGCTGCTGCGCCTCTCTGGTGTGTGCTGAGGTGACTGTAGAGTCTAATCTTCAAACACAGTACCCTACCACAGGTGGCGCATACATGATCAAGGTTAGATATGTGGGTGTTGTGTGTTTTGTCTTTTCACGCTGCTCGCTTTCTCAGCGTTTCAATACTACAGGGTGTTCAAGATAAAAGTAACCCTATTGACAAATCAAAACTTGCCAATCGGGCTACTTTTATACGATGATTCTCAGCCTATGCGAGTTCTTTAGTAAATAAAGTAATATTAATAACACCACAAACAGGGAACTGTGGGATAGATCGGGACAGCGGCAGGTGGAACAATAAATAAGGATCAGAAGAGGGCGATGGATAGGATACCCCTGACATCATCACGACACAGGCTCCCCCGGTGAAACCCCAGGGTAATTGAGGTAAGGGAATACCCAAGAACAAATGAAAACGGGAGTTGGAGACGGAAGGCAAGTAAATGGGGAAAGAGTGGAGAGATCTGAAGAAGATGGCATTGGATAGGTAGGACTTGAAAGACCTTGATTGCGAACCTATGTCTCCCTAGGGATAAAGGGTTGTTATAGTTGGTGGGTTCCCTGGTACAATATGTGGTGTTATTTGATGGCACTCTTGATTTGTATAATGATGAGATGGTTTTCCATTACAATACGTCTACCTCTCTGGACAGCACAATATAGTGAACAACCATGATTATTCAATTCCTTTATCTTTATTTGATGTTATCGTTTCGGACAATACAAAAACACGTCCGTCCATGTTCCTTGTTTATATCGGTCTCCTTATGTTGTCACTACGTCGCTAAGCAGTCTACGTCAACTAGTTTCACTACGTCCATGTCTCGTTCTAGTGCTGCTATCTGCTTACAGTGTGCAGATGTGGTGTGCAAACACTACAGTCTACTAATTTCATATCTACCAACCTATCTATCTAAACTACCTGTCTGGTCTGTTAGCTACCACCTGGGGTTGAGGGACTGGCTGCATGCCTTCTACAGGGTGAAGAAGAAAATTAATAGTAACAGTAATTTTTTTTTAAATATATATAAAATCATAATCTAAAGTAAACGTTACATATTGCGCTGACGAACAAACTCAAAGATTACATACTGTTATTGAGAAGTATTTTTTGGTATCTTGAAATTCTGGTTAGCGTTAACGTCGAAGGTAGGGCGCCATAAATGTATCACTCAGCGGGTGCCATGTCTCCCGCGTTGGACAGCGCCGTTTTAATGGCTCTCCAACAAGTTATATCTCTTACCGTAACGGTACACTCTGTCAGACTGTAGACTGTCAACTTCCTGATGTTTCCCTCTCATTTGTATAACTGTCTTGTTTTTCTCTCTTCTTCCTTCTGCTTTCAAAGATGATTTTCAACAATCATGTCTCTAAATATAAACAAATTAACTCTTCTCCTTCGTTCGCTCGATATGAATTCAGGCGTGTCAGGTCGCCTGGAATGGCGCTTCTGAGTTTTGCGCTCAGTATCACCTACCATACAGGTGTGTCACCCACCATACTTCATAGATTATTTCAGTTGTCTGATTGCGATCTCTATTTCCATGACAATTTTATTTTCCTATTTCTGGTTCTTGTTCTTGGTTCGCTCTAATTTATATATTACCAAACCATTCATTGTGGTTTGTGTATGATTTGCGCATTAGAGACGAGTTCGGTGTGTCAGTTCGGCACCTACAAACCCTAGGCCAGTACATCTGATTTCTGCATGCTTTAAAAAACGTTATTGGTCTCCTAAGTCGCGAATTGCAAAGAAAAAACTGACCTGGTGGAGTTGCACCACTTTAGACCATAGATTCCCAAACTTTTTCGGCGCACCGCCCACTTTGCACGATATAAACTTTGTAACGCACTCCTCCCCATTACAAATGTTTGTCAACGCCCTCCCCACATATATGTGTGTATGTGTATATATATATATATATATATATATATATATATATATATATATATATATATATATTATATATATATATATATATATATATATATATATATATATATATATATATATATACATGCTCTATTTTCACTTTGACATAGAAAATTGATATATATTTCTGTCATTCATGGTCAATTTTCAAATGATTATATACATGAAATAGAAATTGATGAAAAAATGGATCGTGTAAGATGGGCATAAGATGAATTAAAATGCAGAATTCACAATTTTTTATGATTATTCAATCGCAAAAAAAAATCCCCCATTATGCTTCTTAACCCAATATCGCCCCTGGAAAGCTTTAGCGCCCACAGGGCGTACCGTCCACTTTGAGAAACGCTGTTTTAGACGAACCTGAGCCTCGGTAACCATGTACCTCGTAGTTGTACACTTGTCAGAAAGTTTACACTAAGTTTCCCGGCTACACCTCTGAAATGTGGGTTTGGTTGTGTGTGTTGTACCCCATCCAACTCTAGATAACTCAGATAGAAATAAGTTTATAGTTGGTTCTGGTTGTACGTACTCCTAGTTGTTGAAGTACTTGCGTATTAGTTTTCTAATCTTTCTATGACTCTCGCCATATTATTCTGCATATCCACATTCCACAACCTTCAATTCTTCTCTACATCTGTTTGTTCATTGTCCACGTTTCTGCTCCATATAACACAATGATGAAAATATGTATCATCTGACAAGTGTACAACATTTACACACGCGTGAATGTACACGTAGACAAACGACTGTTCTGTACACGGTATCTTCAAGTGCTGATGTTCTATTATTAAGAACTTCATATTTCATACTTCTCTGTCACATCGAAATTAGTCTCCACTTGTCCACAATTTAGATCTTGTTGTAATGTCAATGCACTTTTCTGAATAAGTATGGACAGGAAATCTGATACCTCTGTCTGATTTGTGGTGAGATTTTTGTGTGTGTTTTCCTTCTATTTTTTTTGTCAATTCACCTCACCTCATCTTGTTCCTTTTGTTGTAGTGTAGTCATTGAGTATCATTGTTGTAGTTATGAAGGTGATGATTGGTACAGACGATGTTACAAAGCACAAACACTGTCTGAAAGGCTTTATATGTGTCTTTATTACATGATTGGACAAAACACGTCCGCTTCTCAGTCTTGTTTATATCGGTCTCTCTGTTTTATTATATGTTACTAACTCCTCGTCACTACACAACTACGTCGATTAGTTTCCCTACGTCAATGTCTCGTTTTAGTGTTGCAATTCTGCTTAGAGAGTGCAAACACTAAGTCTGCTAATAAAATATCTAAATATATACAAGCTACACACTAAAGCTAACTGTCTGGTTCCTCAGCTGCCACCTCGGGGAGGGGGTTGGCTAGCTACTACACTTTCGTATCCTTGCGGGGTCGATGTGAAGTATAGGATGCGAGAGAACGAGGCAGGGGAAGACCAAGGCGAAGGTGGTAGCAGGACATCAAAGATGCCTTGAAGAGGTGGGAAACTTGCTAGAGGCTGGAAGAGGCGGAAAACATGCTAGCAGCTGAAAGAGGCGGGAAACTTGCTAGCGGCTGAAAGAGGCGGGAAACTTGCTAGAGACTGGAAGAGGCGGGAAACTTGCTAGAGGCTGGAAGAGGCGGGAAACTTACTAGAGGCTGGAAGAGGTGGAAAACTTGCTAGAGACAGAGAGTTTTCCAGTCGAGCTGTGATGAAATTTTATGTTCCGCAAGGAATATGCTACTACGTGAACAGATAAACACGTTAACAAACATATCTACAAATAGACATTAGGAAGGCAATAACAAATAGCGACAAGAGAAGGTAGTCGTTACTGAAATCAGCAATAACGATAGAGAGAGAGATGAGACATGCACCGGAGACGAAGGAGATTGATGAGACATACATCGGAGACGATGAGATAATGAGATACACGGTGACGTAGAGATAATGAGATACACCGGTGACGTAGAGATAAGTGAGATACACCGGTGACGGTAGAGATAAATGAGATACACCGGTGACGGTAGAGATAAATGGGATACACCGGTGACTGTAGAGATAAATGAGATACACCGGTGACGGTAGAGATAGATGAGACATGCACCGGAGACGATAGAGAAAATGAGACATGCACTGGAGACGATAGAGATAGATGAGACATGCACGTGAGACAGGCACCGGAGACGATAGAGATAGATGAGAAATACACCGTAAACAAAAATTCAGCATAATTTGATTCGGTGTCTGGAAAGAAAGTATAGAATAAAAATACTTGCAGCTTAGCATAACTTGGATTCTCCTAAAGAAGTTGATTCTTTTTTTTTTTTAAATACATATTGACCAACGAGAAGCGTCTGGTCGAATGGATTAGAGAGCGGCTCCCATGCAGGAGACACGTGTTCAATCCACGTTAAGGATTATTTCTGTCGGGGTGTAAAAGAAAAATCCTAACCTGAACCGTTTCGGGGCGACTGCATTAGCCATGCGGTCATTAAATTCCTCAGGCTCTCGTCCCTCTCCTATACTGCACCACCCTAAAAAGCAGTACTACAACCGTAACGAGTTTTTGTTGTTGGTTTTTTTTCTAATTGGCCTACGTGACTTGATATAACCACATACCAACAAAATATTCCTTCTTAAGTTAAATAATGAGTAGTTTAATGGGAACTTAATCCCTAAACAGCAAATAACGAAGAGGGTGTAGTTTAATGGGAACTTAATCCCTAAACAGCAAATAACGAAGAGGGTGTAGTTTAATGGGAACGTTAATCCCATAAACAGCAAATAACGAAGAGAGTGTAGTTTAATGGGAACTGTAATCCCCTAAACAGCAAATAACGAAGAGGGTGTAGTTTAATGGGAACTGTAATCCCATAAACAGCAAATAACGAAGAGGGTGTAGTTTAATGGAACTGTAATCCCTAAACAGCAAATAACGAAGAGGTGTAGTTTAATGAGAACTGTAATCCCATAAACAGCAAATAACGAGAAGAGAGAGTGACAGTTATTAATAAAACGATGTATACCTCTCAGCATAATGTTTTTCAAGGACAGTTGTAGTTGTAAAGGATATTTCACTGCAGATTTACCCATAAACTCGTCCCGCAATTCAACTTGCCAAGAGGTAGTTGAAATAGAACTGTGAATCCGCCTGAAACAGCATTGAACAGAAAGGCGTAGTTGACTACACCTGGAACGCAAGCAAGGATAACCACTAAACACAGATTATTTAATGAAGAGCTATTCGAAATGCTTGTTCTGTCCATGCAGCCAACTGTAATCGTGAAGAAGGCAGAAAGAGAGGCTTTATATATACTGATTGAAATGAATATTATCTTCTCCCTCCTCTCTCTCTCCCTATCTCTCTCTCCTCTCTATCATCATCATATTCGTGTTTCTCATTGTTGTATATGGATATTGATGATATAAATAGATGAGAATGTAACTAATATTCTTCATTTGTCTAATTAACCTGCCAATTTGTGTTAAGTCTTACATACAGACGGTTAATCTATCAATGTCTGCTCTTTTTGCCACTGATTTTGGCATTTGTATATGTCTGATACAGAGGAGTAAATTTAAGAGAACTTATTATCATATAAAAGATGCAATCATCATTTCTGCATGTAAGAGAAAGGTAAAATATGAACAGTGAATTAAACTACCTTATAAGCAATGGCAAACTACGAGAGGTGATAAGTGTGTAAGAATCAACCGCTTAACTGGGTTGTCAAATCCTGTAAGATAGCAGATTTATTTAAGGAGAAAGTAATCTTAGAACACATTGTATGACAAAATCGAGAAACGAGCAGACAGGAGAGACAATTTGACATCCTGACTTCAGCACGAGGGCGTCAACATCGAGATGATAGCACACGCAAGATTGTGAATCCATGATTGCCTAAGCTGGCACTGCACCTGATGATGATACGCTGACGTCAAATGTCTCCTTCCTGTTGATTTTTCTAGGCACCACTTATATGTTCAATAGTTTGCCATTGCTTTATAAACGGTGAGGTCTATTTTTGCTGTTGGTAAAAATCCTCGGGAACAAATTTACTTTCAAATTGCACGTCGCAGAGTTCGGACCAGGTACTCTTGTATTGTGATCGAGCTCACTACCGCTTATGCTAGAGACATATATGGTATTGTATAATCCCGTCTCCAAGACCTCATTCTCTTCATGTCTATCTATGAAATATTCATGATTTGCTTCCATACAAGATGATTGAATTGACTGTTAATATATTATATGTTGGGCATACCTTGAGAAGAAATGATCAAAGAATACCAAAGCAGGCATTGAAGTCAGAGGCAAAGGATTCAAGAAAGAGAGGACACCCTAGGAAATCACTGAACTTTGCTGAGAGAGGCAAGAAAAATAGGGCTCAATTCCATGAAGAGAGTGAGCGTGTTGCCCATGACAGATCGGTTTGAATAAATTATTTGCAGGCGTAATGTAATGTATAACGGTACGATAGGAATATATATATAAATATATTATGCACTAATACGCCCCCTGTAAATTCCCCAGGTACTACCAGATTCAAATAGTTCTAAAAACTCCACCCAAGTCACCAGCACGCATTGAAATTAGTGACAATAAAATAAATGCACAAAAAGGTAAGCAATTGTTTCATCAGTAAAATATAACTTTGTATCATATATCTCATGATACATATCATCATTTTCATTATTGTTATTTATATCCTTTGCAACGCGTTCAATGTCTTCTATATAATTGATTCCGACATGTCTCTCCTCTCTCAGTAAAGTTAGTTTCAGTCTTTCCCTATCGTGTTCTCTCTTTCTTGAACTCTTTGTCTTCTATTTCAATGTCTGCCATGTGATTCTTCGATAATTTTTTCTCATAATATGTATAACATATCTACCATCTTCTTTTTTTTTAAACAGTTGTTACTCATGGTTGACCAGACATTTCTCTGATTTCATCACTTCTGAATTTGTTCCAATTTATGTTCATTATCTTTGATAAACCTCTATTTTTAAAATACATTCAACATACTTTCTATAATAATAATTTCCTCTCGATCGCTATACTGTTACATAGGGCCTGCAAGTAATTTCTCCATACTGCTCTATCCTGGGCAACTCGCTCAATCTCCTCCATGGAACTGAGGCCGATATTTCCTGCCTCTCTCAGCAAAGTTTGTTTCAGGGTCTCTTTAGGTCGACCTCTCTTTCTTGAACCCTTGCATCCCACTTCAATGCCTGTTTTGATATTCATTGATCATTTCTACTGAACTCAAGGTGTGCCCAACATATCTCCATCTTCTCTTTCTTATAACAGTTGTCACTAGTGGTAGACCAGACATGTTTATGATTTCATCACTTCTTCTGAATTTGTTCCATTTTATATTCATTATTTTTCGCAGACATCTATTTTCAAATGCATTCAACTTGCTTTCTATAGCTTTAGTTATTTTCCAATACTCGCTGGCATATGTTAGAATTCAGACAATATTGGAATTGAAAATTCGTAATTTAGTTTTAGAACTATATAACTTGCAGTTCCATATTTTATTCACACTTTGAAAAGCTGATGTTGCTTTAACACTTTGTAGCATAATTTCTTTTTGGTATTTCCATGCAATCAAAATTCCTACCTCAATATGTGAACTGTTCTGTTATTTTTATCATGCTAGATTCCAAGGCCGCCCAAGTGGTTACCAGGACCCAAATTTGGGGTGTAAAGAATAGAACCACTGTTACCTGCCACACATGTCGTAAGAGGTGACTAAGGTGGTTTGGCTGAAATCGGATGCACGTGTCCGCTAGGGAATGCTAACCGAAACAAATGCTTGCAGAAAACGGATGCACCAGGCTGTAAGGCGCATAACATGGTTCAATGACCACTCACAATGAGGAATGGGATAACGGATTCTACGGCCGCCAATCTGCCTTGGAGATTTAGCCGCGCAGTAAGAATGTCAGACTTACCATCACAAGGGTGGCCAAAACTTACTGCTGGAAGAGGTTGGCACAAACAGGGAAGCAGAAATCATAGGAATTATATCCTACAGAACTGCCCCCAGTATGCAGACTTGAGAAGAAAGAGGTGGCCCACTAACACCAGTGTCCAAGACAAACTGTATGGCGTGGCTGATAATCTGAGGCAGACGGCTGCCTTTATTAGAGAATCCGAAATCCCAATCTAGTGAGAATGCAGAAGAAGAAGATTCACGGTGATATCTGCATTACTTGTCATAGGTGTATTCATTATATTTTTTTTGATAGCTTATCTGCAGTCCAACTTTTGATGCTATAGATGACAAGTTGTCTGTTGTTCTTTTGCATAGCTTGGTTGTTTTTACATTGAAAGGTAATATCACCTGCAAAATCTAAATCTTTCAGTTGACTACGTTGAAGAGGATATATAGAGAGAGAAACAGAGAATGAAGTGATTTGGCCACTTAGTAAGAATGCGAACAGACAAAACTGCCTATGAAGCTTTCCAAAACAGAATATCAGAAAGGAAGACGAAAGGAAGACCAAGGAAAAGGTGGATAGATAACGTAGTTGAATTCTGCAAGGGACTAAGAAAACCATCACACAAGTCACCAGAGAAGTAAGTGCAAGACAAATACATAAAACAACGACACTGGGTTAACAACACGGTAACAGTGTGCTGACAAACGAAAAGAAGATAGAGAGAGAGAGAAAAGTACCAACACATGCAAATATCTCCTCTCCTATCCTTGTTAGGTATTATCTCTTGAGACTACCAGAGTGTCATCACCATCCTTATGCATTTTTTTTATCTGGACAGTCGCTGACCAGATTGAGAGATATGGGTGTAAATCTTGATACAGCCAAAAAATAACGAAATATCAAATATGCAAAAATATTGATTAATAATAATAATTCCTCTCGTACCGTTATAGTTACATAGGGCCTGCAAGTAATTTATCCATACCGCTCTATCCTGGGCAACTCGCTCAATCTCCTCCATGGAACTGAGACCGATATTTCCTGCCTCTCTCAGCAAAGTTCGTTTCAGGGTCTCCTTAGGTCGACCTCTCCCTCTTGAACCCTTTGCATTCCACTTCAATGCTTTGATATTCATTGATCATTTCTCCTCAAGGTGTGCCCAACATATCTCCATCTTCTCTTTCTTATAACAGTTGTCACTAGTGGCTACCAGACATGTCTATAGTATCATCTGAATCAATATGCAAAAATATTGATTAATCAATATTAATCAAGATATATGTCATACTGATGTGGTTGTGGACAGCTTAACTCTTTCACTCCGTAATTTTATTTTTTACATCTGTACGCTTTTATATTGTAATTTATACTTAACTCTGCACACATAGAAATATCAACAGAATAAGAATCAGATAATCAAGGTTCTACTGGCATATAATGCAAAGAGGGGTTTAGAACAATTGATGACAATAGATAAAATTCAGAAGGAAGGAGAGACTGTGGAAGGCAGAGGGAGAAGATGTTGAATGATCTAACATCTTGGTTCGACAAAAGATCTATATCAGAACTGATTACCTGCATGTAGGAGAGACAGTTGTGGAGAGGCATGATCGCCTATGCGGCAGGCATGGCACTTGATTGATTGATTGAAACTGAACTAGCTAGTATACTGGCTATGTGGCATCTTAAAAATATCTGCGAGCCAGTACATCGGCTTGCAATGGTGAATGGGTTAATAGTTAAGTTTTCATTTGTCAGGTGGGTCCTCTGCCGCTACCTTTGTCCAGAGCAGCATTGGCAAAAGTCAGAAGTTCCAAATCCTGTACAGAAATGAAGAAGTGGATGTTGGTGATATCTTTGTTTTCAGAATACATGCACTTGTTGAGAGCATAAAGGTAGGTTTCATTGACAGAATAGCATATTAGTGGTTAGGGGAGGGGTGTGACTTGGTTGACATAGTTTTCTTATCATTATCTTTTTCTTCTAACCAGGACTCGAGTTTTCACTCTTGGGCAGCCAATGCCAATTTGTAGAATCTTTGTAGACAATACGTGCTGGAATCCCTTGCAAGATCGCCAAATGTGGCGCTGTAACAACAAAAGAGGAACCCGAATAGCTGAGAATCATCGTATTGTTGAGTCACAGAGAAAACGAGCAGCGCGAAAAGACAGAGCACACAACACGCACATGTCTAACCTTGATCATGTATGCCCCACCTGTGGTCGGGGATTCTGTTCTAGGATTGGACTCTACAGTCACCTCCGCACACACCAGAGAGGTGCAACAGTACACGTCTGAGATTGTTGTCATCATCGCTGCGATGGACGGCTATTAAGAGTAGAATCTGCATGTGTTCTGTAATTGTGGAAGACTAGTGTAAAGGGTTTTATAAACAGATGGGTGTGGTGGGAGGAGTTCTTGTCTAGCTTCATGTAGTCCAGAACATTCAAGCAAGATATGCTGTACTGTCTCACATGAATGACTGCACTTTCTACAGTGTGGTAGGTGTGTGGGTTTATTCTGTGTAGATGGTAATTCAGTCCAACATGTCTTGTTCTTAACTGAAAGATAGTGCTTTGATCTTTTCGTTGTACTAAATTTATATTGTCCTTAGGGTTTGGTCAATTCATCTCAGCATACATGTCCTGACCAGTCGTTCCCATAGCCCATCGGTTCAGCCAATCTTCTCTGGAGTTGTTTTTCAGAATTTGTTTTATGCTTTGTATGCTAACAGCTTTGTCTATTTGTGGTTTTGATGATCCCTGTTTGGCCAGATGATCTGCCGTGTCATTTCCTAGGATATTTGTGTGCCCAGAAATCCACTAGAATTACATTAATATCAAAGGAGGTAATCAGATTGTGGATGACTGATGCCAATGACTGGATCTCGCTTGACTGATTCTGCTGTTCTTCTAAAGCTTGTAGTGTGGACTGTGTGTCAGTGACTCTTATCATTATAAAATGAATTCCTTGACAAGGTAGTAATGGGGTCACTTGGTTGACCTATTTTCCTATAGAGCAGTATAATAAAAATTGTTAGAATAATATATTATAAGAACAATTTTCAGAATTAAATTGTCTTTGTTCGGGGCACATGGGTGTGTTGGCAATGAGAGAGCAGACAGACTGGCTGGCTCTTCCGCTATATCAGAGGGCCAGCCAATGGACAGAGCTGACATTGTGAACGCCCTCATAGAGCGTGGCGCAGAGAAGACCTTCATCTAAACCAATCCACGTCAACTACTAGATTGCGAGAACTGGGTTTGAAGATTGGTGTGGCAAGAAAAGAACGATACAACAGGTACACGCTCATCAATCAAAATAGAACTGGTACGGTCAGTCGCTGGACGCTGTTGGAGATATTGCGAAGGAGATCGGAGCACCTATGGACATGTCCGAGTGCAATGAAGATATTCCAAACTGAAACTGAATTATAAGATATTAGAGCAATATAATACAGAATATAAAAATAATATGCATACCATTGTGTAAACAGGTATTGACTTATATTTGTTTCAGTTGGAGAAAAATTTGGAGAACCTTGACTTAAGGCTGGAGGTGCAGTTGTGGTGTAATGATGAGGAGGAAGCGTAAGTTGGGCTGAATATAGTATCATTTCTATAGTGTAACTTAGTGTGTAGATTGTAATGGCGTGTGTAGATTGTAATACAGTGTGTAGAGTGAGATACAGTGTGTAGATTGTAATACAGTGTGTAGATTGAGATACAGTGTGTAGATTGTAATACAATCATTAATTACAATCAACACTGGGCTCAATAATTAACAATAACGGTGACTGCTTCAAAAAGATCTCAAGAAGATTGGCAATAGCAATAAAGAAGTTAAACACAATGAAAAACATGTGGAAAAGCACCAGCAAAATACTAAAATTAAAAATATTGAGAGCATGCATTTTCCCAGTGGCTACTTATGGCTGTGAATCATGGACTATTACACAAAAATTAAGAACGAAAATCCAGTCCTTGAAACTAAATGCTACAGAAAGATCCTACGAATATCATGGACAGAAAAAGAAAGAACACTGATGTCCGGAAAGAACTAAATGTTAAAGAGAACTGGCTGATAAACAACATACTATACAGAAAAATTACATACTTTGGTCACATCAAGCGTCACGATGGCCTGGAAAGAACAATACTAGAGGACAGGGTTCCAGGACGCAGAGGCAGACCAAGAAGAAGATGGCAACAAGATATTAAAGAAATAAATGAACATGACCATCGGCAAGTGGGTGAACTGGCAAGAGACAGACTGAATTTAAGATGTGCTGCAAAGAGAGCAACGTCTTATAAAGGATACGCACCTTGATGATGATGAGATTGTAATACAGTGTGTAAAGTGAGATACAGTGTGTAGAAGAAGATACTGTGTGTAGAGTGAGATACAGTGTGTAGAGTGAGATACAGTGTGTAGATTGTAATACAGTGTGTAGATTGTAATACAGTGTGTAGAGGAAGATACAGTGTGTAAAGGGAGATACAGTGTGTAGAGTGAGATACAGTGTGTAGAGTGAGATACAGTGTGCAAAGGGAGATACAGTGTGTAGAGGAAGATACAGTGTGTAAAGGGAGATACAGTGTGTAGAGGAAGATACAGTGTGTAAAGGGAGATACAGTGTGTAGAGTGAGATACAGTGTGTAAAGGGAGATACAGTGTGTGGATTGTAATGTGTAATGTGTAATATGCGTAGAAAGTCATACAGTATGTAGAGTGTAATAAGTACACTGCATGATATAATGCAGTATTGAAGATGTTGAATTTCTTTACTTGATGATTTAAATTACGCATACCTCTGAAGTCGGAGTTTCACCTGAATGTCAAGGAAGATTGGTGATAAGGAAAGCAAGCCTTCAGGCAAAAATCAGTCAGATTAACTATATTAGGCATTACTATCAATATTTTCATCCTCTAGTTTGTACAGTTCCAAACTTGGATGCTGACATAGAAGAACAATAGAAGAACAACTAGTCATGACAGAGATAAAGTGTCTATACAGAGTGCTGGAAGTATAAAGAAGATATCGGTTTAGAAATGAAGACATTGTGGGAAAAAGTGGGTACATTATCATCAGTACTGATATTCATCAAGAAACAACAAATTAACTGGTACAGCCACATAAGCTCCACAGTCTTCTACAACAGAACATCAGGAAAGAAGGCGAGAGGAAGACCACGAAAAGATGGTTAGATGGCATAGCAGAATATGGTCAAAGGGCAAAAATAACAATCACCCAAGCCACCAGAACAGCTCAAGACAAAAACAGAAAACCACAACACTGGGCAACAACCCGGTAGCAGTGTGACGCCAAAAGAAGAAGAAGAAGCCACATAAACTTATTACCAACAGATAGCGTGCCTCAAAGAGAAATGTTACTCCGATACAGTAGATACAAAGCAAAAGACTGTCCATGCAAAAGGTGGACCTCAGTGAGATAATAGACGGCGAAAACAGTTTATGAAGCGCACACAAAAGTCTAGAAATCTCTTCTTACCCTGATGTTGTGAGACAAAACAGGATTAGAGACAAGAAAAAAAGAAAGATGAAGTTTGTACAGCCTTTCTTTTTTTTATTCCTTTTGTTTTTCATGACATATACACCATTAGCACATGTCATCCTTTTATTCCTACAGCACAGAATCAGAGGCTAAAATGGAGCTAGCAAGTACAAGAACTCTTCTCCTTCATCTGTCTCCAACAAAGGGACTGCACCACTCTCTTCCTGTTCTCTTTGATTATTTCCACCTTTCGGCAGTAGAAGTTGTGATACATGGTACAATAATTGCAATACATCAACCATATCTTACGTGAGTACTGTATACTGTTTCAGTTTGGTAAAAGTAAAGGAACCCTTTTATACTATATAGGTAATACAGTGTTAGGCCCATATATTTCATTGACTGTCGACACAGGATGGGTAATGTGGTCAACATCACACCCTGCCTTTATTTCCCACTGCTTTTCCTGGTGCCCAATTGAGACTGGGTCGATCTGAGAGCCGTTACAGTAAGAAAAAACTCCACGCTCACTGTGGAATTGAACCCGGAACACTAGCATAAGAAGCGAGTTTACTAACAGCTACACTACTGCAGATCTCATATCAGTTTGTTGACTGGTTTTAATAGTTGTTTTCTACTTCTAGATACTTAATGTCATTTTTAATCTGTTTGAGAGATCAACAAATTTATATGCACGCGTTCTGTAATGAGAGCAACATTCTACAAAGGGCATGTAGTGTGTTGGTCTAATCCATTTTTTTAATTGTTTTGGATATTCTAATTATTATTTATGTTAAAACTTTCATTACTGGTTATATTATTATATCGCCTGTGTGGTGCGGGGGGCTCGCAAGTGGAGCAAAGAATAGTACCACTGCAACCTACAGTGCATGTCATAAGAGGTGACTGATGTAGACCCTAGGGATGCTACCCTAGTAAATAAAAGCAGTGCAGAAATCGGATGTGCTGGCCTACTTGTAGATGCATAACTGGCACAACGTACACTCGCTCTTAGGCACAGATCACATACAAATCACACAGAGTGGTTGACAAGTGGTCGATATGGAGCGTTCAAGAAGAAGAAAAGTTATTATCATTATATTACAGCCTCTCTCATGGTCATATTTCTGTTATAGCTCTCATTACTAGTTCTATTATCATTATATTACAACCTTTCTCATGGTCATATTTCTGTTATAGCTCTCATTACTAGTTCTATTATCATCATATCACAGCTTCTCACATGGCCATATTTCTGTTATAGCTCTCATTACTAGTTCTATTATCATTATATTAAAGCTTCTCGCATGGCCATATTTCTGTTATAGCTCTCATTACTTGCTCAATTATCATTATATTACAGACTCTCATGGCCATAGTTTTTGTTGTTGACAAAATCAATACTTTATATCATATCTTTCCTTGCCAGATTTTTTGTTCTCTTCCAATCATGGCCAAAACTAAGAACTCCTTCTTGTACATGACAGGAAGGTTAATAGCTTGGCCTGTGGCATGAAAGACTATATTCACCTTGACCTTCAAATCTCCTTTTCTTCTATATGGGACTTGAAGTAAATTTGCTTCACAAATTGCTTTATCAGCTTTCTGGTGATGTGTGGTGTTTTATTGCCTTGTGTAGTTTATGCTATATAACAGTGGGTTACTGGTCAGGGACATTTTTTTCTTTCATTCTCCAAGATGATTGTTTCAACTCATGTAATGATTGATTCAATCTGTCTGCAGTCTCTGTGTAGATATATCAGTCATGACTGTGTTCTCATCTATTATAATTGTTATCAAGTGATCTTAGTATGTCCCCGTTGACTATATCTAGTGAACCAACTATTGACGCCTTTAAAATGTGTCTAAATTGCAAAGGACTGATTTCATTGCACCCCATATTGCTAGATCACACTCCGTAGAACTGGCAGTCATCCAGGACAGAGCAGTATTGTGAAATTCCTTTCAGACCCTAAGTAACGTATAACAGTACAATAGGCATATATATATAATAAATTCTTTATATTTGTTCATTTACTACGATTCCAACCATTTACTTTATTGACATTCCAACCATTTTCTTTATTGACATTTCAACCATTTTCTTTATTGACATTCCAACCATTTTCTTTATTGATATTACAACCATTTTCTTTATTGGTATTACAACCATTTTCTTTATTGATATTACAACCATTTTCTTTATTGACATTTCAACCATTTTCTTTATTGGTATTCCAACCATTTTCTTTATTGACATTTCAACCATTTTCTTTATTGACATTCCAACCATTTTCTTTATTGACATTTCAACCATTTTCTTTATTGACATTTCAACCATTTTCTTTATTGACATTTCAACCATTTTCTTTATTGGTATTCCAACCATTTTCTTTATTGACATTTCAACCATTTTCTTTATTGACATGTATGTTTCATTTTCATTGTTCGTGAGTGACATCCTTGCACATTGAACAAGCCCATGCTTGCTTTGTCTTTCAATACAGCAGTCATCTCATTCTTGTTGTGCACACACAGCAAGGTGTTAGTTAAAACTTGATTACATTATTTACTTTTTCTTTCAGCATGCCAAGATCACAGAAGACTGGGAAAGGTGTGGATCAGTCTACACTAGAAGCTGTTTACTTTGGTCTCAAGGCGGCAACACCTACAGGTGTAAGTACCTTTATCAAAACCTCATTAGGGCTAGGATTTATAATACCACAATTTCAACTATGCTACATTTCATGTGTGATGTGGATTTGCGTAAGCGTTCGCCTATCAACTCGGTCTCAAGAGGACTGTGGGTTCAATCTCATACTCATATGTAGTTCATATCAAAATAGTTCACACATGTGTATGTCACATTTAACATCAGGATAGGCACATCATGGATAACATTTTGATGATACACTACATTTTGAAGCACATATGTCAGGAAGTAACTGATTTGACACATATGATGTAAAATGATACATTTGACATGAGGACAGTTACATTATGTATGATATTCTGATGACACATATGACAAGGTGGCACACATATGACAAGGTGGCACACATATGACAAGTTGGCACACATATGACAAGGTGGCACACACATGACAAGGTGGCACACACATGACAAGGTGGGACACACATGACAAGGTGGCACACACATGACAAGGTGGGACACATATGCCATTAAGTCTTAAAAAAGAGTCTAATGCCGAAAGATTGGCTTTATTGCACCGGGTTTTACCCGATTTGGCTCAGCCCCTTTCCACAGAAATAGCATGCTACCTGCCGAGAGTATTGGACAAAGCATGAACTTTGTAGCTCCGGCAACAAACCTAGGGATCTCTGGAAAAAATGCACTTGTGAACAGAACATCATGGTCTGAATTCAAACCCACTATCTTCTGAAGGCAAGGCAAAGCAGCCACAGGGACCCACCTGTCATGGAGTAAAACATATTATTTGACAGATATGACATATACAGGGTGTTCAACTTAAAAGCAGCCCATGAATGGAGCTAATCTGGCATATATGTATGGAAATGAGAAGGTTCAATTATGACGTAGAATAGGTCAAGGTTGTGTGATGGTGTGTAATTGTAGTGCGGGAAGGGCGATGAACAAATGTGACGTAGGACAAGCTAGTCAGAACCGGTTTAAATAGTAAATAGACAGAGATGCAATGCGTACCTGGCAAATTTCTATTTATTACTGGGGCTGCTTTTAAGTTGAACACCCTGTATTAATGATGCATTTGACATGAGGACAGATGTGTTATGGATGACATTTTGATGACCATATGACATGGAGGGCCACATGTCATAGAGTAACATTATTTCACAATGACATGACACATATGACATGGGACCATGTGTCATAGCATATTTCACTATATGACATACAATGACATGACAATGACACATGACAGAAAATGACACTTATGGCATAAAATGACACATATGAAGACAATTGGACTATTTACATTTTCCTAACACAGTATACATTTTTCATGTGAACAGATTTCATTGTTGTATTGCCCCAGACCCCAGCAATGTGACTAGTAGCAGTGTTCGCTTGCAGCAAGCCCACCTAATGCACAAAACTATATGCAATATTCTGTTGAGTGCCCATGAGAGCTTACAGGAGTGTTTACAGCTGTTTGCTGCCATGGTGCCCGGCAACAGTTTCCAACTAGGTAAGTGTTTCTCAGTCATTTTCTTTTCTCGTCACACCGTTACAGTGTTGTTGCCCAGTGTCATGATCTTACTCAGTCATCTTCTTGTTTTCTCGTCACACTGTTACAGGGTTGTTGCCCATTATCATGGTTTTACTCATCATCTTTTCCTTCTCGCCATTGTTGCCCAGTATCAAGGTTATCAGTCCTTCTTCTCACATTGTTGCCCAGTATCAGTTTCTCAGTCATCTTTTCTTTTCATCCATTGTTGCCCAGTATCATGGTTTATAGTCATCTTTTCTTTCCTCATATGTTGCCTCGCTATCAAGGTTTTACGAGTCATCTTTTTCGTTTCTCCTTGTGCGACATGGTTCACTCAGTCATCTTTTTATTTGCACATTGTTACTGGTGTTGCCCAGTGTCAAGGTTACTCAGTCATCTTTTCTTTCTTGTCACACTATTACCTGGGTTTTTGCACAGTTCGTGGTTTTACTCATCCTATTTTATAAATTTTAAACTGTAGTATCGCTTAGGCAGTAGGACAGGTGGATGAAGTCTGGATCTTAATGGCCACATGGCTAGTTGCAGTCACCAAGGCTGTTCAGCTGAGATTTCATTTTGCCACAACAAAATTCTTGCCTTACGGATTAAACAGTGTTCTCTGAGCCACTCTAATCCTTTCGCCAGTTAAGACAAACAAATTGTTAACATGGGTATATTGGGAACATAGTATTAGACTGATCATATTTTACTTTGACAAATTGTAGGAAAACCCCAGTTCTGCAATGCTATCTATATCTGCATCTCATTGAACCCAAGTTTTGATAGATCATTCAAGAAGAAGAAGAAGATGGAAGCATTAAGATATATACAAAGAATAGTTTGACAGAATTAATAGAATAGGTTTCCCTGATTTTCAGGAGAAGTGATAAAATGCCTGGACAACCACTAGTAACACCTGTTATAAGAAAGAGAATGTGGAGGTATGTTGGGCATACTCTGATAATAAATGATCAAAGAATCATCACAAAGCAGGAATTGAAGTTATGTTATGCGATCGATGTCATGGCACATTGGGCATTCCCATGCATGCTCTGTCCTCCACTGCAGCAGCCATCTTAAGTCCATTTGCTCACCGTACCCATGAGAAGTTGATTACTATATCTTTCTCTACCACGAAGACGACACTGTCTGGCATGTCCACACTTAACGCCTAATTCTCAACTCGTTCCAGTGTCTGAGACGTGCCCATATCACATAATTGAGAGCGTACAGCATTGATGATATCGGCTCTGTCCATACTTCTGCCCGTTTGAGTCGGTGCATTGTTTGCAAAATTCTGCCGCTCGTTACCCTGCACTCCAGCATGTCCAGGTGTGTACAGCCAAGTCATTTTCTTGAGATGTGATCTCCGAATGCTGTCCACACATTCCACACGAGGAATTGAAGTGGTGGGCAGAGGTTCAGAAAAAAGGACTCCCTAGGAAACCCTGAAACAAACTTTCTTAGAATGATGAGAAATATTGAACTTGAATTTCATAGAAGGAATTGAACGAATTCCCCTGTGTAGAGCAGTGTGGAGAAATTGCTTGCAGACCATATTTAATTTATAACTTACAGAGGAATACAATAGGATATCTGCACCCGTGTGGGCCAGGGCCCAAGAGAAGCAAAGAGTAGTACCACTGCGACCTACAAAAACATGTTGTAAGAGGCGACTGATGTAGGACCTAGGGAAGCTACTCTAGTAAATAAAAGCATCGCAGAAATCGGATGTGCTGGCCTACTTGTAGTGCATAACTGGCACAATGTACAATCACTCTTAGGCTCAGATCACACATAAAGTGGTTAACAACTGGTCGATATGGATCGTTCGAAGAAGAATATGTTATAAGCCTCTAAACTAGCATGACTGATGACCTGACTATAAAAGAAGAGGAACAAGTCACTAAACAACCATTATAGCTTGATCACACTAGATTATTTTTGTTGTATTTTGGATCATGATTTGACAATAGTTTCTCTATTTCATATTGTTTGCAGTATGCAAGGACTGTCACACAAGGTTAGGAGAAGCTGTCTTAAAAGTGCAGGTATGTGGACTCTGTATTGTGTGTGAAAAGGTGGGGGGTCTAAATGTGAAGGATGGATTTTATTTTAAATTAAATACGTTCAGTAGTTTGCAAGTAGAGATCAGTTATATGAGGACTATCATCATATCAGTCCAGACATGTCCATAGGTGCTCCGATCTTCGCCTCAACAAATCCAGCAGCTTTCAGTGGCCCAACATTCCAGTCCGATGTTGATTAATCATTCTCTTTGCATATTTGGTATGTTGTTCTTTTAGGGCTGTACTAATATCGACACCCATCTCTCTCAATCTGGTCAGCTAGTGGGATTCACAACTCTTAAACTTCTCTGGTTGGAAAGACTCTCTCATATAAACAGAGATATATACTTGAAAGCAGCTGCGGTGGAAGAACAGTGTCTAACCATTGTACAATGGCGACAACTATATGTTAGGTATCTAGAATTATTCTTTCTCTGTGTCATCTTCTGTCTTGTTCCTAATTGATTTTGCTGGTTGTCAAAGTGATGTAAACCCTCAATTCTCATAATATGCCTGAAAAACGATGATTGCCTGTTTCTCATGTTAATTATCAGCGCTGTCTGCACATATATTTATCTCTTTCAATAACTCAATGTTAATCTTTATAGTGGTTGGTGGGGTTCATAACATTCTTTTATGCAACCACATCTCTGTGGTGTCCAGAGATCTTGCTGTTTGTTTGCTTATTGTCCATGATACGCATCTATATGTTGTAGTCTGTTTGTTACTGATAGTCGTTGTAGTATTATTGGTAGTATTGGTGGTAGTATAGTTAACCACCTCGGTGTATTAGTGGCTAGAATCATAGTTGATAGTGGTAGTATTTACACCTTGGTTTGACTGGAATATGAAGTATATACGTAATAGACCAGTTATATCCATATCATAATCGAAGTGTTCAGGTCTCGAGTGGCCACGAGTATTAACCCTTTGAACCCTGGTCTCCTGTACCTTAAAAAAACCCATTCCTTTGAATTCCTAAGAAAAAAAGCCCACTTCAGAGATATATTTTAAAACACAATAATTTAGCACAATTAACTGCTCTATAATTTGTTATTGACTTATCCCGTCATCTCCGTTATTCCTGCTTATTATCTATTTGCAGAATACTAAACTTTTAAAATTTATTTGATATAATATGTGGGCACTGCATGAATACTCTTGTATATGTAGATTGTTCTTCAGATTGAACATATATAGCTTGAATATCAATAGATTAAAACTATTCTTCTTTGTCTAAATGATCATCTAACTCACTTTTGATATCATTATCAGAACAATCATATTCTAAGTCTAATTTATCTTCAGATTCATTCAAAACAAGTTCAACAGCTTGCTCTGTTGTTATACTTTTTGAGTGACCATTTCCGAAATTTTCCGAATATCTTTTCATCTTGAAAATACTTAACTAATTACCTTATCAGTACAAAAATAATATCACACAACAGCGTCCGCCATCTTGCTAAACCATGTAGAACATGTGGGTTGTGTTTGACGTCACATTTATACACAATTTATTTTTTATCACTGAAAAATAATGATAAAATCTCGGACCGATATTTCGGGCTCTGAGGGTATGCATTGTTTACATTCAGTCTCAAAATATCGGGATCACAGGCTCTAAGGGTTAACAATATAAGGTGTACCACCACATTGTTATACACTTTGTCTGCTACACAGTGTGTAGCGCTGTTACTATTGTATACTGTCCGTTGTACCTGTTGTTGTACCTGTTGTTGTATCCCCATATTGTCATCTTTCATGTTCTCCTCTGTTCCTTTCAGATATATATGTCAGTACTAGCTCTATACAGCATTGATGAAATCTCACTGTCTTACTACCTAGAGTTTTGATATATATTAAACCTTTCATGTATAAATTGTCATGATATCAAATTGGTTTTTTTGGCCCACCAGGAGTTTTAGAAGAGGATGACTTGATACAGACTGCAATAACTGACATCACCCAGCTTTGCGCTGAGAATGTTATCCTTTGGGCACAGTTCCTGGAGATTGTGCTCCGACAGACCCAGGTTCACTTACATTTAGCTAAGGAGCACCACAACCAAAGGGTATCTTGTTTCATTCAGATTTTATCACTTAATACACTTTTATAAAATTGTCATTCTACATTATTTGTTTCTTCTTTGCCATTTTAATTTGGTTTTTACCACAGCCTGCAACATATTTCAGAAAATAACGAGCATCCTCTGCAACGACCTCTTGTTAGTAACAACGACAATGACACTTCTTAAAAACTTCTAAAGCTGAAGGGTTTACTTCATTGTGCCGGGTTTTACCCCATATGGCTCGGTCCTCTCCCAGAAATGACATGCTGAGATTATTGCAAAAAGTGCAAACTCCTTAGCTCTGACAACAATCTTATGGGTCTCTGTAAAAATTACACTCATGAACAGAACAGCGTGGTCCGGATTCGAACCCATAACCTTTGGTGCGCAAGGCAAAGGCTTAACAACTTAACCAAAGACAATGACACTTCTTATTAGTAACAAAGATGCTGATTTTATGTTCGATAGAGCCATGGCAACAAATAACAAGGTGTTGAAATGTGCTGGAATATTTTCGTCATGTTCACATTCCCATCATGTTCACATTCTTTTACCAACACTGCCTGTTGTTTGTTCATCTTGTTGATGATGATCATTCATTTCATCCATTGGATGCTGATATCCTGATGCTCTGAGACAAAACAGGATTGAAGAAAGAAAGATTCATTGTATGTGCTAGAAGTGAAATTTATTTATGGATAGGTGACTGAAGAGATCATTTTGCATTTGAAATGTTATTAGACATTGTGGGCATGAAATTTTAGCCACACCAATTTCTGGGGTTTAATGCAAGATTCCTGGTAACGTCAAGGACTTTTTCTGTTGGGGTCACAAAGAAAAAATTCATCTGAACAGTTTTGCAGGGACTGCACTACCCATGCGACCAATAAATTCTTCAGACTCATGTCCTATTTGTTCTGCACTGCCCTAAAAAGCTGTACCAAAGGCAGTAAAAACAGTTTCTGTGTGTTTTATTTAATGCAATATCCTTCTTGGCTTATTTATGTTTTTCTGCTGCAACAGTTCTGGCAGGCTCGCATTTCACTGCTTCTCTACAAGAAGTCTAACACAATGCTGGTGAGCTGTGATTTCCCAGGTTAATGGGACTGGATCACTTGTTCCAAAAGGAAAACAGACAGATCCATATGAGTACCTTGCATGGATAGCTGACTCTGACCATATAAAAAAACTTGGATGATCCTTCAGTCTCCCACAAAGAGCACTAGCACTCAGATACAGTAGCAACTGACCCAGAGGATGACCACGTAAACGATGGATCGACGAAATATCCGTGACACTAAATTTCACCTTGTACAAAGCGCATAAGGAGGGCCGCACCAGGTGTCTCTTTATTCTGCCTGACGTTGAAAAGCAAAACAGAGATAGAGAATAGATAGAGAGCATCTAGAAATGAGACTTGAAGGTGCAGGATATTAATACAGCACAATGAGAAGATCAGGCCCAGTTGTGTACGAAGGCGGTTAATACAAAATGTGACGAACAATCCAGACACTTACCTTCATCTTTGTCCTAGGTCATTCTGGAGTGAAGGGCAATGAGAGAGCGGATGCACTGACGAGCAATGCTGCTGTCGAGGGGGGATCTTCTATGGACAGGGGTGACATCATCATCTGCTCTAGGAGAAAATGTGCGCTCTGGGGATTTCAATGGGGGTCTCTATCTCAGGTTGCACAGGTTATGTATACCAGTGGGTGCTGCGGAATTGGAAGAACATGAGAGAAACCCCAGTAGATACATTGGCCAACACAGGGTGGGAGTTGTTAGTCTAAACGCACTGAAATACATGCTTGGGAGGAGATCTGAACAATTACGGACATGTACAATGAAGATGATCCTCAAATGAACTAAATTGTCTATGATTTTGTTTCAACTGTTTCAGATACACAGATTTGCAGAGGGTTTCTTCACACAGGAGCACAGTAAATGCTCATGTTTATCTTGTTATGACCCTGGGTAAGCTATCTGTTCCTGATTATTGATTTTGATGGGTTTCTTTTTTTATATGCTATATCTTCTTATCTTTTTGTCCTCGGACAAACAAAACAGTTAGTTCACGTTATACTTTGTTGAGATTTTTATGGCAGTAACAAACTCTTACTGCTCAGTCTTCAGTCATCTTTTGTGGTTTTCATTTCAGTTTTCATGACTCTTCACCAAGTGGTCATTAGTTTGCCCCTCTTTCATCAATTCTCTGGGTCCATAAAAAAAGTAACGTCAAGATACTGTTTTGGGATATATGATTTTCAACCGACATTTTTTCTTTTATCAACAGCACATTAATAGATGATGTAGTCAACATCACACTCGCCATTTTTTATATCTTAGTGTTTCTTAGGAACCAAATTTAGGTTGGATCCACCTTAGAGCCATACAGTCTGAAAAAATTTCCTATTACCACTGTGGGATTTGATACTCAGACCAAGCTCTTACAAAATGAGTGCACTAACCACTACACTATCACTTATCTCTTTCTTCTTCTTGTGTTTGCATGCTATGAATTCAGGTGTAGTCAGGGTGTCTGGTATGGCACTTCTGACTGATTTTTGCATGAAGGCCTGCTTTCCTCATAATCAAAGATGTACCAAATATGAAAAAAAATATTGATTAATCAACATCAAACTGACATTTTGGGCCGCTGAACGTTGTTGAATTTGTTAATGCAGGGACCGGAGCGCCTATGGGCATGTCCAGAGTGCTATGTTGATAATTTGATAAATGATAGACAACATATGTAAAATAGCCACTTCATAACAACCTTGGTGTTCTTCTAACTGAACTGCTATTTTGCAGATGACCAATCAATTGTTACCGAGTCCGAAAAACTATTTCAGCAGTGCATCAACAAACTAACATGTAAAGATTTGAGCATGAAAATTAACGTTGATAAGAGCAAGGTTGCGATAATAATATGGACAGAAATGGAAACAAATGTCAGTAACGCAAACCAACAAAGATATGTCAAAGATGTCACATATTTGGGGGGTGCAATATCAGCAGATGGAAGAATCATTACCAACATTTTTTTAATGCAGTGAAGCAAGTCAAATCGTTCCTTTCTTTACTTGATAAATGCTGTTTGGTTGAAACATCGCTGTAAATTGTTATTATACTTTGTAAAACTACAGTATTTTTTTTTTATAGAACCAAATCTGCTATAATCAAATAATACTGTTATTTTGATCCACTGTTTCAGAGTTCATGGTCACTCGTCTGTGGCTGTTATGGTGAAAAATTCCCCCTATTTTTGCAACCTACCATCTCTTCCTGTTGAGTGTGTGGAACTTGATGGTGATGTCAATTCCTTGCCTATTATATTTGAGGATGTATTTCATGACGCTAGAGCTCCCCCACCTCGTGAGTAGTCTCAGTTTAAATGTGTGTTTTAACCCTTTCGCTGCTACATACTTTCTGAAGGCTGAGCTAAAAATAACTACTCTTTGTTTCTAGGTCACAAACGTGAATGTACGCCTATAGCAGTGACAGTAGCAGTGTATAACGTGTTAGCACGTCTTTAGCCCACAGAGGAAAGATAATAACAAACGTGTTAATGCGTCTTTAGCAGTGAATGGGAAAACGATATATACGTCCTTAGCAGTTAAAGGGTTAACATGGATTATAATTGCTTATATAAGCTTAACAGGTAATGATAACCGTTTACACATGTGTACTAATGAGTTGTTATTGATTGATTGATAGGACCATCATCATCGCACTTCAGTGAGTAACCATGTGTGCTTGATCTCTTTCTTACAAAGGAAGATCTCAACTACAGTGCACGAACTCCGTATCACCGACGAGGGTCCACGATATAATTTTGAAGATGGTGGAGATATTGTTGTAGGAATTTTATTTTTACTTTTTTTTTGCTAATGAATTTTGCCCAGGCAGCGGCTTTCCAGCTTGCTCTTCTCGATTTTGAACTGCCTAGTTTTTTTTTACATGCTCAAATTGAACACAGGACCTACGTTTTATCGTCCATCTTCAATATGGCTAGGAACTCCTTGTGGACCAAGCGCCACACTAAGTGGCTTTGAATTTGATGCCTTTTTACCAGGAGCCACACTAAAGGGTGTTTTTATTCTAAAAACAAATGTCTTGTAAAAACATGGCTTTTGTCCTGGTCCACTAAGAGTTAATTGATAGTCAAATAGTAGTGAAGTTCTTTGAATGTATGACATCTACAAATGCTACTTTAGACTGAAACAAACAGTTTATATTTAGAACTAGTCCCAGGCCATATGGCGACACCAAGAAAAAAGGCCAATACGCATTGATATAACTAAAAAGACATCTCTTTGGCTGAAAGCTCAGTGCGTATGCCATATAGAGGCTTACTCCCGACTAAGTTTGGAATGGGTAGACAGCATTCGAAAATCATATCTCAAGAAATGACTTGGCTGTACACACCTGGACATGCTGGAGTACAGGGTAACGAGCGTGCTGACTTACTTGCAAACAATGCCTCAATTAAAGCGGGCAGAAGTATGGACTGAGCTGATGTTATCAATGCGTGACGCTTTCATTTATGTGCGAGTCTCAGACACTGAAACGAGTTCGAGAATTAGGAGTCAAGTTTGAACATGCCAGACAGTGTTGTATTCATGATAGAGAGAGAAGATATACTAATCAACTTCT
Source organism: Arion vulgaris (assembly GCA_020796225.1). Lineage (NCBI taxonomy): Eukaryota > Metazoa > Mollusca > Gastropoda > Stylommatophora > Arionidae > Arion > Arion vulgaris. Next base: position 43,830,237 of record CM036763.1, read on the forward strand.
CATGTGTACGGTGAGCAAATGGACTTTTTAGGATGGCTGCTGCAGCGGAGGACAGCGGGGAATACCAAATGGGTCATGATGACATTCGCATAACATAACATTACTCCACCACTTAACAAATAAACAATCAAACTTTAGACAGTGTACTGTTGTTGTTTTAATATGTTTCTTGCTTCTCATTTCTATTATACTCAGAAGCTTATCAGAAAGCATCTCAATGTGCTCTAGATGGCAGCATTACAGAATTTCCCAGACAAAGATCATCTTCAAACTCCTCATCATCAATGGCCAGTGACCAAAGTAGTGCATCTCCACATACGAAGAAGCGATCGTCAGCTAAGAAGTTTATCAAGAACATCAAGCCAGAAGGATTCAAGCGCCCATCATCTTATTACTGCAATGAGACAGAAACTTCCAATGCAAAGTTAGACCTAGTATCCACACCTCCATTAGGTGTTACGCTAATTGGCTATAGGAAGACTGAACCCTCAAGCGTTGTCAAGCTCGGGACATTCAGTCCAGATTCACCAGACGGTTCAATGGGTCAGTTGCTGCTGTTTTTATTTTCTTGTACATGTTTTGTGATTCAAGTAGTTGTGGAATATTGCTTTTATCACAGTCTGCCTGAAAAACTCTCTGTCTCTAGCAAGTTCACCTACCTCCTCCAGCATTATGTTCAAGGTTTCTTTGATGTCTTGTGACGTATAGGTTAGGTGCTCACCTCTTGTTCTAAAGATAATCAGTTCGCTCCTTCAAGGAGCAATTTGGATATTTTTTTATCTCAGTGTAGGTGGGATTGAATTCCTGGTACTATCGGTGAAGGACGATAAAATGTAGGTCCTGTGTTTAAGCTGAGTGCATAAAGAACACTTGACATTAGAAATCTATAAGATTAGACTGTAAAGTTGCTGCCTGGGAAAATACAGTTATTAAAAAATTTGTTACATTTATTTCACTATCATCAACATTACTTTGGGAACTCTCGCCGCTGTTATGGAGTTTATGCACTGTCGTTGAGATCTTTATTGTTTGAGAAAGGGATCAGAGTATACATGGTTATTCAACGATTTGCAATTGTCCGTAATGTTGCGGGGCTCGAAGGGAGCAAAGAATAGTAACACTGCGACCCACAAGGTATGTTGTAAGAGGCGACTGAGGTAGGAGCCTAGGGAAGCTACCTAGTAAATAAAACGTCTCACAGAAATCGAATGTGCTGGTCTACTTGTAGCCGCATAACTGACACAGCATACAATCGCCTTTAGGCTCAGATCACATACATATCACAAAGAGTGGTTAACAAGTGGTTGATATGGAGCGTTCAATTAAGAAGAAGAAGAAGATATGCAATTATGATAATCTTATCAATCAAACAAAAGTTCACAAAACAAAAAGTATGACACTTATGTTAGCTTATTGTTGTATAATTTATGTGGTTTTTTTTTAAATTTTATTTTCAGGTCTTACTTTCCCAGGTCATTTGGAGAAAACGTACAGCACATCTCTTGCCTCCATTTTCCCAACTGCTTGCATGAATCGTGGTAGTGAAGAATCGATACCAGACATCTTCCAGTCACGTATGAGTACAACAGTCACCAGTACTCCTCAACCTGTTTCGACCTCCAAATCGGAAAGCCAGAATATTACCACAATTTATACAACTAGCAGCATTGCTACCACCAGCCCTGTTAATTTACCTCAGAGCATTCATATTCCTTTCAAACAAACCCACCTTTCAGGTGATTCCTCCTTCATAGTTACCTCGAAACCTCCCATTCCACCGGCTACTAGAGATTCCACAAGCACCATCTCAGGCATGATTAAATCTAAACATTCACCTAGCTTTACTAATCGTCATTCCAGTGCTGAGAGTTCTCCCACTTCTTTTCTGAGGAAAGGTTCGTCAAAGTTCAATAGGAAGGATTACAGTAGTCTTGCAGATGACATTAGCCATGCACTTGGTGAGAAAGAACCGACGTCATCAAAAATACTGATGACATCAAATGATGATGATTTCAGCGATGATGACACAAATGTTGCAAACGGGTTTGATGATGTACTGTCCACAGATAAACATGATTATAGTGAAGTTCACACTTCTAACAGCAGTCCATCTGCTTCAACAATTACGTTAACACCAATACCATCAGATTCGTCAGTTCACATCTCGTCATTAGTCTGTGAACAGATTAGTGACACTCCTCCCCAAACGCCGCTAATGAACACTGACAGTGCCTTAGGAAGCAATCTCTCTTCCCAAGAAGAGATCAGCTCTTCACCATCTCTCTCTGCAGCTGTAAGTTTACCACATAATAACACATCTACTATCATCATACCTGATTCTGCCACACCTGTATCAGAGAGCACTACTGACGCACTGCCAGTTCTTGATGTCGGACATGTATATTTAGATCCAAAACAGAAAGTGACTGTTATGGAACTATTAAAAGATGAGTACAGAAGATCTCTACAGCAAAGTCAAGGTAAGAGTCATTTACTGTAAATTTTTCCTATCCTAAAGCTTCTAAAGCTGAAGGATTGACTTCATTGCGGCAGGTTTTACCCCATATTGCTTGGTCCCTCTTCACAGAAATGGCACCACACCTGTCAGTGATATTGCACAAAGCACAAACTACATAGCTCCTGCAACAATCTTAGGGTCTCTGAGCTATCTTTTTGTGGCCATCTGCATCTGTGTTTTATCTTCTTTTTTCTTCTAATCCTGTTTTGCCTCACAGGGTCAGGATAAGAAAAGATTTCTAGAACAGACTTTAGTGTGTGCTTCATAAATAGTGTTTTTCACTTAGTTAGTCTTTCCTCTTGGGCCTGTGGGCGGCACATAGGGCAGAGGTCATAGCTCTCCATGTCTCGCGGTTCGTTGCTATTTGTTTTAAGTCTTTAATGTTTACTAGGCCCATCGTTGAGCCTTCTCTGGTGATGGTTCTACGCAGAGTCTCTCTTGGTCTTCCTCGTTTTCTTTTCCCTCTGGTGTCCATATGAGGGATTGGTAAGGAGTCTTCTCTCATCCATTCTAAGTGTGTGGCCGATGTAGTTCCAGCGCGCTTTCTTATAAAATTTGATACATTTTCTTGCTTGTTCTCTTGTCTTATTTGTGTATTGGGTCTGAAATCTGACCATTTGAGGTTCAGTATTCTTCTAAGACATTTATTCTCAAAGTTATCTAATTTTCTTTCTAGAGCTTTTGTTGCTTTCCAACTCTCGCATCCATAAGTTAATACTGGAATCACACAAGAGTTAAAGATCTTTAATTTTAAGTGCTTGTTAAGTTTTTCACTGCCTGTTATTTTTAGGTCCATCTTTGCTTTGTATCCACTGTATTGGAGATAGCTTTGCTTTTTAAGACACACTCTGTTGGTAATCTGCTTATGTGGCCGAACCATTTAATTCTTTTTTTCTTGATGAATTCCAGTACTGATGTACACACTTTTTTTCTTGATGTCTTCATTTCTAAACTGGTCTCTTCTTGATCCAGCATTCTGCGTAGATACTTCATCTCTGTCATGGTTAGTTTTCTTCTATCGTTCGATGTCATCGTCCAGGTTTGATACTGATAGCATAGTGTTTGGAGAAATATGTATTGTACAATAATCTTTTAGTGTTCATTGTGACATGTTTGCATTTTAAAATTGGCGCCATTTGTCTATTTGATTTGCTTTGTTGCATATTTGTTGGTTTGCGTTAGTTTTTCTTCCTTTTGCTGAAAAAATGCTCCCTAGGTATGTAAAGTTTGTATTAGGAATAGTTTTCCTCCCTTCTTTAATAATCTATTGCCTCCTTTGTGTATATCTTTTTTCTCTCTCTCTCTCTCTCTGTGTAGATTTATCATTGATTGGATCAACTTGTAGCAGTGCAGAGCCTACACCTTTCAGTGGTCACAGAGCTGCCAGTGACTCTGATATACTCAAGAACTGTGAAGAGGAGGACAGGAACTCCCAGCTGAAGTCTCAGGAACTTTTGCTCAAGTTTGTAAACAAATACTCTCAAGTTACATGTTGTACTATTTTATTTCATTAAGCCATGTTTTTTTGTTACATTGTGAGCCACATCGACGTAGTGACTAGTGCATTGGCCTCCTAAACTGGTGGTCGTCTTCACCATTAGTTTTTTCTCATACTCCCGTTAATTATAACAGGATGAAATTCAGAGAATGGAATGTATTGTGCTGCAGTTTTCACTGTGAGCTGTGGTATCTGCACCTTCGTACAACACGTCCGATTTCAGCATAGCCTTTTTCGGGTTACCTGATTAGCTTCTCCCTCTTCGATCTCCACAAACTCAGCCAGACTTCTTGGTAGTCGTCTGTTTCCGGGACCACCAGGGGACTCGGAGTAGAGTCTTGGTCAGTTTTGTTCTTGCACTGACCCTGACGCTAGCAGTCAGTTATGGGTCGCTGACTGCTACAAGTTCATGAAGCTTGTGTGTAGTCAGTCCCCCGAAGGAGGATGGAGCATCTGGCTAATATGGATTAGTTCAGTGTTGAATATCAGACTAGTGGTCTAGGTTCGTATCTCGACATGAGATTTTTTTTTTCAAACCACCAACAGCTTTCTAGTCAACCCTCGTCTCAATTGAGTCTAGTCTCAATTGAGTACTAGAACATCTCTGGGAAGTGACATATGACCAGCTTGATATTGACTATATCATCCATTATCATCATGTGCGGTTGGTCAAATAATAATATGAACATAACACTGTGTTCTTCTATGTAGGGAATGATATTGACAAAGGTTCTATATTTCTTGTTACATTGAAAACACTTCATCAGTTGAGAATGATTTCTAAATCTTTGCCAAAGCTACTATGTTCAAGCCATTTCCCTTGCCTTCTGAAGATCGTTATTTTGAATCTGGACTGCATTATTTGGTTTACCGGTGCATTTTTTCCTGAGATCCCAAGAATTTGCTGTATCTACAGAGTTTATGCTTTGGGGAATACTCTCAACAGGTCGCTGGAAATTTTTGCGGAGGACAAAATCATATTACAGAATCCGATGAAGTAAATCCTTCACCTTGAAACTTTTAAAGAGAGTTGTACAAGTGGATGTCAACAGTATCATATAAAGCATATTGCTTGCAGGTATTGCCTGTGTGTTGTCAGGGCTCGTAATGGCGTAAAGAATAGTAACACTGCGACCTACAAAACATGTCGTAAGAGGTAAGGGCCTAGGGAAGCTACCCTAATAAATAAAAAGCATAGCAGAAATCAAATGTGCTGACCTACTTGTAGGCGCATAACTGGCACAACATACAATCGCTCTTAGGCTCAGATCACATACAAATCACAAAGAGTGGTTTAACAAGTGGGCGATATGGAGAGTTTGAAGAAGAATACTGCTTGCAGAAACCACTGTAAGAACACATAAATTCTCTGGCTCAGACTATCTGTGATGTGATTATCTATTGGGATCTCATGCTCCTATTGGATCAAAAAACAAGAACAACAAATATCTAATTAGTCAGAATTTCTCAAACACCCACAATTCACACTGATTTATTAATATATTCTATTAATTTATTTAGTAGATCGAGTGTAGATAGACTTGAGAATATATTCTATTAATTTATTTAGTAGATCGAGTGTAGATGGACTTGAGAATATATTCTGTTAATTTATTCAGTAGATCGAGTGTAGATGGACTTGAGAATATATTCTATTAATTTCTTTAGTAGATCGAGTGTAGATGGACTTGAGAATATATTCTATTAATTTATTTAGTAGATCGAGTGTAGATAGACTTGAGAATATATTCTATTAATTTATTTAGTATGTCGAGTGTAGAGGGAGATTAGAAAATATTCTGTTAATTTCTTTAGTAGGTTGAGAATATATTCTGTTAATTTATTTAGTAGATCGAATGTAGATGGAATTGAGAATACATTCCTGATATATATTTTGTTCATTTATTTAGTAGATCGAGTGTAGATGAAATTGAGAATACATTCCTGATATATATTTTGTTCATTTATTTAGTAGATCGAGTGTAGATGAAATTGAGAATACATTCCTGATATATATTTTGTTCATTTATTTAGTAGATCGAGTGTAGATGGAATCGAGAAAAGGAAGACACTCCTGACATCTTCTTCTTCTTACCCAGAATTATCTCAGGCAATAAAAACTGAGCCACCTAGATTGGTGTCCATAATTGGCCATCATACAGTCAAGTAAGTTTCTGTCAAAGTGTGTTGTAAACCATTAGAACTTTAATCTCCATATATTTTCTTTAAAAAATATATATAATTCTAAGTTGGGATATATCGTTGTTCTTTATCAACTGATTATGCCCGCCTGCCCAAGCATGTTCTAGCGCATTGGACTACGGGTGACTAGCCCTTTGTGAGTGCGGGTTCAATTCCACGGGCTGACAGAAAAGCCACAGGTTCCCCAGGTTTACGGTGTTCGTGGCACCGAACCGAAGGGTTACAATGTCCATGGCACCGAGCCGAAGAGCTGAAAGCTCAAGTGCTTCTGGATCGTCCAAAAAAAAATCAACTGATTATCTGAACTAAATTGTATCTATATGTTCTTTAATAAATGTATATTTTATATATCATGTTTATTTGGTTATATAGATTTATACACAGAGACTCAACCACAGAGAGCCACACAGAAAAAAAGTATAATTAGTACATAGTAAGAGGCAGACCACGCAAAAGATGGAGCGATGGCATCAAGAACAGCCTTATAAAAATGAATATCAGCTTACAACGTGCTTTAAAACAAGCACACACAAGATCACGATGTCTCCCCCGCCCCCTTCCCCAACACTTGTGTGATGAAAGCAACATTCTACCAGGGACATGATACTACTTAATGATAAAATTACCTTGTTCGATGTCTGTCATTTTTTATAACTTTCCTTGCTCTTTGTTTACTGTCTTGCAGCTTTGTACAGTTAAGAGAAAGTCTGAAGTTGCAAATAGATTTTCCTGGATACCTGTACAGGTAAGTTTACATATACAATTAAGTACACTTATTCCACTCTCATGCCTTTATAAAACTGTTAAAATTACAATTACTCTAATTGTGTTTGTTTGCGCCATTCTTAATGACCAGTTTAAGCTTCTTCAAACTCTCAATATTGACCACCTATTAAACCACTCTTTGTGATTTGTATATGATCTGAGTCTAGGAACAATTGTATGTTTTGCCAGTTATGTGCCTACAAGTAGGCCAGCACATCCACTTTTGGCTACACTATTTATTTACTAGGGTAGCTTCCTTAGGCCACTACCTCAGTCACCTCTTACGACATACAGTGTAGGTCACGGTGTTACTATTCTTTGCTCCCCAGCAACACACAAGCGATTACTTTTATTGACTGTGTTCATTATTCTTTCACATAACATACATGTATGGTAGAGCAACTTTGTAGCAAATGGTTTTCATATATATAACTTGCACCGTAGATTATCTTCCTTTCACCTATGAAATGCTCCAGAATTGGCACCTGGAATATTAGAAGTATACAGAAGGGCTGGAGGGAGCTGCTGGAGATGGCTAGAAATAAGAAGACTTGGCATGTGATTGTTGAGGGCCTATCCTCCGATATAGGTTAAAAAAGCATGATATATATATATTATAGGACAATTACTAATACATCTGTGTTTCAGTTTGGAATTTCTTCATCACACTCCGGACATATACATAGGTGCTCCGATCTCCTTCGCAATAACTCCAATAGCATCCAGCAACTTCTTCGTCTTCTTTGCGTTCGTCTTTACGACCAATTTTAATCACTCTTTGTGATATGTTTGATCTTTGCCAAGAACGTGTATACGTTGCACATTGGTTTGGTAGGCCCCTAAACGGATAAACTTCTGCACGTTTAGGACACATGCATCCGATTTCAGCCAAACCTCCTTAGTCGCCTCTTACAACATGCGTGGCAGGTAACAGTGGTTCTATTCTTTCACCCCAAGTTTGGGCCCAGGTAACCACTCGGGCGCAGCACGGTTTGAATCTGACCTGATTTTTCCATGTTGTGTAATCAATGCTGTTGGAAAGACACAACAAATCAAAGCTCTTTTTCGGAGAACTAACTGGTCATGGTTTTAAAAAAGCTCCTCTTCATCACTAGGCGATGAGCGTAGAGAGAGTAAAAGGTAGTGGTTCAAATCCAGTGTTTGACAATTGTATTTTCTGTCTCCAGGATCCTCAAGTGCTTGTCTTAATGTTTATTTATTTACCTAGTACAATCTTGTTATATTATTATAATATCAATATTTTATATATATATATAATATGTACTAAATTCATCATCCAGTGAGTGTCCAACGCTTGCATCCAGCATCCCATATTTTCAAATACCAACTGATTTGGATGATTCAGGAACTGGTATACATCTCATTGTTTGTGTTCATGGATTAGATGGTGAGTTGTATTTTCCTAGAGTTTGTCTTCAATTTCCATTTCTGTCTCTTACAGATTATTGTTAATAGTTTATTATATCCATTCTGTTATTCTCTCTATATCACTTCATATGGACCGCATAGAGCACTGCAAGGCACGTAGGAAGCCCTGGTCATCCACTCTGGTACTATCTCCAATCGTCTCGACTTGTCTTGCCCCTGGATACAGATAGTCCTGGAGAAGAGCGTGAGGTTGACAAATAGTGCCATTTTTTCTCACTTTAATCCAAATACACAGCAAGCTACAGTTTTGACAACTACACAACACAAAAATGTCGCATCGTTTCGATGGACGGCTATTATATCACTTCATGTTACTGTACACTTGTGTTACTGTAGTTGTCTGTGTATGTACACTTATGTTACTTTAGTTGTCTGTGTATGTAGACTTATGTTACTTTAGTTGTCTGTGTATGTACACTTATGTTACTTTAGTTGTCTGTGTATGTACACTTGTATTACTTTAGTTGTCTGTGTATGTACACTTATGTTACTTTAGTTGTCTGTGTATGCAGACTTGTTGCTTTAGTTGTCTGTGTATGTACACTTATGTTACTTTAGTTGTCTGTGTATGTACACTTGTGTTACTTTAGTTGTCTGTGTATGTAGACTTGTGTTACTTTAGTTGTCTGTGTATGTAGACTTGTGCTACTTTAGTTGTCTGTGTATGTACACTTATTACTTTAGTTGTCTGTGTATGTACACTTATGTTACTTTAGTTGTCTGTGTATGTAGACTTGTGTTACTTTAGTTGTCTGTGTATGTAGACTAGTGTTACTTTAGTTGTCTGTGTATGTAGATTTGTGTTACTTTAGTTGTCTGTGTATGTACACTAGTGTTACTTTAGTTGTCTGTGTATGTACACTTATGTTACTTTAGTTGTCTGTGTATGTAGACTTGTGTTACTTTAGTTGTCTGTGTATGTAGACTTGTGTTACTTTAGTTGTCTGTGTATGTAGACTAGTGTTACTGTAGTTGTCTGTGTATGTACACTTATGTTACTTTAGTTGTCTGTGTATGTAGACTAGTGTTACTGTAGTTGTCTGTGTATGTACAATTATGTTACTTTAGTTGTCTGAGTTGTCTGCGTCAATAGATATAGACTTGTATTAATTTAGTTGTCTGTGTATATAGACTTCTATTAATTTAGTTGTCTGTGTTCATTATTCTTTCACATAATATCCATATATGGTAGAGCAACTTTGTGGTGGAAGTTAAGCAGATTTCTGCTGATTTTCTCCACTGTATATTGGTTATTAATTCTGATCAAATTTGGTATATTAAAATATTGTTTTGTACATTGAAGCAAACTGCTTTGCAATAAAGTACAGTTTTTCTTTGTTTTCTATTTCAGGTAACAGTGCCGACCTACGGTTAGTGAGAACATACATAGAGATGGCATTGCCAGGATATAGACTGGAATTCTTGATGTCTGAGAGAAACCAGGTTAGTAATACGTACATTTTCTTTTTATTATAGAAAATAAATCATGGGCAGCTAAAAGTTGTGGAGTTGGAGATGGTTTCCATATTGTGAGAGTCATAAGTTTGTCAATTAGAAAGGTTTTCTATCAAAATATCAAGAAGAGAAGACAAACTTTTGCGATGCTCAACAAAACTTGGAAATCAAAAGGACTAAATCTTAGGACAAAACTTAAAATATATGGAAGTAATGTACTGGGAGTGCTATTATACAGTAGTGAATGCTGGAAGAAGTAATGTACTGGGAGTGCTATTATACAGTAGTGAATGCTGGAAAATGACCCAACACATAATACACACATTGGAGACATTTCAGAATAAATGTTTAAGAAGAATCCTGCAAATTTTCTGGCCAAATACCATAACAAATGAGGAACTTTTGAAACGAACAGACTGTGCATCCTTGGAGACCATCATTAAGAGACAAAGATGGAGGTGGTTTGGATATGTATGTCGAATGTCAGTGGGGGCATTGGCTAGGACAGCTCTCAGATGGACAGCGGATGGGAAGAGAAGGCCTGGACTTCCAAAGGAAACATGGAGAAGAACGTGGGAGATGGTTGGTAGAAAGGCAGCAGAACGGCAACAGTTGAAGTCTCTTGTGGAAGCCTTATGTGTCAATTGGGACACAAAGAGGATTATAGATCATACAAGAGTCAGAGAAGATTTTCAGGTGGAAATGTTTCCCATCATGCACAAATCATAGATGAAGGAATTCATATATATACATATGTTTGAGCCTTCAAGGAGACTATTAGTGATGGATATGGAACATTAATAGAATATCCAGACAAAATATGTGTAGAACTGCGAGATGTGTGCAGCAAGTTTTAACTTCTGGGCAGATACCATTGCCACTGAAGCATCACTACACCATCTTACAAACCTATTCCATCATCATCCTGAGAAAACCCAGTATATAGTCATTTTTACTGATTGCAAGCCTAAAATATTTCAAAATGTGAACACTGCATGCTAATCCTTGACAATATCCATCAGTTCATTTGCCATAAAGTTAAACCCTACAGTGAATACCAGGACACAGTGAACAGGGAAATTACAGATAAATCACAAGTACCATCGATTCTTTTGTATGAATGTGAGAGATGGAAAATAAATAAGATAGGGAGAGAGGAATTCAGGGTTGAAGAGGAAGGTAAAGAAAAACATGGACTGATAATATCAAGTATTAATCAGGAAAGGACTTCTCCACACTTGTTTTTTTTAACAGAGCAAAGAGATTTATGAGGGGACATGAGTTGCTGCAGTGGTCTCTGTGGCTAAATGGTTACACTCTTGCCTTGAAGTCTGATGGTCATGGGTTTGTATCTGGACCCCACTGTTGTGTTCATGAGTGCAATTTTTCAGAGATCTCTAGGGTTGTTGCAGGAGTTTGAATACTCTCTTTGTGGAATACTCTCGGCAGATGGTATGCTATTTCTGCAGAAATGGAATGAGCCATATGGGGGTAAAAGCCTGGTGTAATGAAATCGTTCTTTCAGCTTTAAACCCCCCTTGCGGATTTCTTCTTCTTCTTCCGCGTTCTCACTAGATTGGGATTTCGGATTCTCTAACAAAGGCAGCCGTCTGCCTCAGATCTTCAGCCACGCCATACAGTTTGTCTTGGACGCTGGTGTAAGTGGGCCACCTCTTTCTTCTCAGGTCTGCATACTGGGGGCAGTTCTGTAGGATATGTTCTGTTGTCATACTTGCTAAGCCACAGGGGCACAGGTCGTTGGTGCCTATCTTGAATTTGGTGTACAGGTGGTGTCTCATTCTGTTGTGACCCGTCCGAAGGCGAAGTATAGCTGTCTGGTCCCTTCTGGACAGTTGGTAATATCCATCATTCTTGTGTTTTGGGTGTTCTTTATCCCACTTTGCCCTGTAGTGCCCTTTGGCGATGGTTTTGCTTCTTCATAGCTAACCAGTTTGTTATCTTGGGGCATTCCTGCTCCCTCTTTAGCCAGTCTGTCAGCATCTTCATTCCCTTGATCTTGCAGTGTGAGGGTATCCACTGGATTACTACCCTCTCCGATTCATGGGATAACTGGGCTAAGGTTGACCTGAGATCACTTAGTTCTGTGTTCCTTTCAGCTGAGATAGCGGACAATGTGTCAGTCAAGAGCACTATTTTTCCATGTATTTGGTTCATATTTTGTAGTGTCATTTTTGTAGCTGCACTGAGGGCCTCTACCTCAGCCCTGAAATTGGTTGAGAACTTGCCGGTGGCCAGAGCTAAGGTTAGTTCTTCTCCATTTTTAGTCTTCTTGCGGATTTCATTGTTGCGCCCTACAACCTAATGTGTTACCTTCTTTATTATTATTATTATTAACACTCTATGTCTGCTCTCTTGTTAGTAGATTCTATATACTCTCCCCAGCATCTATACAATCTTGATGCAGTTCAAACACGATGGGCAGGACACATGGCTCAAATGCCGGATTGTAGAATACCAAAAAAACTCCTATATGGTGAGCTGCGTGGTGGCAAATGCTCACAGGGTGGTCAAAAAAAACGATTCAAAGACACACTCAAGAACTCTATGAAATCTTTTGGCATGGATGTCAACAACTGGGAGAATGTTGCTCAAGACAGATCATCAGTCTGACGCACACATTTTCAACACGGTTCTTCGGCTTTCCAGGCAGGTAGAACTGCACGGATAGAACAGAAACGTTAAACTAGAAAGACAACAAAGCTCCCTTCAAGTGCAAGTAATCCTTGCCCACATTGGAAAATAACATTTCAAGCCTGTTTTGGGTTCACTAGTCTTCTAGGCACACACAGACAAACATAACACCTCTGCCTTCCCTTGGATGAAAAATGGTGGTGGTCATCACCTTGTGATGGATAGGCATCATATTCTAACAAACTGCTAATTTGTCCACCTCTTGATGTTTCCTTCCAGTTTACAGTGTTGTCTTCCTCTTAGCTAACAAAAGATAAACATAATGAAACTTTGTTTACTTCACAGCAAGACACGTTTGCAGATTTTGATAAAATGACAGACCGACTGGTGGATGAAATTCTGAACTTTCTCGACACATTTGGCTTTCCTATCTCAAGAATAAGGTAACTTCATTTTCAGCATTACAACAGGGTGGTAAGCACTATGTTCTGATATAAGAAACTGATACATAAACCAGGCTGCTAGCAGTTTTCATTTCTCATTCATCCAGAAAAGACTTATGTTTTGTCATAGTTTACATTTAGACCCTGACGCTCATGTCGTGCCGGTGCTCTCAAGAGAAGCAAAGAATAGTACCACTGCGACCTACAATGTATGTCGTAAAAAACGACTGATTTAGGCCCTAGAGCAGCTACCCTAGTAAATAAAAAGCAGCGCAGAAATTGGATGTGCTGACCTACTTGTAGGCGCATAACTGGCACAACATACAATCGCTCTTAGACTCAGATTACATACAAATCACACAGTGTGGTTAACAAGTGGTCGATATGGAGCGTTCAAAGAAGAAGAAAACCCTGAGATATGTGCCTCTCAGCCTGATACGCACATTTTCAACAATACATTTTTGTTTTTAAAAATCAGTTCTATTTTTGTTGCTCGGACATGAAGATGTAAGAGAAAATGAAAGTGCTGATATGCTTGTTGGTATGGCTGTGGTAAAAAAGTGGGTGAGCAATTGATCTGGCTGATATTCTAAATTCCCTAAGGGAGAATGGATGTGTAAATGATTCAAGTAATAGTGGTGAGTCTACAACCCTAACCAGACTGCAAGAATACCAAGTCAGATGTGGTGTAGCTAGACAAGAGCACTATACTAGAAGCCAAAGAAGAATAGCGAACCAATAAAGAACCGGTGTCGTTAGTTGCCACACACTGAGAGACATACTGAGGAGGAGATTGGAGCACTTATGGACTAATTGGTTCAGTGTGCAGTGATGATGATCTGACAACTAAAGTAAACTGTCCTGGACATGCTGGCATTTGCTGCAGTGAGAGGGCAGACAGACTTGCATCAACAGCATTGATTGTCAAGGCATTAAGGTTAGATAAGAGGGATGTTCTTTGGTTTCTTGGCAACCTCCTGTTGAATTAGGACACTAAAACTGATGTTGAATCTATCCAGCAATTTAAGGAGTTTAGAATTATCAGTTAAACAAGTAGGGCAGAGGGAGGAGTATGTTTTTTGTTTTTTTTATCCAGAAGCACTTGAGCTTTCAGCTCTTCGACTCGGTGCCATGGACATCGTAACCCTTCGGTTTGGTGCCACGAACACTGTAAATCTGGAAAACCTGTGGCTTTTCTGCCAGCCCGTGGAGTTTAATCGCACTCACAGGGGCTTTTCACCTGTACAATGCGCAATGAACACGCTGGGAAGGTGGGCAAAGAGGAGTATGTTTAACCATCCAGCCACAGGAATTATCAGTATGCATACCCTTTTGCATCTGTTGGGGAAGACTGAGCACCTATGGGTGTACCCGGAGTACTATGACTATGATTCAGTATGCAGTAACCAATAACTTTTTTATTACTTTTTAATGTCATTGCTTCTTCATATGTAAACTACAAGACCTGGATATCAAGGAGCATTGTCTCATAAATAACATGTCTCGGAAGATGAAATATTTTGGTCACATTAAACGCCACAGAGGTTTGGAGAGAAAGGTAATGGAAGGCATGGTTCCTGGAATATGAGGCAGGGGATGACCAAGACGAAGGTGACAGCAGAACATCAAAGAAACCCTAGAGCAGAGGTGAAGCCAGTGCGTGTTTCCAATCGCAGGGAACTACTGCTGCTTTGTAGTTAGATTGGGGACAATCAAGGACTAGCGGAGCAAACCGTACACAAAAACTGGACGGGCGGCAAACCAAGTTGTCCATAAAAGAGACCGGTTCGCTGGGCAGATGACGCTCATCAGCCCGGGAGGGCAGGCCATCTAAGGGTCACTGCATTAAAAGAAAATAGCAACTTGCTGCCTTGCAGGTTTGGCTGGGGACAGCAAAGGGCTAACGGAGAGCGAACCCAGTAAACGCTGGTTGAAACCGAACACACCACCAAAGGATAAGCACCAGAGCTCCAATTGGTACTGAAGGTTGTGAACATACACCTGTTCTTGGTGTTAGGCTGTTTATATATCACATTAGAAGGATAAAAACGGTCTTAAGAACGATCGCCAGAAGAAAAAAAAGAAACCCTGAACATGATGCTAGAAGAGGCCAGAGAACTTGCAAGGGACAGAGAGCTTTTCAGGCGGGCTGTGATGAATGTGACGTTACGCAAGGGGACATGCTACTACTTGAATGTAAACTTCTGTAAACCATGTGATAATTTTGTACTGTAAATTATTTTGTTCTCAGTTTTGTTGGACATTCTCTTGGAAACATCATAATCAGATCAACCCTTTCAAGACCCAAATTGTCTCACTTGTTGCAAAAGCTCTATACATTTTTATCTCTTTCTGGTCCACATCTTGGAACTCTGTACAACACTAGTGGTTTAGTTAATATGGGTAAGTTATTTTATTGTGAATAATAACAGAGAGTTTAGACCAGCGTTTAACAAAGTGGACAGTACTGCCCCCATGTGGGCGCTGAAGTCTTCCAGGGGCGTAGTGGGTTCAGAAGCATTTTGGGGATTTTTTTTGGTGATTTTGCTATTGAATAATCATTACAAATTTGAATTCTGCATTTTAATTCATCTTATGCCCACCTTGCACGATCCATTTTTTCATCAATTTTCTATTTTATGTTTATAATCATTAAAAAATTGACTATGTATGACATAAATATATATCAATTTTCTTTGTCAAAGTGAAAATAGAGCATGTATATATATAGGGGAGGGCGTTGGCAAACTGTTATAATGGGGACGGGGCGTTACAAAGTTTATGTCTTGCAAAGTGGGCGGTGGGCTGAAAAAGTTTGGGAATCTATGGTTTAGACTTTCATAAACTTTCAATTGAAATACTAGTTCAGAATACAGCAAGTAGATCTCTGTGGCGTAGAGGTTAGATGCTTGTCTCTAGTTCCAAAGGTTTTCATTTCACTCCTTCATGAATCCTTCTGGATATTTCTCCAGAGATCCCTGATTTCAGTGTAGGTGAAATCAAGTTCCTAGTCCTATTGGAGACGAGCGATAAAATGTAGGTCCCGTGTTCAAGTTGAGCATGTACAAGAGCCCTTTGGTAGTTAAAAATTGAGAATAGCGGGCTGTAAAGCCACTGCCTGGGCGAAATTCATTGCTTTTTTTTGCAGGCACCGCATTTCACATGTAGTTTTTTTTTTTCGGCTGACTTTGCTCATTGTCTATGTTTGGCTCTGGTAACACCGACTAGAGGCTGGACATCACAAAGTCTGATGATAAATCCCTATCTGTTTGCTCATTGTCCATGATTGGCTCTAGTAACACAGACTAGAGACTAGACATCACAAAGTTAGACAATACATCTCTATCTGCCCTAAAATGAAAATATGAAACGATAAACGAAATAAATGTGAAAAACTAATTATGCTTTGTATCATGTTAGCATCAGGTAGATTTTGTGACTACTAGATCGTGTTAAGATTGCACTCTAAGATTATATAGTTTATGTTGAACCGGTTGATACTACAAATGAGGAGAAAATTGAAGTTATCAGTTATATGATGACTATCATTATAGCACTCCGAACATGTCCATAGATGCTCCGATCTCCACCTCAGCAAATCCAGCAGCGTCCAGCAACCCAACACGCCAGTTCAATGTTGATTAATCAATCTCTTTGCATATTTAGTATGTCGTTCTTTTCGGGCTGCACCAATATTGACACCCATCTCTTTCAATTTGGTCAGCGAGTGGGAATCACAACCCTGAAACTCCTCTGTTTGGAAAGACTCTCAATCCGTGAAGAATGTCGTTTCGATCCATGCCCTCTGGTATTGTAGCCAAGCCAGCCAATATATCAGCTCGTTCATTACCCCTAACTCCTGCGTGCCCAGGGACAAAATGAAGGTGATTTCTCTTATCATTGTCTGTACCAGTACCTCCACCCAGTTGTGTCTCACCATTCCTGATTCGACTTTACGAATCATGCTCATGGAGTCACTGAGTATGAAAACACGAGAGTAGTTGTGAGATGCCAACCATTTCACTGCCTCCGTAACCGCCCAAACCTCCATTGTCAAACTACTCGTGGTTGTTGCGTAGGCCCCACTGGCCTCTCTTATTATTTTTCCTCCTGAGCGTGCTGAAAAGCCCACGCACAGCGTTGTTGGCGAATGACTGAACCATCAGTGTAAATAACCACATCTGTATTATTGATGATGTCGTTCAAGAGGGCCTCTACCTCCACGTTAATCAGTGATATAATATTTTGTTCGCATATTCAACATATAAAGAGACAAGATAAATTGAGAAGACTTATGGAAGGAGGCATCCTAGCAAAAAGAAGTAGAGGAAGATCACGGAGAAGATGGATTCAGGATGTAACTGATAATTTGAGCATGACTGCTACAGAGGCCAGACATCTGGTCTATGATAGAGAGAAATTCCGTAGGACTGTTAGGGCGGCAAAGTTCTACGTAGGACAAGTTATTTGATGAAGATGAGTTTATATTGAATAATTGTAAGATTTAAATGTGTTTTCACTATAATTATAGGATCTTACGTCGGACCTGTCCCCCATAGTTTGTTTTGTAAGGTTGTTTCTGTTGACTAGATTTCCATTCTCACAGTGCTCAGGCTGGGGCAGTCTTGCAGGATGTCCTCTGGGACGGCTTTGGTGCTCTACAGGTACAGGCAGCCGAGTCCCTGAGACCCATTCATCAATAACCAATATGTGTTTATTATATTCTTTATGTTAAATAATTGTATAATGAATTCATCTTCACCACTTTCTGTAGGAATGTGGTTTATGCAGAAATGGAAGAAGTCTGGTTCCCTCCTGCAACTGTCATTGAAAGACCATGTAGATCCTAGACAGACTTTCCTGTACAGACTCAGTCAGAAACCAGGTCAGACAGATAGTGCATCCTATTGGCATATTATGATGTTGTAATAGATGTAGCAGATTCAGTTCTAGTTCTTTGTTGTATAGAATAGAATTGAGCAAATACTCATATTACTTGCTTATATTCTATGCATCTGTAGCTTAAGCAGTAGTAAGTTTTATTCCCAACCCAAGCGTACCTGGTTCAAACTCTGCTGCAGGCATTTTGGAAGCAAATTCGTTTCCGTGGGATTTTTACGAAAGGTAGAAATAGACCTCATCATTCAGAAAGCAATGGCAAACTACTGAACGTATAAGTGGTGACTAGAAAATCAACGACTCGCTTACTGTGTTTGGTGGCTGTAAAGGATATGTCACGATTTTTGATTTTCATATATTTATGTGTACATTTCACTTCAAGTGCAATGTACAAACGCTCTTGAGCTCAGATCACATACAAATAACAAAGAGTAGTTTAACAAGTGGTTGATATGGAGCGTTCTAAGAAGAAGAAGAATGAGTCTGAAATACAATTATACTAAGAGCAGCCCATACATACACCAACGAAACAAAACATGACTTCATGAACGAAGCTTACAGAGCAAACTATGGAGAACTCTTGAGGAACTCCAGCTGACTTGCAGCTTCATAGAGGCAGCACATCTCATGGTTTAGACGAGCATACAAAACCGAACGCAAAGAAGAAGAAGATACTAAGAGCAAAAACATAAAGCACGGACAGTTTTAAAATAAAACCCATGGTGAACTAAATAAACCTTTCTCCCAAAGGTAATTTATGAAGCACAGAGGACAAGAAAAATAAGAATAAATTCTGCTTCTTCTTCATCTTCTTCTTTGCATTTGGTTTTGTATGCTCATGTAAACCATGAGATGGGTTGCCTCTATGAAGCTGCATAATTCTGCTATTTAAGATGCAGTGAATGAGATGACAGAAGTCAACAAACCAAACCTACACCACCTGAAAGTGGTGACTTTTTTTTAAACAGTACGTATCAATGTAACCTGGCTAAGCAAAAAAGGATTAAAGAGGGATGGCAAAATAACAAAATCTGCAGCACTGAAAACAAATCTGTTAGAGTCAAATGGTGTAGAGGTTAGGTGTTCGCCTCTTGTTCTAAAGGTACTGGTTCGCTCCTCGTGAAGCCACCGGGATATTTTTCCAAAGATCCCTAATCTCAGTGTAGGTGAGATCGATTTCCAAGTTCTATCAGAGACGGACTATAAAACGTAGGTCCCATGTTCAAGTTGAGCAGGTAAAAGAACCCTTGGCAGTTCAAAATCAATAAGAGCAGGCTGGAAAGCTGCTGCCCTGCAAAATTCATTAAAAAAATTGTAAAACTAAACTTCCTACATAATATTTCACCATCTTCTAAATCACACCAGGGGATCCTCACGGTGCTACAGAGTTTATGCACTGTCGCTGAGATCTTCCTGTGTAAGAAAGAGATCGAATCACAATGATTACTCCCCGAAGTGCGATGATGATGGTCCTGTCAATCAATCAACTAATTGTATGCCTGTGGGGTGCCGGACATTTAAGGAAGCAAAGAATAGTACCACTGTGACCTACAAGGCATGTCATAAGAGGCGACTAATGTAGGACCTAGAGAAGCTACCCTAGTAAATAAAAAGCATCACGCATAACTGGCACAATGTACAATCTCTCTTAGGCTCAGATCACATACAAATCACACAGAGTGGTTAACAAGTGGTGATATGTAGCATTTGAAGAAGAAGAGAAGAACTAATTGTAGTCTACTCCACTTAGAATTAGTTATCACTTTTCCTATATTTCAGTATCATTATTTGTGACATTTAATTATAAGATTGGTATATATTTCTATTAGTTTAATCCTTGTTTCAGTGCTTCAAAACTTTAGACATGTCCTGTTGGTTGGTTCTCATCAGGACAGATATGTACCATATCACTGCTCGTATTGAAATCTGCAAGTCAGCACAAAAAGATAGCGCGGTAACAGGTATGTGTGTAGTTTGCTGTCAGATGTGTTGTTTACTGTCAGATGTGCTGTCAGATGTGTTGTTTGCTGTCAGATGTGCTGTTTGCTGTCAGATGTGCTGTGTTGTTTACTGTCAGTTATGCTGTCAGATGTGTTGTTTGCTGTCATATGTGTTGTTTGCTGTCAGATGTGTTGTTTGCTGTCAGATGTGTTGTTTGCTGTCAGATGTGTTGTTTACTGTCAAATGTGTTGTTTACTGTCAAATGTGTTGTTTGCCTGCTCTATCCTACAGTTCCCTGTTTGTGATCCTGTCATACCATCGCAGATGGAGTATCCTCTGCAGGCATCTATTGATGAATATCTGCAACTTTTAGTGTTACCTTTATTGTACTCCATGTTAATTAAATTACATGATATCATACTTTATTACTTTTTTCTTTATATCCATTGCAAAATATCTCAGTGTCTGTCATTCCTTTTTTTTTTTCTTTGCAGGTGTTGTGTACAGAGAGATGGTTCAGAATATTCTGGAGCCAATCATCCAATCTCCCCAATGCACGCTCATTCGCTACGATGTTTTCCACTCACTTCCATCCACCGCCAACACAATGATTGGGAGAGCAGCTCATATTGCAGTACTAGATTCTGAAATTTTTATTGAAAAGTTTCTCACAGTCACTGGCCTTAAATATTTTCAGTGATAAATTAATCCCTCATTAGCTGACTTGACCTCCAATACTTGTTGTGAACCTAATCTTTTTATCTTAGTACTTGTGTCTTATTGTACTGGGTTTGACATATATAGTGAGTTTATCTTTAAATATCGTTGTTGCATTATTTCATTCACATCTGTCCCAATTTCAACATTCACTCAGTATTGTATGTTTAATATTTCAACATTTACCTCAGTACTTGGTATGGTTTGATATTTCAATTTCACTTTCAGCACTTGTAGGATCTTCAATATTTGCTCAGTACTTGGTATGGGTTTAATATTTCAACATTTCACCTCCAGTACTTGGTATGAGTTTAATATTTCAACATTTCACCTCCAGTACTTGGTATGAGTTTAATATTTCACCAGTACTTGTATGAGTTTAATATTTCACTCCAGTACTTGGTATGAGTTTAATATTTCAACTTCACTCCAGTACTTGGTATGAGTTTAATATTTCAACATTTCACCTCCAGTACTTGGTATGGGTTTAATATTTCAACATTTCACCTCCAGTACTTGGTATGGGTTTAATATTTCAACATTTGGTCTCCAGCACTTGGTATGGGTTTAATATTTCAACATTTGGTCTCCAGTACTTGGTATGTGTTTAATATTTCAACATTTGGTCTCCAGTACTTGGTATGGGTTTAATATTTCAACATTTCACCTCCAGTACTTGGTATGAGTTTAATATTTCAACATTTGGTCTCCAGTACTTGGTATGAGTTTAATATTTCAACATTTGGTCTCCAGTACTTGGTATGGGTTTAATATTTCAACATTTGGTCTCCAGTACTTGGTATGAGTTTAATATTTCAACATTTGGTCTCCAGTACTTGGTATGGGTTTAATATTTCAACATTTGGTCTCCAGTACTTGGTATGGGTTTAATATTTCAACATCTGGTCTCCAGTACTTGGTATGGGTTTAATATTTCAACTATCTGGTCTCCAGTACTTGGTATGTGTTTAATATTTCAACATCTGGTCTCCAGTACTTGGTATGAGTTTAATATTTCAACATTTGGTCTCCAGTACTTGGTATGAGTTTAATATTTCAACATTTTCACCAGTACTTGGTATGGTTTAATATTTCAACATCTGGTCTCCAGTACTTGGTATGGGTTTAATATTTCAACATCTGGTCTCCAGTACTTGGTATGAGTTTAATATTTCAACATCTGGTCTCCAGTACTTGGTATGTGTTTAATATTTCAACTATCTGGTCTCCAGTACTTGGTATGGGTTTAATATTTCAGCATTTGGTCTCAGTACTTGTTGTTTAATATTTCAACTATCTGGTCTCCAGTACTTGGTATGGGTTTAATATTTCAGCATTTAGTCTCCAGTACTTGGTATGAGTTTAATATTTCAACATTTGGTCTCCAGTACTTGGTATGAGTTTAATATTTCAACATTTGGTCTCCAGTACTTGGTATGAGTTTAATATTTCAACATTTGGTCTCCAGTACTTGGTATGGGTTTAATATTTCAACATTTCACCTCCAGTACTTGGTATGAGTTTAATTTCAACTATTTGGCCTCAGTACTTGGTATGGGTTTAATATTTCAACTTTTGGGTTCCAGTATGGATGTTCTTTTTCCATTTGATCTGCTGGTACAGTTAATTTTCAATATTTGGTCTCAGTACTTGGTATGTCAATATTTCAACTCAGGCTAAGACTTGGCTATGGTTTTAATATTTCAACAAATATCTGGCTCCAGATGGTATGATGAACTATTTCAACTGTATCCATTACTTGGAAGAGAATATTTCAACATGTGGTTCTCATTTACTTGGTATGATGTTTAATATTTAACATTTGGTCTCAGTACGATGGGTTAAATTTCCATTTGGTCCATGGTAGGTTGGTTGCGTTTAATGTTCAACATCTACTTCAGTATTGGATGGAGGTTAAATTTCAACATTTGCCTCCATTACTTCTGGGATTTAATATTGGCATGTTGATCTGACTCTCAGTACTGGATGTTTAATATCCATCGGTCTCGTATGAGTGGATGTGTCTTAAAGTTTCAACTCACTATCTGGTCTCCGTACTTGGCATGGGTCTGTAATAGTTCGACACTTGTCACCCATTTGGATTGAAGTTGATATTAATTTCGGTCCTCCAGACTTGTTATGGGTCTAATGATGTTGAACATTTGGTTTGTACTTGTTGAGTTTAATATTTCGAACAGATTATCAGCTCCAGACACTTGTATGCATATTTCAATCTGTTGGCAGACTGGCTATGGTTTGCCAGTGCAATGACGTCAGTTTAGTAACCAAAACAATAGATTAATATTTCAACATTTCACTCCAGCACTTGGTATGAGTTTAATCTTCAATGATTTGGTCTCCAGTACTTGGTATAAGTTTAATATTTCAACATTTCACCTCCAATACATGATATCTGTTTAATCAGTGGCAGCTCGTCATTAAGGGCCAGTGGGGCCGGGCCCCACCAAAAATAATGTATAACGGATATTTATTATTTTACAAATTAAAATATAGCTACCAAAACCATGATTTGTCCGGAAAATGTGTCTGGTCCCACCAACAAAAATGATCACGAGGCGCCACTGGGTTTAATCTTCAACTATTTAACCTCCAGTACTTGGTATGGGTTTAATCTTCAACTATTTAACCTCCAGTACTTGGTATGGGTTTAATCTTCAACTATTTAACCTCTAGTACTTGATATGGGTTTAATCTTCAACTATTTAACCTCTAGTACTTGATATGGGTTTAATCTTCAACTATTTAACCTCTAGTACTTGGTATGGGTTTAATAACTATTTAACCTCTAGTACTTGGTATGGGTTTAATAACTAATTAACCTCTAGTACTTGCAGTGAGGTTTAGTTTACAATAGTTACAGCAAGTATTACATTCATTTTCTGCATTTAACCTTTCAACATTTATATTGAGTTTAATCGAATACTAATGTGGTTGACCACACCCCCACGTTTTTGCATTTAGTGTCATTTATTTGGTTGTACAACAAATTCTTGCACTAGTTTTCATCTAGCTGATTTACCTCCCAATTCTTTCATTAGGTTTCATCTAATTGGTTTATCCTCCAGTACTTTCATTAGGTTTCATCTAATTGGTTTATCCTCCAGTACTTTCATTAGGTTTCATCTAATTAGTTTGTCCTCTAGTACTTGCATTAGGTTTCATCTAATTGGTTTGTCCTCCAGTACTTGCATTAGGTTTCACAAATATTTGTCCCAAATTTGTCTGGTCCTCACTCAAATAATGTCCCAGTACGCCACTGGGTTTAATCTTCAACTATTTAACCTCAGTACTTGGTATGGGTTTATCTCAACTATTTCCTCCAGTACTTGGTATGGTTTAATCTAACTATTTAACCTCCAGTACTTGATATGGGTTTAATCTCAACTATTTAACCTCTAGTACTTGATATGGTTTAATCTAATTATTTACCTCTAGTACTTGATATGGGTTTAATCTTCAACTTTTTTAACCTCTAGTACTTGATATGGGTTTAATCTTCAATTATTTAACCTCTAGTACTTGATGGGTTTATAATATTTACTCTCTAGTACTTGCATTGGGTTTAATAACTAATTAACTCCTCAGTACTTGCAGTAGGTTTAGTTCAATTTGTTAAGTCAATATTACATTCTTTCTGCATTTAACTTTCAACATTTATATTGAGTTTACCTCTATACTAATGTGGTTGCTCACTCCATAGTTTGTCTTAGTATTGCATTAGTTTCATCTAATTAGTTTGTCCTCATCTTGCATTAGGTTTCATCTAATTGTTTTCCTCTAGTACTTTCATTAGGTTTCATCTAATTAGTTTGTCCTCTAGTACTTGCATTAGGTTTCATCTAATTGGTTTGTCCTCCAGTACTTGCATTAGGTTTCATCTAATTAGTTTGTCCTCTAGTACTTGCATTAGGTTTCATCTAATTGGTTTGTCCTCCAGTACTTGCATTAGGTTTCATCTAATTGGTTTGTCCTCTCAGTACTTTGCATTAGGTTTCATCTAATTAGTTTGTCCTCAGTACTTGCATTGGTTTCATCTAATTAGTTTTCCTGTCTTAGGGTTTGCAGTTTCACTAATTAGTTTGTCCTCCAGTACTTGCATTGGGTTTCATCTAATTAGTTTGTCCTCTAGTACTTGCATTGGGTTTCATCTAATTAGTTTGTCCTCTAGTACTTGCATTAGATTTCATCTATTTATTTTGCTGGTCTTTACAGAGACGGTTTTGAAGAAAGACAGTTAACCTAGCGAGTCACAGTAACCATCAGTGATATATACCTTATAGATGGGGACTACAGTAAAAATATATAGAATGGTCTAAACAATAATAACAAAGTACTTAGTTTTACAAAACAAGACAATCAGACGTTTGACAAATGCCTTTCAAGCAAACGATAAACCACTAATGCAATATGTAAAAAGATATAACGTCAAATCAAAAATGCAGAATACACAATGCAAGAATCATACATAAATCAACCGTGCTATATCTTTGTTCAAGTTTATATGTAGTGTTCTGAGTTATCCGTCAGGTTTGTTGTATCGTTTTGCTTGATAAAGGCCTTTTGGTCGAAACATTGCTCTGTATTGTCATTGTTTTTGTATTTTGTAAAACTACAGTACTTTGTTATTACGTGTTTCGCTATATATACCCATATGACATCTGTGGGGAGAGACTGAGCACCTATGGTCTGCCCAGAGTGCAATGACATCAGTTTAGTAACCAATAATTAATTATGGAGGCTATCTTTATTTGTATATTTTAAAACTCCAAACTTTATTGAATTCAGTTGAATATTTGAGAAAGATCACATCATGTGTATTTCATTGTTTTAAATGTAATTTCGGTTAGTGTAACTTCCAATATGTTAGTTAAAAATTATATTAATTATTTATCTTGATGATTTTGTGTATGCTCACCTTAGAGTTTGTAACACTCAGAGTCGGCAACACTCATCAAATTAAATCCCATCTTTATGGAGTTTACCTCACAAATAGAGGGGTCTCTGGGGCTAAGTGGTTAAGACTTTGTCTTGTGTTCTTAAGGTCATGGGTTCGAATCTGGGCTGTGCCGTTCTGTTCACAAATACATTTTATTCCAGAGACTCTAAGATTGTTGTCGGAGCAATGGAGTTTGTGCTTTGTGCAATACTTAATACTCTTGGCAGGTGGCATGCAACTTCTGTGGAGATAGAATGATGTATATGGGACAATTGTGTGCGGATAGATGATGTATGGGAAATTGGTGTTGCGGTCAAGGGAGCAAATAAGTAACACTGCGACCTACAAATCATGTCGTAAGAGGCAACTGGGGTAGGTGCCTTGAGAAGCTATCCTAGTAAATAAAAAGTATAGCATAACTAGCACAATGTACAATTGCCTTAGGTTCTGACACATACAATCACAAAAGAGTGCTTAAGAAGTGGCCGATGTGGAGCTTCAAGTAGAAGATACGGGAAAACCCTGTGCAGTGAAGTTAAATCCTTCAACTTTAGACCTAAAATAATAAATGTGTAACAAAACTAACTGCTATGGACAATGAGACTATAGTGAGAGTATCTACATCATAAGCGGGTGGTGTCTATTCAGATTTTAAGCCTCCTTGGTCTAACCTAGATATGTTATTCAGGACATGTTCAGGTCATCGGTTATGCTAGATCAGCATTTCCCAAACTAGGGTCTGCAGACCTTGGGAGACCCAGGGGTCCGCGAGGTACTCACAGGGTTCCTCAGCGCTTGAAGAAATATTATGATCTTTAACATTTCAAACAGAAAAATAAATGTTTTTAAAAATGGTAAACTAGTTCCTCTGCGAAATCAAAGGACCCAGACCGGAATCTAAATTCTGACAAGACAAATGAAAGGTCATTTGAAGTTTTCCACAGTCTGAGAACATTGTTTACTATTGTAACACAAAGATGATTCATTCCTGTCCTATATATAGAAACTTTTTGAGTTCGGCAGAAAGATGTATTTAAAAGGGGCGTGGTAATGCAAAGTTTGAGAACCGCTGTTCTAAATCATCATGTAGTGGATGCCATCACACTGCAACATTAGGGAAAATGAAATAGCTGATATTCTGACCAAAGAATATTTATAGTGTTTTAATACAACTTTTCACATTTGACCACAAATTATTTATAGTTTAGATATCATGTACTTCTATTTTCTTCAGCCTTCTTTCTTTTGGGGAATGTGTGTGCAGGTTGCATACTGTGCACTATAGCACACCATCCACAATTTTGTGCATTTGTTTACATGATTGCTAGTCACCAAGTCCGATAACTTTTTTCTTTCTTATAATGTGAACCTATAGTTGGGGAATATAATTTGAAGTTTGTGGTTTTGTTGAATATTCATCATCATCATCATCACCAGGTGCCGTATCGGCTGGCGTAGGCGATCATGGCTATCCATAAATCTCTGTCGTTGGTGTTTGCTATCATCTCAGATGTTGACGCTCTACCTTGCCATGAAGTCAGACTATCCAAACAATTTTCTTTCTGTCTTCCTCTGTCTCGCCTACCCTCGATTTTACCGGTTGTCACAATGAGCTCTAAACCTCCCTTCCTCATCACGTCCGTATTGACTGATTATTCACCGGACAAAAATAACATGTTAAAAGACTTATCCTAATAACAAGCATATCGTAATGCTCATTATGATCGAATAGCTTGTCCTGAGCAGAACTTTGCCACTCTAACAGTCCTTCTGAATTTATCTCTTGCATAGGTCAGATGTCCTATCCCGCCTCTGCAGCCATAATGCTCAAATCATCAGTTACATCATGAATCCATCTTCACTGTTGTCTTCCTCTTCTCCTCTTTGCAGGGATGCTTCCTTCCGGAATAGTTTTTTCCAACCTTTGTGTCTCTTTATATGTACAGAAAAGTTACTGCTACCTGGTTGCAACTGTGATGCAAATGTTGCACACCATATATATATATATATAATGATGTATAATGAATTATGTGGGCGACTGTGGTTTAGTGATAGTGAGTTCAATCACAACCCAAGAGTACTTGGTTCAAACTCTGCGATGGGCAGTTTCAAGCAAATTTTTCCCATGGATTTTTACGAATGTTAAAAATAGACCCCCACCATTCAGAAATCAATGGCAAATTATTGAACATGTAAGGGTGCATGGAAATTCAATGACTCGTTACTGTGGTTTATGGTTTTCATTTTCATAATTAATTTTATATATATATATATATAGTCACATGCAATGTATTGTCGCATAAGAAATAATATGTTTTGAAATATCGGGGTGAGATGACATATTTTGTGACATTTATATCAGGACACATAACTGACATATATTTTGTTTCATATATTTTATACTTATTTTTGCAATATTTTTTTGGGAGTTTGTGTTCTTGTTCTTACAAATGCAAACTACACCAAGTATTTCTTTACCAGTATAGAGCCCAGAACTTGACAATAGCTGTGACATTTTTGAAAGAATTTACTGTGATTAAAATTTCATGTGTTTCTTTATATTTCTGTAAATTTTAATTTTGTCAAATTTGGTAGTCCCTCTCATCAAGACTAGAGAAATATTTTGGTATCCTGCATTTTTTTTTGCATTTCCATTGACCACAGTCACTTTCATGTTAAAAATGTCTCATTCATCAGATTGGAGTGTGCATTCTCTCTCTCTCTTTCTCTCGATCACCCGACTGATGTACCAGATTTCCTATAAATGCTTTGGAAATCTGATTCATGCAGCCTTAGTATGGGTGGGTTTCAGTACATCTTCAGCACTATATGGAGCTTTGGTCCTTCTGCGATGTGTTCGGTTTTAGCCAGCATTTACTGGGTTCGCTCTCCGTCAGCCTTTGGCTGTCCCCGCCGACCTGCAAGGCAGCAAGTGAGTCTTCAGTCTTTTCTTCTTTTCTCTCTTTGCCTTCCGCAGACGTGCATAAGCCTCCCAACAACTCATCTCCAAGTTTTCCGCCTAAAGTCTTAAGCTATTCTCCCTGCGCCTCCTCTCCAGCCATCTATTTATATATATTTTTATACCTGAATCGCTTCCGCCCAAAATCTAGATCCCAAGTACTTTCTGCTCTATTTCAGCATTTCACAGGCGGTTCTGAGAGCAAGATACCCATTTTGTATACTACCAGCCGGCCCATTTCACAAAGTGTGGTCAATAATCCAATAACAGCATACTTTTTTAACCTTGTTCAGCCCACTGAAATAAATTCAGATTCACCAGGTACTCCATGTCCTGCAAAATTTAGTGACCCCTAATCATAGTACAATCTTATTCCTCATCTCTTGGAGACACCAGTAGAAAATATATTGAAATTTATGGTAATGTTTAGTTTTCATGTTTCTGACCCACAGTAGAACTGCTTTAACATTAGAGTTAAATATCCAATTTTTGTTCTAGATTTGATTTCTTTAGACTTCCAAATGTTTCCAGTGCAATGAAAGTCCTCTGCCTTCTGTATTCTTATTTTAACATCTCTATCTGTTCCACCTCTTTGTCTATGTTGCTGCCCAAATATGTGTATGATTCTACCTCTTGAAGTGGGATTTCCAGGAAGATCGAGTTGTCGCTTGTTTGGTTAATTCTCAATATCTTTGTCTTTCCCTTATGAATATTCAGCCCTAGTTGCTGGGACCTTTGATTCAATGTGTTTAGCTTATCCTGCATCTGAAGTCTTCAGTCTAGAAGGTAAAAATGTCATAAACATGTTTACATCATTATCAAGTAGCATGTCCGTTACAGAACGTCACTTTCATCACAGCCTGCCTGAAAAACTCTCTATCTCTAACAAGTTCTCCTGCTTTTTCTAATGTCATGTTCAAGGTTTCTTAAATGTCCTGCTGCCACCTTCAT
The DNA here is from genome assembly GCA_020796225.1 of Arion vulgaris. NCBI lineage: Eukaryota > Metazoa > Mollusca > Gastropoda > Stylommatophora > Arionidae > Arion > Arion vulgaris. The sequence continues at coordinate 43,859,643 of CM036763.1, forward strand.
CTTTGTCTTCCCCTGCCTCTACCCCCAGGAACCATCAATGAATTATATATATAATTATTATATATACCATGAAAATCAGCTGAATACCAAGCCAAGCAAACATACAAATAGATAACACCAGAGTAAAGCAAGTTTCTGAATTCAAATATTTAGGCAGCATTTTCACAGAGGAGGGAAAAAATTTGATAGAAAAATAGAGACAAGATACCAAAATCAAATGCAGTGACCTACCAGCCGGCACCATTACTACAACACCCAAAGATCAAGATGGAAATGAAAAGACAGATGATAATTCCAATAACAGCATACTATAAAAAGAGATCAGGTGCTAGAGCCAAGGGAAGACCAGGAAAAAGATGAATAGACAATATCAAGACCACACTAAATAAATTCAGATATAACACAACAAGGGTGACTCATCTGGCCCTGGAACGCAAATTTAAGCTCCACGCTACGCTTAACCGCAAGAGTGGACAACCAATTCCATCATCTACTTGGGGAAAAACAGTAGACAATATATATTGTAAAATTTAGAATGGTAATGTTTATATAAATTGACATAGGTCAAAAACACACAATTTAAAACACCCTTTCAAACATATCTATTAGAAATATCATTTTCAGTATAAATTGTTGACTTTTAGTTCGCAACATGCTAACAAAAATGTTACTATTGCAAAATCCAGCTGTTTTTCTATTCTTCTTCTTGCGTTCATCTGCTGTGAATTCAAGTGTAGTCAGAGCATCTGGTATGACGCTTCCGACTGATTTTTGCGTGAATGCCTGTTTTCCTTATTATCAGTGCCATAGCCTTACAGGCTTGCCTTCTCCGACTTCAGAGGAGTTTTACTATTCAATAGAGAAGTTTGTCAGATCCAGTTTTCTATTCAATAGAGATTCTGTCAAATCCAGTTTTCTATTCAATAGAGATTCTGTCAGATCCAGTTTTCTATTCAATAGAGATTCTGTCAAATCTAGCTGTTTTTCTATTCAATAGAGATTCTGTCAGATCTAATTATTTTCTATTCAATAGAGATTCTGTCAGATCCAGTTTTCTATTCAATAGAGATTCTGTCAAATCTAGCTGTTTTTCTATTCAAGAGATTCTGTCAGATCTAATTGTTTTCTATTCAATAGAGATTCTGTCAGATCTAGCTGTTTTCTATTCAATAGAGATTCTGTCAGATCTAGCTGTTTTTCTATTCAATAGAGATTCTGTCAGATCTAGCTGTTTTCTATTCAATAGAGATTCTGTCAGATCTAGCTGTTTTTCTATACAATAGAGATTCTGTCAGAGCTAGCTGTTTTCTATTCAATAGAGATTCTGTCAGATCCAGTTTTCTATTCAATAGAGATTCTGTCAGATCCAGTTTTCTATTCAATAGAGATTCTGTCAAATCTAGCTGTTTTTCTATTCAATAGAGATTCTGTCAGATCTAATTGTTTTCTATTCAATAGAGATTCTGTCAGATCCAGTTTTCTATTCAATAGAGATTCTTCAAAATCCAGCTGTTTTCTATTCTTCAAGTATCTGCTGTGATTCAGTTATCAGCATCTGGTATGAGCTTCTTGATTTAGCATGTTTTTCTTATTTTCAAGTAGAGTTCTGTCCGATCTAGAGTTTTCTATTCAATAGAGAATTTGTCAGATCCAGTTTTCTATTCAATAGAGATTCTGTCAGATCCAGTTTTCTATTCAATAGAGATTCTGTCAAATCTAGCTGTTTTCTATTCAATAGAGATTCTGTCAGATCTAATTGTTTTCTATTCAATAGAGATTCTGTCAGATCTAATTGTTTTCTATTCAATAGAGATTCTGTCAGATCCAGTTTTCTATTCAATAGAGATTCAGTCAAATCTAGCTGTTTTCTATTCAATAGAGATTCTGTCAGATCTATCTGTTTTCTATTCAATAGAGATTCTGTCAGATCTAGCTGTTTTTATTCAATACAGATTCTGTCAGATCTAATCTGTTTTCTATACAATAGAGATTCTGTCAGATCCAGTTTTCTATTCAATAGAGATTCTGTCAGATCCAGTTTTCTATTCAATAGAGATTCTGTCAGATTCAGTTTTCTATTCAATAGAGATTCTGTCAGATCACTGTTTTCTATTCAATAGAGATTCTGTCAGATCTAATTGTTTTCTATTCAATAGAGATTCTGTCAGATCCAGTTTTCTATTCAATAGAGATTCTGTCAAATCTAGCTGTTTTTCTATTCAATAGAGATTCTGTCAGATCTAGCTGTTTTCTATTCAATAAGAGATTTGTTTTCGAGATTCTAATTGCTGTTTTCTATTCAATAGAAATTCTGTCAGATCACGTTTTCTATTCAATAGAGATTCTGTCAGATCTAATTTGTTTTCGATCATTTTCTATCAATAGAACATTCTGTCTTGCCAAAACTGGATCTTCAGTTTTCTATTCACAATATTCTGTGAAGATTCTAATTGTTTTCTATTCAATAGACTATTATAGACATAATAACAACCCAAAATCCAGTGTTTCTCTCCTAACAAAGATTTTCTTAATCTCATCTATTGTCTGTTCAATAGATATTATTTCAAAAACACATTTTTCTTTTTGATAACAATTTTATAAAACTCTGTTGTTCTTTATTCAACAATTGTTCTGTACAAATCTGCTGTTTGTTATTCTACAGAAATGATATTTCAGTTGATCCCTAGTTTGTTATGTATATCAGTTCCATTTATAATACTATTAAACATTGTGTTATTGTGCTATGTACATTTTTGCTTGACAACATTGTTTTAAGTAAACTGCTGCTTCTATGTTCAGTATTCATTAAATTATCTTGTGATTCAGATGAGGGGAAAATGTGATTCAGGTGAGGGATAAGTGTGATTCAGGTGTGAAGGGTAAATGTGAGTATCTACAAGATGATTAAATCTAACGTAACAGAGATGGTTGCCCGAGTGATTACCATGGCTCAAATTAGGGGTGTAAAGAAAAGAACTACTGTTACCTACCATGCATGCCATAAGAGGCGAATAAGGAGGTTTGGTGTTGGGCTAGTTACCTCACCCGTTAAAAACAGATAGCTACAGAAACCATAAGCGGGGAAAATCATTGCTCGCCACCTGAGGAAGAAGGAGGACCCCCGCAAGATAAGGGAACACCTGGAGGTGGGAGTTGGAACAGAGTGCAAGAAAATGGGTAGAGTGTGGAGAGTTCTAGAAAAGATGGCCTTGGATAGGAGAGCTTGGAAGACCCTGGTTGTGGACCTATGCCTCCCTGATGGTGAAGAACAGCAGCCTCCCTGAGGGTGAAGAAGAACAGAAATGGTGTCACAACATCAAAGCATCTTAGTATGTGTAGTCAGCAAAGAAACATAAAGAGACAATAAAGGCGATAATGTGTTCTTAACAAAGTAAGCTGCTCGCGTGCCTAGCGTGTTCATAGCGCGTTGGACTACAGGTGACAAGTCCTCTGTATGTGCGGGTTCAACTCTGCGGACTGGCAGAAAAGCTACAGGTTCCCCAGATTTACGGTGTTCGTGGCACCGAAACGAAGGGTTACGATGTCCATGACACCGAGCCAAGAGCTTTCAGCTCAAGTGCTTCTGGATCGGAAAAAAAAAAGTAAGCTAGAGAAACTATGTTAGATTGAAGATGATTGTGTATCTGTTCTCAGCAGAGAAACATACAGGGGGCAAATGATTGAAGATTTCAATATTGAATATATGTTCTTAGGACTAACTACACCTGAATTCATACCGGCAACATAAGAAGAAAACTACAATATGAGATTACCTTTTTTTTACTTTTCTTAACACATTGATAAACACCATGTGGGCGAACTAATTTTTGTTTACTTTCTCACTCCGCAAGTGTCTGTCTTTTCTTTTGTCCTCTGCATTTTTGCCGTTAGGCGTAGCAGGTTTAACTGATGATCGATTTCTGAGATAGTGCACGCTCGGTCACTTGATATGCTATAGTATTGTAAAGTTTAAAGATGTCTGTAACCCCATCAATCCATTTTTTCTTGTTCTGCCCCTTCCTCTTTATGATTCAATTTTCAGGTTGTATGCTCTTGCAACTGGTGTATCCGCAGGTGTCTGTACAAATTAAAATCAGTATTTTTCTTATTTTTAACCAAAAATATTTTGGATGACAGATAATTTTGTAGACGTATGAAAATACATTTGTCACACACAAGCAGAATATGAAGGAATAAATTAAGGATTGGCAATCATCAGAATGTTTTAACATAAATTTAACTAATTGGATAAGGAAACAAATCATGGCACATGGCCAAATGGGACATACAAACAGACGCATGCTGCTGCATTTGGTAGTTAATGTGTTAATGCTTCATTTAATAACCATTAACTGCTTACACAGTGTCAGCATGAGAAAATGAGCACTATCATCCAAAAGAGACGATGGAGATAGATTGGATGTGTGATACGCACAGAGAGAATTTCTGTCGCGAAAACTCCACTGATGTGAACACCAGAGGGTAGGTGGAAACGTGGAAGACCTAAACCACCTGGAGGAGAGAGCTCCTCCTTCTTCTTCTTCTTTGCGTTCGTTCTTTATGACCAATTTTAATCACTCTTGTGATATGTTTGATCTGTGCCAAGAACGTGTATACGTTGTACATTGGTTTGGTAGGCCCCTAAACGCATAGACTTCTACACGTTTAGGACATGTGCATCCGATTTCAGCCAAACCTCCTTAGTCACCTCTTACGACATGCGTGGCAGGTAACAGTGGTTCTATTCTTTACACCCCAAATTTGGGCCCCGGTAACAACTCGGCGGGAGGAGAGAGCAACAACAGAACGAGAGCTGAAAAAAATGAATCCTAGCTGGAATATAATACAGAAAACGGCCGAGAAAAGTGGGTACATTTGTTGCAGCCTCTGCCGGGGCCTCATGAGGAGATAGGAATTGTAATACTGCGACCTACAAGGCATGTCAGTCGTAAGGGGCCTAGGAAAACTACCCTAGTAAATAAAAAGTCGCAGAAATCGGATGGGCTGGCTTACTTGTAGGCACATAACTGGCATAACATACAATCGCTCTTAGGCTCAGATCACATACACACCACAAAGAGTGGTTAACAAGTGGTCTATGTGGAGCATTCAAAAAAGAAGTTGCTGCCCTAAGCACCAAGAGTGTCACATGCTAAAGAGAGTGAGTTTATTTTAAGTTTTACATCATCATTATTCCTGTATGATTCTTTGCACGACACTGGGCAACAACCCGGTAGCAGTGTGATGACAAAAGAAGAAGAAAAAGAAGATTCTTTGTTGATGATGTCATACCTGTAAGGACTTTTGATATTTTATTGTTGAATTTTGATGTTGGATTCTTTTGTTACCATCTTAAACACATCTATAATGTATTAATCTCTGAGACCACAAATAGTCTAGATTTCTTAGAAAAGGGTCTAAAGGTCATTGAACCAGGTTTTACCCCATATGGCTCCTTGGTTACCCTATCCTGTCTGCAGAAATGGTACACCACCATCTGTCCAGGGTGTTGCACAAAGCACAATATCTGTAGCTCCAGCAATAATCCTAGGGATCTCATGAAAATGTTCACGTGTGACTCAGTCCGGATTCAAACCTACAACCTTGATAAGTACAGACAAACTTCTTAACCACTTTGCTGTACAATTTTTTTAAACTGTTGTTACTACTGCCTGTAGTACCACTTTTGAGAGCGGCGTAAGACAGGTGGCGTAGGACAGGTGGCGTAGGACAGGTGGGGAGAGAGCCTGAGGAATTTAATGACTGCATGGCTAGTGCATTCGCCAGAAGCTGTTCAGGTTAGGATTTTTCATTTATGTCCACAACAGAAAAAAGTTGCCGGTCCCCCATAGTTTGTCTTGTAGGGTTGTTTCTGTTGGCTAGATCTCCATTCTCACACTGCTCAGGCTGGGGCAGGATACGCTCTGGGGACTGCTTAGGTGCTCCACAGGTGCAGCTCAACAAACAAATCTTAATGCCTTACAAGCTTTTGAGATTTAGAGTGGGGAAAAAAATGTGTTCAGAATTAGAATAGAGGTAAAAAATTGTAATGTGATAAACCTGTATAATTTTCAAAGCATATTTGTAGCTAGCTTAAACTATTGTGTACTTTATTTTTCTTATAATTTATGTATACAGTATTCTTGCTTGTTTGAAATTTATTGTAAAATTTTTTTTTAAAGGAATTATCAAGAAGGAAAAAAAAGGGTCAACTGAAACCATTTTTATAAATATGAATTTTGTTCAGTAATTGTTCATTGCAGTATGTGTGTGATATGTGAGTGTATGTACATGTATACCAATGCTGTCTAACATTTGTATATATTGGGTGTTCAAGATAAATGTAGCCCGGTCAAAGGAACCAATATGTGACAATTGCAATAACAATAATACTAAAAATAATAATAAAGTAATATTAATATTAGAATTTAAAAAATAATAACCAACGAAAATATAATACTGATTAAATGTTTAATTTTAAAATATATTTTTGTGAAAAAACTGGAAAATACTGTTATCCAGAAATAATTTCTTCTCTTGAAACTCTTAATCAGCGTTAAAGCCAACGTAGTAAAATAGAGCACATGCGGTACCGCTGGAAAAAGTTAATGTATATACATTTTTTTACCGATCCAGAAGCACTTGAGTTTCAGCTCTTCGCTCGGTGCCATAGACATCGTAACCCTTCGGTTCGGTGCCACGGACACTGAATCTGGTGAACCTGTGGCTTTTCTGTCAGCCCGCGGAATTGAACCCGCACTCACAGGAAGCTTGTCACCCGTAGTCCAACGCGCTACGAACATGCTGGGCAGACATGCAATGTATATACATAAAGAAGTTATGTTCAGTGAAAAGAAAGATTTTCGTATGCTTATTTTATTTTTACGAACATCCTGGTCTCTGAAGTGACTACTTTATGATATATTCTTGATAGTAATGAAAAAATGTGTTGTGTTTGTACACAATCATAAGGATTGTAAACCAGTCCAGCTGACGTACACAGTTTATAGAATTCTGAAATACGAATACATTTTACAATTTCTGTTTTAGACGTTCTTCCGTGCCACAAAGTTAAACTGTCTAGTATCTTCTTCTTGTCCTCCTCTATCTTTTTTTTAAACTATGACTGCTGTTATAATGTTCTTTATATGCCTGCTGTTATATGTCATATGCTTTTCATGTTATTGTGCTCCTTGTAATGTTCTTTGTGCCTCGTGTGACAGTGTTCTTTTTGCCTCATGTTCTAATGTTCTTTAGCCCTTCTCTTCTAACAATAAAGGAGTCTCTCATTCTAATCTGTGTTTATAAGCTTTCTGTGTGCATTGACTCTACTAAACACTTTCTCAGTATTTTTCTCTTTCCTCTCTCTTGTGCTGTTTTAATCAAGTTGCGGCACAGGCTCTCAACCAACTCATGCCAAGTTTTCCTATCTTTAGCTATCTCTTGCAGCTACTTTCAACTCTTCCTTCATATCAGCTTTTAATCTTTTTGCTCTGCCAAATTTCTTCTACATGTACTCTCCTTAGAGGACTTACCTCACGTTTTCCATGCAGGTTTCAGGAAAGCACCCTTTTTGTTATATGCCCCTCTGATGTTCATCTGTCTCGTTCTCTCCATAATTGTTACTTTTAACTCCTTATGGAATTCTCAACATTTTGGTACTTGGTGCCATGGACATCGTAACCCTTCGGTTCTGTGTCACGAACACCATGAATCTGGTGAACCTGTAGCTTTTCTTCCAGCCCACGGAATGAACCACACTCACAGGGGGCTTGTCACCCATTGTCCAGCGCTCGACAGACGGGCCAACATTTTGGTATAAAAACCACAAAACAACAAAGAAGAATTCAGCTGATTCTTTAAATGATATGTAGCCGTCAGAATATTTTGATACTGATGTTTCTGATCCACAAGGTAGCACATGAGTTTGTGCACTCTTGTACCCAGTAACAGATAGTAGAAGTCTGTACTTTCGGCTACCACTAGATTAACACTTTTAGTTAAACATTATCTAGTTGTATTATGGTGTCTGTGAAGGTAATGCTAGCTAAACATAACTGTCGCCGCTACCAGTAGGACATTTTTAGGGCAGTGTAGGACATATTGGACGAGAGCTTGAGGAATTTAATGGCTAGTGAAGCCGCCATGAAGTTGTTCGGTTAGGATTTTCATTTATTCTCACAACAACAACAAAAATCCTTAGCTGTACCGTAAATTGAACACGGGTCTTCCGCATGGGAGCCATGCTCTAATCCATTCGGCCAAATGCTCCTCTGTTTTGGATAAATTAGCGCCCGAGTGGTTACCGGGCCCAAATTTGGGGTGTAAAGAATAGAACCACTGTTACCTGCCACGCATACGTAAGAGGCGACTAAGGAGGTTTGGCTGAAATCGGATGCACGTGTCCAAAACGTGTAGAAGTCTATGCGTTTAGGGGCCTACAAACCAATGTGCAACGTATACACGTTCTTGGCAAAGAGCAAGAAGAAGGATAAATTAGGAGTCTTCATCTTTGTTCACTCTCTGGGGTAAACTTAAAATGTTCTAAGAAAATAGCCATCTACCTCAGGCTGTTAAGATCTATGCTGTCTACACTATTACCCACAGCAATGCTATGATATCTACACGTTTCTGCCCATCACATCCAATTTTGTCATGCACTTTTTGTTTGGGATCGATATTCCGATTGTTTCATGTTGGTAGATTTGGTATAAATTGCATTTAACTTTTTTCTATCTCAAAAGTTGCCTGTGCTTGTTTTGATTTGCAGCTACCTTTGATTATTTTATGTGCTTAATTTGATCACGAGACCTGCATTTAATTATTCATTCAGCAGCATATAAACGCTCCTACATACTTGACATTGCTATATAGCATCAGACCATGATAACAGAAACTATATGTAAAGTTATCAGTTATATGATTCTAGCATGACTTTCATATAGCATCAGACCATGATACAGAAACTATATGTAAGTACAGTTATATGAGACTATCATATAGCACTGACATTGTATATGATCAGACCATGATAACGAAACTATATACAAAATTATCAGTTATCAGAGGACTATCATCATAGCACTCCGGACTCGTCAATAGGTGCCTCTATCTCCGCCTCAACAAATCCAGCACCAACCTAACATGCCAGTTTGATGTTGATTAATCAATCTCTTTATATATTTTGTATGTCATTCTTTTCAGGCTGTACCAATATCATCACCCACCTCTCAATCTGGACAACTGCTGGGACCCACAACCCTGAAACTCCTCTGTTCTGAAAAAAACTCAATGCGTTAAGAATGTCATTTCGGTCCATTGCAGCTCCCTCAATATCGTAGCCATGCCAGTTACTTTATCAGCTTGTTCATTACCCCCTGACTTCTGCGCGCCCAGAGACAAAAATAGTGATTTCTCTTATATACAAAGTATAGCAAGAGAAGAAAATTGCATCATTGGAATTATTCTTCCCACACCTCACTCTTAACAGGTTTGGCTCTTTATCATTTAACCCTTTCGCTGCTACATACTTTCCGAAGACAGAGCTAAAAATAGCTAATATTTGTTTCTAGGTCACAAATGTGAATGTACGCCTATAGCAGTGACAGTAGAAATTTTAACGTGTTAACCCGTCTTTAGCTCACACAGGAGAGATAATAACAAACTTGTTAATGCGTCTTTAGAAGTGAATGGGGAAAACATCTATACACGTCCTTAGCAGCTAAAGTGATAACCCTTGTGTCCAAGAGCCCACTTGTGTCATTTATGTATGTATGCTTTATTTATTACAATTCATCAATTCAGTGAATGTTTTGATTTGTATACTTTGGTTGATGTGTGTTTTATTTTAATATTTTCTGTATCTTGAATTTTATTTCAATAAGTTTACCTATTTTTGTATAAATCTTCATTAAACTCAAGTAATTCCAAGTAATTTCAAGTAAAGTCGACAGACAACATCGTAATAAATGGCCAAACACTGGAGAAAGTTGAACATTTTACATATTTGGGTAGTAAAGTGTCAAACAACGGAGACACGATGAAAGAAATAAACTCTTGTATTGCTATAGCAGCTAGTGCCTTCACTAAATTAACGAATATCTGGCAATCTCAAGACCTTAGTATATGCACAAAAGTTAAATTATTTAGGTCATGTGTGATTCCTGTACTGACCTACGGTTGTGAAAGTTGGAAATCAACAAAGAAAATTGATAAGAAACTGGACAGCTTTGAGAATAAATGTCTCTGAAAATTATTAAAAGTAAAATGGAGTGATTTCGTTTCTAACAACACAGTGAGAGATAGAACACACCAACAACCCGTATCAAATATTATAAGGAAACAAAGGTGGAAATATTTAGGTCATGTTCTTAGATCAGACGAAAAGAGATTAAATCGACTAGTCCTTATGTGGTCACCAGTTGGGAAAAGAAAACGTGGAAGACCAAAGACCACTCTTCAAGAACCATCCAACAAGAAAGTAAACTATTGGGATGTAAAACCATACAAGATCTCCAACTGCTAGCAAAGAACCGTATCACATGGAGATCTAAAACCACTGCCCTATGTGCCGCCTTTGGCACGAAAGGAACAAACTAACTAAAGGAAACCATTTAAATATCTTGTGGTATATTGTGAAAAATCCTAGAGAAATTAATTTTGGAAGGAATGGTGCCTGGAAGAAGAATGAGAGGAAGACCTAGAAGATGATGGGTGCAGGGTGTCTGCTGCTGATGCCGACCAACTTGCACAGAACAGAGAGTTTTTCAGGAATGCTGTCATGGGAGCCAAGATCCGGAAGGAACAAGCTACTTGATGATGATGATATTGTGTAATACAATGTTAGGCTGTATTTTTCATTGACCATCTGCACACGGTGGGTGCTGCTGTATGTTAACACGGTGGGTGACATGGTCAACATCATGCTGGCTGCCTTTACTCCCAGTGTTTTTCTGGTACCCAATTAAGGATGGGTCGACCTAAGAGCTGTGACAGTCTGAAAAGTTCCACTCCAACTGTGGAATCGAACCATGTGCCAAAAAATGGTATACGTTGATGGCTCAGTCTGTGCTTTGAAAGGTCCTAAATGAGTGGATGGCTCAGTCTGTGCTTTGAAAGGTCCTAAATGAGTGGATGGCTCAGTCTGTGCTTTGAAAGGTCCTAAATTAGTGGGTGGCTCAGTCTGTGCTTTCAGAGGTCCTAAATAAGTTGATGGCTCAGTCTGTGCTCTCAGAGGTCCTAAATGAGTGGGTGGCTCAGTCTGTGCTTTGAAGGTCCTAATGAGTGGATGGCCCAGTCTGTGCTTAGAGGTTCTAAATAGGTTCATGGCTCAGTCTGTGCAGAGGTCCAAATGAGTGGGTGGCTCAGTCTGTGCTTGAAAGGTCCTAAATGGCGGAATCTGTAAGCTAATGTCTACATTTCTTTTCTTCATGAAGAGATGGATCGCATTTCTCCATCTTTGAACGCTCCATATCGACCACTTGTTAACCACTCTGTGTGATTTATATGTGATCTGAGCCTAAGAATGATTGTATGTCATGCTAGTTTTGTGCCTACAAGTAGGCCAGCACATCCGATTTCAGCTATGCTTTTATTTACTAGGTAGTTTCCTAAGCCCTTACCTCAGCCGCCTACAACATGTTGTGTAAGTCGCAGTGGTACTATTCATTGATTCCCTTACAGGCCCCAGCACCACACAGGTAGCCTTTCTCCAATTTACCTAATATTTTATTTTTAAAATCAGGCAGGGAAGCGTAATCCAGAGGTTGTTTTTCAATTAATCACGATAATATTATACATCATTATATTCAGATTTCTGTATACACATATCTTAGGTTTTACTATACTGTGTAATGCTATTTTCATATCTCTATCTGTGTGTATATTTCTTCCCTTTTTTTGATTATTTTCTGTATCCTTTAGCAATGAGATCATATTTCAGATATTATTTGCAGTATTATCATTTATCATGTATTCTGCATATAAATTCTGCTGCAATAATAAATATATTTACATCCATTTATGTCAGGTTTTTTTATTTTTCTTTATTGATTTCCTTGTATGCTCTAGGATTTCTTCAGGTGACTGTGTTGTAGATCTTGTTCTTAACCCTTAGTGGACCAGGGCTTCTTCTTCGAATGCTCCATATCAACCACTTGTTAACCACTCTGTGTGATTTGTATGTGATCTGAGTGTAAGAGCGATTGTATATTGTGCAAGTTATGCACCTTCAACCACATCCGATTTCTGCTATTCTTTTTATTTTACGGGGGTAGCTTCCCATGGCTCCTACCTCAGTCACCTCTTACAACATGCCTTGTAGGTCGCAGTGGTACTATTCTTTGCTTTACTTATGGCCCCGGCACCACATGGGCAGAGTGGACCAGGGCAAAAACCATGTATTTACAAGCCATTTTTTTTTTAAAAACACTCTTTAGTGTGGCTCCTAGAAAAAAAGGTGTCCAACCCAAAACCATGTAGCGTTAATAACAAGGAGTTAATAATAATTCCTCTCGTACCATTACATAGGGCCTGCAAGCAATTTCTCATTACCGCTCTACCCTGGGCAACTGGCTCAATCTCCTCCATGGAACTGATACCGATATTTCTTGCCTCTCTTAGCAAAGTTCATTTCAGGGTCTCCTATAGTGTCCTCTCTTCTTGAACCCTTTGCATCCCACTTCAGTGCCCGCTTCTTATTCTTTGATCATTTCTTCTCAAGAGATATTGTGACATTAAAAATTAATCCAACACAAAATGAGACTGTTACAAGAATATGTTTATTAGCAAACAAATAGTCATCACTAAAAAAAAGTAATAAATTATAAATATTTTACAGTCAAGTTTCAATAATCATAAAACAATATTATCACACAATCATTTTATGGGTTCTTCAGTCATAACATTTACTATAACAACACTACCCTGTCTTGTATTTTTATAACATTTACTATAACAACACTACCCTGTCTTGTATTTTTATAACATTTACTATAACAACACTACACTGTCTGTATTTTATACATTTACTATAACAACACTACCTGTCTTGTATTTATACATTTACTATAACAACACTACACTGTCTATGTATTTATAACATTTACTATAACAACACTACCTGTCTTGTATTTATAACATTTACTAATAACAACACTACACTGTCTTGTATTTATACATTTACTATAACAACACTACACTGTCTAGTATTTATATCATTTACTATAACAACACTACACTGTCTAGTATTTATATCATTTACTATAACAACACTACACTATCTCGTATTTATATCATTTACTATAATAACTCTTAATACTATAATCCTATATAAATACTATAATAATAATTACTTATGTTATGTTATGTTATGGATCGACGTCATGGCACATTGGGCATTCCCATTCGTGCTCTGTCCTCCGTTGCAGCAGCCATCCCAAAGTCCATTTGCTCACAGTACCCATGAGAAGTTGATTACTATATCTTCTCTTTCTACCATGAAGACGACACTGTCTGGCATGTTACTTGCAGGCCCTATGTAACGTATAACAGTACGAGAGGAATTATTATTATTATAACTCTACACTCTAATATTTCTATTGATATTTTATATAATGGCTCTAACACTGTCTCATATTTATATCATTTACTATAATGGGCGACATCTGTAGCTTAGGGATAGTGACTGGTCTATTAACCCCAGCGTTCTGAGTTCAAATCACGCTGTGGACAGTTTGGTTGCAAATTGTTTCACGAGATTTTACAAAAGGATGATGGCACCACCCATTCAGAAAGCAATGGCAAACTACTGAACGTAATAATGCCTAGAAAAATCACAAATAGCGTTTAAAAGTCAGGGTTGATTCGCAAAGTCCTGTAAAGGATATCAATAACTTTTACTATAATGACTTAGTAAATATATTCTTATGAAGAACATGGGCAAAGCACCAGCAAATATTAAAATTAAAAATACTGAGAACATGAATTTTCCAGTGGCTACTATGTGTGAATCATGGACTATTACACAAAATAAATGGACACAATTACACAAACAACAAGAATAAAATCCAGTCCTTCGAAACTAAATGCTACAGAAAGATCCTCGAATACCATGGACAGAAAAAAGGAAGAACACTATGTCCTGAAAGAACTAAATGTTAAAGGCAATTGGCTGATAAACAACATACTATACAGAAAAATTATATATTTTAGTCACACAAGCGCACGATGGCCTGAGAGAACAATATTAGAGGGCAGGGTCCAGCCCAGAGGCAGACTAGAAGAAGATGGCTACAAGATACATGTATTAAAGAAACCATGAATATGACCATCAATGAAGTGGGTGAACTAGCTAGAGACAGAGTGAATTTCAGATGCCTCAAAGAGAGTGACGTTCTATAAAGGATATGCACCTTGATGATGATTACTATAAAGACTGTACGCAGTCTCATATTTCTATCATTATTTACTATAATATAAGGACTGTAGAGTCTTATATTTCTATCATTATTTACTATAAGGACTGTACGAGTCTCCATATTTCTATCATTATTTACTATAAGGACTGTATGCTGTCTTATATTTCTATCATTATTTACTATAATATAAGGACTGTACGCAGTCTTATATTTCTATCATTATTTACTATAAGGACTGTATGCTGTCTTATATTTCTATCATTATTTACTATAATATAAGGACTGTACGCAGTCTCATATTTCTATCATTATTTACTATAAGGACTGTACGCAGTCTCATATTTCTATCATTATTTACTATAAGGACTGTATGCTGTCTTATATTTCTATCATTATTTACTATAATATAAGGACTGTACGCAGTCTTATATTTCTATCATTATTTACTATAAGGACTGTATGCTGTCTTATATTTCTATCATTATTTACTATAATATAAGGACTGTACGCAGTCTCATATTTCTATCATTATTTACTATAATATAGGACTACGCAGTCTCATATTTCTATCATTATTTACTATAAGGACTGTACGCAGTCTCATATTTCTATCATTATTTACTATAAGACTGTATGCTGTCTTATATTTCTATCATTATTTACTATAAGGACTGTACGCAGTCTCATATTTCTATCATTATTTACTATAAAGACTGTACGCAGTCTCATATTTCTATCATTATTTACTATAAGGACTGTCAGATCTTATATTTCTATCATTATTTACTATAAGGATTCTAATGCTGTCTCATATTTCTATCATTATTTACTATAAAGATGACTGAGTCTCATATTTCTATCATTATTTACTATAAGGACGTAGCAGCTCTCATATTTCTATCATTATTTACTATAATATAAGGACTGTACTGTATCTCTATTTTCTATCATTATTTACTATAAGGACTGTACGCAGTCTCATATTTCTATCATTATTTACTATAATATAAGGACTGTACGCAGTCTCATATTTCTATCATTATTTACTATAAGGACTGTACGCAGTCTCATATTTCTATCATTATTTACTATAAAGACTGTACGCAGTCTCATATTTCTATCATTATTTACTATAAAGACTGTACGCAGTCTCATATTTCTATCATTATTTACTATAAAGACTGTACGCAGTCTCATATTTCTATCATTATTTACTATAAGGACTGTATGCTGTCTTATATTTCTATCATTATTTACTATAAGGACTGTACGCAGTCTCATATTTCTATCATTATTTACTATAAAGACTGTACGCAGTCTCATATTTCTATCATTATTTACTATAAAGACTGTACGCAGTCTCATATTTCTATCATTATTTACTATAAAGACTGTACGCAGTCTCATATTTTTATCATTATTTACTATAAGAATTCTAATGCTATCTTATATTTCTATCAACATTTGGTATAATAAGAACTGGCAAGGAACTTGAGAAGACTGGGTAGCAGCTTGTTTATGATATTAGTCTCATTCATGAATACACCTTTTCAAGCTGTGGTATAGTCATTTTTTAATTTGAAAGGTACTATCAAATGGTTAGCAAACTGTATCTGTTTTGTTTCAATTTATAGTTTTTCATTGTTTCTTCCAGGCACAATTTTAATTTCAAATATTAAAAACTTGTTATGAATCAAACTGATAAGACGGCAACAGGTGCTAAAATAAGGATTTGATTACATTAACCCCAAGTAAGAAAGGCTCTAGAAAAAGCAGCAATACAACAACATAAAGTAGAACAAAGACGAGCACTGCTCCAAACATAAAATGCAAATCAACCATCTGCATTAATCTCTCTTTCTCATTTTTTGTTCTCTAATCCTGTTTTACCTCACAGAGTCAGGATAAGAAGAGATTTATAGAACAGGCTTTTGTGTGCGTTTCATAAACAGTGTTTTTCGCCGCCTATGTCATCTCTGAGGTCCATCTTTTGCATTGATCTCACATCAATCACAATGTGCAAATCAATCACCGTCATAAATCACAATGTGTAAATCGATCATCGACATTGATCACAATGTGCAATCAAATCATGTATCACATACTTTCACATTTGGAACACATCAGTTTCACATCGACAAAATGCTATTCAACGTTCTCACAAAGTCAATCATTTGTTCATGTCAGTGTTAGAGATCAACTACTTCATCTAGTTTTTCATTACAAACATAATTACTGCAACCATTAAACCTGAATATTGATAATGAATCAAATCCACTTTCTTGAAGAGTTGTATATAAACGACTGTTTCCCAGTGTGGACAGGTCGGTAGTGAGCTAGGAGAGTAAAAATATGGGATTAAAAATGAGTTTTTACTATAGATGTCTGCGAAAAATAATGAATATAAAATGGAACGAATTCAGAAGAAGTGATGAAATCAGAGACATATCTGGTCAACCACTAGTGACAACTGTTATAAGAAAGAGAAGATGGAGATATGTTGGGCACACCTTGAGGAGAAATGATCAACGAATATCAAAGCAGGCATTGAAGTGGGATGCAAAGGGTTCAAGAAAGAGAGGTCGACCTAAAGAGACCCTGAAACAAACTTTAATGAGAGAGGTAGGAAATATCGGTCTCAGTTCCATGGAGGAAATTGAGCGAGTTGCCCAGGATAGAGCGGTATGGAGAAATTACTTGCAGGCCCTATGTAACATATAACGGTATGAAAGGAATTATTATTATTATTTAAATTGTAACTGCTTATTGTTCATTTGAGGATCATCTTAATCGCACATATCCATAGGTGTTCCGATATCCTCCCAAACATGTATTTCAGTGTGCTTAGATTAACAACTCCTGCTCTGTGTTGATTGATGTATCTACTGGGTTCGATATGGAGCATTCACAGAAGAAGTATGTAATAGTTATATTTTGCCTTTTAGGCCAAATACATTTAACTTTAGCATGATTCACAAGCAATCTCCATTGCTGTTGGTCTGCATGCTGCATTTCTACCCATGGTATTCCATGTCAGTCTATACTATTTTCACTGTTCTCCAAGTTTCCTTTACTTTACACAACCTTCATCTCCTCCTTACGTCTGCTGATTATCAGACAGCCATCGTTGCCACAAATTGAAAATATATAGAAGCAGCGTCCTGTGAGTGTAATTATACAGTAGTGAGCGCTGGAAGATGACCCACATTATATACAAGCTTTAGACATTTTAAAACTTCTGTTAAGAAGAATCCTGAAAATATTTTGGTCAAATACAATAGCAATTGTTACAGAAGAGTCCTCCGTATACCATGGACAGAGATGAGAACAAATAGATCTATCCAGAAGGAACTCAAAATCAAAGAAAAACTGGCTGATGCTACAAATAAGAAAGAAAATTGAGATATTTTGGACATAGAAAGAGACATGAAGGGCTGGAGAAGACCATCATGGAAGGAGTCATCCCTGCAAAAAGGAGAAGAGGAAGACCACGGAGAAAATGGATTCAGGATGTAACTGATGGTTTGAGCATGACTGCTGCAGAGACAGAACATCTGGCCTATGAGAGAGAAATTCCAAAGGAGTGTTAAGGTGGCAAAGTTCTTTTCAGGACAAGTTATTTGATGATGACAATAACAAACGACAAACTTTTTTGGAAAAAAGACTGTGTTTCATTGAAGACCAAGATAGAGGTGGATTGGGCATATATATTGTATGTCAGTAAGGGACATTGGTTAGGACAGCCCTCCGATGGACAGCGAATGAGAAAACAAATGAGAATGACATGGGAAACAATTAATAGAAAAGCGGTACAACAGCAACAACTCGTTGGAAGCCTTGTGTTCAATGAGACACAAAGATGATATAGACAGACAGAGAGACATAGTCCCCCAGTGCACTCTCAGAAATGAGAACAAAGCCCTGTAGAGCATTTCTTTTCCCAAGAGATTTTTTTTTGAAAGGTTTTATCACTTTCTAATTTATTGTTAGAATGGTCTTCTTCTTCAAACACTCCATATCGGCAACTTGTTAAACCATTCTTTATGATTTGTATGTGATCTGAGCCTAAGAACGATTGTATGTTGTGCCAGTTATGCACCTACAAGTAGGCTAACACATCCGATATCTGCAACGCTTTTTATTTACTAGGGTCACCTGTGTGTTGCTGGGGCCAACAGGGAAGGGAGGTAGGGAGCAAAGAATAGTAACACTGTGACCTACAAGGAATGTCGTTAGAGGCGACTGAAGTAGGGGCCTAGGGAAGCTATCCTAGTAAATAAAAAGTGTCGTATAAATCACATGTGCTGGCCTACTTGTAGGCGCATAACTGGCACAACATATAATCGCTCTTAGGCTCAGATCACATACAAATCACAAAGAGTGGTTAACAAGTGCTTGATATGGAACGCTCAAAGAAGATTTACTAAGGTAGCTTTCCTAGGAACCTACCTGTCGCCTTGTAGGCCGCAGTGTTACTATTCTTTCCTCCTCCTATGAGCCCCGGAAACACATGGGCGGTTGTGTTAGAATTGAATAATAAGGCAGAAAAAAAATGTTAGTCTTTTTTGACAGAAAAGAATAAATTAAGATTATTTGTAAAACAAAGACTGTGAGGAATCAAAGCAGAGATGAAAAAGAAGAATTATTTAAAAGGCTAAAGTAAATACTTACAAGGTCCAGGTAGGTTAACATCAGCATGAGGTACTGCCCATCTGCCTGTTGTTGATACAAATGCTGCACTAGACATGTAATGTTTGGATGCAGACTCAGCGCCAGGAATATCATATGCTCCTGGACCTGGCAAAGGAGGTGTTGCTGGGAGGCGCATTGCTGGGGCTGATAAACACAAGTAATGTTTTTTTCTGTGAACATGTCAAAAAAATAAATTTAGATGAAGTGCCATTTTCTCACTTAAGTTCCTAAGAGATATTCCAACATTTTCTTTATCTTAATACCATGGTACACTCTGACAGTTGTATTTGTTTTAAATCTTAATATTTAAAGTGAACTTGCAGTCAACTTTTCCTTAAAGTGTGTATTTGTTATTAATCCTTCTTCTTCTCTTCTACCATTTACTTTTTATTAAAGTGTTGTGGGGAAGAGAGACTTTGATCTTGTATGTGCTTGTTCCAATGCACGTTGTAAGCTTTTATTATTTTCTTGTTCTTGATGCCGTCGCTCCATATTTTGCGTGGTCTGCCTCTGTACTCGTTACACTTTTTTAGTGTGACTCTCTGTGGTAGTTTTTAATCCAACAGGAGTAAAATGATGACTTTGTCTAATTTTGTGACATGATAAATAAGCCTCCATTTATGACATGATAATAAGCCTTCACTTGTTACATCATAAATAAGCCTATATTTATGGAATGATGAATGAGCTTCAATTTCTGACATGATAGATAAGCCTATGTTTGTGACATTATAGATAAGGCTCTGTTTGTGACATTATAGATAAGGCTCTGTTTGTGACATTATAGATAAGGCTCTGTTTGTGACATTATAGATAAGGCTCTGTTTGTGACATTATAGATAAGGCTCTGTTTGTGACATGATAAATAAGCTTTCATTTGTGACATGATAAATAAGCTTTCATTTGTGACATGATAAATAAGCTTTCATTTATGACATGACAAATACGCCTTCATTTATGACATAACAAATAAGCTTTCATTTGTGACATGGTAAATAAACCTCAATTTATAAATGATGATTGAGTCTCTGTGACATGATGACACTAAGCCTCTATGTGTGACAGAATAGTTGTTGTTGCAGTAGTAGACAGTAGTTGTAGTAATCAGTAATAGTATAGGTAGTATCAGTAGTTATTGTAGTAGGTAATATTAGTTGCAGAAGAAGGTAGTAATTGTAGCAGTATGTATAGTATTAGCTGATATTGTAGGGGCCGTAGTAGATGTAGTCATCATCAAATAACTTGTCCTGAGCAGAACTTTGCCACCCCGGCAGTCCTCCGGAATTTCTTTCTCTCATACGCCAGATGTCCCGCCTCTGCAGCCGTCATGTTCAAACCATCAGTTGCATCCTGAATCCATCTTTTCCGTGGTCTTCCTCTTCTTTTCTTTGTCGGTATGCCTCCTTCCATGATGATCTTCTCCAGCCCTTTGTGTATTTTTATATGTCAAAAATACCTCAATTTTCTCTTTCTTATTTGTAGCATTAGCTAGATGTTGTTGTAGTAGGTAATAATAGTAGTTGCCTGGGTATTTGTAGTACTGCCACTGTTAATTAGTTGTGATGTCAGCATACATTTCTATGTCTCTACAAATGTGTAATTCTGTAATTATATTTGTGTGATTTTCTATATAAATGTGAAATTATTCGCATTATCTTCTTCTTTGCATTCGTTCATTACCAATTTTAATCACTCTTGTGATATGTTTGATCTTTGCCAAGAATGTGTATATGTTGCACATTGGTTTGGTTGGTCCCTAAACGCATAGACTTCTACACATTTAGGACACATGCATCCGATTTCATCCAAACCTCCTTAGTCGCCTCTTATGACATGTGTGGCAGGTAACAGTGGTTCTATTCTTTACACCCCAAATTTGGGTCCCGGTAACCACTGGCGATTCGCATTATCTTTCTTATTATTTCTACGGAGAATAGACAATCTCTAATAGTAAGATCTAGACTCACGGAAATATCAGTTTGGCCGGGTATTCAACTGGTGCATTTGGACTATATGCTCCTGGTCCTGGAATCTGAAAAATGAAAAAAAAGTGTACATCAAGAATTGCCTTTTTTATTTTCTAACCACAAATGCTGTTTAAAAAAAGAAGTAGAGGCCTTTTTTATTGATTGATAGGACCATCATCATTGCACTTTGGTGAGTAACCATGTGTGCTCCTTCTCTTTCTTACACAGGAAGATCTCAGCTGCAGTGCACAAGTTCCGTAGCAACGGCGAGGGTCCCGATGTGATTTTGAAGATGGTGAAGATATTTTTGTAGGAATTTTTATTTTTAATCTTTTCTAATGAATTTTGCCAGGGCAGCGTTTTCCAACTTCTCGATTTTGAACTGCCAAGGTTCTTTTACGTGTTCAAATTGAAACGGACCTATATTTATTGTCTATCTCTGATAGGACTAGGAACTCGATCTCATCTACACTGAAATCAGGATCTCTGGAAAATATCCAGATGGCTCCATGGGGGAGCAAACCTGGTACCTTTGGAAGGAGAGATGAGCACCTAGCCTCTACGCCACAGAGAACCCTGCAGGGTAATACGGTGTTAAACATGTATTTTTCATTGACTGTCAGCACACACTGGATCATACACTCCATATAAACCACTTGTTAACCACTCTGTGTAATTTATATGTGATATGAGCCTAAGAGTGATTGTACATTGTGCTAGTTTTGTGTCTACAAGTAGGCCAGCATATCAGATTTCTGCGATGCTTTTTATTTACTAGGGTAGCTTCCTAGGTCCTACATCAATCGCCTCTAACGACATGTTTGTAGGTCGCAGTGGTATGATTCTTTGCTTCCTTTCAGGCCCTGGCACCACACAGGCAATAAAATATTTCAGACATGAGAAAGCTAAGTCACAATGAAGTGTAGATCAAGTCACAACCCTATCTTCTTCTTTTTTTTTTCACTAGTCCTGTTCTGTCTCACAGCATTAGGATATGAAGAGAGTTATAGAATAGGCTTTGAATGAGCTTCATAAACAGCGTTTTCATCGCCTCTTTTATCTCTGAGGTCCACCTTTGCTTTGTACCCACTGTATCGGAGTAACATTGCTCTTTGAGGTGCACTATCTGTTGGTAATCTGTTTATGTTGCCAAACCATTTAATTTGTTCTTTCTTGATAAAATTCAGTACTGATGTTGTACTCTTTTTTCCTAATGTCTTCATTTCTAAACCGGTCTCTTCTTGTTACTCCCAGCATTTTGTCAAAGCTATTCTCTCACAATCTATCAAAATCCTTAATCTCTAATACTGTACAGATGACCACCATCAGAAACAATGACTGTGATCTGTTTGCCTGATTTAAACAATGCTACATCCTTGTGATGCAGGGGCTTGTAAGAGGCGACTGATGTAGGCCCTAGGGAAGCTACCCAAGCAACTAAAAGCATCGAGAAATCAGATGTGCTGGTTTACTTGTAAGCACTAACTGGCACAATGTACAATTGTTCTTAGGCTCAGATCACATACAAATCACACAGAGTGGTTAACAAGAAGTCGATATGGAGCGTCAAGAAGAAATAATGCTACTTACAGCATCAGCATCTGGTCTCAACTGTCGTTTCGAAGTAGATTTGAAACTTGAAAATGGAACCTTTACACTATTATGCAGAAGGGTGTCATTTATTTCGTACTGACCTGTACCAAAACAAACAAAAAAAGAATGTTAAAAACTATGAAATATTTGCAAATTCCAGTTCACTTTTTTTAAAACTACAAACATAATGATATTTGAAATTAAATTAATGGCGTATGGATTACACTCACCTTCATTATGTCTTACTGATCGGTACATAATGTTTAGCCTACACAAATTGAAACTTGTACTACTTTATAAATAGCAGCAGGAAATCAAAGAAACCTTGAACATGACGCTGGAAGACGTGGGAGAACTTGATAGAGACAGAGAGTTTTTCTGGTGAGCGGTGATGAAAGTGACGTTCCGCAAGGGACATGTTACTACTTAACTCTTTCCACGCCCATTTATTTCCTCAATTTTAAGCAGTTAATTCAAGGGAAGTAAAAAAAAAAAAAAAAATTACGATCCCAACTACTTATCAATAAATAAACATATATATATATTATATACTAAATTGAAGTAAACTGGACAACCTAACAGAATAACAAGGTTAAAAAGTACTACAGTAAACCCTCGTTAACACGAACTCGCTTAACACGAACACCCGGTTAACAAGAACAAAAATGTGGTCCCGTCATAAATGTCTATTTCTTATCAGTAAATAACACGAATTTCTGTGTACCACGAATCACTTAACTGTATTTTAGTCCCTCGCCAATTTTATCTCATTTAACCCGAACTTCCAAAGCTTCACAATGTTTGTTGTCACCTTAAAAGCCTTTCATTGTTAGTGATCGGAAAGGTAATACTAACAGTTTCATTTACCCGTGGATGCCCTTGAGTTTGAGATAGAGGCGGAGATAGGTGGAGACATTAATATGTACACAAAGCATTTTCGGACAGCGGGAAAAAAGATTAATGCGTCCCCGGAAGGTGCGATAGCAGATCTGTCGGAAGTAAATTCGTCGTTTCCAGGAATCGGTTACATCAGAAGCTCTGGGTACTGTATTTTATTACAGGTACGAGAATTTTATAGCCAGAACACCCAATTAGAAGTAAAGTATGGTTTTGGGCAGGAAGGGGGATGTGGAAGGAGAGAAGGAGGAGCAGAAAGTAAAAATGAAATTCCAGTTGATAAAAATCTGGTGATAAAATGTTCAGATAGGACGAAAAGTTAGATAGAGTCAGTTGAAGAGTCATGTCTAAGAGGAAGCAGACAGGTATAGATCTGGAAACAAAACTAAGAATTCTAAACGAAGTAGATCGTGGTGCATTGAAGAAAAAGACAATTGCTGAACAGTATGGAATTGCCAAGTCTACCTTATCCACAGTACTTAAAGACCGAGAAAAAATTCTTAATGCTGTTGCATTAGGTTCCGGTAACAAATCTAAGCGACTTCGAGTGCTAAGCACGAAGATATCAAACGCTACTTCTAGAATGGTTCAACCATATGCGAACTTCCAATGTACCTTTAAGTGGACCTATAATTCAGTCGAAAGCAAATGAGATTGCCAAAAATTTGGATATTCAAGATTTCAGCTGTTCCGCTTGGTTGGCTGTACCGGTTCCAAAAGAGACACTCAATTTCATCAGTAGTAATTTGTGGTGAAGCAAATAAAGTTGATGAAGGGGCAAACAACTGGTTGCATGGATTTTACGGAGTGAGAGAAAAGTATGCCTCGTGTGACGTGTACAATATGGACGAAACTGGACTTTTTACAATCTTTTCCAAGTCATACCTCGAATAAAGGTGACAAGTGCCATGGTGGAGCGCGCAGTAAACAACGCCTAACTGTTGTTCTTGTATGTAATGCAGACGGCAGTGATAAACACCTCCCATGGGTGATAGGCAAGTCCAAGAAACCACGTTGTTTTAAAAACATGAACATGGATACTCTACCTGCATCTACTCACCATAAGAAAGCTTGGATCGACAGCACATCATTTCGTAAGTGGCTTCTTCATTTCAACAGTCAATGGTGGCTCAGAATAGGCATGTTCTTCTGACAATGGACAGGTGTACGGCCCATAAAATACATGATCTGAACTTAACAAATGTAAAGGTTCAATTTTTCCCCAAATGCAATAAGTCGCTTCAGCCTTTAGATCAAGGCATTATTGCTCTTATGAAGAGAGCTTATCGCAGCGACTTTGAGAGCTGAAATCAGCTGTTGAAAACAACACGATAACCCCAAGTTGGAGTGTGCTCGATGCAATAAAAGCTATCGCTGTCTCCTGGGAATCTGTGCCATCAAAACACTTGCAGAACTGCTTTAGCAGAGCCTGGAGACATAGCAACACTAATCCTATCGAAGAGTTAGATGGTGACATCGACACCACCTCTCATGACGAATGGGATATTCTTCAAGACGTTGCAAACCCTGGAGTTAGTTTTGAGGAATTCATTAGTGCAGATGACGATGTTGCCGTGTGTTCTCCAGAGGAATCTGATGTACATGTACAATCAGTTGTGTGTGAGGTGCAAGAAATATCATCAGAAGAAAGTGATGAAGACAATAGTATACCGCCCACCCGCCAGGAAGTGTTAACGGCCTTGGACACTTTAGAACGGTTTGCTACAACAACTGAAATGACCGCTAGGTTTACGGAAGCTATACACACAGTTGGCCGTGAAGTTACTATGCACTCGCCCCGTCTGCGACAACGCAATATACAGGAATTTTTCTGCAGAAAATAATACGTGAGTACTTCTTAACAAGTTAATTACTGTAGTAGTGTTTATATGATGGCATCTGTATTGTATATGGTTAATACTGTGCTGCATTGCAATGCCAAAATTTGAGTCCCGAACATCGAATTTTTTAACACTAACTAGTGATTTTTCGGTCCCTTCGAGTGTGTTAACGAGGTTTACTGTATAAGTAAAACAGAAGAAGTAAAACTAGAAAGACTTCTTATAAGGAAAGCAACTCTATGGCGCAGTGTGCTTAAAGCGCAACGGACTTCCGCCATGGCGCAGTAGTGCGCTTAAAGCGTGGAAAGAGTTAAATACTACTTATAACTAAACGACTTATATCGCCTTTCACTACTTTAAAAATAAAAGATTAAATGTTGATTTTCATTACTTTACAAATAAATGACTCATATTTACTAGTACTACCTTACAAATAAATGACTCATATTTACTAGTACTACCTTACAAATAAATGACTCATATTTACTAGTACTACCTTACAAATAAATGACTCATATTTACTAGTACTACCTTACAAATAAATGACTCATATTTACTAGTACTACCTTACAAATAAATGACTCATATTTACTAGTACTACCTTACAAATAAATGACTCATATTTACTAGTACTACCTTACAAATAAATGACTATCTTACTTGTGTTACTTTACAAATAAGAGACTCATACTGAGTACATAACCAAATAGCTTGTCCTGAGCAAATTTTGCCATCCCAACAGTTCTTCTGAGTTTTTCTCACTCATATGCTAGATGTTCTGCCTCTTCATCCGTCATGTTCAAATCAACAGTTACATACTGAATCCATGTTCCCCGTGGTCTTTCTCTTCACCGGATGCCCCTTCCATAATGGTCTTCCAACCCTTCATGTCTCTTTATATATCCTACTTGTCATGCATGTACTACTTTACAAATAAGAGACTTGTACTACTTTACAAATAAGAGACTTGTACTACTTTACAAATATGAGACTTGTACTACTTTATAAAATAAGAGACTTGTACTACTTTACACATCAGATATGAGTGTGTAATTCAATTGCAATAAGTAGAAGGGGGACTGCCTAGAGTAGTTGATAGTAGCTCGCCTGCTAGCTGTGAGACGCCTCATAGCTTGGGTTCAACCTACTGTCCGGCATTTGTTCGAGTCCCTGGTCTTACTCAGGACGATAACGTGAGTACCTCTGAAGTCGGAGAAAATCTGCCTGTATGGCGAGGGAATACTAATTACGAGTACATTGAGCACACGGCTGCCAGTGTAAGTAATTTACAATGTGCACGCTGCTGCCATTGTAAGAAATTGGAAAACGGATTTTCACGCAAAAATCAGTTTCAGAGATGAAACTCGCCTGAGTTGAAAGCGGACGAAAGAGAGAAAAAAAAAAATAAGTAGATTCATAGAACAATATAGACATAAGCAACCATTACTCTACGTACCAAATGTTATGCCGTACCTGGAGCAGGGTTCCTCTTCTGTTCAGATATATCTAATAAAACTCTTTTTGACTTTGACTGAAATGCTGCATTTGCTGTCACATTATTGGATTTCTTTCCATATTTATAATTCACATCCTGTAAGAAATTAGAAACAGAAATCCTTCAGTTCAATGTATTATTGTTATGGTGATTTCATGTACTCTTGTTTTGTTTTAATTTGTATTGATGGTCTCTATGGTGTAGAGGATAGGTGATCATCTCTCATGCCAAAGGTACCAGGTTTGTTCCCTCATGGAGCCATCTGGATATTTTTCCAGAGATCCCCAGTCTCAGTGTAGGTGAGATTGAGTTACTAGTTCTATTGGAGACGGACGACAAAAAGCCCCGTGTTCAAGTTGAGCATATAAAGAACCCTTGGCAGTTAAAAATCGAGAAGAGCAGGCTGGAAAGCCATTGCCATGGCTTAATTCATTGTAAAAAAAATTTTTTTTTTTTATTCCTACAAAACATCTTTACCGTCTTCAAAATTACCCCGGGGTTCCTCACCGAAGTGCAATGATGATGGTCCTATCAATCAATCAATTTGCATTGATTCTTATCCAGATTCGCTACTTTTTTTTTTTTTTCTTACAGACTACATACAGAATGTAACATCTTAACTTGCTGACTTGATAGTTTAGCTTCTAAAACAAATTATAATCAATACTTTCTACACTAATTCAGAATGAACTATCTTCTTCAAATGCTTCATATTGACCTTTTGTTAACTACTCTGTGTGATCTGTATCTGATCTGAGCCTAAAAGCGATTATCACAGTTGTGCTTATGCGCCTACAAGTAGGCCAGCATATCCGATTTCACACTTTTATTTACTAGGTAGCTTCCTAGGCCCTACATCAGTCGCCTCTCACAACATGCCTTGTAGGTAGCAGTGGTACTATTATTTGCTTCCTAGCGGCCTCCGCACCACACGGGAGTGAATTATCAATTAGCACCATTCGTTAAATGTCCAAAAACAAAAATGCAAACTAAAAGGATGTAGATAGATGCCATATTCATACCTATGCTTTGTTACTGATGCTAGACCTGGACACTTTTAGAAAGTGCAAGATCATGGTATGTGAAATGACATGTATACGAAATCTAAAACAAAATGGTCTAAATGCGAAGGATTTACTTCATTGTAACAAGTTTACAGATGTTGCTTCGATCCTTTCTGCAGAAATAGCATGCCATTTTTTGTACCAGAAAAGCACGGGGAAGTAAAAGACAGCAAGTGTGATGTTGACCACACCACCCATCGTATGACGATGGTGATTTTTTTTTAAAACAGGCCTAACACTGTTTACTCAATATACCCCATGGTATGAAAAAGGGTTCCTTTACTTTACTTTCAGAGGAACCACACAGATGTAAAATTAATTTGACAAAATGAGATAACAGAAGGCTTGTTATAACAACCTCATATGCATTTGGAGCAGGAATACCATTCGCTTCTCTCTGTAGTCTGTGCGATAGGAAGTTGAAACAGTCTCTCAACTTGACATCTGTTGAAGTCATTCCGTGTGCTAAGTAGACTAGGAAGAGCATAAATTCCTGGTCCTGGTCCACTTGAACTTTCCTCGTAACTGTCGTTTTTTCTGAGGAAATAGAAAATATTATAAATAACACACAAAGTCTGCAACTTTTTGTAACAGGTAGCACAACACAAAAAAGACATGGAAAGCAAGTACCAAGACAGAAAGTTCTATAAGAGGCTTTGAGGAAAGATGTCTCAAAATAATTCTACGAATTCATTGGGACCAGAGAATACCAAATACTGAGATCACCGAGGCATCCAGGAGATAAAGAGACAGGGAGCAACTTAGAGAGACATGGAGATGAACTGTAGACAGAGAAAGAGAAGAGGAGGGAAAGACCTGGAATGAACTAATCTGGCTTGCTCAAGAGAGATCTGGTTGGAGAACATTTGTTGATGCCTTATGCTTCAAGGAGAGTTAAGAGAAGAAGAAGAACAACAAAATAATATAATCTTCTTCTCCTTTGCGTCTGTTTCTTACGACCAATTTTAACCACTCTTTGTGATATGTTTGATCTTTGCCAAGAACGTGTATACGTTGCACATTGGTTTGGTAGACCCTAAACGCATAGACTTGTACACATTTAGGGCATGTGCATCCGATTTCAGCCAAACTTTCTTAGTCGCCTCTTATGACATGCGTGGCGGGTAACAGTGGTTCTATTCTTTACACCCCAAATTTGGGCCCTCTAACCACTTGTGTGAATAATATAATGACTAACATTTTAAAGTTTGTTCTGTATGGTACGGTTAAACCGGTCAATCAGCAACCGGGTAATTGTAAGTTGACGTTAACTAAACACAAACTGATCAATTATCAAAACACCTGTTTATCACAAAGAAATTTAAATTAAAGATCAAACTAGAAAGTCATTTATGCTAAATTATCACAGTCGCGGAGAGCTATGATCTAGACCAGGGATGGGTAACCTTTTTTTTTGGAATGAGGACTGGGCGCAGACTTTGAAGCTGATTTCAACCCTACCAAAAAACATTCACATTAGATATGACACCCACATTTCGTCATTACATAAGATTTCTTGCATTGATATTAAAGTTAAATTGCACATAATATTAACACATTATCAAGTCATGACTTAATTTATTCCTCTCTGCTCCTCATGGAGCACAGGGCCTCAATAGTTGTTTGTCACTTTTCCAGGTCTCTGTTTTTTTTTTGGTCTCCGAGGATAGTCCAGAACCCCTCAGTTCCTCAAAAAGACTCCAATTTTCAATCTAATTTTCAATACCCCAGTAAACAAAAACAAAATTAGATTAACTGACACTCACTTTGGAAGCAAATGATCCTGTGCCCCTTTTAGATAAGGAAGGGCTGCTATTGCTCCCATTTGTCATTTGATTGTAGGTCCCTGGAGATGGAGCTTCAGTCTGTGAAATCAATTGATTTATAAAATTAGCAATAGAATATTTCACTTTCTATTTTCACTGTCTTCTTCTTCTTTGTGTTCATTCTTTACGACCAATTTTAATCACTCTTTGTGGATATGTTTGATCTTGCCAAGAACGTGTATATGTTGCACATTGGTTTGGTAGGTCCCTAAACGCATAGACATATACGTTTAGGACACATGCATCCGATTTCAGCCAAACCTCCTTAATCGCCTCTTATGACATGCAGGTAACAGTGGTTCTATTCTTTACACCCCAAATTTGGGCCCCAGTAACCACTCAGGCGTTTTCACTGTCTAAATTTAAAGAATTATGACTCAGGCCCCTAGAACCTGGTAGGGCATTTCATCAAAGGGCAGTATCCCTTAACAGAAATGAAAACTTGCTGTCTTGCAGGACGGTTGAGGACAACCAAAGGCTAAACAAAGTGATCCGAAAAATTGCTAGCAAAAATTTGATTAACTTGACCATAAGAGGTATAACAAGGTGCAAAGTATCTTATTTACCTATGAAGATTTCAACAGACAAGTCCAGATATAATGCTCAGATATGAACCTCGAAGAAGCTCACCTCAAACTAATAGTGTTCACCATGACTCATTACAGAGAGCCAAGAAAAAGAAACATCACAAAAACAACACTTATCATTCACTAAAACAAAGAAGGCTTAACACAATGAACTGGAATGCAGGGAGAATATTCCACAAAAAAAGAAGGCTCTAACAGCGAGACTGGTCAATGAGAAAATAAATGAGGTATGTTATAGAAATGCACAACTTTCAATGCAGATTCCCTGTTAGAGGCTATCAGACTTACAGACAGAAAAGTGAGGTATACAAGGCAGTAGTACTCATATTGATATGCAACTCCATCTTTGCAAAGCAGATAGAAGTGTCCAGAGATATGTAAGGACATTCACATAGCCATTCAATAGCTTCAACAATTTAGCATATATACAGTTTAAGAAACCAGACCTTTATACTCAAGAAAATAGAAATCACAGAATCATATTGCCTTGCAGTAAGTATTTTTAATAGCCACTCAGAAAGCTCTATATCTAACCATATCCTCTTCATGTCCTGGTTGACAAGTAAGGTTTCCACAAAAGACTTCCACTGTTGCCGTTCTGCTACTTTTCTATTAACCTTCTCCCACTTCAGGTCATACTCCTTCAAATCTCTCTTCATAGTTCTTCTCCATTTTTCCTTTGGATGTTCAGACCTTCTCTTCCCATCCGCTGTAAAAGGGGATTTGGGTGTAAGAAGGTTAGTCATGTTCTGAATTTTTTTTATATTTAGTTGCCTTTTGGCTTTAAGAAGGCTCCCACCTTTTGGTCGCGATCAAGCGGGCGCTGCACTTTAATCTTAGCCAAAAGGCAGAGAAGCTATATTTAAAATTTTATTTCATATAAGTGTTTTTATTTTCTACAGTTGGTTATTTTTAATTCATGGTTAATCTACTATAGTAGTTTAATAGTGGTTACAAACTATGTATTTTAAAGTCATGGGAGAGCCGGAAAGAAACGACTAAGAAATATATGTGATGTGGTTGAGAAATCTGCTATCCATGACCAAGTCACTAATGATTTTAAAGAATTGACCAATGAAGCATAGAGTGAGTTATGGGATGTTTTCATAACACAAGTCTGTGGTTCATTATTTCTTGCGGTGTCACTGGAGAATAAACAAGATTATCACTGACAGTCTTTTCTTAATTTACGTGACTCATCAGGGATTCTGTTGACAAAAGTGGCAGAAAAGGGGCAGGGGCTCCGTTAGTATTTTGTGGCTCAGATAGAAAAGGTTAGTTAATAAGGATGAGCGCCAAGATGTTATGATTGTTCTTCATCATAACACTGGGAAACCTTACACAGATCTCTTAACAACGGAGGATGTAGTAAAGCACTCAAAGTCAGCCACAGCATTGCTCCAGGATGATATCAGTGTTTAAAAAAAGCACACTACAAACATCAGAAAGAGACAATCATCATCCCAAAACAGAAAGCAAATGATGGATATTTCCAGCTGTCAAGAAAAGACCAAATTTAAATATTTCATCTCAGAACAGACTCCATCAAAATGAGACACCATTTGTACATTAAATTAAAGATAGGCACCTCAAGCTGCTATCTTTGTGAATCGGCAGCTATAACAACAGAACATGTTCTACAAAACTGTTCAATGCAGGCAGACCTGAGGAAAAGAATGTGACCCATGCCTACCACATTTGAAGAGAATCTGTTTGGCAGAAATGAAATTCTGAAATAGATCAAAGACAATATTAGAGAATCTAGAATCATATTCTAGAATGAGTTATGAACGCAGAAGAATACTTGATTGAGGTTTTTGCTCCAACAAGTCACTAAACTAGTAACTCTTAATTATACATCATTAATTTTTATTACAGCAAATGTTTACAACAAATATAAACACATATTATTCTTGTCTCACCATAAAAGAATCATCTTTAAAACGCTTGGCTTGAGACATAAAACCTTTCTTGTCACTGTTATCTGTGACAAATGTTTGATACTTTGTAGGGATTGATGCATTTGTAGATGCAACACTGTGACCTTAAGAAGGAAATAATAAAACAATGTTTATTAATCAAAAACATATACCCCATTTTATATACTTCTAGCTCCTCATGAATCATAGGGCTTCATCCGTCTGGTATATCATTGATTTCATTTTTGAGCTGCCTTTTTTCTGTTGATGAGGCTCTTGTAGCTGCAACTTCTACTTATTTATCTTCACCAAGTATTTATTAAATTCCCGCTTTTTTATTCTTGCAGGTTTCTATTAAAGGTATGTCTGGCATATCTGTTAGATTGCTTCATGTGGATGTATTATTTTCATTGATACTTTTTTCTTTAATCTTCAGCTGTACCAGCTAAAGTTTTAGATGATGATGGTCCTTTAAATCAAATAATCAAGTCTCTATCTCAAGTCATTGAATGTTATTATGATAATATTATACTAAAATATTGAAGTAGGTAAAACAATAACGCATAAATTGCGAACATTCATCAACTGGTGTCTGCGCAGATTAGAGGGAATAAGATGGTATGATAGGGTCACAAATGGGGAACTTATGGAGAGAACCAAACAGATTCCAGTGAATGAACAGGTTAAAAAAAGATGCTGGCGCTGAACAGGACACACCTTGTGAAAACCGGAGGGGAATATAACAAGAAGGGTCCTTGCCTGGAACCCACAGGGACAGCAAAGAAGGGAGGCCGATAAATACATGGAGATGAGATTTGGAGGCAGAGATCAACAATATAAAGAAGAGCTGGAGGAGCTGCAGGAGATAGCTAGAGATAGGAAGACTTGGCATGAGTTGGTTGAGGGCATATACCCTAATCCGGGGTAAAAAGGCAAAGAGAGAGAGATTTAAATAGGTATCATTTGATGAAGTTATGATGTTAACCGATTCCTTACCACGGAACACTGGAGTGTAAATATTTCTTATCTACATGGACCACGCAAGATCATGAGATTAAATGCTGGTTCCAGAGACCCAATCTTACTGAGAGGATCACCACTAAAAGAGGTGACACATTTACATATCTGGGAAGTGTCGTCAACATTCAAGGTGGAACAGATGAAGACGTTAGGGTTAGAATACAAAAGGCAAGATCAGCATTTGCCATTCTGAAGAACATATGGAGTTCAAGAATGATCAGGAATAAAACTAAGATAATGATATTTAACTCAAATGTCAAGTCTGTCCTTCTGTATGGAGCGGAGACATGGAGAACGACTAAGGTGAACACCAAAAAGCTGCAGACATTCATCAATAGATGCCTACTCAGGATACTCCAATTGAGATGGTATGACAAGACCACAAACAGAGAACTGTGGGATAGGGCAGGACAACGGCAGGTAGGGAAAAGGAGATAATGAGCAGAAGGTGGCGATGGATAGGACACACGCTGAGGAAACCCCTGACAGGCTCTCCGATGGAACCCCAGGGCAATAGAAGTAAGGAAGACCCAGAAACACCTGGAGACGGGAGTTAGAGATGGAACGCAAAAAAATGGGGAGAGTGGTGAGATCTGGAATAGATGGCCTTGGGTAGGCGGGCTTGGAAGGCCTTGTTTGCGGACCTATGCTTCCCTAGGGCGAAGGGTGAAGAAGACATGGACCATGCGTCGCTCAAAAGACGATGACTATTTTGTTGAGTTTTTATTATTTTTCGTTCCGATTTAAGATTTATATTAACCGGAAACTACTTAGAAGTGATGTGAAAGGATAATGAATACAAAGCATTGTGGCTTATGCTAGAAGTAGAATTGAAACAGAGTTTACCATTCATTTTAGAATACTGTAACAAAACTAGCGATTTTTATGAATGGTCATGATGCTAGTTTGTGAACAGTTAATAAACCACATATTCCTTCCCTATTTTCTTAATGTTTGTGTATTCATAAATGGATTACATATATGAAGAGAGCAGTTAGACTGATTTATTCAACATGTAGTTCACCAAGGCGCTTGATAAGTTGGATTTTCATTCTCACAATTTCAATTAGTTTTTTTTTAATACATGCTAATATTTTTCATGCATAGTCAACACATTTTATTTTTGGATACAATAAATATTTTGTGAAAGTACATTCATTTATCTTCAAATTGATATATAATAAGTTCAACTTTAAATCATATTTAGAACAATATTTTAGTTTAGCTAAAGTATGTGTGCAGTATTCTTGAAGCTAAAAAAATAATTCGGTCCAGAGGCGAAAAAACTTGGTAGTGAATCAGTTAAATTCTTGAATCTGTGTCATATTTCAAAGCTACAGAATTAGATAGAAATTGTATTTCTACTGAATAACCTAATCTTATTTACATGTCAGAAAGCTTTCATGTTCTATACTGGATATATAGATTTAATTTTGATACTAGAATTCAGATTTTTTATATCACCTCATTATGAATGTTAAAAAAAAGGTAGTAAAGGAACCCTTTTTTCACACCTTGTGGTATATTGGGTAATACGGTGTTGGCCTGTATTTTTCACTGACCATTGGCACACAATGGGTGATGTCATCACACTGGCCTCTTTTACTTTCTAGTGCCATTTCCTGGTACCCAATTGAGGCTGGGTTGACCTGAGAGCCGTTACGGTCTGAAAATATTTTCACCCCACTGTGGAATTGAACCCGGACCACTAGCCTAAGAAGCGAGCTCACTAACAACTGCGCTCCTGCTGCTCTCATTATCAATGGTACCTTTCAAATAAAGCTCAGATTTTCTTGAACTATATTGTTGTCAATAGCTACTTATATTATATCTTGATTATTTGGCGTTGTTAAGACAACATTGATTATTTAGTCTTGTTTTTACTGTTTATATCTCCACTTTCAGTCTGTCATTTACTTTATGTGACTGAAGACATTGTCCATCTGTAACTATTATCTTACAATTGCATATATGTTCTAATTACAGAAGATAATGCAAGTGATGATGATGTTGTTGTTTTTTTATACTGATAAGTCAGTGTGTCATGGTGAGAAGTCAAGCTGGGGTTTCATCTCTCAGATTAAATAAACAAAATTTTTAATTTTTGTGAGTAATGATCTATTATGTCTTGACTTTCTCTAGCTTGTTTTGACCTTGGCCTTTTCTTGATAGATTACTACTGACAGTGTATATCATCTGTACGTTTCTTAATTTTGAAATCTTCTTTGCTTCCTCTGCTACTTACGTAGTTTCTCTTATCCAGTCAACAAATGTATTTAACTCCCAGTATACTAGATCATGCAAAGTTGCCAACTGGAAATTTCCTGTTTCAATTATTTTCAATTAAATTAGTAAGTTAACAAAGCAAAATGTTATTGCACTTCTGGGCAGAAACAGATTTTTAAAAAATAATGCCCTACACAGTGTTGTTACTGTTAAGAATTTACATGGAATATTCGATGTTGTGATGGCAATTGATCTTATTTGATCTATTAAAATGTTTATATATTATCACGAGCTGAATGAATAAATACTACACTATACGTGACTACAGAGCATAGATAGTCGAAGCTATAGACTTTGTTTACGTTTACATGATAATAATAGTAATATAAATATGTTAATAATCAAGTCAACATACTTTACATACCGTCTGCCGTCATCACATCATATTTAATGTTTTTAAAATCAAAATACAATCTACGTTGGATACTACTTTATATTTGAGTACATCATAAAGACAAAATAGCATAAATTGTAAATTATTTCATTTATTTAAATATTAATATTGCCTATTTTGTAGACAAACCTTTGTGAATATGACCAGATTTCGTTTTCGCGTGTAAGCGCTTAATGAATTCATTATCAACAACTCTCACACCGTCGGCCATATTTAAACAATAACCAATGCACTCATTATATGCCCGTGCGTTAATGAAAACAAGTTACACTATTCTTACATGTTTAGTCTCACTCTGAATCAACACTACATGTAATATTTAAAGTATACACAATACTTTTGATAATCTCTGGTAAAAACTATTTATTTAAATGTGTAGTATAGCAGTAGTAACATAAGCATTTTGATTTAACAAGTCAAGAACTATATTTGTTGCTATGCTACTAGATTAATACATCAGCGCGCCTCAAATTTAATTACGTGCACTGTATAAATAATGGTTTTCAAGTCGAAGTATTGACTTCATTGCCCGGGTTTTATA
Organism: Arion vulgaris; assembly: GCA_020796225.1. NCBI lineage: Eukaryota > Metazoa > Mollusca > Gastropoda > Stylommatophora > Arionidae > Arion > Arion vulgaris. The sequence goes on from CM036763.1 coordinate 43,896,182, forward strand.
CCATATGGCTCGCGGTCCCTCTCTGCTGAAATGGCACGCCATCTGCCGAAAGTATTGCACAAAGCACGAACTCCGTAGTTTCTGCAACAGTCCTAGGGTTCTCTGAAAAATATACAGATCGTCTTGGTCTGGATTCGAACCAACGACCTTCTGAACTCGAGGTGGGGCTAAACCACTTAGCAATCTACACATATTCTTCAGGGTCCTATTCTCTACGCTTAAAAATAGCGTAGAGAAGCCTTTGAGTGGAGAATAAGCTGGTTTCAGAATGGAGAGATCGTGCACTGACCAAATCTTTGTACTGAAGACAGTGATGGGGCAATTACTGGGTGACATTCATCCATGTACATAAGTTTTATAGACTTTGTAAAGACAATTGACATTGTTCACTATCCTACACTTTGGAAGATCTTACACTAATATGTATTCCCAGTGAAAGTCATCAATATTCTGTCTGAAATATAAGTACTCAAATAACCAGCGTCGCGTCATACAACAGGTATCACACAGCAGATAGTTCAAGATCAATGCAGGTGTTCGACATGGGTTTATTATGTTCACATTGCTCATCCTTGTTGTTATTGACTGAGTAATTGGTTATTGATTACTAAACTGACGTCATGGCAATCCGGACAGATTCATAGGTTCTCAGTCTCCCCCAACAGATATCGAAGAGTAGGCTATGCATACTGGTGGTTTCTGTTGCTCGTTGGTTAAACAAACTCCTCACTCTGTCACTTAAACATCCAGTTCTACATGTATACCGGGTAACTCCAAACTGCTTAAATCGATGGATCGATTCAACATCTATTTTAGTGTCTTCATCCAACAGGCAGTCGCGAAGAGACCGAAGAACATCTCCATATCCATCTTCAACTCCCCAACAATCCATTCTGTTGATGCATGCCTGTCAGTTTTCTCATTTCCGCAGACACCCACATGCCCAGGACAGTATATCTACGTAAGCCGCTGGAGGTTAGAAACTTCTATAGACGACATCCACCATACCGAAACCTGCAATTTTGGATCTTGTGAAGCATCGCCTGAGAGTTAGATACAACAACGGCCCCAGTAAAATACCGAGTAAGGAAAAAAAGTAAGTTGAAGAGGATGGCATAGAAATTATCTGGAGACTAACAAACATACTTGAACACATTAATTTTGCAGACGACATAGCACTTTTAGCATACACTAAGGAGGAAACACATGATAAAACAGAGTAGATATATTGGTCAAAATTAGTAGGGCCAAAAATAGTACTAATAAAAGCAAGATACTGAGAATAAATATAAAAAGCACAGAGGTGATAGTGGTAGAGGAAGGACAGATAAAATAAGTGGAACAGTTCAAATATTTGGACAGCAGCAGTGTAACCATAGATGGGCTCTCGGCTAATGCGCATGGTAGGGTTGTTGCAGAGCGAAGTGGAGCACCCATGGGTCTGCCTAGAGTGCAATGACATCAGTTTATTAATCAATAATCAATAACCATAGATGGAGATTAGGGGGGAAAAATCAACGTAAGAATTGCAATGGCAGCTGCAACATTCAGATCATTGAACAGCACATGGAGATCATGAGCCTACATGATACAGACTAAACTCAGAATATACAAAATTAAATGTCCGCTCAATCTGCATGGATCAAAGACATGAAAAACAAGTACAATGTCAGACAGTTACATAAGAGGCTGTGAAGGAGGAAGTCTCAAAATAATTCTCTGAATTCACTGAGATCAAATGCTGTCTAATACTGAGATTATCCGGGTCACAGTCATCAACAAATAAATAAAAAGGAGGAGATGGACGTTATTTGGGCATACATTAAAAGTGTATAAGACCAGATACCCATATGTACAATAAACCGGAAGCAAGAGAGGTAGTAAAGACTACGGCCCAGCGGTTGTCAGGGACGACGTGCAGCCATGTGAGGTGTAAGCTGGAAAAATAATCCAGATTTACGTGTTCGTGGCACCAAGCTAGAAGTTAGATGTCCATGGACGAAGAAGATCTCAACTCAAGGCTTGGAATCGAAAGAAAAACAGAAGATCGTTCCTATGATGTAAGTAGAAAAGAAAGAAGATGTGAGAAGAATCAAATGAACCAAATTGGCTTTAAGAATCAGCAACTCTTCCGATGTTTAATTTTCATAAGAGAAAACTGAAACGATATGTCACACAGAGGCCTCAACTTTGTTTATCACTGTCATGAAGAAGATAATGTGGATGGTGTTGAGTAAATAAGCAACATCTTCTTACCTAAGCAAAATACACAATATGAATAAACAATATTCTTTAGTCATTGGTGAATGGCCACTATTTGTGTCAAACAATCACTGAAAGGTGTAAAGTCATTTTAATCATCCGTACTACGAAAAACAAATCACATTAAATAGTTTTCGTGCACAATCAGGCCGTTCGTTTGTTAAAGTTATTGATTTTTGGCGATACCGTAAAAGGGACAGCAGTTTAAAATTCAGTTAAACTTTTTACAGAACAAAGAGACTTGAAAGAACTCCAAACTTGCTCATACTAATTACCAGAGGTTTGGTAAAGCCATAGGCGAGAACTTTACACAATTAGATCTTGACTTCTTAAAACCTAATTTAGCTCTAACATTTGCAACCTACAGCATGTGCTTCTAGGAAACTGCAATTTTTAACTTATAATGGCAAATTTATTGAGTCGTAATTTCCTCAATGTAAGAACATTTTGCAGATTTCTAGTTTTAATGATTACTACTGCTGCTGGAGAAGTTCTTTTCAACATTAAATGAATATAAGTGAGTTCAGAAATGATTGGGACAAGATACGTCTAAATAACTCACCTTAATGAACATTGAATGTAATTTACTTAGAGAAATTGATTTGTCAGTATTATATCTAAATTTGCTCACATTAAATCAAGAAAAGTTTGTTTGTAAAAGTTGTGTTTTATTTTATTATCATACAAAACCTAGGGCCCCGCGCTAAAATTTGCTACGGGCCCGCGCTAGCCTAATCCGGCACTGCATATGTAGCTCTGAAATTAAATCCGGGAAGCAAGAGGGGTAGATAAAGACCCAAAGACCCGCCTGCCCAGCGTGTTGGTAACACGTTGGACGACGTGTGACAAGTCCCCTGTGAGTGTCGTTCAATTTCGTGGGCTGGCAGAAAAGCCACAGGTTCCCCAGATTTACGGTGTTCGTGGCACCGAACCGAAGGGTTACGATGTCCATGGCACCGAGCAGAAGATCTCAAAGCTCAAGTGCTTTGGGATCGAAAAAAAGACCCAAAGAGACAAGGATACGATTCATATGATACTAATTGTAGACATAGAAGGAGAAGATGTGGGAAAGATCTGAAATGAACTAAATTGGCTTGCTCAAGACAGATCTGGTTGGAGGAAATCTACTGATACCGTATGCTTTAATTGGAGTTAATGAAGAAGAAGATTTAACTAAAAATGCATGGCAATAGTCTGTTGTGCATCGCTACAAGAGGCCTAGACTTTTGTTTCAACAACTGTACTGAAGATGATATACTGTAGTGAGTGGTGGTTGAGTAAATAATAAGCAGTTTTACATCTTTTCTTTTATTACCGTGAAGCGTAAAATGTCACACAGTTATTGAATAAACAATATTTCTTTAGTCATGGTGTTTATGCAGTGGCGTCACTAGGGTTTGTGTCACCCAGTGCGGTAACTTAGAATGGTGTAAGCCATATTTAACTCATCCCGTATCTTTTACTTGTAAAACAGATGATCATCATTAACATCAGTTTTCGTCGCACCCAATCAGGGCCGTGCAGTACTATGATACAGAGAGTCGGCCGCATCAGGCGATACCGTAATGGGGAACAGCAGTAAAATTAAAATTACAATTAAACGTTATTTTACAGAAACAAAAGACTTAAGGGGCTGCATTTCGAAGACTTGCTTCATACTGAGAAAATGTACCGCACGGTCCTGCGCCTAATGACACATAAGGCAGAGACACCAAATTTCCACACAATTAGATCTTGTGTCGTTCTTTCCATCTCAAACCTAATTTTAGCTCTAAACATATGAAGCCTCAGTCTATTGTGCCCTGTACGTAGTCGAAAAATGGCAACCTGTTTTTCTCTATTGAGTCGATAGTAGGCATAATTGTTTTGTTAACTTGAGTAATCTCTCCTCCATTTATTCTTGTAAGACATTTTTGTCCATGTTTTCGCTTCCTCATATGTCACACAGGTGTCTGTCTGTCTGGTACCATGTCTTTGCCAGTATAAATACCAGAATATTTATCGATATATATAGATTATATCGATATATATATATATATATATATATATATATATATATATATATATTTAGAGATCGTATATATATATATCTCGAGAGATAGACTGATATTTTGGTATCACCCGCATCTAATTGTGTCACCGCAGCGCAGTCCGCAAAGAGACGCCACTGTTTTTTTTTAAAATGATACTATGCGCCTAATAAAATAATCCTTCTAACTTATGTACCATAATATTATTTAGATTTTATGGTTGTTCAACCGTGTCAAGTTGATACAAGAAAATGTGCACACATGTGAGCCGCATATACACAATAAATGAAAGTGCTTGAATGTGTCGTAGTGTATATACATATGTAGTAGAATGGTTATATAAACTGTTAATCTCATTTTTTTAATTTATTAGTTGTGTCTGTTCAACTTAGAAAACTTTAAAGGCTTTCCAGTTTCTGTGTACATCTCGCTACGTTAATCAGTATGCAGTTATTAGGGGGGTTTTCACGATATGTTATGCGACAATTTATGCCTCCACCGCTGGCAGACCTGTGTTCGATTCTGGGCTTCCCTTTTTCTTAATTTCCTTTTCATTTTGGTTCGTGTACATGATTCGCAATGGATCTACATACTTATCTCATAGCGTTTGTTTCGTTGTTATATTATTGATTTTACTGAGTTTAAGAATTATTGCAATTATTATTTATTGTGTGTATTTAATCGGATACGCGTGTCAAGTTATTGTCAGTTGTGTTCTAAATAGATAAAAACAAACAAGCCATGGATTAATGGTGGATTATTATTAACAAAATTAATCTACTTCAGAAAAAGTTATTTCACAAAATTATTAGTACCTCAGATTTCAGAGACATTGTTACGACATCGTGCCTCTTTGATGTGTGTCTCTTTGGGGCTTAACATATCTGTGATAGGTTTCTCCTTTCTCCTAATTTCCCACTTTGATCCCCTTCCCTCCCGTTTCCCATGTTCTAAAGCCCCATTATCAAACGTGACACACGTATGATACACTGGTGATGCCCTGTTTTATTCCTCTGGATTAAACATTAAACAAAATTTCAAGGAGAAAAAAAAATGTGCTTCGTTAATGATTTAGTTTATTCGTAGGCACAATATTTAAACAAAATTTAAACTTGTAGTAAGGATTAAGTTTTTATTTGTTATTATTTTGTATTCATGTTACCTTTCTTATTACTTCATTATTGTTAGTATTGTAATTGCCACATAGCGCCTCTCCTCAATAGCCATTAGTCAGATGCACTTCAATATATAAAAAAGGTTGGATAGCCCTGCATTAAAGTATATGGTCTCAAGGCTTCAAGAATGATCTTCAACGAACGCATGTATCATGCATTTTGCTTTTGCCCACACGCATCAGTTATCAACTATCATTTATATGAGGACTATCATCATAGCACTCCGGACATGTCCATAGGTGCTCCGATCTCCCCTAGCAAATCCAGCAGCGTCCAGCGACCCAACATGCCAGTTCGATGTTGATTAATAAATCTCTTTGCAAATTTAGTATGTCGTTCTTTTCGGGCTGCACCAATATTGACACCAATCTCTCTCAACCTGGTCAGCGAGTGGGATTCACAGCCCTGAAACTTCTCTGTTCGGAAAGACGCCTCATTTTGTTAAAGTAGATGGGGGTCTCCTGACTTGTCTACACCTTCGAGGTCTTTCGGTATCCTACCATCCTCCGAATATTTCCCAACAGTCTCATTCTACGAAGTACGTCTACAGCCGGCGGACAACTTTGTCTATCTTGGCAGCATCCTATCCATATCGGCAAACATAGACTCTGAGGTCAACAATAAGATTTCCAACACCAGTGCAGCATTTGGAAGACTGCGTGATCACCTGTGTGTTTGCCAGGATCCACAAGGGAAAGGGGAGGGTGGAAAAAATAGTAGCTCTGTGACCTACAACGCATGCCGTAAGATACGACTGAGGTAGGGGTCTACGGAAGCTACCCTAGTAAATAAATCGGATATACTGGCCTACTTGTAGGCGCATAACTGACACAACGTATAATCGTTCTTAGGCTCAGATCACAATCACAAAGAGTGGTCGAAATAGAGCGTTCGAAGAAGAAGAAGAAGAAAACAAGATTGCGTGCTACTGTGTGGGAGCAAAAGTGAATAAGAGTATCCACAAAGCTGTTGTTGGCCAGTGAGACATATACAGTGTATAGCAGACACACAAGAAAACTAAACACTTCCACACAAGTTGTCTACGTAGACTGCTAAATATAAAATGACAAAACAAAATTCCAAATACCAAAGTCCTCATAATAGCCAAGATTCCTAGCGCCAACACTCTGGTGCAGAAGGCCCAAGTGAGATGGGTAAGTCCCGTTGCGTAGATGCATAATAAACGCATCCCAAAACTGCTGATGAGCTTGATTGTGGCAGACGATTGATTGGTGGACAAGAAACAAAACACATTAAAGACACGCATAAAACACTTCTAAAATGCTTCGATATAGACACCACGTGCTGAGAATCCCTTGCGCAAGATCGTCAAATGTGGCGCTGTAACAACACAAAAGGAATTCGCACAGATGAGAACCGTCGTACTGTTGAGGCGTAGATAAAAATAACTGAGCGAAAAGCCACAACACCCACATGTCCAACCGTCATCATGTATGCCCCCTGTGCCCGTGGTAGGAGGTCATGTTCCTGGAATTGACTCTACATTGAACACACGTCTGGAACTGTTGTCATTATCGTTTGCGATATAGATTTATATATATATATAAAGGGTTTTAAAGCCAAAGGATTGACTTCATTGCCCCATATGGCTCGGTCCCTCTCCGCAGAAAACTCACGCCACCTGCCGAGAGTATTGCACAAAGCACGAACTCCGTAGCTCCAGAAACAATCCTAGGGTCTCTGGAAAAAACTGCACTCGTGAACAGAAGGGCGCGGTCCGGATTCGAACCTACGACCTTCGACCCACAAGGCAAAGGGCTTAACCACTTAGCCACGAATTAGTATATATTCTTTTTTCATCTCTTAACTCCCCTTGAAGCATAAGACATCAACAACTTTCCTCAACCAGATATGTTTTGAGCAGACCAACTTAGTTCATTCCAGGTCTTTCCCGCCTCTTCTCTTTCTCTGTCTACAGTTCGTCTCCATGTATCTCTAAGTTTTCCCTACCTTCTTACCTCCCATATTCCATTTCAGAGACACGTGTGGGTGTTTGATCTTCTGCACTTTTAATATATATCCCAACAACTTCCATCTCCTCATTTTTTTTATCCGTGTTGATATTTTTGATGCATCTGACCCAGATAATCTCAATATTAAGTATTATTTGATCTCATCGAATTCTTCTGAGACACCTTCTCTCAAATCATGTTATGGTACTGTCTTTGTGCTTGTTTTCCATGTATCTGATTCATACCGCAAGACTGAGCGGACATTTGATTTATATATTTTGAGTTTAGTCCGTGTCCTGTAGGCTGATGATCTCATGTTGTCCAATGGTTTGAATGTTGCAGCTGCCATTTCAGTGCTGGTGTTGATTTCTTTTCCTGTATTCCCATATAGTTGACAGCTGCCAAAATATTTGATATCTTCCACTTCTTTCATCTTTCCTCCTTCTACCATAATCTCTTGTGTGTTATTTGCATTTATTCTCATTACTTTGTTTTATTAGTATTCATTTTTAGACCTATTGATGTGGCCAAGGTATTTACTCTGTCGGCAATCGTTGCACAAAAGTTAACCAAGTACTGGGACAGCTAACACCACTGTTGTCACATAAAGAGATACCGCTAACAACTAAAGCAAATCTCATAAGAACGATTTTCTGGCCAACACTATGTTACCAGTGTCAAACATGGCCAATAACAGCAGCTAGTGAGCGGAAAATCATAACGACAGAGATGAGGTACCTTAGAAGAGCTGCAGGTGTGACAATAAGAGACAAAATTTGAAATGAAGAAATCAGAAAAAGACTGGATGTAAAACCAGTCATGCAATTCATAAAAGAACAACAGATTAAAAGGTTTGGACACCTGACAAGAATGCGCTGGTATCGCCTACCACAGAGAGCCACACAGAAAAAGTATAATGAGTACAAAGCAAGAGGAAGACCACGCAAAAATGGAGCGACGGCATCAAGAACAGCCTTACGAACATGAATATCAGCTTACAAAGTGCATTAAAACAAGCACACACAAGATCACTACGTTTCACCCCCAACACTTCTTTCCATAAAGAAGTAAATGGTGGAAGAGAAGAAGATTTATTCTGTTTTATAATTTTTGGCCTCCTTATTGTTTGCTAAGTGCTATGTCATATATCTATCCTATCTATCATCGCTTTGTGTCCCGATTGACACATACGGCTTCCACAAAACTTGTCAAAAGGCTCCGAAGATGGTCTCCAAAGATGCACAGTCCGCTCGTTTCAAAAGTTCCTCATTTGTTATGGTATTTGGCCAGAAAATTTGCAGGATTCTTCTTAAACATTTATTCTGAAATGTATCCAACTTGTGTCAATGTCATATATAGCGTGCTATTAATATTAATTATTTTTTATAGGAACAGAAATTTCATTGACAGAAGGGACATAATGATACGGTCAATTGATTCGTCAACTTTATTTTAGTGAGAGTTACTTTTCTCAACTTTGGCGTCTGCTAAGTTCTGTAAATTGAATATCAGGGGAAAAAAATACTTGACGCATGAACGGTGTAGAAAGTAAAGCGATTATGGCCAAAGTTGTTGAACCAGAGTCACACATAACTTTTGCAGATATGGGTATTCCGACTTCAGATCAGCTTCAGAATACAGTAGTTGGAAAGGTTTGTAATTTTGATATAATTAATCATCGTGATTCATTCTAAATTGTGTATGCGCTCTTGACTACCAATAACCAACAGTCTTTCTCAATGTTAGTTACATACAAGTACTTCATATACTTTTATCTTCTCCAACGATGTCGTACATGTAGTCTGTAGAGCCATAGGCAGCAAAACTTTTATTTTCTGAACCCTGTTCATAAAGGATTACATCATAAGAATCAACTTGTTCTTATCTTCTATTCACACCATTTCAACTTTGTTACTTTTATATCAAGTGCGATATTGTGGACATCGTGTGGAAAGTTTTCTTTCTTTCAAAAAATGATTTTAATTTGTTTAATATCTTTTCTCCGATCAGCATTCTCGCCAGCCATTTTGAATAATTAACGGTAATCATCACATCTTCTTCTTCTTCGAACACTCCATATCGACCACCTGCTAAACCACTCTTTGTGATATGTATGTGATCAGAGCCTAAGAGGGATTGTACGCTGTGCCAGTTATGCGCCTACAAGTAGGTCAGCACACCCGATTTATGTGACGCTTTTTATTTACTAGGGTCACCTGAGTGGTTACGGGTCCCAAATTTGAAGTGCACAGAATAGAACCACTATTACCTGTCACGCATGTCGTAAGAGGCTACTAAGGAGGTTTGGCTGAAATCAGATGCACGTGTCATAAACGTGTAGAGGTCTATGCGTTTAGGGGCCTACCAAACCAATCTGCAACGTATACACGTTTTTGGCAAAAGATCAAACATATCACGATCAGCATTCTCGCCAGCCATTTTGAATAATTAACGGTAATCATCACATCTTCTTCTTCTTCGGACACTCCATATCGACCACCTGCTAAACCACTCTTTGTGATATGTATGTGATCAGAGCCTAAGAGTGATTGTACGCTGTGCCAGTTATGCGCCTACAAGTAGGTCAGCACATCCGATTTATGTGACGCTTTTTATTTACTAGGGTCACCCGAGTGGTTACCGGGTCCCAAATTTGAAGTGCACAGAATAGAACCACTATTACCTGTCACGCATGTCGTAGAGGGCTACTAAGGAGGTTTGGCTGAAATCAGATGCACGTGTCATAAACGTGTAGAGGTCTATGCGTTTGGGGCCTACAAACCAATCTGCAACGTATACACGTTTTTGGCAAAAGATCAAACATATCACAAAGAGTGATTAGAATTGGTCGTAAAGAACGAACGCAAAGAAGAAAATTTACTAGGGTAGCTTCCCTAGGCCCCTACTTCAGTCAACTCTTACGACATGCATTGTAGGTCACAGTGTTACGAGTCTTTGCTCTCCTTGCAAGCCCTGGCAAATCATTATATAACTATTGGATTCTCCTAAAAGAGTTAATCATTATTTTTCAGGTCTGTTGGCCTACATGCTCTGATATAACTAATAAAAGGCTCATCCTTAGGTTGAAAAGAACATGCATTGTCTTGAAGAGGCTTCAACCCCTACATAAAAACAAGCAGCCATCTCCATGTCCCCATGCTTGCTGCTACCAAGGTGTCTTGGTTAGCACATGTGATATCTACCCTGCAAACAGCACTGTGTTCAAGTTGAGCATATAAATGAACCCTTGGCAGCTGGAAATTGATAAAGGTACCACGGAAAGCCACTGCCTGAGCAAAATTAATTTACAGGTTAAAAGAAAATTTGTACAAAAATCTTCATCATTTTCAAAATTACATCTGAGACTCTAGCCAATACTTCAGATTTTGTCCACTGCCTCTGAGATCTTCTTGTATAAGAAAGAGATTTGAGCACACATGGTTACTCACCGAAGTTCAATGATGATGATCCTATCAATCTTGTTTAATTTCCAATAAATAAATAAAATTTCCAATAGTATTTTCAGACCTTAGGGTACAAAGTGCCTGTCAATTCATATTTCTAGGTTCTAGTGTGCAGGAGGTAGGAGGGCCAATTCCTTTCCTCACATGTGTAATGTCAAATGTGGGACTGAACCCATAACTCTCTTGAGTTTGAGTCAATAAGTGAAGGCTTATGCATTACGCTAATCTATCCCACTGTAATTTCCCATACAACCAAGCAATTCAGTGTGTCATATTGTTTCCACATGTGAAGCAGAGGGAACTTATGATATCTGCCCTGTCCATAATTCTCCCACATTCAATGAATGTCAATACAGCTAGTTTATGTGACATTTTATTTCCCCTCACTCCTGCATGCTCAGGCATATAAAACCAAAACAGTATCTTGAGGCTATACTGCTTGAGGTTGGAAAAAGTGGGTTTTACAAACAGAAAAAAAGACCTCACCGTTCAGAAAGCAATGACAAACTACATAACATATAAGTGGTGTCTAGAAAATCGATGACTCGTTTACTGTGATTAATGGCTAAGTCCTGTACAGGCTATGCCACAATTTTCAGTTTCAATATTATCTTAATTTCTCACACAGGCTCGTCCATTTAGTGATATCAGCAATACTGAGAAAGTTTATATTAGCTTTGTGCTGGTTTCTGTTGTGGCTACTGTAATACTTACAACTTGCAGACTGACAACAACTGATGTAAAATCTACAGATTTTACTTTGTGCATAATTTTACTTATAAATACAGGTAGGTTGAAATTATTTCACATTTATACCATTTTTGATAGTCATAGTGAAGCGTCTGGCCGACTGGATTAGAGCGCGGCTCCCAAGTGGGAGACCCGGGTTCAATTCCCTTTATGGCCAAAGAGTTTTTTTTGTCGCTGGCATAAATAAAACATCCTAACCTGAACAGGTTTGGCGGCAACTGCACTAGCCATGCGGCCATTAAATTCCACAGGCTCATTACCCTCCTATCCTACACTGTCTAAAAAAGCGGTATTACAGACAGTAACAACTATTTAAAAATGATAGTCATATGTGACATACCCCAATGTATTTGGGCTATTTTAAAGACATTGATAAGGTCGTCAATAGTAAAGTTGATAACACTCTACACTAGCGACCACATGCCATGGACATTCTGGGATTTGAGGTTAGTTTAGCCAAAAGTGTTAGGTTTGCACACAGGACTACAGGAGATTCAAATTTTTTTATTTGGGGGATCTAAATTGCACATACCTCTGAAGTTAAAGTAAGGCTTGTCTGAATGTTGAGAGACACTGGTGATAAGGGAAGTAAGCCTTCATGTCAGAGACGCTAAGCTAGGTGCCATGATTAAGTATGAATTCATAGTGAGGGAACTAAAAATATAACATTGTTTATATTGGAAACACCAAAAAAAATAGTCTTATCCAACATTTTTCCTTGTTCTGGACTCCTAGGATGGTTCAGTATACTATAGTTCTCAACAGATGTTCACCACTTTTTCTGGTCTCTAGCTTTTTTCTTTATGGCTTCCCAGGATACTCCAGCGTCATTTAGTTTCTCAAGAAGACTTCATATCCATGTCTGTTTAGGACATCCCCTTTTCCATTTTCCTTGCGGGTTCTGCTCTAATGCTTGTCTAGTGACTTCTTCACGGAGTGATTTCATTCCAAAATATGGATCATAAACAACAATATAAAAGATGCTAATTGACTTGTTTTGATGGGTTTTTCTATTGTTATTTAGTTGTAATCCATTTCTTTCTCCTCTTCTTCTTTGCGTTTGTTCTTTATGACCAATTTAAATCACTCTTTGTGATATGTTTGATATTCGTCAAGAACATGTATATGTTGCACATTGGTTTGTAGGCCCCTAAACGCATAGACTTCTACACGTTTAGGATACATGCATCCGATTTCAACCAAACCTCCTTAGTCGCCTCTTACGACATGCGTGGCAGGTAACAGTGGTTCTATTCTTTACACCCCAAATTTGGGCCCGGTAACCACTTCATTTCTTTAAATTTGATTATAATCTGTTAATTTATTATATCCGTTAATTAATTAATGTTATTGTGAAATAAGTCATTAACTTATCAGATCAATGTATTTAAGTAATTTTAGTCATTAATAATTTCTTTTTTGTTTGATTGTTACATTTATTTGACTTACATATTAATTAAATTAATATAATTCTTTATTCATCAATTTTTCTATGTCTAGCATTTTGCTTCTGGTTTGTTTTTGAGGGAGTTTTAAGAGAAAGACCTTGCGAGATCATCATTCTTAACATTGCTACAGTTGTCATTGTGGTATATCTGATTGCAAACTATGTTACTGGCATTCAGAATGTTCTCAAGCTGGTAAATAGATATATATTAAAACCTGGTATTTGCTTATTCAACTAGATATTGATCTAGATGTTGAACTAGATAATGAACTAGATATTGAATTAGATATTGAACTAGATGTTGAACTAGATGTTGAACTAGATGTTGAACTAGATGTTGAACTAGATAATGAACTAGATATTGAACTAGATGTTGAACTAGATAATGAACTAGATATTGAAGTAGATATTGAAGAACTAGATAATGAACTAGATATTGAAGTAGATATTGAACTAGATATTGAAGTAGATGTTGAACTAGATGTTGAACTAGATAATGAATTAGATATTGAACTAGATGTTGAACTAGATGTTGAACTAGATGCTGAACTAGACGTCGAACTAGAGAATGAACTAGATAATGAACTAGATGTTGAACTAGATGTTGAACTAGATATTGAACTAGATATTGAACTAGATAATGAACTAGACATTGAACTAGATGTTGAACTAGACGTTGAACTAGATGTTGAACTAGATAATGAACTATAGTCTGTCCATTAATTCGTGAGACGTTTGAAATTGATTTTCTCGAAAACTACCTGTTGGATCTCAGTGATTTTTGCATGCAGCCTTAGAATACCCATGACGCTAAAATAAAGCTAACCAGTAGTCCATAGATGCTACGGATTTTGCACATCGGCGAATTCCTTTGATCTTTTATGACAATTGCAAATACGGGGGCTCAAATTTTAGATTTTACAGTATCCCTAGAATTTGTCCATGTCAATTCTATTCATAGGTGTATCTCCATATTAACTTGATAGGTCAAGTAATTAAGTGTGTTGCCCTTTATGTGCATTCGTGAACTTGGATACAATATGCAACAGTTAGTCCTCCCTTCGGTCACCATTAGACCCCAGGGTGTCTTAACTTCACCACAAATTGTATGATGGTAGACGCATTTGGATATGAAATGTATACGTTGCTATTTCTCAGTCTGTAATCAAAATATGATTTGTATCATCCCGAATCTGACGATTCCATGAGGTTGATAATTGTTACTGGCTGGACAAATTGTAATCCATCTCGGTGCCAGTACTCGTCTTCCTCTCGGAGCACATGTTCAACACACTTCTTCCAGAACTGCATGTCTATCATTGAGAAGGACTCACGTGTCAGAACTTCAACATCACACATTTTAAACGTCCTGTTCTGTTCGGCAACTTGCCCTTTTACTTTAGCCCAGACAAGCTCTGTCGGATTGAGCATGATATGGAGGAAGTCGCAAAGACGTGTGGCCGTATTCCGCTATGATTTTGTCAATATGAAACACCTTTGTCTTATTTGTCATCCTCACCAGGTGCAACAACTCGGGTTTCAAATATGTATCATCGAAGCTGACATTTTCCTTAGCAAGCCAAGTCCTAATTTGATCTTTTGTATTTGATGCAGTTGGTACTTTGTCTTCCGCTGATACTGCGTTGTGATAGGATGCATTATCCATTACCAAGCATCATGGTCTGTTTAGAATTGGAAGTAGATCTTTCTCCATCCAGTGCCTGAAAATATGTCCATTCATTTCTGTGTGGTAGTCCCTACCGTCGGTACTTTTGATTGGAAAATAAGTCCAGCGTCATGGACAAGACCTTCTTCACTACTTCCTGCATGTGTTAGTATAATACGCTGGCCTTCGCTGCTTGGTATTTTTCTTTCTGTTCACCGTCTACTGATTGCCATTCTTTAGCATTGGTGTGGTGAGCATTGACCCAGGATTCGTCCAAATATACAATATCATAGCCTTGCCTCCGCCGCTCACGGATCTGCCTCAGGTATTTACTTCGGGCAGCAATTAAATGTGGCTTTTCACAAATAATATTCCTGCCGCCTATAGTTTTCTGAAGGTGAAGCCGGCGGCTCTTACAATTTTCCATAGAGTACTTTTAAAAGTGTCTATGCTGCAATCTGATTGCAGTTTTAATTTCAGTTTCCTGAGAGTAACAAGTTGATTTGTCGCAAACATTTTCAAGAGCTCCCGTCTTATAACATCTATGTCAAAGTCGTCAATTGTTCTTTTCCGTCCTTGCTTGACATTAGTGCACTTTGTGTCCTGTTTAATCCATCGGGAAAAGGATTCTCTATTCAGACCAAGCGCCAGTTGCGCTCGTTTCTCAGGGTTATGAATATCGCAATATAGATGACCTCTCTTAGATTCCTTACGGAAGTGTTGGTATAGTAAAACTGTAACCTTCTGCATTGTTATAAATGTGCACTTCAGACTCATTATGAATGCGATATCAAAGTCAGTTTTGATAAGCCAACAAATATGATACAATAGCTTCATACAAATAGCGAGATACGCCTATAACTATAAAACGGTATCCCAATTATAACGTCATATGCTTTCCGCTTTCAAAGTCGACTGGGTTAGGTGCACGGATTTCGTGAAATTGTTGTATACTCACGATATTTCTATGTTACCATAATGTATTTTTAGAACAACGCGTCTGTGTACCGTAGATCTGTTACTATTGTGTACAATCCAGTGAGGTTGATTTTAATATAACCTGAAGAAGAAATATTTCAAACTACATCAAATTTTCTTGGAAAAAAATATTTCTCTAGCGTCATGGATATTCTAAGGCTGCTTGCAAAAATCACTGAGATCCAACAGGTAGTTTTCGAGAAAATCAATTTCAAACGTGCTCACGAATTAATGGACAGACTATAGATATTGAACTAGATGTTGAGCTAGATATTGAAGTAGATATTGAACTAGATATTGAAGAACTAGATAATGAACTAGATATTGAATTAGATATTGAACTAGATGTTGAACTAGATGTTGAACTAGATGTTGAACTAGATGTTGAACTAGATGTTGAACTAGATAATGAACTAGATATTGAACTAGATGTTGAACTAGATAATGAACTAGATATTGAAGTAGATATTGAAGAACTAGATAATGAACTAGATATTGAAGTAGATATTGAACTAGATATTGAAGTAGATGTTGAACTAGATGTTGAACTAGATAATGAATTAGATATTGAACTAGATGTTGAACTAGATGTTGAACTAGATGCTGAACTAGAGCGTTGAACTAGGACGTCGAACTAGAGAATGAACTAGATAATGAACTAGATGTTGAACTAGATGTTGAACTAGATATTGAACTAGATATTGAACTAGATAATGAACTAGACATTGAACTAGATGTTGAACTAGACGTTGAACTAGATAATGAACTAGATATTGAACTAGATGTTGAGCTAGATAATGAACTAGATATTGAAGTAGATATTGAACTAGATATTGAAGAACTAGATAATGAACTAGATATTGAAGTTGATATTGAACTAGATATTGAAGTAGATGTTGAACTAGATGTTGAACTAGATAATGAACTAGATATTGAATTAGATGTTGAACTAGATGTTGAACTAGATATTGAACTAGATATTGAACTAGATAATGAATTAGACATTGAACTAGATGTTGAACTAGATGTTGAACTAGATGTTGAACTAGATGTTGAACCAGATAATGAACCAGATATTGAACCAGATATTGAACCAGATATTGAACCAGATATTGAACCAGATGTTGAACTAGATGTTGAACTAGATGTTGAACCAGATATTGAACCAGATAATGAACCAGATATTAAACCAGATATTGAACCAGATATTGAACGAGATGTTGAACTAGATGTTGAACTAGATGTTGAACTAGATATTGAACTAGATGTTGAACTAGATATTGAACTAGACGTTGAACTAGATAATTGAATTAGATAATGAACTAGATATTGAAATAGATATTGAACTAGATGTTGAATTAGATAATGAACTAGATGTTGAACTAATCTCATAACACTTTAGGAAAATACATAAGTGTTCATTTCCCTCCAGAATATGTTAAAGGGTATACCTGCTGGTGTAGGATGCATTAGCGTAATACCTAAGCATTTGTCTATCGACTCAGACTCAAGAGTGTTGTGAGTTCAATCCCACACTTGAAATTCCACAAGTGAGGAAAGGAATTGGCCCTCATTAGGGTACAAAATATGAAAATGACAGACAGACACTAAATACCCTAAGGTCTGAAAAGGCTACTGGAAATTTTATATATATATATATATATATATATATATATATATATATATATATACCTGCTGATAGAGAGCCGTAGTAGCACGGTTGTTAGTGAGCTCGCTTCTTATGCACATGGTCCGAGTGTTCAACAGATCTCAGGTCTACCCAGCCTCAATTGGGTACCAAGAAAGCACTGGGAAGTAAAGGCGACTGGTGTTATGGTGACCATATTACCCATTATTTTTTTATTTTTTTTCGATCCAGAAGCACTGAAAGCTCTTCGGCTCGGTGCCACGCACACCGTAAATCTGGGGAACCTGTAGCTTTTCTGCCAGTCCACGGAGTTGAACCTGCACCTACAGAGGACTAGTCACCCGTAGTCCAACCCGCTACGAACACGCTGGGCATGCGGGCATTACCCATTATTTAAACACCACCCCTTTGGGTGTCAATCTCATGTCAGGAAGATTCTCCTTCTTCCAATGCAAGACAAATGGATCACGTCATGGAAACAAAATGACAATTTACAAACACATGCAGAGACTTCTTTGCGACATTGGGTTAAAGATTAAGAGCCCAAACATTATTAAAAGAAAAACAGAACCTAATCTTCACACAAATCAATGTTTTTCATTCACATTTCTTCCCTTGTACAACTTTTTTAGCTTGTATTGTTTTTGTATTTTGTAAAACCACAGTACTTTTTTTTTTTACATATTTCACCAATTCGAAATAGTTTTACTGCAGTTTTCATTTATATTGATAACTTTTTTCAGGCACAATTGATAGTGACAAGCATTATATGTCCAGCGCTGTTCATTCTAGGGCTATTCATTACTTGGAATTATTTTGTATCTAGAAGATTTGTGTTTTGGATTGTAGGAGCTAATGAGGCACTACAGACTTTCTACATCAATCTTTTGATTTTCCAGGATTTTCTAAAGTTTGATCTGCAGCTAGAGGTAAGAGCTTTTTGATTAAAAATGTAAAGATATTTGTGATTACATTTTTAATTCTTCTGATTCTGTGTACACTCGCAGATTTTAGTTTGAATATTATTCAAGGAAAGTAATGGTCAGCATGATCAAAAAGTATGTCATCGTTGAATAGAACTGGTAACAGTTACATAAGGTTTATTCTTTTTATAACTTTGGTGTGGTCACTGTTAGCAAAGTTGATCACTAGTGTGGTGCTGGCCCAGAGAAGCAAAGAATAGTATTGCTGCGAACTACAAGACATGTCATAAGAGGTAACTGATGTAGCACCTAGGAAGCTACCCTAGTAACTAAAAAACATCGCAGAAATCGGAGGTGCTTGCCTACTTGTAAGTGCATAACTGGCACAACGTAAATTGCTCTTATGCTCAGATCACATACAAATCACACAGAGTGGTAACAAGTGGTCGATATGGAGCGTTCAGAGAAGAAGAAGCAAAGTTAATAAACTGTGCTAGAGACCATGTGTCCTGGAAATTTAGGTCTTCAAAGAAAACTTTGGCTAAAATTTATAGGTTTGCACTTACTACGTTGGACTGCTGGTTCCATGATATTGAGGATTAAAATTACCAGTACTTTTGAAGTCGAAGTAAGACTTGCCTGAATGGCCAGGGACACTTGTGATAAGGAAACCCACTAAAAATTCAGTAAAACGCACCATGACTACACATAAATTCATAGCTAGCAAACAAACAAACAAACAAGCTAACACATAACTTTGGTAACAGCTATTTATTATTATTAATACCTATACGAGGCAGACCAAGAGGAAGATGGCTGCAAGGTATTAACTAAACCATGAATATGACCATCGACGAAGTGGGTGAACTGGCTAGAGAAAGTGAATTTCAGATGCGCTGCAAAGAGAACAACGTCCTATTTTTTTTTTTTTCGATCCAGAAGCACTTGAGCTTTCAGCTCTTCGGCTCGGTGCCATGGACATCGTAACCTTCAGTTCGGTGCCACGAACACCATGAATCTGGGGAACCTGTGGCTTTTCTGCCAGTCTGCGGAATTGAACCCGCACACACAGAGGACTAGTCACCCGCAGTCCAAGCGCTATGAACACGATGGGCAGACAGGCATCAACGTCCTATAAAGGATATGCACCTTGATGATGATGAATATCTTCTATATATCAGTTTCAATTTTTTTATTTAAAATTTGATAGAAACATATTACATAATGTTTCAATAATTTGAAAGGAATTGGTTCTTCCTTTTTCTTGATTTATTATAGAAAATAATTTGCATTTAGAGAAAAAAAATGGTAGCACATAAAAGATGATCAATGAAGTAACCATATTAACCTTTGACGTATCATAATTTTATTATAATTTATTAGACATGATTCAACTAAGCATATTGTAGACAAAATACTGTTAGTGATCTAGCATGTGAAATATATTGAAAGTTTATACTAGATGTTTATAATTATTTATGATTTTATCATTTGGGGGTGTCTATGGTGAAGTGGTTAAGACGATTGCCTTGCGTTCTGAAGGTTGTGGGTTTGAATCCGGACCGAGTCACATGGATAATTTTGGACATGCAACTCGCACACTCAGGAAACAATCAAGCAATGTAGCCGGACATACACTTAAATAAAACCTACAGTAGAAGAAATGAGTTTAGAGGTAAAAAAAATGCCTGGTGTCGAACAACAGAGAAGAATTTTAAGCGATCAGAAGATGTTAGTTGACAAAGCTGAAGAAGATGACCATAAATAGAATTTGGTGCAGAACGATAGTTGCAGCTCTATGGTCCACTGATAACAAGAAAGTTGAATTAATAGTTGGTAGTAGTAGCAGTATGAACTAACGAAACATGTAAAAACAAAGTACTATAGTTTTACAAAATACAGAAACAGTGACGATAAACAGCAACGTTTCGACCAAAAAGGCCTTTATCAAGCAAACGATACAACAGGAGTCTGTTACAATAAATCTGTTACAAAAAATCCTTTCTCCCCTTTTTCGATAGTATGAACTAAGCAGATACCAGTGGAGAAAGAGCTCAGAAAGAGATGCTGGCGATGGATAGGACATACATTAAGAAGACCAACAGGAAGCATTGCAAGACAGGCACTGAAAGAGGTGTAGGGGAAGGCCTAGACAGACCTGGAGAAAAGAGCTGGAGGCTGATATTAAAAGAATAGGTAAAAGATGGAAAGAATTGGAAGGGCTAGCAAGAGAGAGGAAAAACTGGAAGAAGTTTGTTGAAGACTTGTGCTCCGTTGGGAGTTGAAATGTGAAGAAAGAGAGTAGTAGTATATTTATCTTGTGATTTCTATTTGGAGGATTTTAGCGCTAGGTGTTTTTTTTTTTAAAAGTCATCTGTTGTCTAGAGATCATCTCTAATGCATTGTATTTTTGAAAGTAGTGACTTAACTACGTGAAGCTTTGTAGACCGATCAACAGCACAAGATTTATCAGACAGTATTATCATCATATATAAGTGTTAGATGCATGAGGGTTATGGTTTCTGGTGCTTCTTATGAGGCTGCGAGTATTGTGCGTCTTCTGAGGCTGAGTATCACGGACTTCTGCATCAACGGAGCAGTAGTATAAATCCTATTCTTATTTTTCAGAGCAGCATTGTTGTTATTGTTATGACAACTGCACATGAAATATGCTTACAAGATATCATAATTCTCTCTGTGGGAGGTGTTACTACAATAGTCAAGTTTATTGTGGGATACATATCGGTACGTCCATGTTAATGTCGTTAAAACTATCTTTTATTGTCGAGTGTCATGAATGTTAAGAAATAAAAATAGTCTGGAGACATTATTTTTATGGAAATTTACTATGTTGTGTCTCCGAAAATCATTTGATTGATTAAATTACATCATAATCGTCGTTCTATAATCGAAAAGGAAAATCGTGGCATATCCTCTACAGGACGTCACTATCAAACACAGTAATGAGTCGGTGATGTTCTTGTCACTGCTTATGTGTTCAGTAGTTTGCCATTGCTTTCCGAACGGCGAGGTCTATTTTTATTATTTGTAAACATCCTGCAGGCCTGTTTAAATCAGGCCTGCACACAAAAAACCTTATCAAAAGAATAAGAATCCGACAATCAAGGTTCTTTGAGCATATAATGCGAAGAGAAGGTTTAGAACATTTGGTGACTACAGGTAAAATTCAGGGAAGGAGAGACAGTGGAAGACAGAGGGAGAAGATGTTGGTTGGCCTGACATCATGGTTCGACAAAATATCGACGTCAGAACTGATTACATGCACCAAGCAAAGAGAGTTGTGGAGTGACATGATCGCCTACGCCGGCAGGCACAGCACTTGATTGATTGAAACATCCACGGAAACAAATGAGTTTCCAAACTGCCAACCGCAGAGTTTGAACCAGGTACTCTTGGGTTGTAATCGAGCTCATTACCACTAAGCCACAGATGCCCACCTTTCTGTCATTACATAATAAAAATTACTTGATAATTATCTTTCATAATTAACTTCTGGTTCAAAATGATGAATATCACTGTAATCTTTTTGTGTGCGACATTAATATTTCATGTAAGAGGGATGGTTGGTTTCATAGTGGGTTATAGGTTTTATTATATTGATTTGTATTGTTACCTGTTATAGAAAGCAAATTGAATGCATTTGAAAATAGATGTCCATTTGAAAAATAATGAACATAAAATGAAACGAATTCAGGAGAAGTGATGAAATCAGAGAAATGTTTGGTCATCCATTGGTAACAACTGTTATAAGAAGGAGAAGATCAAGATATGTTGTACACACCTTGAGAAGAAATATCAAAGCAGGCATTGAAGTGGGATGTAAACATTTCAAGAAAGAGAAGACGACCTAAGGAGACCCTGAAACGAACTTTACTGAGAGAGGCAAGAAATATCGGTCTCAGTTCCATGGAGGAGATTGAACTAGTTGCCCTGGATAGACTGGTATGGAGAAATTGATTGCAGACCCTATGTAACGTATGAGAGGAATTATTATTATAGTTACCTATTGCAATCCTATTGTACAT
The DNA here is from genome assembly GCA_020796225.1 of Arion vulgaris. NCBI lineage: Eukaryota > Metazoa > Mollusca > Gastropoda > Stylommatophora > Arionidae > Arion > Arion vulgaris. The sequence goes on from CM036763.1 coordinate 43,918,544, forward strand.
ATTCAATTTCAGATGCCAAGGGAATCAGTGTTTGGAGCTGTTCTATTTTTTCTCCTTAGCCCAGCAGAGCTTGTATATATTATATATAAACTTAATGAAGTAAGCTCATTTTTGTTCGTGAACTTAATGTCACTGGTGTTATTTTTTTTATACATTGTCATTGTAGTCATATATGTGCTTTTGAATATAAGTGTTACAGAAGAGTCGTCCGTATATCACAGACAGAGAAGAGAACAAATAGATCTATTCAGAAATAACTAAAAATTAAAGAAAACAGGCTGGACATATAAAGAGACATGAAGGGCTGGAGAAGACCATCATAGAAGGAGGCATCCTGGCAAAGAGGAGAAAATAAAGACCACAGAGAAGATGGATTCAGGATGTAACTGATGATGATTTGAGCATGACCGTAGCAGAGGCAGGACATCTGACCTATGAGAGACAGAAATTCCGATGGACTGTTAAGGTGGCAAAGTTCTGATCAGGACAAGCTATTTGATGATGATGATGATGATGATGGCTGTAGTCAACCATCACTGGTGTTATTTTTTTTATACATTTCCACTGTAGTCAACCAATACTGGTAAGGCAACTTGAGTACCATGAGAACCTGCAGATTTATGTCTTGGCAGTTTTATTTTTGACAGATTCTATCAAGCTAAACAGGTGTTTGTAAGTAGGTGTCAGATAACAGAAAATAATAAGTTTCTACAGGACCAACACCTTCTTTGTCTAAATCAAATGCAATATTCTTTTTTTCTTTAAATTGCAAAACATGATAAGCAAAACTGTTCCTACTTATGTCATATTATTGCATACAAAATTAAAATTGTTTTATGAGAACTAGTGATGCTGAGCTGATTGATTGATTGATTGGACCATCATCATTGCACTTCAGTGAGTAATCATGTGTGCTCCTATCTTTTTCCTACAGAGAAAAATTGCAGCAGTAGTGCGTGAACTCCGTAGCACCGGCGAAGGTCCCCCGGTGTAATTTCGAAGGTGGTGACAATATTTTGTAGGAGTTTAATTTTTTTAAATCTTTCTAAGGAATTTTGTCCAGGCATTGGCTTTCCATCCTGCTCTTTTCAATTTTCAACTGTGTAGGGTTCTTTTATGTGCTAAACTAGAACACGGGACGTACATTTTATCATCCATCTCCAATAGGACTAAGAACTCGATTTCACCTACACTGAGGTCAGGGAATCTCTAGAAAAATATCCAAAGCTGAACTGATCACAGTTAAATAGGGAGAAAAAAGAGCTGTATATTGTGCATTCCTTTCAATCCATGAACGTCTCCAAGTATGCTGGATTAACTGTATATAACCTGTTCTAGACTCCCTAATGAAATCATCAGGGGTCCTGCACTAAGTGATTTCTAAACTCCCTCAGCTTGTCCTAAATCCATTTTAAGATCCCTCTGAGCACAATGATTTTCATTGGCACAGGAACGAGCAATTATGGGGTGACCCGTTGCAGTGAAGTTGGAACCGTACTTATGAACTATGAACTTATGAACTATCTGAGCACAGTAGACCAGATGTAAGTCTTGATTATTTCTAAAGCTTAGGTTACCTCTTCCCCCATCCCCACCATATGCACCTCAATTTTGTGTGCAATGTTGGGTTCTCAGCATGTTCCCCCAAAAGAAGAAATTGTAGTATCTTGTCACTCTTATTTGGTTACTCAATTCTCAAGTGTTGACCAAACATTTCAATGGCTGCGGTTACCTATTTCTGGAACACACCAATTGAATTCCTTTATGTTCTAGATTGGTTACCTATTATTGACAGTTGTGAAAGTGTACTGTGAATCCTTTTGCATCCCAGAAAATAAAGTATAATATTTGCATTCATGATGTTGAAAAAAGAAAAAAAGTGGGTACAATATCAGTATTGAACTTCATCAAGAAACAATAAATAAATGGTTCGACCATATGAGCAGATTACCAACAGACCTCAAAGAGCAATGTTACTCCGATACATTGGATACAAAGCAAAAGCCCATCCACGCAAAAGATGGACCTCGGACCTCAGAGAAAACAGAGGTGATACAAAACACTGTATATGAAGTGCACACAAAAGCCTGTTCTAGAAATCCTTTCTAATCCTGATGCTGTGAGGCAAAACAGGATTAGAGAAAAGAAGAGAAAGAGGAAGGAAACATGACATTAGTCAATAAAAGGACAGCTGGAAAAAAAGGACAAGTTTCAATGGATTGAACACACTATCATGACACATCCTCACACCACAACCAAGCACACACTTAGCTGGAACCCATAAAGGATTTTTTTTAAACAGGAGAATCCAAGGAATACCTTAGTTAGTTAATTGCATATCCTGTACATGACTTTGCGAATCAACCCCAGCTTTTTAATGCTGTTTGTGATTTTTCTAGGTATTATTATGTTCAGTAGTTTGCCATTGCTTTCTGAATGGGTGGTGCCATCGTCCTTTTGTAAAAATCCACGCGAAATAATTTGCGACCAAATTGTCCGCAGCGTGATTCGAACTCAGAACGTCAAGGTTAATAGACCGAGTCACTATCCCCTAGGCCGCAGACGCCACAAAGAATACTTTACAGAGATAAATATAAAATATGAAAATAGGCCACAAGTTTCAGAGCCTCATAGCACAGCTGAAGAAGACAGCCCAGAATATAAATTGGCAAGAGTCACATATGAAATCCTATGCTCCAGTGGGAACAAGAAGATTCAGTAGTGATAGTAGTAGCAGTAGTAGTTATAGTAACAATAGTAGTAGTAGCAATAGTAGTAGTGGTGGTGGTTGTAGTAGTAGTAGTACTAGTAGCAGTAGTAGTGATAGTTGTAGTGGTAGTAGCAGCAGTAGTAGTAGTAGTAGCAGCAGTAGTAGGGAAGTCATAGTGGTAGTATTAATAGTAGTAGTAATAGTAGTGGTAGTAGTAAATATGTATGATGTTGGTAAATGGGTTATAAAATAATTTTAAAAATTGTTTTAATTTCAGATATTCAAGAAAGAAAGTAGCCATTATGAAGAAGTGGTTATCACAATTGTAACCTGTTATATTCTGACACTTGCGGTTAATGTTATTGTTATCATCACTGGAATAATAGCTGTTATAAACTTTGGAAAAGGATTGAAACAAAAATGTAAGTCTTATTATGATAGCATTTTCACTTTGATTGTAATTAGATTTATACATGTTTAGAGCAGTGGTTCTCAAACTTCCTAATGCCGCGACCCTTTAATACAGTTCATCATGTTGTGGTGACCCCAACCATAAAAATATTTTCAGTGCTAATTCATAACTGTAATTTTGCTACTGTTATGAGTCGTAATGTAAATATCTGATATGCAGGATGTATTTTCATTGTTACAAATTGAACATAATTAAAGCATAGTGATTAGTCACAAAAACAATATGTAATTATATATTGTGAAATATTTATTTCTAATTATGATAAAAATGTGTTTTCCGATGGTCTTAGGCGACCCCTGTGAAATGGTCGTTCGACCCCAAAGGGGTCGCGACCACAGTTTGAGAATTTGAGAACCACTAGTTCAGAGTGTCTCTATGAGGAAGTGGTTAAATTGTTTGCCTGTCATTCTGAAAGTTGTGTGTTCAAATCCGGAACAAGTTACATGTGTGATATTAGATCCCTAGGATTGTGCTGGAGCTACGGAGTTCGTGTTTGTGCAAAACTCTCGGTAGATGGCATGCCATTTTTACCGACAGGAATGGAGCCATATGGCGTTCATGCATTCTTTTAGTTCAGTCAACATTAATCATTTTACTAGTCCATATTTTGTTGGTCCGCTCACGAGCTTTGAATTCAGTCGTAGTCAGGGCACCTAATATGGCACCTCTAACGTATTTTTGCATGAAGGCTTGCACCCCTTATCATCAGTGTCCCTCGCCATTCAGGCGAGCCTAACTCATACTTCAGAGGTACTTGCAATTTAGACCCTTAAGTAAGTGATCCAGAAACCTATAGTCCAACCGCACACTGTGTGCACACTGAAAGTTTTGTTGGCCCAAGTTGGTCTTGAAACCCTGAATTAGCATTGCACATGGTTAATAGCAAAGCATGTCATCTACTTCGCTATCTGCTATTTTACAAGTCCATATAATTCTCATTTGAAATGAAATGCTACAGAAAGATCCTACTCATACAATGGACAGAAAAAAGGAAGAACACTGATGTCCTGAAAGAACTGAATGTTAAGACAATTGGCTGATAAACAATATACTATACAGAAAATTAGATACTTTGGCCACGTCAAGCGTCACGATGGCCTGGAGAGAACAATATTGGAGGTCAGGGTCTCAGGATGCAGAGGCAGACCAAGAAGAAGATGGCTACAAGATATTAAAGAAACAATGGATATGACCATCGGTGAAGGAAGTGAACTGGCTAGAGACAGAGTAAATTTCAGATATGCTGCAAAGAGAGCAACGTCCCATAAAGGACACGCACCTTGATGATGATATAATTCTCATCATTCTTCTGTAAAATCATATCTCTGTGGCCTCTTCTTTTGTTTATTTTTTTTCCCCGTAACTCACTATCATAAGTCAGTATAAGAGGATTTACATCTAAATTTGTTTTTACCTTTCAGTACAAGACAACAAAAATAGAGCTCAACACAAAATACAAGGTGTTTGATGAAACCTTCCCTAATTATGTAACTTTTTTACTGACATTCCATATGACAACACATTCTGTGACAAACGTGATCAAATATTTGTCAAATAATTCATTTGTTTTCATTTGCATATTTCATGTAATGGATTAGCATAATGTGTTCTCCTATCGACTCGGACACAAGAGGGTTGTCGGTTAAATCCCACACTTGATGTTCTAATCACAATATAGATGGAGACTGCAGTAAAACTATGTATTATGTGTTTCGCAACACTTGACGTTCCACATGCGAGGAAAATAATTGGCCCTCCTACCTCCAGCACACTAGAGATTAGAAATATGAAGTGGCAGACACTTCATACTCTAAAGTCTGAAAAGACTACAGGAAATGTTCTTCTTCTTCTTTGCGTTCGTTCTTTACAACCAATTTTAATCACTCCCTGTGATATGTTTGATCTTGCACATTGGTTTGGTAGGCCCCTAAACGCATAGACTTCGACACGTTTAGGACATGTGCATCCGATTTCAGCCAAACCTCCTTAATCGCCTCTTACGACATGTGTGGCAGGTAACAGTGGTTCTATTCTTTACACCCCAAATTTGGGCCCGGTAACCACTCGGGTGACAGGAAATGTTATATTTGTATATACATTTGTTTGCTTATGCTTGTTTTATGATTATACAATGTGTTCAGTGTGTCTTGGCAACATTTCAATTGTCTTCTATAAAGTCTATATAAATTTATATATATTGTTGTTGTTTTTTTTTCTAAGATATTTGAGATTCATCCAATAGTTTGTCCTGAGCAGAACTTGACCGCCCTCCTGAGTAGAACTTTACCACCCTACTGAGCAGAATTTGACCACCCTCCTGAGCAGCTGAGCAGAACTTGACCACCCTCCTGTGCAGAACTTGACCACCCTCCTGTGTAGAACTTTACCACCCTCAGAGCAGAACTTGACCACCTCTGAGCAGATGACCACCTAATAGTCCTTCAGAATCTCTTTCTTTCATAGATCAGATGTATCTCTTCTACAGCCGTCATGCTCAAATCATCAGGCACATCCTGAATCCACCTTTTCCTTGGTTTTCCTCTTTGCTGGGATACCTCCTTAATGACAGTGGTCTTCTCCAATGGTCTGTGTCTTTTTATATGTCCAAAATACTTCTATTCTCTCATTCTTATTTGTAGCATCAGCCAGTTTTTTTTTTTATTACTAGTTCTTTCTGGATAGATCTATTTGTTCTATTCTCTATGATATACAAAGGACTTTTCTGTAACACCTATTTTCAAAAGCACATATATGTTTTGTCACTGCATTGTTAAATGTCCATGTTTCACAATCATACATTGTTACTGGTAATATATATGCTCTTTGTATTCTGCTCTTTTTCTCCTCCTACCAGTTCCCCTCCATACTGTTTTTAGTATTTGAGATTACACAACAAATATTTATAGAAAGTTGCAAACCTTCTCTAAATAAACCAACTACAGATAGGAGCAAGCACCTGCATGGACAGATACGCACACATACAATCTAATACATACATAAGTACATGCACATACACATAAGAATTCACACATATACTCACACAAAAACTGATAATGAAATTCCTTCTCCGTGTAATAAACAAATTGTTAACCATGTGTTAATCAAATGACAGAAAATATGGTCAACAGTTACATACACTGTCTGCCAAAAACAGGTTATATATTCTTTCTTCTTCTTATGCTTCGTTCTTGACGACCAATTTTAATCACTCTTTGTGATATATTTGATCTTTGCACGTTGCACATTTGGTTTGGTAGGTCCTTAAATGCATAGACTTCTACACGTTTAGGACGCATGCATCCGATTTCAGCCAAACCTCCTTAGTCGCCGCTTACGACATGGCAGGCAACAGTGGTTCTACTCTTTACACCCCAAATTCGGGCCCCTGTAACCACTCAGGCGAGTATTCTTTCTTAAATGTCTGTATGCCCACCTGCCCAGCGTGTTCGTAGCGTGTTGGACAACAGGTGACAAGCTACATGTGGGTGCAGTTCCGAGGGCTGGCAGAAAAGCCACAGGTACTCCAGATTTACAGTGTTCCTGACATCGAACCGAAGAGCTGAAAGCTCAACTGCTTCTGGATCGGAAAGAAAAAAATGTCTGTATATAGTTGTTTGAATACATACCACAACAAGTGTTGTGAACTTTCAAAAGCGAAGAGACACCAAGGCAGACCACTGTTCAAATATAAGGATGTCTACAAAGCCTCAATTAAGAACATTTTTATGGTTATTGGTTACTGAACTGACATCACAGCATTCCAGGTAGACCCATAGGTGCTCATGCTCAGTCTTCTCCAATAGATGTCGAAGGATATGCATACTGATGGTTCCTGTGACTCACTGGTTAAACAAACTTCTCTCTCTGTCCATCAAGCATCCAGTTCTACTTGTACAATGTATGATTCCAAACTCTCTAAATCGCTGGATTCATTCAACATCAATTTTAGTGTCCTCATCCAACAGTAGGTCACCAAGAGACCGAAGAACATCCCCTTATCCATCTAAACTCCCCAACAATCGATGCTTTCGATCCAAGCATGTCCCAACAAATGGAAAAACTAGCTATGTTGAAAACAACATTAAGTAAAGGTGCAGAATTTTAAAAAAAAGAGATTTAGGAATGAGCTGAAATGCAAGAGAGACAAGCGCTAACCCAGAATTTATCACAGTAAAACACTTGCCAAATGACCGTCTATAAAAATGAAAAAGCCCATACAGTTATTGAGTAATTGAACCTACATCATAAATATGCACATATGACAAGATAACATATACTTCAAAACTACTGTAGGTAGACTTGAGGAAATAAATGTGGCAGGCACCAACCCACTTTGATTCTTCTTCTTCAGCGATCTCTGGTCATGCGCTTAATTTACTGTGGACCACAAACTGGGCAGACAGCTTCAGGTCTGTCAGGTTTCCCAAAGCTTAGTTTTCAGGTCGACTGGGTGTGGCCACATGTTGCTTCTCAGCTCACACAGAAGAGGACAGTCTTGCATGATATGCTCTGGTGTCTGTTCTGCCTGCTGACACTGGCAGAGAGCTGTTTGACTTATTCCTAGTCTGTATAAGTGTTTGTTGAGTCTGCAGTGTCCGGTGCGTAGTCGAAATATAATGACCTGGTCTGTTCTGCTTACAACCCACTTTGATAAGAAACTATATTTATCTATGTCATATTCATGTCCTGTTTGACACATCATCAAATAGTTTGTTCTGAGCAGAACTTTGCCACGCTAACAGTTCCTAAAGAAATTTCTCTCTCATAGGCCAGATGTCCTGCCTCTACAGTCATCATGCTCATACCATCAGTTACCTCCTGAATCCATCTTCTCCGTAGTCTTCCTCTTCTCCCCTTTGCTGGGATGCCTCCTTCCATAATGGTCTTCTCCAACTCTTCGTGTTTTTTATATGTCCCAAATTCTTTCAGTTTTTCCTATTTTTAGCATCAGTTAGTTTTATTTCATTTTAAGTTCTTTCTGGTTTGACACACAAGGTTTCCAATAATGATTTCCACTGTTGTTGTTCTACAGTTTTTCTAGTAATTATTTCCCATGCCAGGCCACAATCTTTCAACTCGCCACCGTTTCTTTCCATGTTTCCTTTGGACGTCCGGCTTTCTTTTCCCATACGCTGTCCATCGGAGAGCTGTCCTAGCCAATGTCCCTTCTGGCATATGACATACAAGCACAATCCAAACTGTATTGAAGAAAAACTGTATGATGGAGGTTAAATTCTGAAACACAGCAGACTTTGTCGGAGAGTTCAGAATCCCAGTCTCCTTTTTCATATTATTATTATTATTCCGTTTTCGTTCTTGCACATGACGTTTTGGCCACATTTTTAAATCTGTTTTGGCCACATTGTTTGAGCCAAAGAACGTGAGTATGTTATACTGTTAGATAAGCAGTATTAGCCAACAGTTTGTTACATTTTTGGATTCATTTTTATCTTTATTGATGGGCTTTCACATAATATATCGTATATTAAACAAGTACCCATGTTCGTTCTGAATCTCTAAGGAGAAATAAGTTACTGCTGTTTTTTTTGTTTTTTTTCCGATCCAGAAGCACTTGAGCTTTTTCAGCTCTTCAGCTCGGTGCCATGGACATCGTACCCTTCGGTTCGGTGCCACGAACACCATAAATCTGGGGAATCTGTGGCTTTTTCTGCCATCCCGCGGAATTGAACCCGCACACAGAGGGATAGTCACCGTAGTCCGAGCGCTACGAACACGCTGGGCAGACGGGCAAGTTACTGCTGTAAATGACAACTTTGAATGAAGTCAGCACAAATAAACATTGTACAGGAAGAGGCTACTTGCTTCAAACATAACTAACAATAGATGCATTATACTGTATGCTTAGTATGGAACATTCTTCTATTCTGCGCTCTCTCTGAAGAATATTTGGTTAGAACAACTATACACAGAGTCCTATAAGACAGCAGATTGCCTAACTGAATGGATTAGAGCATGGGGTCCCATTTGGGAGACCCAGTTTCAATCCCAGTACGCCAAAGAGTCTTTTCTGTCAGAGGAATAAAGAAAAATCACAGCCTGAACAATTCGCTGTGACTGCATTAGCCATGCAGTCATTAAATACCTGAGCTCGTCTCCCCATCCTACACTATCCTAAAAAGTAGTATTACAGGAGTAAGACAGCTTTTTAAAGACAGTTCAAAATAAACAGTACCCTAAAAGTGGTATTACAGGAGTAAAGACAGCTTTTTTAAGACGGTCCAAAATAAACAGCAAAGAAAGTGACATCTGAAGTGATATATCTACCAAGTTGAGCCAGAAGTATGTTGTTCTGCCTTTTTTTAATTGGCTCTAGGTAAGCAAGACTTGCATATCTACAACTTATCATCAGATGCAGTCTCCACATCGAAGGTTGCTTGCAATGAATCTCCAGCACCCTCTGTCTTTCGCTTTGGTGTTGCACTCTGTCAGACTGTAACCTGTCCATTTCTTAAAATTTCCCTCCCACTTATCTCTCGGTCTTCCTCTTGCTCTTCCCTCCTCAACTTTCCCTTCTAGTAAAGATTTTATCATGGTGTCATGTCTTTTTATGTGCCCAAAATACTTTTCTTGTCTGAATTTTATTTCTCTTAATAATTGTTTCTTCATGCCTAGTTTTCCTAAAATTTGTTTATTTGTCTGTTTTTCTGTCCCTGAAACTCTGCCTATTCTTTTATATATCCACATCTCAAATGTATCAATTTTGTCTTCCAACTGCTTGTTCATTGTCCATGTTTCCGAGCCATACATTAATATAGGATATATAAAGCATTTGTTCATTCTAATTTTTAGCCCTACAACTTATACATTATTATAAATCGATATGCCCTCTTTCATTGCTATCCACTTTTATTAAACCATAACTGCTATTTTGTATGTATATACTACATATTAGCTTCAGGGCTATTGTCAGTCATATATGTCTCACACCTGTTGTGCAGTACCACCCAGTTATCAGATCACATGTCATCTCCAAATTAAAAGTTGACTAATGTATCTCTGAAATGTAACGTCTGCTGTTGTAAACTCTTAGTTAGTTTGTTCTTTTTGTGCCAAAGGCGGCACATAGGGCAAAGGTTTTAGATCTCCATGTTATGCGGTTCATTGCTAGCAGTTGGAGATCTTGTATGGTTTTACATCCCAATAGTTTACTTTCTTGTAGGATTGTTCTTCAAAGAGTGATCTTAGGTCTGCCACGTTTTCTTTTCCCAACTGGTGACCACATAAGGACTTGTCGGTTTAGTCTCTTTTCGTCTTCCCTAAGAGACTAAATTTTTACAAACTTCTATTTGTCCATGTGTTGTTTCTTTGCTTGTTTTCTTAGTGGATTAAAGCTTCTTTAACCCTTTCGCCCTTCTGGGCCAATATAATGGATTGTAGTATTTTTTAAGATGATGCAGAGCCAGTAGACTGGCTAATTTAGTCTACATTGCACAAAGTAAACGTGTCCAGATGTAAAATGAAATACGGAGTGAAAGGGTTACGCTGAAGCATGCTTTTCAAAATAAGAAAAGACTTTCTTTGGTAATATGTTTAATTTAGTCAACAGATCATTATCACTGCATGTCAAAACTCTCTTGCTCTCTCTAGCCTGTGTCGCCCCTGGCGTTTAGGGCAGGAACAAATACACATCACTCTTCTCTATTCTTTGCCATCCTCTGTATTGTGTTCCAGCTGTGATTTGATCGATTGATTGATAGGACCATCATCATTGCATTCGGGAGTAACCATGTGTGCTCCGATCTCGAGCTGTGATTAATTTCTTTCAGTTCTTATTCTACCAAACCAATGTGCAACGTATACACGTTCTTGGCAAAGATCAAACATATCACAAAGAGTGATTAAAATTGGTCGTAAAGAACAAACGCAAAGAAGAAGTTCTTATTCTACTGTTCTTACCCAGGTTGTTTTGGGTATTTCACCATTTCATGTACCCTCTAGTGTCCATCTCAGTGCAGTTTTTGTGAAAGAATTAGTCTTCACAGGTAACACATGTCCGATCTATCTTCACCGTCTCCTTTTGATGATGGTTCTCATAATCTCTTGTTGACACTATGCAAGCAGTTCTTGGTTAGAGATAGTATTTGGTCAGAACACACGCAAGATGTTTCACAGACAAGTTGTATGGAGGGTGGAGAGTTTGGACATAATATCAAACTAAGTTAGCCCATAAGTGCTCTGATCTCTTCCTCAGAATGTCTCTCGGCCGTATGTCGACTAATGACACCAGTATGGCATTGGTTTACTATTCTTTGGCTTCCAGCATTGTGTTCTTGTTTGGTTAAATATTCCTGCATTCTGGTTAGGGTTGTAGTTCACCCTCATCTCTTAAATCATTTATCTGCCCTGTTTACCTAAGGGCATTAAGAATATCCACCTGATCCTTTACTTATATGCTTTCTACAGTAGTTATGCCAGCAAGCCTATCAGCCCATTCAGTACCTGCAGATGGATAGATGCTATAACAACATGGGTTTACAACAACAGCTGCAATGCATCTAACCCATGTGAGAAAACATCAGTTCCTACGAGGTCTAATGGCAACTGTGAACCCCATGAGAGACTTTCCAATAGTGGTACATGTCACTGTATGACCAAAATATTTTCCATTTCAACTTCTTTTTTTCCCCGTTCACTCGCTATGAGTTAAGGTGTAGACACGGAGACTAATATGGCACCTCTGATGGATTTTTGGTTGAAGGCTTAATTTCTTATCACTGTTCTTCTTCTTTTGTTGTCACACTGTTACCAGGTTGTTGCTCAGTGTCATGGTTTTCTGTTTTTGTCTTCTGCTGCTCTATTGACTTGAGTGATTGTTATTTTTGCATTTTGACAGGATCCTGCTATGCCATCTAACCATTTTTTTTGTGGTAGTCCTCTCACCTTATTTCTGTTGATATTCTGTTCTGTTGTAGAAGACTCTGTATACAGTGGAATTTGGTTGCATTCTTATTAAGTGAACGAACCACTTCATTCTTATCACTGTTGTCCCTCACAATTTAGGCAAGTCTTACTCCAACTTTAGAGGTACTTGTAATTTAGATTCCCAAGTGAAGGATCATTATCTCTCTAGTTCTACCGTGTGCCCACCAAACATTTATGGTCAAAGCAGGCTTCGAACCCTGGAATTTCCACTGCAAGAGGTCACTAGCACAGAGTGTTATCAACTTCGCTATTAATGACCTCACAACATGGTATTAATACAGGTGCTTTACACAATCCTGAAAACAAAAGATCAGATAAATAAGAGCATGCATATTCCCAGTGGCAACGTATGGGTGTGAAGCATGGACATTTAAAAGAGCAGTGGAAAAACATATGTGCTTTTGAATATAAGTGTTACAGAAGAGTCCTTCGTACATCATAGACAGAGAAGAGAACAAATAGATCTATCTAGAAAGAACTCAAAATCAAAGAAAATTGGCTGATGCTATAAATAAGAATAAGAAAATTGAAGTATTTTGGACATTAAAGACATGACGGGTTGGAGAAGACAATTATGAAAGGAGGCATATCAGCAAAGAGAAGAGAAGACCATGGAGAAGATGGATTCAGGGTATAACTGATGATTTGAGCATGACGGCTGCAGAGGCGGGACATCAGGCCTTTGAGAGAAAGAACTTCCAAAGGACTGTTAGGCTGGCAAAATTGTGCTCAGGACAAGCTAGTTCTTCTTCGATCGTTATTTTCTGCCATTTTGATCATTCTTATTGTTATATACAAACAGCCTTTGCCAAGAATGTTTTTTTTTACGTTGTGCGAATTATGCGCCTATGGTGACTTCACCAGCATTTTATTTACTAGGGTAGCTTGCCCTAGGAGGACAAGCTATTTGATGATGATGACTTAACTAAAGGGGGAAGGGGAGAGAGAGGGGGGGAGAGGGAGGAGAGAGGGAGATATATATATATATAATCATGGAATTATGTTTGCGTGTACATTCAAAAAAGAATACTGAAGTTACAAACACAGAATAATGACAATGTTAGTTTAATTTCATGATGCATTATATTACATAATATGTTGCCTGCAGGCATCACTCCACATGACAACTTATATTGGCTCTTAATATACAAATGTGTAAATGTTTACATTCCAACTTAAATAAATGTCTTGATTTTTCTCGTTGACATGCTAGAAGTATTCAATGCATTCAACATAAAATTCAGTTGTACAACACTGCTTCTGCAGAGGGGAAAAGCAACTAACATGCAAGAAATATTCAATGCATTCAGCATAAAATTCAGTTGTACAACTCTGCTTCTGCAGGGGAGGGAAACAACTAACATGATACATATTACTATCAAAAGTTTATTTTAAGGGATACATTTTATCTTTAATAATGGGGGCCGGGTTTTTGTGACTAAGTGGTTAACCCTTTGCGATCCGAAGGTTGTGGATTCAAATCCGGACCGTGCCATTCTGTTCAAGAGTACATTTTTTTCCAGAGACCCCTAAGATTATTTCCGGAGCTACAGGGTTTGTGCTTTGTGCAATACTTTCGCCAGGTGGTGTGCTATTTCTGTGGAGAGGGAGCAAGCCATATGGGGTAACACCTGGTGCAAGGAAGTCAATCATTTGACTTTAGAACCTTTTTTCTGTTATCTTTAATAATAATTTGGAAAGCTAAATTAGGTTTTGCAATTTCCTATCAAGATGATATGTTACTTTGATTAGTTAGTGATACATCTGACCAACAATAATTTTGGAAACTAAAGTGGGTTTTCGTCCGAGCGGTTACCAGGGTCCGAATCAGGGGTGTAAAGAATAGAGCTGTGTATATCATAAGAAGAGACTGAGGAGGCTTGGCGTGGTTCTAGCTACCCTACCCGTAAAAACACTAGATAGGTAAAAAATTCACAATCAAGGAAATTCACAGCTTGCCACCCGAGGAAGAAGGAACCCAGAATGTATGATAGAGGTAAGGGAAGATCCAGGAACACCTGGCGGCGAGAGTTGGAAACAGATTGCAATAAAATGGGGTGTGAGTGGAAGGATCTAGAAAAGATGGTCTTGGATAGGAGTTCTTGTAAAACCTTTTATGGAACTGCCTGTGTGTTGCCAGGGTCCGCAAGAGGAGCAAAGAATAGTACCACTGTGACCTACAAGTAACGTCGTTAGAGGCGACTGAGGTAGGGGCCTAGGAAAGCTACCCTAGTAAGTAAAAAGCATTGCAGAAATCGGATGTGCTGGACTACTTGTAGGCGCATAACTGGCACAACATACAATCACTCACAGGCTCAGACCACATACAAATCAAACAGAGTGGATAACAAGTAGTCGATGTGGCGCGTTCAAAGAAGAAAATGGGTTATGCACACTCCTTTATCAATCTTTTAGTTACAATGTTTGATTCAAAATTCCTAGTCTCAGTACAACTTCTGTGTTAAACTCCTTCAACTACGATGCTCCTCTTATATAAATTATCTTGTTTATCTGCTCTTACTCTTAAATAATAATAATAATTCCTCTCGTACCGTTATCGTTACATAGGGCCTGCAAGTAATTTCTCCATACCGCTCTATCCTGGGCAACTCGCTCAATCTCCTCCATGGAACTGAGACCGATATTTCCTGCCTCTCTCAGCAAAGTTCGTTTCAGGGTCTCCTTAGGTCGACCTCTCTTTCTTGAACCCTTTGCATCCCACTTCAATGACTGCTTTGATATTCGTTGATCATTTCTCCTCAAGGTGTGCCCATCTCCATCTTCTCTTTCTTATAACAGTTGTCTTACTCTTACAAGTTTAAAAAAAACTGTCTTTACTGAATGTGTAATATTGCTTTTTTAGGGTTGTGTAGGCTGGACGACATACGCCTGAGGAATTTAATGGCCGCATGGCTAGTGCAAATGACGATGGGTCGGCATACCCTATGGAATACACAATCGAGTGTCACTAGACAAGCACTTGAGTGGAACCCACAAGGAAAACAAAAAGAGGACACCTAAACAGACCTGGAGATGAAGTCTTCTTGAGGAACTGAAGAGTGCTTGACTATCCTGGAAGACCATAAAGAAAACTGCTAGGGACCGAGAAAAGTTACGAACAACTGTTGAGGCCCTATGCTCCACGAGGAGCGGAGAGGAATAAGTAGTAAGTAAGTATGAAGTGAAGTAAGTAAGTAAGAAGAAGTAGAAGTAAGTTAAGTAGTAGAAGTGAAGTAAGTAGTAAGAAGTGAAGTAAGTAAAGTGAAGAAGTATGAAGTGAAGTAAGTAGTAGAGTAAGGTAAGTAAGTAGTGTAAGTAGTAATGAAGCATAGGTAGTAATGAATGTTATGTAGTAAGTGTAAGTAAGGCTAGTGTAGTCACAAAAGAACTGTTCAGGTTAGATATTGCGTGAAAAAGTCCTATGACCTTATACCGGGTTCAAACTCAGGTCTTCCAAATGGGAACCACGCTCTAATCATTCAGCCAGATGATCCTCCTACAAGCTTTACAGCAAAAATGTAGATATAATTCTTAGCAATGATTTTCCATTCAGCATATATAGATATCATTCATAATCTGATATTAGAAATTATGATCTATTTATTTCAGGTTGTAAATACAGATACAGTTTTTAATTTGATATTAACACAACAAGAAAAGAAACTTGTTTTGTGTTTGTTCTGTAAACACATGCTAAATGTGACACCCTGTATTTGATTTTAAACATCATATAATGGAATCAGCAAATAAATGTAATATAAATACACAAAAGTATGTCATACGTTGTCCTTCTTTTGAACAACAAAAATTAAAAGACATGATATTAACTGGGATGGCACATGGTGTTGGAAAGAACAAGTATTACAACAATATTTTTCATGATCAGTTTTTTGTAGACAAGGCAGTACCAGGGTCAGTGAGCTGGCACTGATCAAGATCCTATTCCACCACCCCGCAGTAGCCCTGGAAACAGACTGAAGTCCGGCGAAGTGGTAGGAATTGAGTAGAATGCCGTTCACATGATGTGACAGCAACCAGTGTTGTGGTTTTATGTTTTTGTCTTGCGATGCTCTAGTGGCTTGGATGATAGCTATTTATGCTTTATGACAGAATTCTGCTATGCTATCTAACCATCTTTTTAGTGTTCTGCCTCTCGCCTTATTTCCTGAATTTCTGTTGTAGAAGATTGTATACTGTGGAGTTTGGTTGCATTTTTATTCAGTGGCAAAACCACTCATTCTTTGTTTCTCAATGTAATTCAAGCAAGGTTCTGTCCCAACTTTCTTTCTTATGCTAATGTTGGTGACTGTCTTTTCTGATGTCATTTGTAACTTTTCGTAGGCACCACGTTTCACATGTAGTTATTTTTTGCAACTGTGCTTTGCTAATTATCAATGTTTGGCTCTGGTAGTGCAAAGTAGGCATAAAAATGCTGTTGATCATCTGTTGTTTAGCTGTCAGCGAGATGTTTGGATGCCTTGACAATGGGGCTAGAGGAATTACAGAGTAATTACTTGAACAATAGTTACAATATACTTTTTCATAATTTACAATGTTCAAAAATGAACTAAAAATGTGAAGAGCATTCTAGAAAACAAAATAACTATGACATCTCAGCCACCAGGGCTGTGTTAAATGTTACTTTTGTTATATGTCTCGTTATCATCTTCAATATAGTACAATATTTTAAGCAGCAGTTTTTTATATATCACAAAGAACAAATTTTCTCATATTATGACCAGTGGAGGCTCGCCATTAAGGGCCAGTGGGGCCGGGCCCCACTAAAAATAATGTATAACGTGTTTCTATTATTTTATAAATTAAAATATAGAAACCAAAAACCAGGATTTGTCCGGGAAAAATGTCTGGCCCCACCAACAAAAATGATCAGGAGCCACCACTGATTATGACCATAGACCTTCAATTAAAAAAAACAAAAATGCGAATGAAAATAAAGATGAGTGAACTAATGAATATACTCCTTCTCCGATAGCATGACAGGACCACAAACAGGGAACTGTGGGATAGAGCGGGACAACGGTAAGTGGAACAAGAGATAACGGGCAGACGATGGAGATGAATAGGACACACATTGAGGAGACCCCTGAAAGCATCACTAGGGATTTGCAAACTGTGTGCCACAGTTTTTAAATTAAGGACGCTTCCAAGGTTTAGCAAGAATTGAATGGTGTCTTATGATGAGTCAAGCATTCTGAACCCCTTGAGAAAATAGTGACTGCTGCTATATAGGCCTGGACATTCTTTTAACTCACAATCAACTCATCTACCTGATAATTTTGATTTCCAAAAAGCTAGTAAATTATTAAATAAAACATATTAAATATAATGAGAGAAGTTAGTGAACTCGCTTCTAAGGCTAGTGGTCTGGGTTTAATTCCACAACCCAGCCTTAATTGGGTACCAGAAAAAAGCACTGGGAAGTTAAAGCGCACAGCGTGATATTGACTACGTCATTGATTGTGTGTTGACGGTCAACAAAATATAATGGCCTAACACCGTATTACCCTATATACCACATGATATAAAAAAGCATTCCTTTACACTTACTTTTTATTAATATAATATGAAAACAATGAAATATTGATTTTAAAAGTTAAAGAAGTGTAAAAGTAAATATATTACAGTTACTTATTAAATTTAATTTCAAACACATTTCAGTGACTTCTGGAACATAGACTACAAAAACAGACAATAAAAAAAAGAGAAAACAAAATCATGTAAAAGCTATTTGCTTCTAAAAGAATAGACATGTTGGGAAGACTGGAATAATAAATAGGAATATTGGAGATAATGGGGTATGTCATTGTTTAAATGTTAGTAAGGGCAAATAACAAATTATAACTGTTGTTACTGTTTGTAATACCACTTTTTAGGATGGCGTAGGACAGGGGGGACATGAGCCTGTGGAATTTAATGGCGACATGGCTAGTGCAGTCGGCACGAAACCGTTCAGGTACAGATTTTTTTATGCAACCGACAGAAAAAGAGCTTTGGCCTTACCAAAGATTTCAAGAATATTCCTGTATCTGCTTTTTCATTCCCAGGTACTGTTGTAACAAATTATAGAAAACATATTTGTGCCAAATTATCAAAGTTTTAAAATTATTTTGATTTGTGCTGCTTTTACTGAAGGGCACATGGGAAATTGGTTCTTACAATACAGGTGGCCAGGGTTCAAAGGGTTACAGCTAGTTTTGTCCTTCCTTCCTTTCGTTCGCTTGAAATATGTCTATATATTCAATGTTGTCTCTTGTATGAACTTCACTGTCTTTTGTAGCTCACACAGAGGTCCGTGTAGTACTAGTTTTGTCAATTCAATGTGTTTTCCATTTGTGTTATTAAACATGTTGAAGAGGTCTCGTAAAAAGTCCAGGTACTTCGTGTAAAATGTAGTGTTTGGTGATAAACCATTTTTAACTCTTTCCACGCTGAGTTATTTCCTCAATTTTTAAACAGTTAATTCAAGGGAGGTAAAAAAATCCTAACTACTCGTCAATAAATAAACCTACATATATTATTATATACTAAATTGAAGAAAACTGGACAACCTAATAGAATAACAAGGTTAAAAAGTACTATAAGTAAAACAGTAGAAGTAAAACTAGAAAGACTTCTTTTACGGGAAGCAACTCTATGGCGCACTGTGCGGCTAATAGCGTGCGACGGACTTCAGCCGTGTCGCAGTGTGCGACTAAAAGCGTGGAAAAAGTTAAACTTCAGATTTTACTGCAGTCAACCAAATTAATGAATGTGTAAGATGATTTAGATTTATAGTTAATCACAACAGAAGATGAGCACACAAAAATCATTTCAATGAGGCACTTGGTTTCTTACAACTATAGAATGGATTTAAATGGTATTTTGTAACGGGAAAGGATTGACTTCATTGCACTAGGTTTTCCAATATTGCTCGGTCTATCCAGGTTTTCCAATATGGCTCGGTCTATCCAGGTTTTCCAATATGGCTCGGTCTATCCAGGTTTTCCAATGTGGCTCAGTCTATCCAGGTTTTCCAATATGGCTCGGTCTATCCAGGTTTTCCAATATGGCTCGGTCTATCCAGGTTTTCCAATATGGCTCGGTCTATCCAGGTTTTCCAATATGGCTCGGTCTATCCAGGTTTTCCAATGTGGCTCAGTCTATCCAGGTTTTCCAATATGGCTCGGTCTATCCAGGTTTTCCAATGTGGCTCAGTCTATCCAGGTTTTCCAATATGGCTCAGTCTATCCAGGTTTTCCAATATGGCTCAGTCTATCCAGGCTTTCCAATATGGCTCAGTCTATCCAGGCTTTCCAATATGGCTCAGTCTATCCAGGCTTTCCAATATGGCTCAGTCTATCCAGGCTTTCCAATATGGCTCAGTCTATCCAGGTTTTCCAATATGGCTCAGTCTATCCAGGTTTTCCAATATAGCTCAGTCTATCCAGGTTTTCCAATATTGCTCAGTCTATCCAGGCTTTCCAATATGGCTCAGTCTATCCAGGTTTTCCAATATAGCTCAGTCTATCCAGGTTTTCCAATATAGCTCAGTCTATCCAGGTTTTCCAATATGGCTCGGTCTATCCAGGTTTTTCCGATATGGCTCGGTCTATCCAGGTTCTTCAGTATGGCTCAGCCTATCCAGGGTTTTCAATATAGTTCTGTCTATCCAGGTTTTCCAATATGGCTCTGTCTATCCAGGCTTTCCAATATGGTTCGGTCTGTCTCCACAGAAATGGCAGACCACCTGCCAAGAGTATGAACAATGCATGAACTCGGCAGCTTCATCAGCACAACAATCTTAGATATATTTTGTAAAAAAATGTACTCATGAAATGAACAACAAATTTGAACCCACGTTCTTCAGCATGCAGGGTAAACGGTTTGACTACCTTGCCATTGATACTCCCCGGTCTTGGTCAAGGATGGATGACATGAACACTTGAATATTCAAATGAAATTTTTCTTGCAATCGGTCACTATAAATTCAGACATAGTCAGAGCGCTGGTATGGTGCTTCTGAATGATTTTTGCATGAAGGATGCTTTCCTTTCTATCAGTAGGGGGTCTCTGTGGCTAAGTGGTTACACCCTTTGCCTTGTGAGTCGAAGGTCATGGGTTCGAATCCGGACCGCGCCGCTCTGTTCACGAGTGCAGTTTTTCCAGAGACCACTAGGATTGTTGCTGGAGCTACAGAGTTCATGCTTTGTGCAATACTCTCGGAAGGTGGCGTGGCATTTCATGGAGAGGGACCGAGCCATATTGGGTATAACCCAGTGCAATGAAGTCAATCCTTCGGCTTTAATCCATTTTTTAAAACCAGTGTCCCCAACCATACAAGTGTGCCTTCACTTACTTTAGAGCTACTTGGAAGTTTAGATCGTCATACGTGAACTAAATATGTCACTTCAATCGTTCACATTTGTTAAATACGTCAATACAGAACAAACAATAAGCATATAAAATCATGATACAAGAAAATTATGAAACAAGACATTATTCTATAATGTATCTGGTCAAATTCGATGGAGATGGATAGGACACACGTTGAGAAGACTGACTGGAAGCATTACAAGGCAGGCATTGTTTTGGAACTCGCAGGGAAAGGGAATTGGGGAAGGCACAGAATTAATATATATTATATAACTATTCTATAATGTAATTCAGGTCAAATTCGATGGCGATGGATAGGACACACATTGAGAAGACTGACTGGAAGTATTACAAGGCAGGCATTGTTTTGGAACTCGCAGGGAATTGGAGAAGGCACAGAATTTATAGAGAATTTATATATATTATATAACTATTCTATAATGTAATTCTGGTCAAATTCGATGGCGATGGATAGGACACACATTGAGAAGACTGACCGGAAGCATTACAAAACAGGCGTTGTTTTGGAAACCGCAGGGAAAGAGGGTGTAGGGAAAGAAATACCTGAAGTAAAGAGCTGAAGACTGATATTAAAAGGATAGGTGAGATGTGGAACGAATTGGAAGGGATGGCAAGAAAGAGGAAGAGCTGGAAGACGTTTGTTGAAGACGTGCTATATTGGGAGTTGAAAGGTGAAGAAGAAGAATCATATAAAATCACAATATTGAGAAAATTATAAAACAAGACATATTTATTCTACAATGTAATTCTGGTCAAATTAAGTGGGAAAAATTTGTGTCATGTATCGGTGTTACACAGAGAGTCACCAAACAATATAATTTAATAGTCATAACTATACTACAGGGTGTTCAACTTAAAAGCAGCCCCAGTGATAAATATAAATTTGCCAGGTACGTATTGCATCTTGTCTATTTACTATTTAAACCGGTTCTGACTAGCTTGTCCTACGTCACATTTGTTCATCGTCCCTTCCCGCACTACAATTACACACCGTCACACAACCTTGACAACACATGCTACGTCATAACTGAACCTTCTCATTTCCATACATATATGCCAGATTAGCTCCATTCACGGGCTGCTTTTAAGTTGAACACCCTGTATAATATGAGAATGAATCTGACAAACATATAAACTCATCATGTACCACGTTTTTCTGTGTTTGTCTTATTTGTTTCTTCGGAAGCTCTTAATACTTGTACACAGTTTATTTGTTGATCATATTCTTTGCTTCCGTTGCTTCCTCTGGGGTTCTTACCCAAAAAATCCTTGTTCTCATGTACCATGAGAACTTGATAATTTGATATGGTGAATAAAAACTTGAGTGTTGGACAAATATTAACAAAGAGTGGTTATCACACAAATTTGATTGATTGATTGATAGGATCATCATCAATGCAGTTCGGTGAGTTACCACCATATGTGCTCCATTCTCTTTCTTACACAGGAAGATCTCAGCTGCAGTACATGAACTCCATAGCACCGCGAAGGTCCCGATGTAATTTTAGAAGCTGGTGAAGATATTCTGTAGGAATTTTATTTTTAAGCATTTTCTAAAGAATTTTGTCGGGGCAGCAACTTTCCAGCCTGATTTTCTCGATTTTGAACTACCAAGGGTTCTTTTATGTGCTCAAATTGAACATGGGACCTACGTTTTACCATCCATCTCCGAATGGACTAGGAACTCAATCTCACCTACACCGAGATCAGAGATCTTGGAAAAATATATCAATGGCTTCACGAGGAGCGAACCGGTAGCTTTAAAATGAGAGGCAAGCACCTAACCTCTACGCCACAGAGACCCAGTAAACATATTTGCACCCCCTAAACATATTTGCACCCCATAAAAACATATTTGCACCCCCTAAAATTATTTGCGCCCCCTAGACATATTTGCGCCCCGTAAACATATTTGCACCCCTAAACATATTTGCACCCCTAAACATATTTGCAGATGAGGAACCACATGTTTAATGATGTAACACAAATAACAAATTAAAGGATAAACATAGCAGGACAGAGGTTTGATGCAACAATATGAGGTTAATTTGGCAACTTATGAAATACAATTAATTTCTATTAATAAATTAAACACTATATTAAAGATAGCATCTTCTTCTTGTGGTCATCTGTAGCTTAAACGGTTGTGAGCTCAATCATGACCTAAGCGTATTGGTTCAAACTCCGCTGCAAGCAGTTTGGAAGCAAATTCACATCTGGGATTTTACGAACCGCAAAAATAGACCCCACCATTTAGAAAGCAATCGCCCGAGTGGTTACCGGGCCCAAATTTGGGGTGTAAAGAATAGAACCACTGTTACCTGCCATGCATGTCAAAAGAGGCGACTTAGGAGGTTTGGTTGAAATCGGATGCACATGTCCTAAACGTATAGAAATATATGCGTTTAGGGGCCTACCAAACCAATGTGCAACGATACACGTTCTTGGCAAAGATCAAACATATCACAAAGAGTGATTAAAATTGGTCGTAAAGAATGAACGCAAGAAGAAGAAGTAGAAAGCAATGGCAAACTACTGAACATATAAGGGGTGGTCTAGAAAATCTACGACTCGTTTACTGTGATTGATGACTAAATCCTGTAAAGGAGAAAACGATCTTCGTTTCATCTTCTTCGTTGCGATCGGTTTCGTACACTTGTCTAAACCCTGAGATGGGTTTAATCTGTGAAGCTGTTTGTCAGTTGCAGTTCTTCATGAGTTCCCCATAGCTTCATCTGTAAGCTTCATTCGTGAGGCTATGTTTCATTTTATTGGTGTGTGTACGATGCTACATGACTGCAGGATGTGCTCTGGAGTCTGTGCTTCAATCTGACATGCACGCTGTGCAGTCTGAGCAGGCTTTATTATGTGTGTGTGATGATTGAGCCTGCAGTGTCCTGTACTAAGGCGAAAGATTGTTGTGTGCTGTTTTCTGTTTAGTCTGCTCATGGGATCTTCTGGGTATTTGCTGTAGATTTGTTGCCTCCACAACTTTGTATTTTTGTTTGATGTGTGTCTTTGTCTCTGGTAGTGACACTGGGTGTTTGTGTTGTATCAATTTAAAGATAGTATGAAGAGTACAATTAAACATTGGAAAAATTTACAGCAGTATATAAATAAAATTTATTTGTTACTTCTCACTGATATATAATTATTATTTGTGCTAGTTTTGTACTTTAATTTAATATACATCTTACTGCAGTAAACAGCTTACTTCAGTATACAGCTTACTGTGATACACAGCTTACTTCAGTACACAAGCTTACTTCAGTATACAGCTTACTGCAGCACACAGCTTACTTCAGTATACAGTTTACTGCAATATACAGTTTAATACGATATACAGCTTACTGTGAAATGCAGCTTACTGCAATAAATAGCTTACTTTATTTAGTATACAGCTTACTTCAGTATACAGTTTACTGCAATACACAGCTCACTGCAATACACACACAGCTTACTGCAATTCACAGCTTACTGCAATACACACACAGCTTACTGCACTACACAGCTTACTGCAATACATACACAGCTTACTGCAATACACAAATGAGTTCTTCTGCTTAAAGTATGAGTTAAGTTTTGTGCCTTGATTACTTTTATGCACAGTGCAAACAGATCTTCTGTTGAAAAGTCTGGTGCAAGTTGTGTGCACTTATTACTTTTATACAAAGCTCAAATAGTTCTGCTATTGAAAGTATATGCTTTCTTGGTCGACCAAAAATTATTCAAACTCTGCATCTAATGCTGTAGGTAGCCAAAAGGCACATGAGAATTGCAGAGCTGAGGTATGTCATGGAGAAACACTGCAATTCCGAGACTTGTCATGAATAAAACTGCAGAACAATCAAGAAAAAAACTGCAAATTGTTAGCTACATGATGAACGATAATGTAGATCTGGGATGTGTCAATATTGTGGACTGCAGATTTGGATATGTCAAAAAAAGATATCATTGCAGTTCTGATACATATCATGAAGAAAACTGCAGAACTAAAAATTGTCATCACGAGAACTGCAGACCTCGAAACAATCATATTTAATATTGCTGAAAGTTATTTGTAACAGATATCAGAGTTCCTCATGGTGATCAACGTACAAACATGATCTTGTAAAACATTTTCCAATATGAAGGAAGATGTTACTGTAATTTTAGAGGTCTTATGGCAACATTTTAGTGCAATCCAAAAATACACATTCACTTGGATTGAGATTAAGATTGTTCACTGTTTGTTAGCATTACAGGCAAGTGGTTATCATGTTGAGAAAACATCTCCGTCGTCTTCTTCACAGCATCTACTGATTTTACATTTGCAGCAAAGGATGCACGGTGCTGCCAGCAGGAGGAAAGGGGAGGCAACCAGAAGGAGCACACCAAAACCAGCAAATATACCTATCACCTGTACAATGATAAAAATAAATGAATATATTAATTTCAATGAAAGGTAGATGGGAAGAATATAAAAAAAAGGGGGGAGACATAATGAATATTGATTTTTGTAATGGAATATATGTAATACATTTTGACGACTTCTTTTGTCTTCTTAGTTCGTTCTCATACCCCCCGCTGGTTATAGCAGGAAGCAGTCCAGAGAACAAAAATGTATTGTGTCAAAGTTTTCAGCGTCAGTTGTGGTATCTCCACCTTTTCGTCTCCGACATATTTGACTTCAGTATAACCTTTTTGGTTACTGGGTTAGTTTCTCCAACTTTAATCTCCATAAACGTAGCCAGACTTCTTGGTAGTCGTCTTGTTTCCGAGACTGCAACAGGGAGGCAGAGTGGAGTCTTGATCAGCTTTGTTCTTACACTGACCCTGACGCTAGCAAGTAGGTATAAGTCGCTGACTGCTACAAGCCCATGCAGCTTATTTGTGGTTCTGCAAGCAGAGATACATTTGACAAGATACAAGGATGTTAGATGGAACTGAGACTCAAAAATAATTTAAACTACAAATGGATGACATCAGAATTGATATCTCTTCACTCATGGCACTGCTAAAGATGCTAAGTCCAATTTCAGCAAGCTAAAAATGTCAGCATCATAGCACTTCCACTGTAGTTTATGAGATGGTTCAAAATTTCAAAAAGCCAGCCCTACCAGGAATTGAATTCTACATCTTGCAGATGGTGTGATCAACCAGGTATATTTAAGGAAGGTGGATAAAAGGACAGCCTTCAGATATGCAAGTAGTTCTATACTGGACACTGGTAGAAAGTGTGACCATAACCAGACATGTCTACATGTTGGTAGGTAATGGGACAGCCTTCAAATATGGAAGTAGTTCTATACTGGACACTAGTAAAAAGTGTAACTGACCATAACCAGACATGTCTACATGTTGGTAGGTAATGGGACAACCTTCAGATATGGAAGTAGTTCTATACTGACACTGAGTTAAAGTTGCTACGTGACCATGACAGACATGTCTACATGTTGGTAGGTAATGGGACAACCTTCAGATATGGAAGTAGTTCTATTTTTTTTTTTTCCGATCCAGAAGCACTTGAGCTTTCAGCTCTTCGGCTCGGTGCCATGGACAACATAACCCTTCGGTTCGGTACCACAAACACCGTGAATCTGGGAACCTGTGACTTTTCTGCCAGTCCGCGGAATTGAACCTGCACACACAGAGGACTAGTCACCTGCAGTCCAACGCGCTACGAACACGCTGGGCGAGCGGGCGAAGTAGTTCTATACTGGACACTAGTAAAAAGTGTAACTGATCATAACCAGACATGTCTACATTTATTAAGTATTTTGTTTTTAAAGGAACCCTTTTTATACTCTGTCGTATATAGTGTAATACAGTGTAAGGCCAATATTTTTCATTGACCGTTGGCACACGACAGCTGAAGTGGTCAACATCACACTGGCCACCTTTAATTTCCAGTGTTTTTCCTGGTACTCAATTGAGGCTGGGTCAACCTGAGAACCGTTACGGTAGGAAAAAATTCCCAGCCCTCCGTAGAATTGAACCTGGACCACTAGCCTAAGAAGTGAGTTCACTAATAACTATGCTACTGCAGCTCACAGGCACTACATGTTGGTATATAATGGGACAGCCTTCAGATGTGGAGTGCTTCTACAACCAAAGCCAGTTTCATAATGCATACATAAACAGACACAGCAAACCAAACTGTGATCTTTCCAGCAGGAACAGTAGGGAATCAGGTGGATTTGTGTTACTAACAAAAAACAACCTCCCATGTGTCTAATGAAAGGAACATCAAGTGAACAAGAGTTGTTATAAGCTCTAGCCCCAAGGGAAGGAAACCTTGGTAAACAAACTAATCTGCTGCCTTGTAGTCACTATCGGGAGATGTAAAGGTTATATCATCTTCTTCTGCATTCTCACTAGATTGGGTTTTGGATTCTCGAATGAAGGCAGCCGTCTGCCTCAGATTATCAGCCACGCCATACAGTTTGTCTTGAACGCTAGTGTAAGTGGGCCACCTCTTTCTTCTCAAGTCTGCATACTGGGGCAGTTCTGTAGGATATAATTCTTATGATTTCTGCTTCCCGCTTTGCTGACCTCTTCCGCAGTAAGTTTTGGCCACCCTTGTGATGGTAGGTCTGACATTCTTACTGCGTGGCTAAACCTCAGAAGCAGATTGGCGACCGTAGAATCCGTTACCCCATTCCTCATTGTGAGGGTCGTGCACCATGTTATGCGCCTTGCGCCTGGTGCATCCATTTTCTGCAAGCATTTATTTCGGTTAACATTCCTAGCGGACACATACATCCAATTTCAGCCAAACCTCCTTAGTCGCCTCTACGACATGCGTGGCAGGTAACAGTGGTTCTATTCTTTACACCCCAAGTTTGGGCCCGTAACCACTCGGAGATGTAAAGGCTATATGAAACAAAGCAAAAATATAACCTGATTCTACCAAGAAAGCGTCTAAATCCGAAGAACTGACTTCATTGAGCCAGGTTTTACCCTATATGACTGTTCCTCTCCACAGAAATGGCAAGTCACCAGCCAAGAGTACTGTACAAAGCATGAACTGAAAAAATGCACTCATAAACCGACCGGCGTGACCCATGTTCAAATAAGCAGCTAAACCACTTAGCCATAGACACCACAAAGCTTCTATTTACATGTTTTCTTCCTCTTCTGTGTTCGCTGCTATGAATTCAGGCGTAATCAGGAACTTCTGATTTTTACATGAAGGCTTGCTTTCATAATTATCAGTGTCCCCCGCCATTCAGGTGTACCTTCTCCAACTTCAGTAGTAAATATAAAGGTTACATTTGATGGTAAGTATGAGCCAGAAGTTGTTCTATACCTGAGTCCTGTGCCAAATGACAGATGCTCTTGAGTGACCCAATTTATTTTTACAGGGACCTTTATCATAATGTCTCAAAAGAAAATCATCCTGTTGAGAAAAGAGAATAAAAAATTAGAAATCTGAGATGTCAAAGAAGTCATTATATCTTATACTTCTACATGTTTAAGAACAAGGTTTTCACAAAGGACACATAATCAACCTACCTTACCCAGAATATGGAAGTGTCCAAGTCTGCACTATATTTCTGTTAGGCATGTGTTTCACTCAATTTATATTTTCTAAACCTATAGAAGCTCTGTATAATTGACTTATTCCTCTCCGCTCTGCATGAAACATAGGGCCTCAACAGTTGTTCGCCACTTTTCCCTGTCCATTACTGTTTTCTTTATGGCCTCCCAGGATAGTCCAGGACATCTCAGTTTTTCAAGAAGACTTTGTTTCCAGGTCTGTTTAGGGCATCCTCTTTTCCATTTTCCTTGCAGGTTCCACTCAAGTGCTTGTCTAGTGACACTCGACTGTGTCTTTTGTATGGTATGCCCGCCTATCACCATTTTCTCTTCTTAACCTGGGTCATCATAGGTTCCTGTCCTATTCTTATCTACAGGTCTGTGTTTGCAGCTCTGTCATATCATCTCAATCTGAGAATCCGCAGAAGACATCCATTGACAAACGTCTGAATCTTATTTGTAATTAACTTGGTGAATCGACATGTTCGTCATACAGCACCAAGATTTCACATTTGAGCTGAATATCCTGAGCTTTGCTCTGTCTAATTAGGTCAATTTCAGAATTTCAGGTGTGATGCATGTAGAATTCAAGATGACCTGAGGAACGTGTCATTCGCATCCAATATACAAGTTTCATATAAATCTCTGAGATCAAAAGGGTTGATGTAGATTCATCTCTTGTTAGTAAAATATGCTTCCTGCCTGAATCATGTGAAGTTAACTGAGCTGCTGTACTAAATAAAATTTGAGCAAGGATTTCTCTCTCTCGCGATCGTTCTTAAGCCATTTTTATCATTCTATTGTGATATATCGCCGGTGCGCCGGGCCCGCAAGGGAGCAAAGAGTAGCAGCACTGCGACCTACAAGGCATGTCGTAAGAGGCAACTAAGGTGGGGTTTGGCGTAGGGCTGGCTACCCTATCCAGTAGAAAATTTTAGCCACAAAATCCAACCAACCATGAACAAGTCACAAAAAAATAAAATAAAAACTGTGCCAACCAAGAGGAAAGGAAGCTCTTCTAGAAGAGGTATGAAGCGATGCAGAGAAAGCCGCAAGGAGTCTACACCGCAGATTATCTTTCTTTCACCTAGGAAAAGCTCCAGAATTGGCACCTGGAATGTTAGAAGTATGTATCAAATGGGAAAGACAGCACAGGTTGTAAATGAGATGAAATTTCACGGATTGGCATCTTGGGATTATGTGAAACTAGGTGGAATGGTGCAGGCAAACAACGTCTAAACACAGGAGAAACAATGCTGTTCTCAGGCCATATGGAAGAAAATGCCCCCATAGTGAAGGAGTGGCTTTAATGCTATCTAAAGAATCGGAGAAGGCACTAATAAAATGGGAAGCAGTGAGTCCTAGGATAATCACAGCAACATTCAGAACCACCAAAAAGAAAGTATTCTTGAATGTGACCCAGTGTTATGCACCTACCAATGATAAAGAGGAAAAAGTAAAAGAGGAATTTTACATAAACTTCAAAATACTATAGGTAATCAGAGAAATGGGAACATCAAAATTCTGATGGGTGACCTCAATGCCAAAATAGGTTCGAACAACATAGGCTACGAGGAGATCATGGGGAAACACGGACTAGGAATAATGAACGAAAATGGAGAACTATTCACTAATTTCTGCGCAGCGAATCAATATGTCATAGGTGGAAGTGTCTTTCCACATAAAGAATACATAAAGCAACCTGGGTATCACCAGATCACAGAACAGAAAATCAAATTGACCACATATGCATAAACAAGAAATTCAGGTCATCTCTACAAGATGTAAGGGTCCTAAGGGGGCAGATGTAGATTCGGATCACCACTTGCTGATAAGTAAAATTAAACTGAAGCTTAAGCGATACATAACATCCCATGAACATAGACACCAATATAATGTAGGATACCTCAGAAGTCAAGAAACAAAGGAACAGTTCACGGTCACAGTCTCTAATAAGTATGAGGTGTTTCGGCAATTAGAAGATGAGGTGAGTGCGGAGAATGCTGGCAGCAAGCCAAAAATATTTGGAATGAAACATGCACAGAGGTATTAGGAAAGAAGGAGCGAATCATAAGGCATGGATAACTCCAGAAACTCTCAAGGAAATAGAAGAAAGGAAAAAGAGGAAAGCAGATTTAAATAATAGCAAAACTAGAACTGCCAAAGCCATAGCCCAGGAAAAGTACACAGAAGCTAGCAAGAAAGTGAAGAAACAAATAAAGTTAGATAAAAGACAATACATAGAAGATCTAGCAAGAGAAGCAGAGGTAGCTGCAGGAAAGGAAACCTTAGGGATCTTTACAATATCACTAGAAAGCTAGCAGGAAAATACAGACCATCAAATGGGTTGATCAAAAATAGTAGTGGGAAAACTATCACTAATGTTAGAGACCAAATGGAAAGATGGATGGAATACTCAAGGAACTCCTGAACAGACCAGCACCTACAAACCCCCAGATATCCAACCGGCAGAAATTGACTTGGACATCAACTGAGAAACCATCCAAGGAGGAGATTAGTAAAGCCATTAAACTTTTAAAGATGGAAAAGCGGCCGGTCCAGATGGTATTCCAGCGAGGCGGTTAAAGCCAACATAAACACATCCACAGAAATACTGTATAAATTATTTAGCAGAATCTGGGAGACAAGAAATACCAGCAAACTGAGAGAAGGATACCTGGTGAAGCTACCAAAGAAAGGGACCTTCAGAAGTGTGAAAACTATAGGGAATAATGCTGTTGTCAGTACCTGGGAAAATACTAAGCAGAGTCATCCTGGAGAGACTGAGAGATGCCATCGATATAAAGCTAAGAGATGAACAGGCAGGCTTCCGACCAAATAGATCCTGTGCTGACCAGATAGCCACATTACGTATAATAATGAGCAAAGTATTGAATGGAAATCCCCACTTTATATCAGATTTGTTGATTATGAGAAGGCTTTTGACAGTATTGATAGGGAAACCTTTTGGAAATTAATGAGGCATTATGGAATCCCACAGAAATTATTAACCTAATAAAAGCAACATATACAGATATGAAATGTAGAGTTCTTCATGAAGGTAAACTAACAGATACTTTCGGAATAGAAACAGGAGGCTCAGGATGTCTTCTATCACCTTTGTTGTTCTTACTGACAATAGACTGGATTATGAAGACCACAGTAACTAACACCAGAAATGGAATCCAATGGACTCTGACAGAGCAACTAGAGGATCTGGACTTCGCTGATGATATAGCCCTTCTGTCACATACACGAAATCAGATGCAGGATAAGCTAAACACATTGAATCAAAGGTCCCAGCAACTAGGGCTGAACATTCATAAGGGAAAGACAAAGATATTGAGAATTAACCAAACAAACGACAACTCGATCTCCCTGGGGAAATCCCACTTCAAGAGGTAGAATCATACACATATTTGGGCAGCAACGTAGACAAAGAGGGTGGAACAGATAGAGATGTTAAAATAAGAATACAGAAGGCAAGAGGAGCTTTCATTGCACTGGGAAACATTTGGAAGTCCAAAGAAATCAAATCTAGAACAAAAATTCGGATATTTAACTCTAATGTTAAAGCAGTTCTACTGTATGGGTCAGAAACATGGAGAACAACTAAAACAATAGCGCATAAATTGCAAACATTCATCAACTGGTGTCTGCGCAGAATAGAGGAATAAGATGGTATGATAGGGTCACAAATGAGGAGCTTATGGAGAGAACAAGACAGATTCCAGTGAACGAACAGGTTAAAAAAGACGCTGGCGCTGGATAGGACACACTTTGCGAAAACCGGAGGGAATATAACAAGAAGGGTCCTTGCCTGGAACCCTCAGGGACAGCGAAAGAAGGGGAGGCCGAGAAATACATGGAGACAGATTTGGAGGCGGAGATCAACAATATAAAGAAGAGCTGGAGGGAGCTGCAGGAGATAGCTAGAGATAGGAAGACTTGGCATGAGTTGGTTGAGGGCCTATGCCCCAACCCGGGTAAAAAGGCAAAGAGAGAGAGAGATTGTGATATATAAACAGCCAAACATCAAGAACGGATGTAAGTGCACAGCCTTCAGTACCAATTAGAGCTCAAGTGGTTATCCTTCGGTGGTGTCTTCGGTTTCAACCAGCGTTTACTGGGTTTGCTCTCCATTAGCCTTTTGCTGTCCCCAGCCAAAACCCACAAGGCAGTAGGTTGCTATTTTCTTTCAGGGCAGCGACCCATAGACGACCTGCCCTCCCGGGCTGATGAGCGCTCATCTGCCCAGGAGCAAGGATATGTGACGCAGCGTCGCTTTGAATATTTGTATTTAATGACTACAATGCTTTGATTAATATCGTCTTTGTGGTAGAGAAAGAAGGTATACTAATAAACTTTTCATGGGTACGGTGAGCAAGTGGACCTTGGGATGGCTGCTGCAGAAGGGGACAGAGCACGCATGGGAATTCCCAATACATCATGACGTTGATCGCATAACTTAACATAACGCTTTGATTAGGACAAGATAGCAACATAGACAGAACATTCTGTTGTTTCTTGACGGTATATGTCCGATCCATTACCACTTTTCTTAAACTCTAGTTGTATTAGTTCATGTCCCATTCTCCACCACAATTATGTATTTACAGGACCGTGCGGTATATTTTCTCAGTATGATGCAAGTCCTCGAAATTCCGCCTCTTAAATGTTTTTTCTTTTAAATAACCTTCAATTTTGATTTTGCTGCATATGTGCCCCCTTACGTGCCACCTGATGTAGCCACCTCTTAGTATCATAGCACGGCACAGCCCTGTGTATTTATCACTTTTGGCCATCTTCTTCTTGCGTTCGCCCGATAAGAATTCAATCATAGTCAGGACACCTGATATGGCTGTTCTGACTGATTTATGCATGACGACCTGCATTCCTTATTTTCAGTGTTCCCCACCATACAGACATACCTTCTCCGAGTTTAGACGTATTCTGGTCATCTGATAAAGAATGTGGCTGAGACATCTGTTGAACACAGAGCTAGATTTGTATATTTTAATTACAAAATAAAACATAAGCTATTGTTTGTTTGTTATGTAGGGAGTGAAAGCCTCTTAAGCGAGCACGCTCTTTCCATCCTAAGGTGAACGTTTCATTGGTTATATCAGAGCGTGTAGGCCAACAGACATGAATAAAAATTGAACCTTTTGGAGAATCTGAGTTATTAGTTATTCTTCTTCTTCGAACGCTCCATACTGACCACTTGTCAACCACTCTGTGTGATTTGTATGTGATCTGAGCCTAAGAGCGATTGTACGTTGTGCCAGTTATGCGCTACAAGTAGCAGCACATTTGATTTCTGCGCTGCTTTTTATTTACTAGGGTAGCATTCCCAAGGTCTACATCAGTCATCTCTTATGACATGCCTTGTAGGTTGCAGTGGTACTATTCTTTGCTTCCCTTGCAGGTCCTGGTACCACACAGGCGGTTATTGGTTATAAGCTTTAGTATGAAAAACTGCCTTAATTATACTCACATCCAGAGACTGTAAGCAGTACCAGCAGAAGACATGTTTGCATCTCTTGCACATCATCTGTGCACAACCATCATTGCGCTCTATAGGTACATGACAAACAGGGCATCTCTTTATCTTAGCATCTTCTGTGTTGTGATAGGGAATTCTAGGATGAAAAAGGCAACTAGATAAGACCAATCTGTAGCATGTCCCGTACAGTACTAATAGTGAACATAATTCTACTGTGTACACTTATGGAAGTCAGTTTGAATATTTTGTAAAGGAGGTAGTAGGTAGGTCTAAGACTAATACTAACACAAGACAACCACCAAAATATGAGCAGATTAGAACAAGTTGTCCGCCCGAGTGGTTACCGGGCCCAAATTTGGGGTGTAAAGAATAGAACCACTGTTACCTGCAACGCATGTCGTAAGAGGCGACTAAGGCGGTTTGGCTGAAATCGGATGCACATGTCCTAAACGTGTAGAAATATATGCGTTTAGGGGCCTACCAAACCAATGTGCAACGTATACACGTTCTTGGCAAAGATCAAACATATCACAAAGAGTGATTACAATTGTTCGTAAGAAGAACGCAAAGAAGAAGAAGAACGAGTTGTCATTTTGAGTTTCAGAACAGAACACTATCGACTTCACAGCCACATCTATAAAAATTCAAGATTGGCAACCATGTGTACAGGCACCTTAGCCTGCAGAGTACATGCTTTAAGAATGCCTAAAATATGATGTTTAGTTTAATCGACAGATCATCATCACTGCACATCGAACTAATTAGTCCATAAGTGCTCCGGTCTATTTCTCAGTATTTTTCTCATCATGTGACAACTATTCGGTGTTGGTTACTATTCTTCTTTGGCTTCCAGCATAGCGCTCTTGTCTGGCTACATTCCATTTGATTTTATATTCTAGCAGTCTGGTTAGAGTTCTAGATTCACTATCATTCCTTGAGCCGTTTCCATATCTCTATTAGAACATTCAGAATATCAGTCTAGACTATTGCTTGTCCACTTTCTACAATAGCAATGCCTGCAAGCATATTGGCCTGTTCATTCCCCTTGACATCCACTACCCTGACACGTAAATAAAACTTGATTTTGTCAGCCTAGACCTTCTAGAGACTCCAATCACTGTCTTTGACCCAGCTAGTCTCGATATTTATAAGCACACTCATTGAGTTACTGAGAAAGCTTGCATGAGTAAAAAGTGTGTGACCCCAGTCACTTGCTGCCAATTGCTTTAGTTACTGCCATGATATCCATAGTCAGGCTATTTGTTGTCACAGCAAAACAATCCCTATCTTCCTTCACAAATATCCCCTCTGACATTAGCAGCGAAAACCCATGAGCTCTGCATGTGTCGAACCACTGACAAATCAGCACAAATAACCACATTGTCCACATAAATCAAAGCCTGAACATCTACCTCCACAACCCCTGGGTTATCATTTATGCATCTCTATCCAGTCTAAAAAGGATGTTTTACTTCCTGCTGGCACTCGTATCCATTTTTCACCATTCTCAATGTCCTATAGTGACCACACCAGTTTAATAAAGTTGTCAGCCTGGCCGATTCAAGACTTTCCTTTTTTTAGTCTGTTGCCCTTTTCTTCTGACTTCGCTGTGTAGTGGATGTTGTGTGTCCGCGTTGATTCTGAAGTAGGTCCATGCTCAGCAAATCCTTGTTCTGTCTTCCTTGGTTAGTAAGTCACGAAGGTAATACATCACCCTGCATAGTGTACCTTTAATGCACATAAGCATGATGTGCAAATCCTTGTTCTGTCTTCCTTGGTTAGTAAGTCAAGTTAGTCATCACTCTGCATAGTGTACCTTTAGTGCACCCAAGTATGATGTACAAATCCTTGTTCTGTCTTCCTTGGTTAGTAAGTCAAGTTAGTCATCACTCTGCATAGTGTACCTTTAGTGCACCCAAGTATGATGTGCAAATTCTTGTTCTGTCTTCCTTGGTTAGTAAGTCGTTAGTCATCACTCTGCATAGTGTACCTTTAGTGCACCCAAGTATGATGTACAAATCCTTGTTCTGTCTTCCTTGGTTAGTAAGTCAAGTTAGTCATCACTCTGCATAGTGTACCTTTAGTGCACCCAAGTATGATGTACAAATCCTGTTTGTCTTCTTGTTAGTAAGTCTAGTATACTGCATAGTTCTTATGACCATATGATGTCAACTTGTTCTGTCTTCTTGGTTAGTAAGTCAAGTTAGTCATCACTCTGCATAGTGTACCTTTAGTGCACCCAAGTATGATGTACAAATCCTTGTTCTGTCTTCCTTGGTTAGTAAGTCGTTAGTCATCACTCTGCATAGTGTACCTTAGTACCAAGTATGATGTACAATCCTTGTAAAAATATCTTGAAATGGAGGAGACAGAAAAGACTTGGTAGAGATAGCTTTAGGTGGGCTGTGATGGGGGCCAAGTTCAGCAAAGGACATGCTACATGATCAACATGAAGTTAGAGAACAGGCAGCAACTACTGACAAGACCATATCCTGATGTTAGACAGAACCCAACAAACCACCATCTTTAGGCACTGAACAGGACACAGTAGACTACACGCTGTTCTCCACAAATTTGAATCTGCTTAAACTGACAAATACACACTCCAAATCAGACCTCACACACTACCAAAAACATTTTGCAAACATGTCTCCTTTTCAATGAATTCATAGCCGGATGAACGAAAAAAATTAAGTTAAATGCGGTGAGAGGAAAGGGGACTTCTCGATGGTGTTGAAGTACAGTGCCTGTCTTACATTTCTGTGTTACCAGTTTGCATCCCATGTGGCTCAATCAATATAATTCCCAGTGATCCCTCATCTCAAGGTAGGTGAGATCAAGTTTCTAGCTTTATTAGAGATGGTCACTATAAAGTTGGTCCGTTTTAAAGTTAAGCCCGTAAAGAAATCTTTGGCAACTGAAAATGCTAAAAAGCAGGGTGTAAGGTCACTGTCCTGACAAAATTTGTTAAAACAAAAAAGTTAAAACTTATTGCCTACTAAATCTAATATGATGAAATAGTCAGGGAAAATGAAACTCCCCAAAAATGCACAGAAACATCAGATGTGCAGGCCTGAAAGGCATAAAAATGGCAGCTTTAATTTAGAAAATTCTCTGCAACACCAAAAGGTAGCAGCAGCTGAAGAAAGGAATATATAATACACAACAGCAACGGTAATTGTGTAAACAAACTGACCCTGATTCCTCTAATGGTGTGGCTGTCACTACATCATCACAAGACTTTGGTGCGTGCCACTTGGACTTGCATATAGAACAAAACTGGAGTCCACACTGAAAATTAAAATGGAATAACAAATAAGTTAGTTTCTCAAATAAAAATGATGTGCTGTATGAGTAGAATGAGATGTACCTCTGAAGTCAGAAAAGACATGTTTGTATGGCGAGTACACTGATAATAAGGAAAGCAGGTCTTCTCGCAAAATTAAGTCAGAAGCACCATATTAGGCGCACTGACAACATCTGAATTCATGGATGGATGAACGCAGGAGAATAAGAAGAGAAATATGTTACCTATATGATCAGATGAGAAATGTGCATAACCAGTGAGTCACAGGCATCATCAGCATGCATACCAATTACCATTTTCTGAATTAACCTGAGCACATATTTTTTTTTTTCCCGATCCAGAAGCACTTGAGCTGAAAGCTCTTTGGCTAGGTGTCATGGACATCGTAACCCTTCGGTTCGGTGCCACGAACACCGTAAGTCTGGGAAACGTGGCTTTTCTGCCAGTCCGTGAATTGAACTCGCACTCACAGAGGACTTGTCACCCGTAGTCCAGGCGCTTCAAACACGCTGGGCAGGCGGGCAAGCACATATAAGTCTACCAACAGTGAAGCAAAGTTAGTTATGTTAGCCAAAAGACAATAATAACAGAATAATGACAAGTAAAATTCATGAAACATCAACAGAAATTGGCAAATATGAAATAAACTGGCCTGGGTTGATTGAATGATTGATTGGTTCATCGTCATTGCACTTCAGTGAGTAGTTATGTTATGACGATTGACGTCATGGCACATTGGACATTCCCATTAGTGCTCTGTCCTCCACTGCAGCAGCCATCCCATAGTCCATTTGCTCACCGTACCCAAAAGCAGTTCATTAGTATATTTTCTCTCTCTACCACGAAGACGACACTGTCTGGCATGTCCAAACTTAATGCCTAATTCTTGAACTCGTTCCAGTGTCTGAGACTTGCCAATGTCACATAAATGAGAGTGTATCGCATTGATGATGGTGAGTAATCATGCATGTTCCTATCTCTTTCTTAAACTGGAAGATCTCTGTGGCAGTACACAACCTCCGTAGTACCGGTGATGGTCCCAGATGTAATTCAGAAGATGTTGAAAATATGTTGTAGTAATTTTATTGTTAATCATTCTAGTGAATTTTGCTAGGACAGCAGATTAGGAACTGCCAAAGGTTCTTTTAACTCTTTCCATGCTTTTCCCTGCACACTGCGCCACAGCGTATTCTGTTGAGCGCCATTTGACGCACACTGCGTCATTCCTGTTATTTCATTTACACAAGTTTCTCTCATTTTACTTCTACAAATTTTTAGTTAATTTGATCATTAAACTTCTTTGCCCTACAGCCAGCACATCAAATATTTTAGAACAACTTACAGTTGGACACTGTACAGGCACAGAATCTATTGTGGCTCCACCACCTCCAGAATGTACCTGGGAAGAGCAGACATGGCAGACTGTCTCACAGCCTATCTCTGGACAGAACGTTCGATTTGGATCAAGATCAACCTCTGTGTAAATAAACAAGCTAGTAAATATAAACATGAGATAGTGTACATAAACAAGGAAAAGTGTACTTAAAGGAGGGGGGGATTTTCCCGATCCAGAAGCACTTGAGCTTTACAGCTCTTGGCTCGGTGCCATGGACATCGTAACCCTTCGGTTCGGTGCCACGAACACCGTAAATCTGGGGAATCTGTGGCTTTTTCTGCCATCCCGTGGAATTGAACCCGCACACACAGAGGGATAGTCACCCGTAGTCCAAGCGTTACGAACACGCTGGGCAGATGGGCGGTGTGGTGTTTAAAGCCGAAGGATTTACTCCACTACACCAGGTTTTACTCCATATGGCTTGGTCTCGTTCCGCAGAAATGATATGCCCCCTGCCGAGAGTATTGTACAAAGCACAAATTCTGTAGCTCCTGTAACAATCCTAGGGGTCCCAGATTCAGCCCTCGACCTTCGACTTGCAAGGCAAGGGCTTAACCACTTAGTATGTTTTCTAGCCCTAACTCCTCATGTGAAGCATGCGTGATCTTTGTGCAGTCCATTCTTTCTTCAAACACTTTTTAAAATAACATTATGTAGGGTAATGAGGTGTTAGGCCCGTATTTTCATTGACCGTCATCGCAATAGCTGATGTGGTCAACATACATCACCCTGGTTGCCTTTACTTCTCAATGCTTTTCCTAGTACCCAAATGAGGCTAGATCAACCTGAGAGCCATTATGGTAGGAAAAAATTATATGCCCACTGTGAAATTGAATCAGGACCACTAGCCATCTTCTTTGAACACTATATATCAACCACTTGTTATCCACTCTTTGTGATTTGTATGTGATCCAAACCTAAGAGCCATTGTACATTGTGCCAGTTATGCGTCGATTACATCTTATTTCTGCATCGCTTTTTATTTACTAGGGTAGCTTCCCTAGGTCTCTACCTCAGTCGCCTCTTACCTTGTAGGTTGCAGTGTTACCATTCTTTGCTCCCCTTGTGGACACCGGCAACACACAGGTGAGACTACTAGTCTAAGAAGTGAGTTCAGTTAACATAATTATTGGTTACCCAACTGACATCACAGCACTCCGGGCAGACCCATAGGCGCTTAGTCTCCCCCCAAAAGATGTCAAAGGTTATGCATACTGATGGTTCCTGTGGCAGGTAACATAAAAAAAAAGTCACCAACAAACTGTCAGTCAGACAAGAAACAGTTTATGCAAGACAAGAAATTGCTCAGGACAAGAAAATATGCTTACCTCTCTGAAAGTGTAACCTCTTGTATCTCATAAATGTCTGTTTGTCAACTAACTTTTCAATCTAGAATCGGAAAGAAATTAGTGATATATTTTTATCACAATATTCGTAGTTGATGAGTAAAAGTAGTAAAGGAACCCTTTCATACCTCGTAGTATATAGGTCAATACAGTGTTAGGTCTGTATTTTCATTGACCGTCGGCACACGATGGGTGATGTGGTCAGCATCACGCCGGCCGCCTTTACTTTTCCAGAGCATATCTGGTACCCAGTTGAGGCTGGATCGACCTGAGAGCCATCACGGTTGGGAAAAATTCCACGCGCATTGCGAGAGCTGAACCCAGACCACCAGCCTTGCGAAGCGAGTTCAGTAACAACTACGCTACAGCGGCTCTCAGTAGTTGAGTACAAACCATAAACATCTTAAATTAGTCATCTTGTGAGCATCTGTGGCTTAGCGATAGCGAGATCAAACTCTGTGGCGGGCAGTTTGGGAGCAAATTTGTTCCCATGGATTATAACAAACTGTAAAAATAGACCTCACCGTTCAGAAAGCAATAGCAAGTTACTGAAGTATAAGTGGTGCCTAGAAAATCAACAACTCGTTTCGTGTGGTTAATGGTGAAGTCCTGTAACGGATATGCCACAATTTTCATTCATCTTCACACACGTTTCATCAAACACCAGCATCTTTCTTAAGTTCTAATTCCAATAATATTTATATTTGGTTCGTCCAGGATATTTCTCTTCCATATTTTCAGCAGCAGACATTTATGTCTTATAAGACAGATATTAAGACAAAACTATTTCACTAAATTTCAAAGTTACCTCTCTGATGGTCAACTTGCCCTGTTTTTTACACTGTGCATCTGGACATGTAAGATCAGCAATCATTCCTTCAGAAATCATCACTGATAGGTACTGACGCATACACTGAGAACAAGAAAAAATACAAGATAAATAACAGGAGAACTATCACAAAATATAAACAACAAGAATACTATCACAAAATATTTTTTTTTAAATATATATATAAAAATCTTTAGTAAACTTAAGTGATGGTCTTTTTGTTTCCACTTCAACTTCTTTGCATCTATTTCGTTATTCGTATTTAGTCACAGATTTTCATTTTAGGTCGTTAGGAATTTATTGTCTTCTTCTATATGATCTGTGCTGTGTAAGAAGTGAAGAAATGCACTTCTGTTGTATCCTTTGCTTGATAAAGGCCTTTTGGTTGAAATGTTGCTGCGTATCATTATTGTTTTTGTATTTTGTAAAACTACAGTACTTTTTTTTACGTATTTCGCCATGGCTGGAGTCAGACTTTTATCCATTCATATTTTTACAGTGAATCAATGAGAATCAATGAGGCTGAGTTGACATGAGAGCCGTTACGGTCAGAAAAATATTCTGCGTCCACTGTGGAATTGAACCGGACCACTAGCCTAAGAAGTGAGTTCCCTAACAACTACATTACTGCTGCTCTCTTTATCTGGCTTTAGAGGATGAAGAATCTTTTGGACATCAAACAATACTTGGCACCCAAAGAGGTGCTGGTCAACATTTTCATGATGATGTGTACACAGTTGACACTCTGGAGTAGAGTGTATGGTGAGCTGCATAGCGGTAAACGCTCACAGGGGGGCCAGAAAAGCGATTCAAAGATACACTCAAGAACTCGATGAAATCCTTTGGCATAGATGTCAACAACTGGGAGAATGCTGCTCAAGACAGATCAGTCTGGCGCACACTTCTTCGACACAGTTCTTCGACCTGCGAGACAGGTAGAACAGCACAGATGGAACAAAAACGTCAAAATAGAAAGGCAGTAAAACTTCCAACAAGTGCAAGTATACCTTGCCCACACTGTACGAGAACATTTCAAGCCCATATCGGGCTCACTAATCTACGCACACAGACAAACATAACGCAACTACATTCCCTTGGATTAAAATTTGTGTGGTCATCATCACCCGTGATGGACGAGCATCATCATCAGAGTTGTCCAATGTCTTTATATACTGGGTGTTATCTGACTGATGTTTATTGTGACTCAGGCATGGTGTGATGATTGCAAGACTAATACTACTTCTGTCCTTCCTTTCATGTGCTTGAAATATTGTCTATATATTCAACGTTGTCTCTTGTTTAATGGATACGCCTATGTGGTGCCGGGGCCCGCAAGGGAAGCAAAGAATAGTACCACTACAACCTACAATGCATGTCGTAAGAGGTGACTGATGTAGGCCCTAGGAATGCTGCCCTAGTAAATAAAAAGCAGCGCAGAAATCGGATGTGCTGGTCTACTTGTAGGCGCATAACTGGCACAACATACAATCGCTCTTATGCTTAGATCACATACAAATCACACAGAGTGGTTGACAAGTGGTCGATATGGAGGGTTCAAGAAGAAGTTTAATGGATATTTCTGTGATGACATGAAGAGGTTGGTTTTGCACCTTATCCAGTTCTCCTAAAGTGGTATTTGATGCCTGACACCATGCAGCTGGCCCATATTCCAGGTCTGGTCGTATGCCCTGCTGATAAATATTTTCAAGTACTTTATGGCTGGCTACGCAACTAATACTAACTACTAATAATAATAGTAATATAGCTGATATGCCGATGCTTTCTCTCGTGAAAAGAAAACGGGTGATGTTAGGGAGCATGAGAATGGCTACAAAATAAAAACAATATTGCAAAAGTGGGAAGATCATGTTCATGTCAGTGCTACGAGAAAACTGAAAAATAAATTATTTTCTTGAAATCTGATCTAATGTTAAGCCGGTAGAGTAAAATAGGGTGCCATGTATGTATGTGTATGACCTGGGTACAATGGCGCCTGCGAACACCACGTTGGACAGCACTGCTCTGGAGTATGTTGAGGTTCAATTCTATTGATGTAAATCTTATATGTGTTGGGTTCAGAGCTAAACAAAATGATGCTCGGATATCTTCGTTGTCCTCGTTGCGTTGCCCATTATCTGTAGACCTCTCATTCTTCTCCTTCTTCTTTGAATGCTCCATATCGGCCACTTGTTAAACCACTCTTTGTGATCTGTATGTGATCCAAGCCTTAGAGCGATTGTATGTTGAGCCAGTTATGCGACTACAAGTAGGTCAGCTCATCTGATTTCTGCTACACTTTTTATTTACTATGGTAGCTTCCTTAGGCGCCTTCCTCAATCGCCTCTTATGACATACCTTGTAGGTCGCAGTGTTACCATTCTTTGCTCCCCTTGTAAGCCCCAGCAACAGACAGTCTGACCTCTCTTACAGTGTTTCTCATGATCCATCTGTTCTGTCAATTTATTTTATTTGCTGCTTAAAGGATTTAACATCAAACAACACTTTACCATTTCACAAAAGATGCACTTGCATTCTGTTAGCTCATACATGTCTTCTAGAGGACATTCTGTCAGGCAAAGTTTGCACAGGATGAGTGAATCAATGGCCAGATCGACAGCATTTTTAGAGACACAGTAAGCTGCCATATTGGACTCTGAATTCCAGATGAAACAATTAGAAAGATTTTTCAAAACATGCAATTTTATGTGCATAAATAATTACAATAAGTAACAAATCATGTAATTTTTTTTTTTTCAATCCAGAAGCACTTGAGCTTTTCAGATCTTCAGCTCGGTGCCATGGACATCGTAACCCTTCGGTTCGGTACCACGACACCGTAAATCTGGGGAACCTGTGTCTTTTCTGCCACCCCGCGTAATTGAACCCGCACTCACAGAGGGCTTGTCACTCGTCGTCCAACGCACTACAAACACACTGTGAGGCAGGCAATCATGTAATTTAAGGATATGTATTTTGGGAGAAAGGGTAACTGATAAAAGCATGAGATATCCAAATATACACGGATGAATATATCAATTACCTTATCATACACATATACAGTGCGAGAGGGAGATAATGAGAATAGAGCAGTTGAGAAAGATGAGAAAAGACCCGCTCAAATGGCACCTCAAAGAGCAATGTTACTCCGATACAGTGGATACAAAACAAAAGGCTGTCCACTCAAAAGGTGGACCTCTTGATAACAGAGATATAGGTGAAGATCAGAGGTTGTAAAAAACACTGTTTATGAAGCACACACAAAAACCTGTTCTAGAAATCTCTTCTTATCATGACACTGTGAGGTAAAACAGGATTCAAGAAACTAACAAGTTTAAATAAGACTAGAGCCATCTTTGTTAGGACCAAACTAATCTGGAGGAAACTGAGAGCCTATAGCAGAGAAACCGAACTTAAAGCACTTTTCTTTTTCGAACACTTCATATCGAACCCCATGTTAACCACTCTGTGTGCTTTCTATGTGATCTGAGCCTAAGAGCGATTGTACGTTGTGCCAGTTATGCGCCTAAAAGTAGGTCAGCGCATCCAATTTCTGCGATGATTTTTATTTACTAGGGTAGCTTCCTAGGCCCCTACATCAGTCGCCTCTTATAACATGTCTCATAGGTTGTAGCGGTACTATTCTTTGCTCCTCTTGCGGGCCCTGGCACCACACGAGCGCTTAAAGCTCTTTAAATGTATCCATTTTCTAGTCCTGCTTTATGGATCATTGTGTTGAGAAATGATACAGTGGATACAGGGGACTGTCTACCTTCCCTTACTCATGCCTGTGCAGAATTATGAGAATATTCTTATAACATAACATTTCTGATAACATAGATAATCAGAAAGAATATCTAACAACAGACTTATATACAAACAACTAAACAGAAAGAATATCTAACAACAGACTTATATACAAACAACTAAACAGAAAGAATATCTAACAACAGACTTATATTCAAACAACTAAACAGAAAACACTGAATAACTTAATGAAAAAAAAGAAATAGAGTTGGCAAATCAGCTTTTTTCCATATTTTGTTTTTCGTTTGGCTAAGAAAAAATGTATATCTTTTGGTGAAAAA
Source organism: Arion vulgaris (assembly GCA_020796225.1). Taxonomy (NCBI): domain Eukaryota; kingdom Metazoa; phylum Mollusca; class Gastropoda; order Stylommatophora; family Arionidae; genus Arion; species Arion vulgaris. The sequence continues at coordinate 43,963,053 of CM036763.1, forward strand.
CAAAATTACCAACTAAAAAATAACTTTCTCCAAAACAACTAAGATGACATTATACACCATAAAAACAAACAAGACACTGTAATCGGATCAAGTATTTCACTAAGTGGAGACTAGCAGTAGCATATAGATTTACATATCTGGGAAGTATAGTAACACAAGATGGCGGGAGTCTGGGCATGAGTCAGCTCTCACAGCCTTCCTTATGGCCAAATAATCAGATATGACACTACGCACATATTATATATGAAATGAAAATCGTGGCATATCCTAAAGGACGTAGCCAATCAACCACAGTAAACGAGTTGTTGATTTTTCTAGGCACCACTTATACGTTCTGTAGTTTGTCATTGCCTACTTGTGGGTGCATAACTAGCACACTGTACAATTGCTCTTAAGCTCAGATCACATACAAATCACACATGGTTTACAAGCGGTCGATATGGAGAGTTTGAATAAGAAGAAAAGATATTTTTGTCTAAAATGTCCATATTTTTCACTAGTACAACTTTATGTGATTTTAAAACAATATAATCACTTTGGTTTTAGTTGATTCTTGCCTACTGGTATTTTTATCCTACTGCAGCTTAACACATGCATGATTTGAATATGATTACTTACAGATAGTGTGCAGTAAATGGCATTGCTATTCAGATACAGTGAATACAAGGTTAAAGACCCTCGACGCAAAAGGTGGACAACAGAGGCAGGTGAAAGATACCCTGTACAAAGCGCCAACAAGAGTCTGTTCCTCCTCTTCGTTCGTTCTAGGCCTGTTTTAATCATTCTCTTTGTGATATATAAACAGCCAAACATCAGAACGTTATGTATGTGCACCAAACCTTCAGCACCTATTTGAGCTCAGTTGCTTATCCTTCGGTGGGGTGTTCGATTTCAGCCAGCTATTGTGTACGGATTCGCTTCTTCCGTTAGCCTTAGACTGTCCCCAGCCCGACCCACAAGGCAGTGGGCTGCTATTTTTCTCAGGGCAGCGACCCTTAGACGGCCTGCCCTCCCGGGCTTATGACGCCATCTTCCCAGCAAACCGGTCGTTTAATGAACACCTTGGTTTGCCGCCCGTTCAGGTTTGTTTATGGTTTGCTCCGCTAGCCTTTGATTGTCCCCAATCAACCTACAAGGCAGCAGTAGTTCCTGCGATCGGAAAAGCGCACTGGTTATGCCTCTACTGGGCTTTCCCATTGCTCTGTACATTTGGGTGGGACGCACACTCTGCCTGCAATGCTGCTGCGAGTCCGTTCAATAAGTCTTATCTTATCCTGACTCTTCAAGTAGAAGCCTGTCCTTTGTGGGAATCGCATTCATGACAGCCCGCCTTAAAACTATCTGTCTCTAGCAAGTTCTTCTACCTCCTCCATCGTTATGATCAATATTTTTTTAATGTTCGCTGCCACCTTCATCTTGGTCGTCCCCTCGTACTCAAAGAACCTTGTCTTCCATTACCGTTCTCTCTAAAACACTGTGACATTTAACATGGCCAAAATATGTCATCTTCCGGGACAGAATGTTATTTATGGGTCAATGTTTCTCGATATGCAGGTCTTGTATGATGTATTTGTTCTTTCTCTTTTCTGTCCAGGATGTTCTAAGAACTTTTCTATAACACCTTGTTTCAACAGCTTCAATTTTGTTCTTTAATATTTGTGTTACGGTCCACGATTCACATTTGTATGTTGCCACAGGGAATATGCCTGTTCTCAGAAGTCTTACTTTTGTTTCTGTCTTTGTGTCATGCCATTGTTTCTTCATACTGGCTACCCTCTAGAGTGCCATCTTCTTCTTCTTTGCATTCGTTCTTTATGACCAATTTTAATCACTATTTGTGATATGTTTGATCTTTGTCAAGAACATGTATACGTTACACATTGGTTTGGTAGGCCCCTAAACGCATAGACATCTACACGTTTGGGACACATGCATCCGATTTCAGCCAAACCTCCTTAATCACCTCTTATGACATGCATGGAAGGTAACAGTGGTTCTATTCTTTACACCCCAAATTTGGACCCGGTAACCACTCAGGCGAGTATACTTTCTTAAATTTTGGAGAGCCATGTATAGTCTTCTAATTTCTTTCGTACAATCAATTGTTTTTATCCCGACGATTGCGATGCAAAGAGGATTGGAGAAATAATGCACCTCTAAAGCCATAAAGGCACGTCTGTATGGTGGGGGACACTGATTAAAAAGGAAAGCAAGCATTCCCTGCAAAAAAATCAGTTAGTAGCGCCATACCAGCGCCTGAATTCATAGCGGAAGCAAGAAGAAGAAGAGCAGAAGTATTTGTTTTCTAGCAAAGAGAAATCAAATCTGTTTAAGAAGTAAAAAAAAAAACACAATTGGAAAACTGGTTATAATTCATGTCACTTGATGCAGGATGCAAATCCAAATTGGTGCACATTTCGATTCAGTTTCATTTCCATTCAGTTTCATTTCCATTCAGGACATTGGTCATGTTAGATTATCCTACCTGTCATAGGTCCCGATGTCCTGCCTGTGCAGCCGTCATGTTCAAACCATCAGTTACATCCTGAATCCATCTTCTTCGTGGTCTTCCTCTTCTCTTTGACGGTATGCCTCCTTTCATGATGGTCTTCTCCAGCCCCTCGTGTCTTTTTTTTTTTTTTTTTAAATTGCATATCCTTTACAGGACTATGCGAATCAACCCCAGCTGTTTGTGATTTTTCTAGGCATTATTACGTTCAGTAGTTTGCCATTGCTTTCTGAACGGTGGTGCCATCGTCCTTTTGTTAAAATCCACGAAAACAATTTGCAACCAAACTGTCTGCAGCGTGATTCGAACTCAGAAACGTCGTGGTTAATGGACCGAGTCACTAACCCCTAAGCCACAGACGCCACCCGTGTCTTTTTATATGTCCAAAATACCTCAATTTTCTCTTTCTTATTTGTAGCATTAGCCAGTTTTCTTTGTTTTTTAGTTCTTTCTGGATAGATCTATTTGTTCTCTTCTCTGGCCATGATATACGAAGGACTCTTCTGTTCCTGTCACAAGAAAGAAGTAATGGCACGACTTCTGCCAAGTTGTTGTTGATAGGAATCATGTCAAGACAATATGAAAGAACAGATTTCAACATTCCTGTACTTTGAGTTTACCCAATTACTTAACACGCTTCTGCGCCATATCTAAAACACTCCTTCTTCTACAAACCAGGTTTCGAAATCGAAAAATGTGGCATATCCTTAACAGGACGTAGCCATCAACAACAGTAAACGACTCGTCGATTTTTTCTAGGCACCACTTATACGTCCAGTAGTTTGTCATTGTTTTCTATATAACGTTGGGTCTATTTTTACCTTTCGTAAAAATCCCACGAAACGAATTTGCTTCCAAACTGCCTGCCGCGGAATTTCAACCAGGAACGCTTGGGTTGTGAATTCAGCTTACTACCGCTTAAACTACAGACGCACACCTTGAGTTAGCAATTATTTCACATGTTTCGCGCCTTATATACCAATCTTCGCAGATCGGGTTTCAGCCTCATAAATATTCCGCTTCAGGGCACTTACGCAATAGCTTATTCGAAGATTATTAAGAAGACAGTCGGGTACCTATTTTTAGCTAGCTGTGGACTGTGAAGTCGACAGTCCCCGAGTTTGAACCCGTGCGGGATTGGTGTTTTGAAATCTGAGCAATAAACACTTATGCTATGTTGACTCCAATAACACATGTTTGAGACTAACGTGTACATGACGATTAAAGAGAGAAAGTGGCGTTATGCTTCTCCTATAAGAGAAGACTACATGTTTGAGTCTAGAAAGAGACCCACCCCTGTGCATCAGAGACCCTTGAGTCCGAAGCTCGGATTCGTGAAATGTCTATGTGAGATATGTATTCCATCCTGGACTAAAGACACGTGTGCAATTTTCTAATGAGATCCTATGACTTTGCCGGAGCTATCGAAGAACGTGCAATGCTCTATGCGTATATGATGCCATCTCTGTAGACATGAACGAAGCCATACGAAGAAACCTGATGCAATGCTCTATGCGTATATGCATGCCATCTCTGTCGACATGAACGAAGGCATACGAAGAAACCTGATGCAATGCTCTATGCGTATATGCATGCCATCTCTGTCGACATGAACGAAGGCATACGAAGAAACCTGATGCAATGCTCTATGCGTATATGCATGCCATCTCTGTCGACATGAACGAAGCCATACGAAGAAACCCGATGCAATGCTCTATGCGTATATGCATGCCATCTCTGTCGACATGAACGAAGTCATACGAAGAAACCTGATGCAATGCTCTATGCGTATATGCATGCCATCTCTGTCGACATGAACGAAGCTATACGAAGAAACCTGATGCAATGCTCTATGCGTATATGCATGCCATCTCTGTCGACATGAACGAAGCCATACGAAGAAACCTGATGCAATGCTCTATGCGTATATGCATGCCATCTCTGTCGACATGAACGAAGCCATACGAAGAAACCTGATGCAATGCTCTATGCGTATATGCATGCCATCTCTGTACGAACATGAACGAAGTCATACGAAGAAACCTGATGCAATGCTCTATGCGTATATGCATGCCATCTCTGTAGACATGAACGAAGCTATACGAAGAAACCCGATGCAATGCTCTATGTGTATATGCATGCCATCTCTGTACTGTAGACATGAACGAAGCCATACGAAGAAACCTGATGCAATGCTCTATGCGTATATGCATGCCATCTCTGTCGACATGAACGAAGCTATACGAAGAAACCTGATGCAATGCTCTATGCGTATATGCATGCCATCTCTGTCGACATGAACGAAGCCATACGAAGAAACCTGATGCAATGCTCTATGTATATGATGCCATCTCTGTCGACATGAACGAAGCATACGAAGAAACCTGATGCAATGCTCTATGGTATATGTATGCCATCTCTGTCGTAGCATGAACGAAGCCATACGAAGAAACCTGATGCAATGCTCTATGCGTATATGTATGCCATCTACTGTGACATGAACGAAGCCATACGAAGAAACCTGATGCAATGCTCTATGCGTATATGCATGCCATCTCTGTCGACATGAACGAAGTCATACGAAGAAACCTGATGCAATGCTCTATGCGTATATGCATGCCATCTCTGTAGACATGAACGAAGTCATACGAAGAAACCCGATGCAATGCTCTATGCGTATATGTATGCCATCTCTGTCTGTGACATGAACGAAGCCATACGAAGAAACCTGATGCAATGCTCTATGCGTATATGCATGCCATCTCTGTACTGTAGACATGAACGAAGCCATACGAAGAAACCGGGTGCAATGTCTCTTGTGTTAGACCATGCCACCCTCTGTAACATAAAACCATCTGCTAGAAACCTGATGAACTCACGTATCTTCCCATTCTGTATGTAGACATTAACAACCAACAGAAGAAACCTATGCAATGCTCTATGCGTATATGCATGACATCTCTGTAGACATGAACGAAGCCATACGAAGAAACCTGATGCAATGCTCTATGTGTATATGCATGCCATCTCTGTAGACATGAACGAAGCCATACGAAGAAACCTGATGCAATGCTCTATGCGTATATGCATGCCATCTCTGTACTGTAGACATGAACGAAGCCATACGAAGAAACCGGGCAATAAAGTCAATCCTTCGCTCTTAGACCACTTGGACATCCCGCTGTAACCATAAAAACCGATCTGCTCATTGAAATTCCGAAAATCAGACCACTCACGTGATCCTTGCATTCAAAAATTGTTAGAAAAATACGAATTCATTTTAAAAACAATCCAACGAGATTATGTCACAAATTAAATGCAATGTTAAGTAATATCAGTATTATCATCGCTTTTCTGCAATAAATAACAATGGAATTATAGAATTGTCTATAATTGCAAGTCCAATTATAGAATTGTGTATAATTGCAAGTCCAATTATAGAATTGTGTATAATTGCAAGCAGTGGCGGCTCGTGATAATTTTTGTTGGTGGGGTCAAACATTTTGTTCCGGATAAATCATGGTTTTAGATTGCTATATTTTAATTTAATAAATAATAAATACACAATATACTTTATTTTTGGTGGGGCCCGGTCCCACTGGCCCTTATAGACGAGCCGCCACTGATTGCAAGTCCAATTATAGAATTGTGTATAATTGCAAGTCTAATTATACATGGAGAAGAACGCTGGAGAGAGAGTTGAAGGAGTGTGGCCTGACGTGGGAGACGGTTGGTAGAACGGTAACAGTGGAAGTCTCTTGTGGAAGCCTTATGTGTCAATCGGAACAAGAAGAGGATATAGTATAAATGAAAATGCCATGGACAGCGAGGAAAACAAATGAGGTTTTAAATCAGCCCTGCACACAAAGAAACCTTATCAAAAGAATAAAAATCCGGCAATCAAAGTTCTTCGGGCATATACTGCGAAGAGAAGGTTTAGAACATTTGGTGACAACAGGTAAAATTCAGGGAAGGGGAGATCGTGGAAGACAGAGGTCAAAGATACTGGATGGCCTGACATCATGGTTCGACAAAAAGGTCGACATCAGAACTGATTATATGCACCAAGCAGAGAAAGTTGTGGAGAGACATGATCGATTACGGCATGGCACTTGATTGATTGATAATTGCAATAAAAACGTTCTATCAAACATATATAAACGTCAGCCCACATCAACGGAAATTTACGATTTCTCGATTGAAATTAACAGCCGTATGTTACCGACGACCACGATATAACATACTCTCGTTAGAAAACAAAGCAATATAACCAGATGTGACCACATTTGATAAAATCAATATGTTCCGTATGGCCTAAAACAAAACAAAAGTAATGAACTTTTAGGAATGAAGTGTGAATTGTTGGAGATCACACAGTGACGAATTAAATATTTTGTGAACACAGAGAGACAGGACAATGTTGAAACAATACTGAAGGTTGAAGGTAGGTGGGCAAAGAGGAGGACAGAGGCATACATTAGATGGAAACATTTACAGATTTACTAAGAATAGGTGGACAGATAGCAACAGCACGGCAAGGAACATGAAATCTTGGAGATACACTGGAACCAACCTTCGACTTCGAAATGGCATCCAATCAATCAATCAACAGAACCGAGTAAATAAAATGCACAGAAATAATGGTTTCGCCCCTGTGTGTTGCCGAGGCTCGCAAGCGGAGCAAAGAATAGTACCACTGCGACTTACAAGGCATGTCGTAAGAGGCGATTGAGGTTGAGGCCTAGGGAAGCTATCCTAGTAAATAAAAAGCGTCGTCGAGATCGGATGTACTGACCTACTTGTAGTCGCATAACTGGCACAACTTAACTGGCCTAACTGAGCTCTTAGGCTCAGATCACATATAAATCACAAAGAGAGGTTTAACAAGTGATCGATATGGAGCGTTCAAAAAAGAAAATTATGGTTAACCAACCTTCATGTGAAATGACAATCACCAATCAATCAATCAATCAACTACTCCCAGTAAATGAGATGGCAGAAGGTTACCGAACTTCGATGGAAATGGCAATCACTCGTCAATCAAGCTACCGTAGGATGGCAAAATTAGTTCCAACTTCAATGGGTGAATATATTTCCACCCAGTATGAGATCAAAATTAGGTTACCAACCTCAAGTGGATCATCACCATCATCTCGTAGGGAAAGTAAAGGAACCAAACTTCTGTGAATGCTGACCAGCATAAACCCCAAAAATTAATACTACCAGTAATGAGTCATGAAAATAGTTACCAAAACACTGTATTGACTCATATAATCAACACAAGTAATGAAGGAGAATTATATTACTTTTTATCAATCTTTTTTAAAATGAGATGGCAGAAATTATGGTTAACCAAACTTCAATGTGGAAATGACAATCACTCAGTCAATCAATCAATACTACCCAGTAAATGAGATGGCAGAAATTATATTTAACCAAACTTATTGGAAATGAAAACTCAGCAATCACCTCAGAATATCAAATCAATCAATCAATCAACACTACCCCATAAATGAGATGGCAGAAATGATAGGTTAACCAAACTTCGATGGAAATGACAATCACTCAGTCAATCAATCAATCAATCAATACTACCCAGTAAATGAGATGGCAGAAATTATGGTTAACCAAACTTCAATGTGGAAATGGTAATCACTCAGTCGAATCAACACAAACCAGTAAATAGATGGCAAATTATGAACCAAACTCTTTAAATGACATCACTCAGTAAATAATCAACAGTAATACTCAGTATGATGCAGAAATTATAGGTTAACCACTCTGTTAGGGAAAGGGATCTCAAAAATCATATCTTTGGTGGCTTATGGTTAACAAACTCGATGGAAATGAAACCTCGGTCCAAAATCAGTCTCGTAAATGAGATGGCAGAAATTATGGTTAACCAAACTTCAATGTGGAAATGACAATCAATCAATCAATCAATACTACCCAGTAAATGAGATGGCAGAAATTATGGTTTACCAAACTTCTCTATGTGGAAATGGCAATCACTCAGTCAATCAACACTACCCCAGTAAATGAGATGGCAGAAATTATAGTTAACCAAACTTCGATGTGGAAATGACAATCACTCAGTCAATCAACACTACCCCAGTAAATGAGATGGCAGAAATTATAGTTAACCAAACTTCGATGTGGAAATGGCAATCACTCAGTCAATCAACACTACCCCAGTAAATGAGATGGCAGAAATTATAGTTAACCAAACTTCTATGTGGAAATGACAATCACTCATTCAATCAATACTACCCCAGTAAATGAGATGGCAGAAATTATAGTTAACCAAACTTCTCAATGTGGAAATGGTAATCACTCAATCGATTAACAAACTCCAGTAAATAAAAGATGACAAAGACCCAACCCCATCTTTAAGTGCTGGTCGTGATAACAAACGGTATTACTGCAGTATGACTAAAAGTGTCATCATCATCATCAGGTGCCGTGCCGGCTGGTGTAGGTGATAATGGATCTCTACAAATCTCTATCTTTGGTGTTTGCTATCAGTGTACAGATTGCATAAGGAAGGTAAACACGGTTCCAAAATAGTCGTCCTGAAAAAACGTATATACCGGTCTGAAATGTGCAGGTATCATTGAATCCTTATTGTGAACAACGATTTAACGTAACAAAAGAAGAATGAAAATATTACATAATAGTCCATTCCTTGTTAAAGAAAATAAAATGATATCACCGTTACCTAAGCTGTCCAAATCTAGCGTACACTCTGTCATCATCGTGAAAATATCTCACACAATTCCAGAAAATGAATATCTCAAAGTTGTCCACTGTCCATTTGTTAACTGAGAACTGTTCAGAGCGTTTGATCCAAACACGTTTGATGCACCACTCTACCGCCGTGAGCTAGTTCTGACTGGGGGCATTGAGTCTCTCAGCGGCGCAGTCTCTCACAATAAGGAATAGATAAAAGCAAACGGATGACAAGAGGGAGGGCGGCGTGTAGAAAGGTGGGTGTAATCGAATCAAAGATGGATGACACTGAAACTGCGATGGATCGGAAAGATAGAATATAGATGAATTCTTCTTCTTCTTCTTTATCGAACGCTCTATAACGATCACTTGTTAACCACTCTTTCTTCTTTGTATGTGATCTGAGCCTAAGAGCGATGTTACGTTGTGTCAGTTATGCGTCTAGCAAGAAGCTAGCCATCCGATCTCTGCAGTGCTTTTTATTGATTAAGGTAGCTTCCCTATGCCCCTACCTCAGTCGCCTCTTATGACATGCTTTGTAAGTTACTATTCTTTGCTCCTCCCGTAGACCCCGGCAACACAGGGCGATGTATATGTGTAAGAAAGTATAAGCTGAGAGAAGTAATGATTGAATCAAAGATGATGCATTGAGATCTGAAAAAAATAGATGTAGATCGGATAAAACGAAATGGTGGGCTGTAGAGTGTGAGAAAGTATAGCCCAGTGAAAGAAGTGCTGACTTCAAGAAAATCAAAGTGCAGAATGAAACGGACAAAGTTATGGAGATTTATATGGTTATATATGTGCAATAAATATATGATATATTTATAGTTGCATGGGTTAGCGAATGTTAGCGTAGAGTGTTCACTTATCGCATCGAACACAATAAAGGGACATGGGTTAATTTCTCGCATTCGATGTTCCTCACGTGAGAAAAGGAATTGACACTTCCACAATCTGCATACGTGGTGCTAGATATGTGAAGTGAGTGGCACATCTTACCCTGCTGTCTGCAAAAGCTAGGGACATTGTCGTTACTATTAAGTGCTGTAAGCAGGTGTAGGTAGATTGATTGATTGATTGATTTATTTATTTATTGATTGATTGACCATCATCATTACACGTTGATTAAGAACCATGTGTGCTCCGATCTATTTCTACATGAAGATCTCAGCGGCAGAACACGAACCCTGTAGCACCAGACAAAAGTCCCGAAGAAATTTCAAAGATGGTGACAATTTTATAGGCATTTTATTTTAATGTTTTTAGTGAATTTTGACATGGCTGTGACTTTGCAGCCTATCCATAACGATTTTCAACTGTTAAAGGTTATTTTACCTGCTCAACTTTAACAGTGGACCTACGTTTAAATTTCGCCTGTGATAGGACTAGGAATTTGATTTCATCTACAATAAGAACAGGGGAAAATATCAGGATCGCTTCACGTGGTAAAAGAACCAAGTACCTATAACTAGAGGCGAGCACCTTACCTCTACGCCACGGAGATCCTCTAATGGCAGATGAGATTATGCCATGAGATCCCTAATGGCAGATGAGATTATGGCACGGAGATCCTCTAATAGGGAGATAAGATTATGCCACAGAGATCCACTAATGGCAGATGAGATTATGCCACAGAGATCCCCTAATGGCAGATAAGATTATGGCGCAGAGATCCCCTAATGGCAGATGAGATTATGCCACGAGATCCCTAATGGCAGATGAGATTATGGCATGAGATCCCCTAATAGCAGATGAGATTATGAGATTCATGGCAGATGAGATTATCCCCCTAATGAGCAGATGAGATTATGGCACAGAGATCCCTAATGGCAGATGAGATTATGGCACGAGATTCCCTAATGCAGATGAGATATGGCATGAGATCCATGGGATGAGATTATGCACGAGATCCCTAATGGCAGATGAGATTATGGCACAGAGATTCCCTAATGGCAGATGAGATTATGCACGGAGATCCTAATGGCAGATGAGATTATGGCATAGAGATCCCCTAATGGCAGATGAGATTATGGCATGAGATTCCTTTAAAGGCAGATGAGATTATGGCACAGGATCCCTAATGGCAGATGAGATTATGGCACAGAGATTCCTAATGGCAGATGAGATTATGGCATGAGATCCCTAATGGCAGATAGATTATGGCACAGAGATCCTAATGCAGATGAGATTATGGCCAGAGATTCCTAATGGCAGATGAGATTATGGCAGATTAAGGAAATTTCCGAGATTCTTTACTGATTTGGTCTAATGGCAAATGGTAACCGTCCCTAATGGCAGATGAGATTTGGCACAGAATCCCTAATGGCAGCAGATTATGGCACAAGATCCCTAATGGCAGATGAGATTATGGCACAGAGATCTCCTAATGGCAGATGAGATTATGGCACAGAGATCTCCTAATGGCAGATGAGATTATGGTTGATGAAGGAAATTCCTCAGATTCTCTAACTGATTTGGTCTTGGTGGCTAAATGGTAACTCGTCTGCCTTGCGAGTCGAAGGTCGGAGGTTTGAATCCGTTCTGCTCACATGCATTTTTTCCAGAGACCCTAGGACTGTTGCCGGGCTACGGAGTTCGTGCTTTGTGCAATACTCACGGCAGGTGGTGTGCCATTTCTGCGGAGAGGGACCGAGCCATTTGGAATAAAACCCGGTGCAATGAAGTCAATCCTTCAGCTTAAAAACCCTTTAATATATATAATAATAATAATTCCTCTCGTACCATTATACGTTACATAGGGTCTGCAAGTAATTTCTCCAAACCGCTCTATCCTGGGCAACTCGCTCAATCTCCTCCATGGAACTGAGACCGATATTTCCTGCTTCTCTCAGCAAAGTTCGTTTCAGGGTCTCCTTAGGTCGTCCTCTGTTTCTTGAACCCTTTGCATCCTACTTCAATGCCTGCTTTGATATTCGTTGATCATTTCTCCTATGGTGTGCCAACATATTCCATTTCTTTTATAACAGTTGTTACTGGTTGAACAGACATGTTTATATATATATAAAGAAAAAATGAAAATAGGAGAGAAAGCGAGAGAGAGCTAAGAGTAATGTTTCGCATGGCAGTAGGAAAAAAAAAACTTAAAAGTCTATAAAATACTTCAAAAACAACAATCCTTAGACGCACACAAGAAAGAAATATATCACAAAAGGGTCGGGGAAATATTAGATTAAAGTGCAGACCACGTACTTATCCTTAACGATGACAAAGACTGCTAGAAACGTGCGCGCCGGCTCGAAAATGTCAAACTGCAACGTGAGCGCAATACCGTGCGCGCGTGCATAGAACCCCCGTTAAGATGTAGTCATCGATGGTCGAATTGACTCTGACAAATCTTCATCTCAATAACATTTGTCCAAACGCTAACAAACCCACGTAGCACTGTATAGTATATGGACGGCCGGCCGCCACAGAAGCAGGGCCGGGGATTTATATCAATTTGTCTGGCTGGTTTGTTGTATTATTAGAGATATTCAAACAGAGTGCCGTGACCCAAAGATGTGAGTCAGCTTTCGGACGCTAATGGATCTCCGATAATGTTAGTAGATGTGTCACCACAACCGTTTCTGATAACCGACAAGATAAACAATAATTATTCTTACTTGTTTACAATTCACATACACGAACACACGCACGCAAGCCATGATATATATATATACATGAGGAGCGTCTGGGGAGCGAATGAGGAGCGTCTGGGAGATGGGAGCGAATGGAGCCTCTGGGGAGCGAATGAGGAGCGTCTGGTGAGCGAATGGGGAGCGTCTGGGGAGCGAATGAGGAGCATCTGGGGAGCGAATGAGCGAATGAGGAGCGTCTGGGAGCGAATGAGGAGCGTCTGAGGAGCGAATGAGGACGTCTGAGGAGCGAATGAGGAACGTCTGGGGAGCGAATGAGGAGCGTTTGGGGAGCGAATGAGGAGCGTGAGGCAATGAGAACGTGGGAGCGAATGAAAGTCTGGGAGCGAGAGGCGTCTAGGCAATGAGAAAGTCTGGCAAAATGGATTAGGTACGGCTCCCATGCAGGAGACCCGTGTTCAATCCACGGTAAGGCCAAGGATTTTTTTCTGTCTGTGGATTTAAAAAATCCTAACCTGAAAAGTTCCGCGGCGACTGCACTAGCCATGCGGCCATTAAATTCCTCAGGCGCTCGTCCCCCTTGTCCTACACAGCCCTAAAAAGCGATACTACAGACAGTAACCACAGCTATTTTATTATTATTATTATTATATATATATATAATAATGAAACTGCGAAAAATAATGAATATAAAATGGAATGAATTCAGGAGAAGTGATGAAATCAGAGACATGTCTGGTCAACCACTAGTGACAACTGTTATAAGAAAGAGAAGATGGAGATATGTTGGGCACACCTTGAGGAGAAATGATCAACGAATATCAAAGCAGGCATTGAAGTGGATGCAAAGGGTTCAAGAAAGAGAGGTCGACCTAAGGAGACCCTCAAACGAACTTTGCTGAGAGAGGCAGGAAATATCGGTCTCAGTTCCATGGAGGAGATTGAGCGAGTTGCCCAGGATAGAGCGGTATGGAGAAATTACTTGCAGGCCCTATGTAACGTATAACGGTACGAGAGGAATTATTATTATATATATATATATATATATATATATATATATATATATATATATAGAGAGAGAGAGAGAGAGAGAGAGAGAGAGAGAGAGAGAGAGAGAGAGAAAGAAAAGGAGAGAAGAGAGAGAGAGAGAGAGGGGAGTCTCTATTGGCTAAAAGGTAAAGCCCATGTCTTGCGTTCGGGAGGTCGTAGGTTCAAATCCGGATCGTTCTCTTCACTGGTACATTTTTTTACAGAGACCCTAGGATTGTTGTCAGAGCTACGGAGTTCGTGCTTTGTGCAATGCTCTCGGCAGGTGACGTGTCATTTCTGCTGAGAAGAACTGAGCCATATGAGGTAAACCCCGGTGCAATGAAGTCAATCTTTTGGCTTTAGACCCTTATATGTATATTACACATAACAGGCAGGCAGGCAGGCAGGCAGGCAGGCATGCATTCATACATACATACTAAATAAAGAGTATGAAAATACGAAGAATTGCCCTCATTTCAACGGGCTTACCCGTATGGTTCGGTCTCTCACCGCAGACATGACACCCGATACCTGCCCAAGGCATTGCACAAAGTACGAGCTCCGCAGCTCCGAAAATAATCCTAGGGGTCTCCGGGAAAATGCACTTGTGGACAGAACAACGTAACCATTTATCCACAGAGACCCCTAACATAATTCTTCTTCTTCTTTAAACCCCACATTAAAGCATAAGACATCAACCCATTTCCTCCAACCAGATCTGTCTTGAGCAAGCAAGCTTAGTTCATTCCAGTTCTTTCCATCCGCTTCGCTTTCTCTGTCTACGGTTCGCCCCCTACATCTCTTGTCACCCGGATTCCATTTCAAAGCCACATTTTAGAACAGATTACAAACAAAGTATAGATGTAGACAGTGGCGGCTCGTGCTCATTTTTGTTGGTGGGGCCAGACACAAATTTTCGGAAAAATCATTGTTTTAGGTTAGGTTATATTTTAATTTATAAAATAATAAATATACGTTACACATTATTTTTGGTGGGGCCTGACCCTACTGGTTCTTAATGACGAGCCGCCACTGGATGTAGCTTAAACATTAGGAATAGGATTGGCCAGGCACATTCAATATTGAAAAATCAGGTACTACACTCAACAGGTGGAGTTTTTCTTCATATTGAAGTGAGAGCGTTATTTAGTTCGACGCCTGCGTAAGAATATACTAAAAGTAGGCCGTGTTCAGTTTTTAAACACAGTCAGTTCTGACGTATCGAAGACGAAAATCAATAAGTAACTGCATAAGCAGTATATGTGAAGTCTGTGCTGTGCTATGGCTCCCAAACATGGAGGACAACAAAAGAAACGACCAAACTACAGAACTTAATAAATGGATGTTTACGTAGAATAGAGGGACTGAGATGGTATGATAAGATTACGAACGAGGAACTCAGAGAAAGAACTAAGCAGATATCAGTGAAGAAAGAGTTACGGAAGACACGCTGGCGATGAATAGAAGACCGACTGGAAGCATTGCAAGACAGGCACTGTTTTGGAATATGGAAAGAATTGGAAGGGATGGCAGGAGAGAGGAAGAGCTGGAAGAAAGTTTGTTGAAGACCTGTGCTCCATTGGGAGTTAAAAGATGAAGAAGAAGACAAGCAGTATAATAACTTAAGGCTACATACATGTGACTTAACACATTGGTATCTGTTGCGTGTAGATTTTTTTTCCCCCGATCCAGAAGCACTTGAGTTTTCAGCTCTTCGGCTCGGTGCCATGGATATTATAACCCTTCGGTTCGGTACCACGAACACTGTAAATCTGGGTTGCGTGTAGATAAGGTGCACGCTTATCGTTCCAATGGTTACTCGGTTCGTTTCCCACATGGAAGGATCGAGATACTTTTACAGTGGTTCCTGATCTCCATGTAGGTGAGATCGAGTTTCTATTCCTATCGGAGACGGACGATAAAACGGTGATTCCTTGTTCAAGTTGAGAACGTAAAATAACCATTGGTAGCTGAAAGTGAAACTTTAAGAAATGGACAGGTTACAGTCTGGCAGTGTGCAACACAAGGGCGAAAGACAGAGGATGCTGGAGATTCATTGCAGCCAACCTTCGATGTGGAAACGGCACCTGATGATGATGAGCTGAAAGTGGACAATAGTTTGGTGCAGGGACGCTGCACTGGGAAAACTCACTTTTTAAAAAAACACAATTTCCACCATTTTCAAAATTAAACCATGACCCTCGCAGGTTCTACGGAGTTCATCATGCACTGCCACTGAGACTTTCATGTGTAAGAAAGAGATCGGAACACACATGGTTATCCACCGCAGTGTAATGATGATGGTCCTATCAACCAATTAATCGACTTGACACAAGTGAAAGTGACTGCTAAAAACAAACTTCACGATCTGAAATAGGTCAACGCAAATAGGAAGCTTATTGCCAACATTAGAACGAATCAATAATGAATTGTCTAGTGCGACACGTGACGAGCTTTGAAGCACGTTGCTATAACAGGAAAATTGATGGAGATAAGATAGAGAACGTCACAGTGATTTGGAGAGAAAACGGTAATGGAAGACGGAGTTTCTAGAGTACGAGGTAGGGGACGATCAAGACGACAGTGGCAGCAGGACATTAAAGAGACATTTAACACGACGCTGGGGGAGGCGGGAGGACTTGCTAGAGACCGAGAGTTTGGGAGGGGGCGTGATGAAAGCGAGGTTGCGCAAGTGACATGCTGCTGCTTAAGATAGAGAATCGCAACAAGAGACGTAACTATACGGCTTTTTTTTCTCCCGATCCAGAAGCACTTGAGCTTTTCAGCTCTTCGGCTCGGTGTCATGGACATCGTAACCCTTCGGTTCGGTGCCACGAACACCGTAAATCTGGAGAACCTGTGGGTTTTTTCTGCCAGCCCACGGAATTGAACCCGTACTCACAGAGGGCTTGTCACCCGTAATCCAACGCGCTACGAACACGCTGGGCAGGCGGGCAACTATATATTATAGATGGCTTAATTTCATGTCATAGAAAATTGTGTCTACTCTGTATCGGCTATCGTTACTTCAAGTAGTACCACTTTTTTAAGCGGATGTAGGACAGATGGGACGAGTGCCTGGGGAATTTAATGGCCGCATGGCTAGTGCAGTCGCCGCGAAGCTGTTCAGGTTAAGATTTTTCTTGAATGTCCCCAACGCCCGTGTGTTACCGGGACCCACAAGGGAAGCAAAGAATAGTAACACTGCGACCTACAAGGCATGTCGTAAGAGGCGACTGAGGTAGGGGCCTAGGAAGCTACCTTAGTAAATAAAAAGCGTCGCAGAAATCCGATATGCCAGCCTACTTGTATGCGCATAACTGGCACACAGTACAATCGCTCTTAGGCTCAGATCACATACAAATCCTAAAGAGCGGTTAAAAAGTGGTCGATATGGAGAGTACGAATAAGAAAAAAAGTATGCCCGCGACAGAAAAAAAATCCTTGGCCATACCGTAGATTAAAGACGGGACTCAACAACACATTACCAGACTCCAGTTAGCATGTAACGAATACAACATGAGAATAAACATCGACAAAACCGAAGGAGTGACATTCGCCAGAAAGGAAAACGCTACCAATATCTCCATCGATAACCGCCCATTAAAACAAGTATAAGACTTCACATACCTGGGGTACAACAAAAGTTATGTTTTTATATGAAATTAAAATCCAAGAATAATCTTCACATGATGTAGCCATCAAGCACAGTAAACGAGTCGCTAATTGTATAGGCACCACTTCTTCTTTGCGTTCGTTCTTTACCACCAATTTTAATCACTCTTTGTGATATGTTTGATCTTTGCCAAGAACATGTATACGTTGCACATTGGTTTGGTAGACACCTAAACGCATAGACTTCTACATGTTTAGAACATGTGCATCCGATTTAAGCCAAACCTCCTTAGTCGCCTCTTATGACATGCGTGGCAGGTAACAGTGGTTCTATTCTTTACACCCCAAATTTGGGCCCCGGTAACCAATTGGGCGAGCACCACTTATACGTTCAGTAGTTTGTCATTGTTTTCTGAATTTTGAGGTCTATTTTTACCGTTCGTAAAAATCCATGTGAGCACATTCGCTTCCAAAGTGCCCACCGCGAGTTTGAACCAAGTACTATTGGATTGTTATCTAGCTCACTACCGCTAAGTCACAGAAGCCCACATGTTTTTATATACCACTGGTGTGCCCGTCTGCCCAGCGTGTTCGTAGTGCGTTGGACTACGGGTGACTATCCCTCTGTGTATGCGGGTTCAATTCCGCGGGATGGCAGAAAAGTCACAGATTCCCCAGATTTACGGTGTTCGTGGCACGGAACCGAAGAGCTGAAAAGCTCAAGTGCTTCTGCATAAGGGAAAAAAATATACCACTGGTGAAAGGATGGGAATGTATCTTGATTTATTTGTGTGTTTTATATACCACTAAATGGATGTAATTAGGAAATGAGGAATGTATCTTGATTTATTTGTGTGTTTTTATATACCACTGGTGAAAGGATGGGAAGGTATCTTGATTTATTTGTGTGTTTTTATATACCACTGGTGAAAGGATGGGAAGGTATCTTGATTTATTTGTGTGTTTTTATATACCACTGGTGAAAGGATGGGAAGTATCTGATTTATTTTGTGTTTATATACATGTGATGATGATATCTTGTTGTGTGTTTTATATACCACTGGTGAAAGGATGGGAAGGTATCTTGATTTATTTGTGTGTTTTTATATACCACTGGTGAAAGGATGGGAAGGTATCTTGATTTATTTGTGTGTTTTTATATACCACTGATGAAAGGATGGGGAAGTGTATCTTGAGTTTATCTTGAATGTGTTTTTATATACCACTGGTGAAAGGATGGGAAGGTATCTTGATTTATTTGTGTGTTTTTATATACCACTGGTGAAAGGATGGGAAGGTATCTTGATTTATTTGTGTGTTTTTGTTTTTTCTCCGTTTTTCTTAATTGGTATTATTTCCGCATCTTGTCATTCTTTTGGAAAGCAAAATAAATCTCATTGTGTTAATGACTCATTAAATTTATCTCGGATTCTGGGGTGTTTTTTTTTCATGTGTACGAGGTGCTATATCATTCTGTCCGTGATTCCATCACGTTCTTCGTGAACTTTCTTCTCTTCCTACTTTTATTTTTTAATATTCTAAATTGCTGTATTCAGTTGGTTTTTTTTAAAGTGAGATTATTGAGTCTTAACTTGACTGCTTAACTCATACAATACAGCAAGCCAGCTGACAAATGGTTCGGGAAGCACTAACCCACCGACAAGTTACTTCACATGACAAAATATTTTATTTAAAAAAATATATTCACAAGATTTATTTGATGCTATTTGCGTGTAATCCTCTGTTCGCAGAATACAGAATATGATTTTTTTATAAACAGTTCCCAACTCTGCAAATTCTGAATATATGATGTAGTGATCTGGTACTTAAAATGAGACATTTATAATGGATTTTATTATGACATCAAACTGTTCTAAAAACAGCGTGCAGAAGCAAAGATGTTGTTGGGCGTATACATATATATATTTCTCTCGTATCCGTGTTGGATGTGTATCGTGAAGACTAGTCGTCTGTCTAAAGTGAAGACTAGTCGGTTGTCTATCGTGAAGACTAGTCGGTTGTCTATCGTGAAGACTAGTCGGATGTCTATCGTGAAGATTGGTAGATTGTCTATCGTGACGACTAGTCGGTTGTCTATCGTGAAAACTAGTCGGATGTCTATTGTGAAGACTCGGTTGTCTATCGTGAAGACTAGTCGGTTGTCTATCGTGAAGATTGGTAGATTGTCTATCGTGAAGACTAGTCGGTTGTCTATCGTGAAGACTAGTCGGTTGTCTATCGTGAAGACTAGTCAGTTGTCTATCGTCAAGATTGGTAGATTGTCTATCGTGAAGACTAGTCGGATGTCTATCCTGAAGACTCGGTTGTCTATCGTGAAGACTAGTCGGTTGTCTATCGTGAAGACTAGTCGGTTGTCTATCGTCAAGATTGGTAGATTGTCTATCGTGAAGACTAGTCGGTTGTCTATCGTCAAGATTGGTAGATTGTCTATCGTGAAGACTAGTCGGTTGTCTATCGTGAAGACTAGTCTGTTGTCTATCGTCAAGATTGATAGATTGTCTATCGAAGACTAGTGTGTCTATCGAAGACTAGTCTGTTGTCTATCGTCAAGATTGATAGATTGTCTATCGTGAAGACTAGTCGGTTGTCTATCGTCAAGATTGGTAGATTGTCTATCGTGTAGACTAGTCGGTTCACTATGGTGACGATTAGACGGCTATCTATCGTGAAGATTAGATGGTTGCTTGTCATGAAGACTAATCTGTTGTCTATCGTGAAGACTAGTCGGTTCTCTATGGTGAAGATTAGATGGCTATCTATCGTGAAGATTAGATGGTTGTCTGTCGTTAATACTAATCTGTTGTCTATCGTGAAGACTAGTCTGTTGTCTATCGTGAAGACTGGTCTGTTGTCTGTCGTCAAGACTAGTCTGTTATCTATCGTGAAGACTAATCTGTTGTCTATCGTTCATCTGTTTATAAAACAACCTCATCATCTACTGAGTAATTGTTATAATCTGTCCATTAATTCGTGAGCACGTTTGAAATTGATTTTCTCGAAAACTACCTGTTGGATCTCAGTGATTTTTTGCATGCAGCCTTAGAATATCCATGACGTTAAAATAAAGCTAGCCAGTAGTCCATAGATGCTACGGATTTTGCACATCGGCGAATTCCTTTGATCTTTTATGACAATTGCAAATACGGGGCTCAAATTTTAGATTTTACAGTATCCCTAGAATGTGTCCATGTCAATTCTATTCATAGGTGTATCTCCATATTAACTTGATAGGTCAAGTAATTAAATGTGTTGCCCTTTATGTGCAATCGTGAACTTGGATACAATATGCAACAGTTAGTCCTCCCCTTCGGTCACCATTAGACCTCAGGGTGTCTTAACTTCACCACAAATTGTATGATGGTAGACGCATTTGGATATGGAAATGTATACGTTGCTATTTCTCAGTCTGTAATCAAAATATGATTTGTATCATCCCGAATCTGACGATTCCATGAGGTTGATAATTGTTACTGGCTGGACAAATTGTAATCCATCTCGGTGCCAGTACTCGTTTTCCTCTCGGAGCACATGTTCAACACACTTCTTCCAGAACTGCATGTCTATCATTGAGAAGGACTCACGTGTCAGAACTTCAACATCACACATTTTAAACGTCCTGTTCTGTTCGGCAACTTGCCCTTTTACTTTAGCCCAGACAAGCTCTATCGGATTGAGGTGAGCATGATATGGAGGTAGTCGCAAAGACGTGTGGCCGTATTCCGCAATGATTTTGTCAATATGAAACACCTTTGTCTTATTTGTCATCCTCACCAGGTGCAACAACTCGGGTTTCAAATATGTATCATCGAAGCTGACATTTTCCTTAGCAAGCCAAGTCCTAATTTGATCTTTTGTATTTGATGCAGTTGGTACTTTGTCTTCCGCTGATACTGCGTTGTGATAGGATGCATTATCCATTACCAAGCATCATGGTCTGTTTAGAATTGGAAGTAGATCTTTCTCCATCCAGTGCCTGAAAATATGTCCATTCATTTCTGTGTGGTAGTCCCTACCGTCGGTACTTTTTGATTGGAAAATAAGTCCAGCGTCATGGACAAGACCTTCTTCACTACTTCCTGCATGTGTTAGTATAATACGCTGGCCTTTGCTGCTTGGTATTTTTCTTTTCTGTTCACCGTCTACTGATTGCCATTCTTTAGCATTGGTGTGGTAAGCATTGACCCAGGATTCGTCCAAATATACAATATCATAGCCTTGCCTCCGCCGCTCACGGATCTGCTTCAGGTATTTACTTCGGGCAGCAATTAAATGTGGCTTTTCACAAATAATATTCCTGCCGCCTATAGTTTTTCTGAAGGTGAAGCCGGCGGCTCTTACAATTTTCCATAGAGTACTTTTAGAAATGTCTATGCTGCAATCTGATTGCAGTTTTAATTTCAGTTTCCTGAGAGTAACAAGTTGATTTGTCGCAAACATTTTCAAGAGCTCCGTCTTATGACATCTATGTCAAAGTCGTCAATTGTTCTTTTGCTTCCTTGCTTGACATTAGTGCACTTTGTGTCCTGTTTAATCCATCGGGAAAAGGATTCTCTATTCAGACCAAGCGCCAGTTGCGTTCGTTTCTCAGGGTTATGAATATCGCAATATAGATGACCTCTCTTAGATTCCCTACGGAAGTGTTGGTATAGTAAAACTGTAACCTTCTGCATTGTTATAAATGTGCACTTCAGACTCATTATGAATGTGATATCAATGTCAGTTTTGATAAGCCAACAAATATGATACAATAGCTTCATACAAATAGCGAGATACGCCTATAACTATAAAACGGTATCCCAATTATAACGTCATATGCTTTCCGCTTTCAAAGTCGACTGGGTTAGGTGGACGGGAATTCGTGAAATTGTTGTATACTCACGATATTTCAATGTTACCATAATGTATTTTTAGAACAACGCGTCTGTGTACCGTAAATCTGTTACTATTGTGTACAATCCGGTGAGGTTGATTTTAATATAACCTGAAGAAGAAATATTTCAAACTACATCAAATTTTCTTGGGAAAAAATATGTCTCTAGCGTCATGGATATTCTAAGGCTGCTTGCAAAAATCACTGAGATCCAACAGGTAGTTTTCGAGAAAATCAATTTCAAACGTGCTCACGAGTTAATGGACAGACTATACCTGCTGCTTAACTCTTCATAAACACAAAATAAAACAACGTTG
This sequence comes from Arion vulgaris, assembly GCA_020796225.1. Taxonomy (NCBI): domain Eukaryota; kingdom Metazoa; phylum Mollusca; class Gastropoda; order Stylommatophora; family Arionidae; genus Arion; species Arion vulgaris. The sequence continues at coordinate 43,985,742 of CM036763.1, forward strand.
TTAAGCACTGGATTTTGGTGTACAGTGTGCATAGTTGAAAGGTATTTTTTTAAATAAATTAGCCTGTTGTATTCTACATGGAATAAAACATACATAAATAGCATCAAAAGAATATTGTGAATAAATGCTATAAATACAACATTTTGACACGAGAGGTGATACGTCGGAAAATTGCTGCTTTTCAAATGGTTGTTCTGTGTGTTCTTCGCCCGTGTTGTGCCGCAAGGGAAGCAAAGAATAGTACCACTGTGACCTACAATGCATGTCCTAAGAGGCGACTAATGTAGGCCCTACTAGGGATGCTACCCTAGTAGATAAAAGCAGCGCAGAAATCGGATGTGCTGGCCTGGCCTACTTGTAGGTGCATAACTGGCACAACGTACAACCGCTTTTAGACTCAGATCACATACAAATCACACAGAGTGGTTGACAAGTGGTCGATATGGAGCGTTCGAAGAAGTAGAAGAAAAAGAATGGGTGTGCTGAACACAAAGGGCCAGTGCTATTAAAGTTAGTGATCACATGAGTCAAATCACAGCCAACTCTAATATTGGGCCACATAACTGACCGGGAAACCCTGACCTAGTTTTGAGATGGTGGCTGGTTTTTGTATATGTTTAATAGAACACTGCAAGCATTAGTGCAATTGTACTCAATTCTATGAGTCTGTTGTGTTTATTTATTGATGAAATATACGTATTGCTTATTGTTAACCTTAACTTGTTATATAATATAACCTTGATTTAGCATGTTATGTTGATTTTAAAATGAATTCGTCGTTATCTCTCTCTCTCTCTCTCGCGATCGTTCTTAGCCTGCTTTTTATCATTCTATTGCGATATATAAGCTGCCAAACATAAAGAACGGATGTACTTGCACAGCCTTCAGTACCTATTGGAGCTCAGGTGCTTATCCTTCGGTGGCGAAGCAGGACTTTTTGGCGCCGCCGTTTTGGCGCGACCGTTTTGGCGCGACCGTTTTGGCGCTGGATTTTTTTGGCGCAGATCCGTTTTGGCGCAGATCCGTTTTGGCGCGACCGTTTTGGCGCAGGATTTTTTTGGCGCAGAGCCGTTTTGGCGCCATTTAAAAATAACTTCATATTTAACTTAACACTTCCGTGACTATGCTGGTTCATCTGCATCAGAACTCGATCATTATCTACTGTAGTGTGTAAACGGGCCTTGCATTCGTTCTTCAGCTCACATCGCCAGAACTTCTTGGAATGGTCTGCACTGAACTTATCGAACACATAAAAGTATCCTTCGTGATTCAACTTTTGTTTGCCACGCTTTGACGGAACATTTTCGATGGACAAGATGTGACATGCACATAACACCAAATACTATTACGTAAGTAAACGGGTCAATCTATTAACATTTGGAAGGGGCAGGATTTCTGACATTTGTGATGAACAAGATGTGACACTCAGTCGGTCAGCGTGTCAATTCTCGATCATCTCCAATGAAACGGCTGATGATATAATTCAGACACCTGGCATTTGTTCCAATAAACGCTGATGTATAAGTATATTGTTTCATTAGAGTTAATATACATGTACACTAAAAATTAAAATAATATTAAGGTTATTGAAATTTATTGAGGAATTTGTGCGCCAAAACGTCCTGCGCCAAAACGCCCTGCGCCAAAACGTCCTGCGTCAAAACGCCCTGCGCCAAAACGTCCTGCGCCAAAACGGTCGCGCCAAAACGGTCGCGCCAAAACGGCGGCGCCAAAACGTCACGTACCGCCTTCGGTGGTGTGTTCGATTTGAACCAGCGTTTACTGGGTTCGCTCTCCGTTAGTCTTTTGCTGTCCCCAGCCAAAACCCACAATGCAGCAGGCTGCTATTTTCTTTTAGGGCAGCGACACTTATACGGTCTGCCCTCCAGGGCTTATGAGCGTCATCTGCCCAGCAAACCGGTCGTTTTGTGGACTCATTGGTTTGCCGCCCGTCCAGTTTTGTGTACGGTTTGCTCCGCTAGACTTTGATTGTCCCCAATCAAACTACAAGGCAGCAGTAAATTCGTCGTTATAAAACAATACTGGAATGCGAGGTCACGCGATGGTTGTGCTCTTTTTTCCTAGAATTTTTACCTGAGCACGCCGGTCAAATAAATATTATTTGAAGCAGACAAACACGTTAATACAACGACCAGCTAAGTTATCAAACTGTTGTCTTCACGGCTAGACAGTGATGCCGTGATGAATAAGGATCTTGGTTCGACTTTCGTGTTTGGAACGTATAACCACATAGAGATTCATATACCCTGTCTATTAGTTTGTTTATTTGTTTCACTACTTGTCACTATGTTCGCTCTGGTATCGCTGCTTCGCCTTGGATTTTTTTAAGCTCTTTATTAACTGGGTCAAAGAAATGAAAAATATGTGACAAGATAGACTAAATGAGGTCAGGTTCAGGGACAAATTAAGTAGAATTGGATCAATCGTGACGCAAAATAAGCCGATTCAGGGCGAGTCAGCACGACATTACTGGGTAAACACACTGCCCAACAGGTGTCAGTCCACGTGAAGGATGCGCAGACAGATTTAAGCTACTGGTGGATTAAATTATTTGCAATACCACGGCCTTGTATCACTGGTGAAGGAATGGGTTGTCATATAGAAGTGAACAAGGTGGATGTTTCAATTTAACGTTTAGTACTGTTAAACTGCAATATCGTCCACTACACGACTATAAATGAGACTGTAGGGTCGAATAAACGTTAATGAATAAGAATGTAGTGTCTAATACACGTTAATGAATGAGACTGTAGCGTCTAATACACGTTAATGAATGAGACTGTAGCGTCTAATACACGTTAAGGAATGAGACTGTAGCGTCTAATACATGTTAATGAATGAGACTGTAGCGTCTAATACACGTTAATGAATGAGACTGTAGCGTCTAATACACGTTAATGAATGAGACTGTAGCGTCTAATACACGTTAATGAATGAGACTGTAGCGTCTAATACACGTTAATGAATGAGACTGTAGCGTCTAATACACGTTAATGAATGAGACTGTAGCGTCTAATACACGTTAATGAATGAGACTGTAGCGTCTAATACACGTTAATGAATGAGACTGTAGCGTCTAATACACGTTAATGAATGAGAATTTAGCGTCTAATACACGTTAATGAAGGAGAATTTAGCGTCTAATACACGTTAATGAATGAGAATTTAGCGTCTAATACACGTTAATGAAGGAGGATTCTCGATCGCAGCATGGCTCGCCAGTGCACCAGCTCTCTCATTGCCCTTCACCCCAGAATGACCTGGGACAAATGATAATATAAGTGACAGGCATTTAACACCCTGCGTGGCCTGCAAAGGTCACAAGAATAAGCGTGACAATCTGCTGAAAGCCATACAGATAAAAAAAAGGTTGAGAGTAGGCGGGCAAGAGATATACATATAATTGGGAAGGAAACATTAAGAGGTTGTCTAAGAAGAGTTTGGACGAATACACCATTATGGTAAGGGTCATTGAGTACTGGAGATATGTTGAACCGATCTTCTATGTGAATCTAAACCATGGATTCCCAAACTTTTTCGGCCCACTGCCCACTTTGTATGACATAAATTTGGTAACGCCCTCCCCATAATAACAGTTTGCCGACCCCCCCCATATATATATATATATATATATATATATATATATATATATATATATATATATATATATATATATATATATATATACACATGCTCCATTTCCACTTTGACATCGAAAATGTATATATATACGAGGCGTGTTCAAATGAAAACGGACTTGTGGATTTATTTAAAAGTATCATACGCAAATTAACAGTTTCAACGGAATTAAACAAAGCAAAGACTTGTGAATAAGAATGCACCTGGGTTCATCAGAAAAATCTCCGTATGCATTTAGGCAAGCATCCCACTGTTTAGGTAGACGTCGAATGCCGTCCGAGAAAAAGGTGCGTGGCTGCTCACTGAACCATGTGGTCACCGCTGTCTTCACGTCTGCGTCGCTGTTGAATCGCTGTCCCTTTAGTGCTTTCTTCAACGGTCCGAACAAATGGAAATCACACGTGGACAAATCGGGACTATAGGCTGGGTGATGAAGAACTTCCCAATTCTTCTTTGCCAATGTTTCCTGCACAATTTTTGCGACGTGCGGACGAGCGTTGTCAGCAGATCTTGCACGGCCAGGTCAGGCGCATATTGTTGCAACAGAAGAAGCCATAGCCTTGCTTGATAAAGCAGTACTGACTGACCGTCGTCGGAGCATTCGTTCGCTTGTAGAAGAATTCCATATGTCAATTGGGACAGTCCACATGGTTGTTCGGAAGAAATTGAACTATCGGAAGGTGTGTTCACAGTGGGTCCCACGGATGTTGACTGACCACCATAAGGAAGAACGGATGGGGTAGAGTTTGAACCACTTGATGCGTTACAGGACAGAGGGTGATGCATTTCTGTTGAGCATTGTGGCAGGTGATGAATCGTAGTGCCACCACTATGAACCGAGCAGCAAAATTGACAGCATGCAATGGAAACATCCAGGTTCACCAAACCCAAAAATTGAAGACACAGGTTTCTGCTGGGAAGGTTATGGTGACCGCATTTTTGACCATGAAGGGCTTTTGTTGGCCGATTTTAAGGAACCTGGTGTCAACATCAATGCCGCCCATTGTAAAGACACTTTAGAAAAGCTGCATAAGGCCATCAAGGCTAAGCGACCAGGCAAGCTTTCTCAAGGTGTGATTCTTCTCCACGACAACGCTCGTCCGCACGTCGCAAAAATTGTGCAGGAAACATTGGCAAAGAAGAATTGGGAAGTTCTTCATCACCCAGCCTATAGTCCCGATTTGTCCCCGTGTGATTTCCATTTGTTCGGACCGTTGAAGAAAGCACTAAAGGGACATCGATTCAACAGCGACGCAGACGTGAAGACAGCGGTGACCACATGATTCAGTGAGCAGCCACGCACCTTTTTCTCGGACGGCATTCGACGTCTACCTAAAAAGTGGGATGCTTGCCTAAATGCATACGGAGATTTTTTCTGATGAACCCAGGTGCATTCTTATTCAGAAGTGGTTGCTTTGTTTAATTCCGTTGAAACTGTTAATTTGCGTATGATACTTTTAAAATAAATTCACAAGTCCCGTTTTCATTTGAACACGCCTCGTATATTTCTGTCATACATGGTCAATTTTCAAATTATTATATACATGAAATAGGAAATTGCTGAAAATATGGATCGTGTAAGATGGGTATAAGATGAATTAAAATGCATTATTCAAATTTTTTATGATTTTTCAATCGCAAAATCACGAATAAAAACTCACCCCAAATGCTTCTGAACCCGCTATCGCCCTCTGAAAGCTTCAGTGCCCACTGGGGCGGTACCGTCCACTTTGGGAACCCATGATCTAAAGGGTATAAAATCGAAGGATTGACTTCATTGCAACAGGTTTTTCCCCTACGGCTAGGTCTATCTCCGAAGAACTAACACGCAACTTGTTAGTATTGCACGGTCTATCTCCGAAGAACTAACACGCAACTTGTTAGTATTGCACGGTCTATCTCCGAAGAACTAACACGCAACTTGTTAGTATTGCACGGTCTATCTCCGAAGAACTAACACGCAACTTGTTAGTATTGCACGGTCTATCTCCGAAGAACTAACACGCAACGTGTTAGTACTGCACAGTCTATCTCCGAAGAACTAACACGCAACTTGTTAGTATTGCACGGTCTATCTCCGAAGAACTAACACGCAACTTGTTAGTATTGCACGGTCTATCTCCGAAGAACTAACATGCAACTTGTTAGTATTGCACAGTCTATCTCCGAAGAACTAACATGCAACTTGTTAGTATTGCACAGTCTATCTCCGAAGAACTAACATGCAACTTGTTAGTATTGCACAGTCTATCTCCGAAGAACTAACACGCAACTTGTTAGTATTGCACGGTCTATCTCCGAAGAACTAACACGCAACTTGTTAGTATTGCACGGTCTATCTCCGAAGAACTAACACGCAACTTGTTAGTATTGCACGGTCTATCTCCGAAGAACTAACACGCAACTTGTTAGTATTGCACGGTCTATCTCCGAAGAACTAACACGCAACTTGTTAGTATTGCACGGTCTATCTCCGAAGAACTAACACGCAACTTGTTAGTATTGCACAGTCTATCTCCGAAGAACTAACATGCAACTTGTTAGTATTGCACGGTCTATCTCCGAAGAACTAACACGCAACTTGTTAGTATTGCACAAAGTATGACCTTCTCATATCCGATCTCCAGTGTGGTGCCGGGGCTCGCATGGGGAGCAAAGAATAGTACCACTGCGACCTACAAGGCATGTCGTAAGAGGCGACTGATTCAGGACCTAGGGAAGCTACCCTAGTAAATAAAATGCTTTGCAGAATTCGGATGTGCTGGCCTACTTGTAGGCGCATAAATGGCACAATGTACAATCGCTCTTACGCTCAGATCACATACAAATCACACAGAGTGGTTAACAAGTGGTCGATATGGAGCGTTCCAGGAAGAAGAAAGACGTTCTGGTGACAATTCTAGGGTTCTCTGGAACAAAAATGCACTCACGAACGGAACGGTGAGGTCCGAATTCGAACCAAAGTCCTTCGAGACGCAAGATAAACGGCTTAACCACTTATCCACAACTACCTCACCGCCCTTCTTCGATGTGAAGCTTATACCTATCAGATGTATTGACTGACAAAGTGGCAGAAGAACAACGAAAATATATATGTTTTATACATCTCCAAGGAACTTACATTTTCTACTGTTTGAGCGTAATGCGCGAGAGTGGTTACCGGGGCCAAAATTTGGGGTGTAAAGAATAGAATCACTGTTACCTGCAACGCATGTCGTAAGAGTCGACTAAGGAGGTTTGGCTGAAATCGGATGCACGTGTCCTAAACGTGTAGAAGTATATCCGTTTAGGAGCCTACCAAACCAATGTGCAACGTATACATGTTCTTGGCAAAGATTACACATATCACAAAGAGTGATTAACATTGGTCGTAAAGAACGAATGCAAAGAAGAATGTTACTATTAATATGAATATTATTATTGTTAGAATTATCGCCCATGCGGTGCCGGGACCCACGAGGAAAACAAAGAAGAGTACCACTGCGACCTACACGGCATGTCGTAAGAGGCGACTGAGGTAGGGGCCTTGGGAAGCTACCCTAGTAAATAAGCATTGCAGAAATCGAATGTCTGCCTACTTGTAGGTGCATAACTGGAACAACGTACAATCGCTCTTAGGCTCAGATCACATACAAATCACACAAAATGGTTAACAAGTGGTCGATATGGATCGTTCGAAGAAGAAGAAATTAGAATTACTATTACAACTACCATATCGCGCCTATAACAACCAGCAACACCAACACAGAGCCCGATGAAGAACAAGAACCCAACACAGAATGGATAGATAAATCAAAGACTAACAACTACAGACGCAACCCACCTAGCACAGGACAGAAAACTGGAACTCACCAAGTCGCTTGCCGACACATGTGGATAAGACAAGACCGCCAAACGGTGACCCCGCTTCCAAAGACATGAGTTAGATGAGCACTAATATATATATATTTTAAAGTTGGATAGCATTGTGAAATGACATCGAATAAAAACAAGGTCTAAAGCCGAAGGATTGATTTACTTTATTGCACCGGGTTTTACCTCATATTGCTCGGCCCCTCTCCGTAGAAATGGCACGCCTCCTACCAAGAGTATTGCACAAAGCACGAACTCTGTCGCTCCGGCAACAATCCTAGTGGTCTCTGGAAAAAATGCACTCGTGAACAAAACGTTGCGGTCCGGATTTGAACCCCCGACCTTCGGAACGCAAGGCACGAACTTAACCACTTAGCTACAGACGTTTGTCAGATGCACCCCAATTTATAAAAACGTTCTTCTTCTTTGCGTTCGTTCTTTACGACCAATTTTAATCACTTTTGTGATATGTTTGATCTTTGCCACGAACGTGTATACGTTGCACATTGGTTTGGTAGGCCCCTAAACGCATAGACTTCTACACGTTTAGGACACATGCATCCGATTTCAGCCAAACCTCCTTAGTCGCCTCTTACGACATGCATGGCAGGTAACAGTGGTTATATTCTTTACACCCCAAATTTGGGCCCCGGTAACCACTCGGGCGTGTAAAAACGTTAAATATCGCTGGACATTGGAAAAGAGCCTACCTAAACTATCCATTGATGACTACCACACACTCAACATACTATCATCTTCCGACTCAGGATATGACATAACAGGCTGAACAAACACCTACACAGGCTACGATAGTCCCCATCCCTTCTGTGTCCCGTGGCACGCTGAGAAAACCACAGAACATGTCCTGCAAGACTGTCCCCTGTATATCCTCTCTAGAAAGAAATGCTGGCCCTACAAACAACTACAGGCAGAGAGACTCACATCGACTTCATCATCAAGGCATCTGACGGTATAATCATCAACCATGGAAGAGAGATGAGCTCCAGACAACAGTCGACTTCATCATCAGAGCGCGTCTGACGGTATAATCATCAAAACTACATGGAATGAGAGATGAGCTCCAGACAACAGTCGACTTCATCATAAGAACGCGTCTAACGGTATAATCATCAAAACTACATGGAATGAGAGATGAGCTCCAGACAACAGTCGACTTCATCATAAGAACGCGTCTAACGGTATAATCATCAAAACTACATGGAATGAAAATGAGCTCAGACAACAGTCGACTTCATCATAAGAACGCGTCTAACGGTATAATCATCAAAACTACATGGAATGAGCTCCAGACAACAGTCGACTTCATCATAAGAACGCGTCTAACGGTATAATCATCAAAATAGCGATCGCAAAGAAGACTACAATCTGACACCGAATTCACTATTGGAATAAATTATATCATGCAAACTGTCATAGCAACTAATACTTCCAGTCACCATCGCTCTCCACTTGTGTAAGATCTATTTCAACATATGTTTGTAAACAACAACGGAAATTACATTAAGAAATCCAAACAGCTATCCGGTGTATTGTGAAACTACACCCAATGCAAAATATCGTATTTTTTTATATTCGAAATATTGATGAGCTCGGATCAATCTGACATTGTTTTATTCCACCACGGTGTCGTGTAAAACGGACACCGGGACAGCTTCACGTAGTCCCACAGAATTTATAGCATAGTGCGCATTAGAACTCTCAGGAATGTAAACAGCTGTGCATAGAGACAAACAATATTTATCTAAAAGTAGATTTCGACACTTGTGCAAGTCTTATATTAGATGTGTTTGTGTGACTACTAATGCAGATATTACGCTGGAATCCAAAATGATAAAAATAACAGAGCAGTTCACACCTATTTTTGGTAGCAATTTTGATTGCACAGGAAATACAACGAAAGATAAAATGCTATAAATATTGTCAAAAAAATCTTTTAAAAGTCTAAATAAAATATGGGACTACCACGTTATACAGTTTCAAAACTACATTACGAATTTTCAGTTCCAGTGTTCCGCCTGTGTGATGTCGGACCCGCAAGGGAAGCAAAGAATAGTAACACTGCGACCTAGAAGGCATGTCGTAAGAAGCGATAATGGTAGGGGCCTATGGAAGCTACCAAGTAAATAAAAGCGTCGCAGAAATCAGATGTGCTGGCCTACTCTTAAACGCATAACTGGCACAACGTACAATCGATCTTAGGCTCAGATCACATACAAATCACAAAGAGTGGTTAACAAGTGGTCGATATGGAACGTTCGAAGAAGTAGTCCTCCTAGTCTGTTAAAATTGTGTTTGTAAAGTCTCACAATACTTGATATGTAGGTCAGCTTGAAAAACGTAGTACATGATATCATCAAAAAATGTGCTAAAACAAAATGGTGAAATTAGTCACAATAGTTACTGCTATGGTCTACTGTTGTTCTTGGTAAATTAGAAAGAACAAATGAAATATTCATTATAACAGATATTGGAAATATACACCACGGGCTTCAAGATATGTAGGTTTCACGTTTCTATTTATTGTCAAATATTCTTTATGAACATGACCATCGACGAAGTGGGTAAACTGGCAAGAGACAGAGTGAATTTCAGATGTGCTGCAAAGAGAGCAACGTCCTATAAAGGATAAGCACCTTGATGATGATTCTTTCTTCAGTTGAAAACAGGATTATGGTTTGAGTGAAAAGAATTACCCCAGCAGACAACAGTCATTCACTGCAAATTGCACCATAAATGACTATGAAACACATTTTTTGATGACATCATATACTTTGTTTTTCCACATTTGTTCTACATATAAAGTGTTGTGAGGCTTTACAAACACCCTATATTATCACACTCTTACTTTTACCTTCCAGATATGTCAAAACTTAACAGAGTAGTTAACCAAGCGAAACATATGACCTCAATATCTTCAAGTTCCTGTAATTTAACCCACATATATCGATCCCATACACACCAAGTTTCAGCAGATCTCAAACAAGGACAGTTACTGAATTGCTTACTTTAAATACTGTTGTTATAAGTAAACAAATGAGGTTTTAAATCAGGCCTGCACACGAAGAAACCTTATCAAAAGAATAAGAATCCGACAATCAATGTTCTTCTGGCATATAATGCTAAGAGAAGGTTTAGAACATTTGGTGACTACATGTAAAATTCAGGAAGGAGAGATCGTGGAAGACAGAGGAGAAGATGTTGGATGGCCTGACATCATGGTTCGACAAAAGATCAACGTCAGAACTGATTACATGCACCAAGCAAAGAGAGTTGTGGAGATGCATGATCGCCTACGCCGGCAGACATGGCACTTGATTGATTGATTGAATGTTATATAAGTAAAACAAACATGACATAGGATATTTTTTATCAAAGGAGAGAAAATAGAAAATGGGAATGTTCATAAATACCTCGTTTCGCTGCTAACAAAATATAGAAATGGGATGAAGAAAATTAAAAGAATAACAAGCATAGCCTTATAATAACTTAAACGAAAATAGTATGGAATGTAACTTATAGGAAAACAAACATAAAAGCATACATAACCTCAGTTGCACGTATGGGTGTGAAACGTGGACATTTAACAAGGCAGTGAAAAACATATATATATTTTAATATAAGTGTTACAGAAGAGTCCTCCGTATATCGTGAAGAGAATAGTTAACAAATAGATCTATCAAGAAATTACTCCAAATTAAAGGTTTTATAATGGTCTTTCTCCAACCTTGCGTGTCTCTTTATATGTTTTCTCCAACCCTTCGTGTTTCTTTATATGTCCAAAATACTTCAATTTTGTTATTTGTAGCATCAGCCAATTTTCTTTGATGTTGAGTAATTTCTGGATAGATCTATTTGTTCTATTATCTGTCCTTGATATACGGAGGACTCTTCTGCAACACTTATATTCAAAAGCACATATATGTTTGATCTACGCCCGTGTGGTACCGCGGCCCGCAAGAGGAGCAAAGAATTGTACCACTGCTACCTACAATGTATGTCGCATGAGGAGACTGATGTGGGACATAGGGAAGCTACCCTAGTAAATAAAAAGCATCGCAGAAATCGGATGTGCTGGCCTACTTGTAGCATAACTGGCACAACTCGCTCTTGGGCTCAAATCACATATAAATCACACAGAGTGGTTAACAAGTGGCCGATGTGGAGCGTTCGAAGAAGAAGTAGCTATATCTTCATTTCTATGTATATATATATTGAAATTAATTTTTAAAATATATCAACAAACCTGCACCAACAGCATATGTCAATCAAGCGATGTTAAACTGTTTCAGATTCCGAAACAAATCTACTGAAATTGTTCCTATATAATAATTCCTGGAAAGAAATAATGATATAGTAAACATAACCATCAAGGCTGAAATAATACAACATTAAGTAACGTAAGTTAAGATACTACAATAGCAGGTAAGTTAAGATACTACAATAGCAGGTAAGTTAAGAAACTACAATAGCAGGTAAGTTAAGAAACTACAATAGCAAGTAAGTTAAGATACTACAATAGAACGTAAGATACTACAATAGCAGGTAAGTTAAGAAACTACAATAGCAGGTAAGTTAAGAAACTACAATAGCAGCTAAGTTAAGATACTACAATAGCAGGTAAGTTAAGAAACTACAATAGCAGGTAAGTTAAGAAACTACAATAGCAGGTAAGTTAAGATACTACAATAGCAGGTAAGTTAAGATACTACAATAGCAGGTAAGTTAAGATACTACAATAGCAGGTAAGTTAAGATACTACAATAGCAGGTAAGTTAAGAAACTACAATAGCAGGTAAGTTAAGATACTACAATAGCAGGTAAGTTAAGATACTACAATAGCAGGTAAGTTAAGATACTACAATAGCAGGTAAGTTAAGATACTACAATAGCAGGTAAGTTAATATACTACAAAAGAACGTAAGTTAATAAACTACAATAGCAAGTAAGTTAAGATACTACAATAGAACGTAAGATACTACAATAGCAGACAAAATCTACGTTTCTACCATATAATGGAATAGTGTTATGAGTATAAACTACTTGACAAAGAAATCTTGGTCAAAACGTCGATTTAGTAATACTCTTCTAGCTATACTTCATAAAATTACCTTAGTTTATGTTCTCGGATACATAAGAAGGTCTCTGGGTGTCGTATGCAATACAACTGCAGGTTGTTGTTTATACAAAATGCAAGTTACAAACAGGGGCAAGTAACTCTCGCTATCAAAAGTGGGCAGTTAACTCCCTTAAACAATAATAAACTGGTCGGCATAGTAATGTGGGTACAGTATTTACGTCATACAGTGCATGCTCATATATAAGGTGGGTGAACCCGGCAAGTGTCACTTGTAATTTGTATGTCAAGGGAGAAGACAAATCCGTTACAGTGAAAAGATATGTTGTACTTGTCTGCACCAAAGTCAAGCTTACACAGAATGTTTTATGACGTGTATAAATAAATAAACAAGTGAAAGAATTCAAATACTTAGGAAGCATATTCACGGAAGAGTAGACAGAGAAATAGAGGCTAGAGTGCAAGCATTCCAATGCAGTAAACTTACCAGCTAGCCCCATTGTTAAGACACCCAAAAATCTCACTGATATCTAAACAACAGATGATCGACAGCATTTTCATACCTACTTTGTGTTACCAAAGCCAAACATGGACAATGAGCAAAGCGCAGTCACAAGAAATTACATGTGAAATGCGGTGCCTGCGAAAAGTTACCAACAACACCAGAAAAGACAGTCACCAACATCTGCATAAGAAAGAAAGTTGGCATAGAACCTTGCTTGAATTACATTGAGAAACAAAGAATGAAGTGGTTTGGCCACTTAATAAGAATGCATCCAAACTCCACAGTATACAAAGTCTTCTACAACAGAACATCAGGAAAGAAAGCGAGAGGAAGACCACGAAAAGATGGTTAGATTGCATAGCAGAATCCTGTTTAATAGCAAAAATAACTATCACCCACGCCATCAGAACAGCGCAAGACAGAAACAAAAAACCACGACACTGGGCAACAACCTTGTAGCAGTGTGACGACAAAAGAAAGAAGATTTAAAAAATACTATCTAGAGAAACTTGTTTTTCTGCTTCGCTCGGCTTAACAAGGACGTCTGTTACAATGTCTTTCCTGGGTCTCTGACGTGAAGGTAAAGGGCTCGCCTCCCGCTCATACGGTACTCGGTTTGTGAGATCGAGTTTCTAGTCATATCCGAAATAGTTTAGATGTTTTAAAAAAAAACTTTGGCAGTTTAAAATCGAGGGACTGAGTTGGTATGATAGGGTCACAAATGAGGAGCTTATGGAGAGAGAACAGAGTAGATGTCGGTGAACCAAGAGGTTAAAAAAGAGGATGGTGCTATATGGTAGGACACACTTTTTAAAAAATCCGATGGAAATATAACAAGAAAGGCACTTTCCTGAAACCCCAGGGGACAGCGGAAGAGAGGGACGCCTAGAAGCACATGGAGACGAGATTTGGAGGCAGAGATCAAGAATATACAGAAGAGCTGGAGGGAGCTGCAGGAGATATCTATACATAGGAAGACTTGGAATGAGTTGGTTGAGGGTCTATAACACAATCGGAGTTTAAAATGCATGAGATAAAGATTGAGCTTAAAATAGATATGAGTAGCAGCAAAGTCACTGCCAATACAAAATTCATTTTTAAAAATATTAAAATAAAAATTCCAACAAAAACTGATAAATAAACAGATAGTAAACATGTAAACATTACAAATGAGGAACTTACGGAGAGAACAAGACAGATTCCAGTGAACGAACAGGTTAAAAAGACGCTGGCGCTGGATAGGACACACTTTGCGAAAACCGGAGGGAATATAACAAGAAAGGTCCATGCCTGGAATCCGCAGGGACAGCGAAAGAAGGGAGGCCGAGAAATACATGGAGACGAGATTTGGAGGCGGAGATCAACAATATAAAGAAGAGCTGGAGGGAGCTGCAGGAGATAGCTAGAGATAGGAAGACTTGGCATGAGTTGGTTGAGGGCCTATGCCCCAACCCGGGGTAAAAGGCAAAAGAGAGAAGAGAAACATGTAAACACTTGAGGAGAAATAATCAACGAATATCAAAGCAGGCATTGAAGTGGGATGCAAAGGGTTCAAGACAGAGAGGTCGACCTAAGGAGACCCTGAAACGAACTTTGCTGAGATCCCTATGTAACGTATAACGGTACGAGAGGAATTATTATTAAACATGTATTTAGGAGCTTCCGGAAAAAACAATAATTCTCAAACACTGAAATCGAACCACAGACCTTACGTCTCTCTGCATATCGCCTAGATATGAAGAAGGGCGTGTCTAACACCAGCCAGGTCATAAGAACACAAACTTTCACCATCTTCATAAATTACATCGGGGACCCTCGCCGGTGCTACGTCCTCTGCCGATGAGATCTTGTGTCACCCGAGTGGTTACCGGGGCCCAAATTTCGGGTGTAAAGAATAGAACCACTGTTACCTGCCACGCATGTCGTAAGAGGCGAATAAGGAGATTTGGCTGAAATCGGATGCATGTGTCTTAAACGTGTAGAAGTCTATGCGCTTGGGTGCCTACCAAACCAATGTGCAACGTATACGCGTTCTTGACAAAGATCAAACATATCACAAAGAGTGATTAAAATTGGTCGTAAAGAACGAACGTAAAGAAGTTCTTGTGTAGAAAGAGATTGAAGCAAACATGGTTATCCACCGAAGTGCAACGACGACGGTAGTATCAATCAATCCAATATCTTAAATTTACAACGAGTTTGCAATATACATATATATATCATTCTGCACACATCTGTTTATCAGCAATGCATTTTGAGAACCGAATTTCCCCTTCTTTCTTTGATCCCTACTCGTTTAGCCAGACTACAGTAATGCTACCTGTTACCGAAGTAGCTTAGTGTTTTGATCAGTTCTAGTTCGCTGGCTCACATCATTTCAATAAATGAGTCATAGTCCTCTGAGCTTACTAAATTAGGTATATGTTACTCTTGTTTTTATCAAATAAAAGACGGTAGGTAGTCCGACTTCCAAAAACCTGAAGATAGTAGACTGGCGCAAACAAAGTAGTCTTACTCTCAAAACGGGGTCTTTATGGCGAAGTGGTTAAGACGATTGCCTGCCGTTCGGAAGGTCATGGGTTTGAATCCGGACCGAGTCACATCTGAAATTTTCATAAGATCGCTAGGATTTCTGATAGAGCTACGGAGTTCCACGCAACTCTCAGAAGGTGACTTGCTATTTCTGTAGAAAGGGACAGAGCCATGTGGGGAAAACCCAGTGCAATGAAGTCCATCTTTTGCCTTTAGACCCGTTTAGTAATGTTGTAACCTAGTAGCACAAATACCCCGTATTTGTCCTAAACTACATACAGGCCATAAAGACTGGAAAACAAATGGTGAGAATAACGAATAACGTACGCAAAAGAAAATTTATCCTTGAAATACTGCAGCTTCTGCCCGCGTGCCCAGCGTGTTCGTAGCGCGTTGGACTACGGGTGACTAGTCCTCTGTAAGTGCGGGTTCAACTCCGCGGACTGGCAGAAAAGCTACAGGTTCCCCAGATTTACGGTGTTCGTGGCACCGAGCCGAAGGGTTACGATGTCCATGAAACCGAGCCGAAGAGCTTTCAGCTCAAGTGCTTCTGGATCGGAAAAAAGAAAAATACTGCAACTGGTTTTTTTAATGGTTACAGAATTACGAATTACATTTTTTTAAAATTATCGTTACTGCCTGTAGTACCACTTTTTAGGGCGGTGTGGGACAGGTGGGACGAGAGCCTGGGGGAATTTAATGGTTGCATGGCTAGTGCAGTCCCGCGAAGTATTCAGGTTAGGATTTTCATTTATGCACAAAACAGAAAAAGTCCTTGGTCTTACCGTGAATTTAACACAGGATCTTCCGAATGGGAGCTCTAATCCATTTGACCAGACGCTCTACGAATTAAATGCGTTGGGGAGGAACGCGGTTTCCATGAGGGATACATGTGTTCAATTCACAGTAAGGCAAAGGATTTTTTTTTCTGTTGTGGGCATAAATGAAAAATCCTAACCTGAACAGCTTCGGCGACTGCACTAGCCATGTGGCTATTAAATTCCCCAGGCTCTCGTTTCAACCTCACCTACACCACCCTTAAAAACGGTACTAGAGACATAACGACAGTTTTTATACTTTAGCGCCTTGTATTTAAATTTTGAATACCGCGCATTGATCTACGACAAGCGTTGAATAGGATACACTTTGAGAAAATCCTAAAGCAATAAATCAGAAAGGCACTTTCCTTGATTTCCACATTGACAGCGGAAGAAAAGGGGGCTTAAAATACATGGAGACAAGATTTGGAGACATAAGAACTGGAGGGAGCTGCAGGAGATAGCTAGAGATGGGAAGACTTGGCATGAGTTGGTTGATGATCTATGTCTCAATCGGGGTTTTAATACTTTCGCTGCCACGACGACAAATCATCGGCAAGTACAACTTCTTTCACTACCGCCGACGACTTTTGTTGGCGGGCATGGCTCGACGATGTCTTTTTAAACGGGAGTATCGCTTGCCGAAACGGGGTTCCGTGACGTACTACTTCCGTACTGTTCCGACGAGCTCTCCAAAATGGCGGATCTAACATACACGCGGTAAACGTCGTATAAGTCCATTTGTCGCGATTTTCGTAAGTAAACAAATTTTCCAAATGGACGTCGAGCTGATGAAAGTGATGTCCAAAATGACTCTTTCGACTTTAGCAGTGATAGTGTTAAACGAACCTGAATGTGATATGAATTTGAACTGTGATTCACGGACGATGTTTATAGATCGATAGCAGACATTTCCTGGGGTACAAGAGTAGATGACGGACACCCAACGTGAAAACGACGGAATATCGTACTGTGGATAGGTATGGGGATATCAGTTACTACAATAGCTTGTGGATTATAAAGAATAGATTCCACATATAGACAGATTAGTAGCTCATTCATATATGAACACTATTCCATAGTTTAAAAGTCCTAAGTTTATTAGTTTATTTTAACGATTTTTGAAATTGTCACTTGAAGCTGATCTACGAAAATAGGTGGCACTGGCAGATTTGTTGAAATCTTGCAGAAGTTTAAAGGCATGAGAGAAAGATATATGGTGAAATCTCCATTCTGTTGTACATTTTGTCATTATCCTTAGCTTCAAATTATTGAATCTAGAAGTCTGTGCGTGGAATGGGTGGACATCATTCGGGGATCACATCTCTCGCGATCACCGCTTAGACTGATGTACCAGACTTCCTATAAACTTTATTCATGTGGAAATCTGATTCATGCATCTTAGCATGGGTGTTTCGTCACATCTTTAGTGCCATTTGGAGCTCTGGTGCTTATCCTTCGGCGATGTGCCGGTTTTAGCCAGCGTTTACTGGGTTCGCTCTCCGTTAGCCTTGGGCTGTCCCCAGCCGACCTGCAAGGCAGCAGGTTGGGGATCACATCTCAAGGCACTGACTTAGTTATATACACCTGGACATGATGGAGTTCAGGGTAACTAACGTACTGACATACTTGCAAACAATGCCCGGACTCAAGCGAGCAGAAGTATGGACACAGCCGATGTCATCAATGCGGTACGCTCTCATTTATGTGACATGGACAAGTCTCAGACACTGGAACGAGTGCGAGAATTAGGAGTTAAATTTGGACATGTCAAACAATGTCGTCTTAGTGGTAGAGAGAGAAAATATACTAATCAACCTTTCCATGGGTACAGTAAGCAAGTGAACTTTGTGGTGGCTGCTGCAGCGGAGGACAGAGCACGCATGGAAATGCCCAATATGCCCAATGACGTTGATCGCATAGCACAAAACAACATATATTACGTCTACAAAATTATTGATCCCATACTTGACACTAGTATCATCCTTTAGTGCATTCAGCTGCGATAATTTGGTATTCGATTCGCTCTAACGTTATCATAACTTCGATTCGCTTCAGTGAGATATTCGATTCGCTGTAATGAAATTAAATATTCGATTGATTTCAAGAAGATTATAAGTTTGATTCGTTTCAATGCGAATATATATATTTCATTCACTCAGATAAGATATTCGATCCGCTACATATTCGATTCACGTCAATGAGATGACGTGTTTGATTCGCTCCAACAGAGTATTCGATTTGGTCCAATGAGTATTATTGAAACCCGGAGATGCTGGGCCGAAAGTCGCAAATATCGCAGCTGTTCATGGTAACACTGTCAACTAGCAATATAAACAAATTACCAAACACTGGATTGCAACCATAAACCCTTATTTCTTACGGAACCCATTGAATAACCCAGTGTTTCCCAAAGTGGTCGGCACGCCCCAGTGGGCGCTGAAGCGTTCTAAGGGGCGATAGTGGATTCAGAAGAAGTTGGGGTGTTCAGGCGATTACCCCAGACGGTGGCTCCTTATAGAAGAAATTAATAATAAATATTTTAAAATAAATTATTTTCGTGCTTTTTTCTTCTTCTTCTTCAGCGACCTCTGGTCATGCGCTTCATTTACTGTGGACCACAAACTGGACAGTCAGCTTGGGGTCTGTCAGGTTTCCTTCTTCAGCGATCTCTGGTCATGCGCTTAATTTACTGTGGACCAAAAACTGGGCAGTCAGCTTGAGGTCTGTCAGGTTCCCCCAAAGATTAGTTTTCAGGTCGACTGGGTGTGGCCACATGTTGCTTCTCAGCTCACACAGGAGAGGACAGTCTTGCAGGATATGCTGTGGTGTCTGTTCCGCCTGCTGACACTGGCAGAGAGCTGTTTGACTTATTCCTAGTCTATATAAGTGTTTGTTGAGTGTGCAATGTCCTGTGCGTAGTCGAAATATAATGACCTAGTCTGTTCTGCTTAGGTCTTTGAGGGAGTCTTTTCCATAATCATATCCAGTGTTTGTCTTCCAGTCTACTGCAGATGTTCTCTGTATGAGGGTTTTAACCTCTTGAAAAGACAAGGGTTGGTAAATTTGCTCTTTGGCACTGCCCTCCTTAGCTAAGACATCGGCACTATCATTGCCTACAATGCAACAGTGAGATGGAATCCACTGCAAGTGAATTTCTGCCTTTTCTGAAAGCTATTTTCGTGATTTTGAGATTGAATAATAATTTAAAATCTGAATTCTGCATTTTAATTCATCTTATACCCGTCTTACACAGTCCATTTTTTTCATCAATTTTCTATTTCATACATATAATCATTTGAAAATATATATCAATTTTCTATTTCATGCATATAATCATTTGAAAATTAACCATGTATTACAGAAATATATATGAATTTTCTACGTCAAAGAAAATGTATATATGTGGGAGGGTGGGTTGGCAAACTGTTATAATGTGGAGGGCGTTACAAAGTTTATGTTGTGCAAAGTGGGCGATGTTACAAAGTTTATGTTGTGCAAAGTGGGCGATGTTACAAAGTTTATGTTGTGCAAAGTGGGCGATGTTACAAAGTTTATGTTGTGCAAAGTGGGCGATGTTACAAAGTTTATGTTGTGCAAAGTGGCCGATGTTACAAAGTTTATGTTGTGCAAAGTGGGCGATGTTACAAAGTTTATGTTGTGCAAAGTGGGCGATGTTACAAAGTTTATGTTGTGCAAAGTGGGCGATGTTACAAAGTTTATGTTGTGCAAAGTGGGCGATGTTACAAAGTTTATGTTGTGCAAAGTGGGCGATGTTACAAAGTTTATGTTGTGCAAAGTGGGCGATGTTACAAAGTTTATGTTGTGCAAAGTGGGCGATGTTACAAAGTTTATGTTGTGCAAAATGGGCGATGTTACAAAGTTTATGTTGTGCAAAGTGGGCGATGTTACAAAGTTTATGTTGTGCAAAGTGGGCGATGTTACAAAGTTTATGTTGTGCAAAGTGGGCGATGTTACAAAGTTTATGTTGTGCAAAGTGGGCGATGTTACAAAGTTTATGTTGTGCAAAGTGGGCGATGTTACAAAGTTTATGTTGTGCAAAGTGGGCGATGTTAAAAGTTTATGTTGTAGCAAAGTGGGCGATGTTACAAAGTTTATAAGTTGATGTTCAAAGTTTATGGAAGTGATGTTACAAAGTTTATGTTGTGCAAAGTGGGCGATGTTACAAAGTTTATGTTGTGCAAAGTGGGCGATGTTACAAAGTTTATGTTGTGCAAAGTGGGCGATGTTACAAAGTTTATGTTGTGCAAAGTGGGCGATGTTACAAAGTTTATGTTGTGCAAAGTGGGCGATGTTACAAAGTTTATGTTGTGCAAAGTGGGCGATGTTACAAAGTTTATGTTGTGCAAAGTGGGCGATGTTACAAAGTTTATGTTGTGCAAAGTGGGCGATGTTACAAAGTTTATGTTGTGCAAAGTGGGCGATGTTACAAAGTTTATGTTGTGCAAAGTGGGCGATGTTACAAAGTTTATGTTGTGCAAAGTGGGCGATGTTACAAAGTTTATGTTGTGCAAAGTGGGCGATGTTACAAAGTTTATGTTGTGCAAAGTGGCGATGTTCAAAGTTTATGTTGTGCAAAGTGGGCGATGTTACAAAGTTTATGTTGTGCAAAGTGGGCGATGTTACAAAGTTTATGTTGTGCAAAGTGGGCGATGTTACAAAGTTTATGTTGTGTAAAGTGGGCGATGTTACAAAGTTTATGTTGTGCAAAGTGGGCGATGTTACAAAGTTTATGTTGTGCAAAGTGGGCGATGTTACAAAGTTTATGTTGTGCAAAGTGGGCGATGTTACAAAGTTTATGTTGTGCAAAGTGGGCGATGTTACAAAGTTTATGTTGTGCAAAGTGGGCGATGTTACAAAGTTTATGTTGTGCAAAGTGGGCGATGTTACAAAGTTTATGTTGTGCAAAGTGGGCGATGTTACAAAGTTTATGTTGTGCAAAGTGGGCGATGTTACAAAGTTTATGTTGTGCAAAGTGGGCGATGTTACAAAGTTTATGTTGTGCAAAGTGGGCGATGTTACAAAGTTTATGTTGTGCAAAGTGGGCGATGTTACAAAGTTTATGTTGTGCAAAGTGGGCGATGTTACAAAGTTTATGTTGTGCAAAGTGGGCGATGTTACAAAGTTTATGTTGTGCAAAGTGGGCGATGTTACAAAGTTTATAGTTGTCAAAGTGGGCGATGTTACAAAGTTTATGTTGTGCAAAGTGGGCGATGTTACAAAGTTTATGTTGTGCAAAGTGGGCGATGTTACAAAGTTTATGTTGTGCAAAGTGGGCGATGTTACAAAGTTTATGTTGTGCAAAGTGGCCGATGTTACAAAGTTTATGTTGTGCAAAGTGGGCGATGTTACAAAGTTTATGTTGTGCAAAGTGGGCGATGTTACAAAGTTTATGTTGTGCAAAGTGGGGATGTTACAAAGTTTATGTTGTGCAAAGTGGCGATGTTACAAAGTTTATGTTGTGCAAAGTGGGCGATGTTACAAAGTTTATGTTGTGCAAAGTGGGCGATGTTACAAAGTTTATGTTTTGCAAAGTGGGCGATGTTACAAAGTTTATGTTGTGCAAAGTGGGCGATGTTACAAAGTTTATGTTGTGCAAAGTGGGCGATGTTACAAAGTTTATGTTTTGCAAAGTGGGCGATGTTACAAAGTTTATGTTGTGCAAAGTGGGCGATGTTACAAAGTTTATGTTGTGCAAAGTGGGCGATGTTACAAAGTTTATGTTGTGCAAAGTGGGCGATGTTACAAAGTTTATGTTGTGCAAAGTGGGCGATGTTACAAAGTTTATATGTTGTGCAAAGTGGGCGATGTTACAAAGTTTATGTTGTGCAAAGTGGGCGATGTTACAAAGTTTATGTTGTGCAAAGTGGGCGATGTTACAAAGTTTATGTTGTGCAAAGTGGGCGATGTTACAAAGTTTATGTTGTGCAAAGTGGGCGATGTTACAAAGTTTATGTTTTGCAAAGTGGGCGATGTTACAAAGTTTATGTTGTGCAAAGTGGGCGATGTTCAAGTTTATTTCAAAGTGCGATGTTACAGTTTATTTGTGCAAAGTGGGCATGTTACTAAAGTTTATGTTGTGCAAAGGGCGATGTTACAAAGTTTATGTTGTGCAAAGTGGGCGATGTTACAAAGTTTATGTTGTGCAAAGTGGGCGATGTTACAAAGTTTAGTAGCGCAAAGTGGGCGATGTTACAAAGTTTATGTTGTGCAAAGTGGGCGATGTTACAAAGTTTATGTTGTGCAAAGTGGGCGATGTTACAAAGTTTATGTTGTGCAAAGTGGGCGATGTTACAAAGTTTATGTTGTGCAAAGTGGGCGATGTTACAAAGTTTATGTTGTGCAAAGTGGGCGATGTTACAAAGTTTATGTTGTGCAATGTGGGCGATGTTACAAAGTTTATGTTGTGCAAAGTGGGCGATGTTACAAAGTTTATGTTGTGCAAAGTGGGCGATGTTACAAAGTTTATGTTGTGCAAAGTGGGCGATGTTACAAAGTTTATGTTGTGCAAAGTGGGCGATGTTACAAAGTTTATGTTGTGCAAAGTGGGCGATGTTACAAAGTTTATGTTGTGCAAAGTGGGCGATGTTACAAAGTTTATGTTGTGCAAAGTGGGCGATGTTACAAAGTTTATGTTGTGCAAAGTGGGCGATGTTACAAAGTTTATGTTGTGCAAAGTGGGCGATGTTACAAAGTTTATGTTGTGCAAAGTGGGCGATGTTACAAAAGTTTATGTTAAGTAGTCAAAGTGGGCGATGTTACAAAGTTTATGTTGTGCAAAGTGGGCGATGTTACAAAGTTTATGTTGTGCAAAGTGGGCGATGTTACAAAGTTTATGTTGTGCAAAGTGGGCGATGTTACAAAGTTTATGTTGTGCAAAGTGGGCGATGTTACAAAGTTTATGTTGTCAAAGTGGGCGATGTTACAAAGTTTATGTTGTGCAAAGTGGGCGATGTTACAAAGTTTATGTTGTGCAAAGTGGGCGATGTTACAAAGTTTATGTTGGTGCAAAGTGGCGATGTTACAAAGTTTATGTTGTGCAAAGTGGGCGATGTTACAAAGTTTATGTTGTGCAAAGTGGGCGATGTTACAAAGTTTATGTTGTGCAAAGTGGGCGATGTTACAAAGTTTATGTTGTGCAAAGTGGGCGATGTTACAAAGTTTATGTTGTGCAAAGTGGGCGATGTTACAAAGTTTATGTTTTGCAAAGTGGGCGATGTTACAAAGTTTATGTTGTGCAAAGTGGGCGATGTTACAAAGTTTATGTTGTGCAAAGTGGGCGATGTTACAAAGTTTATGTTGTGCAAAGTGGGCGATGTTACAAAGTTTATGTTGTGCAAAGTGGGCGATGTTACAAAGTTTATGTTGTGCAAAGTGGGCGATGTTACAAAGTTTATGTTGTGCAAAGTGGGCGATGTTACAAAGTTTATGTTGTGCAAAGTGGGCGATGTTACAAAGTTTATGTTGTGCAAAGTGGGCGATGTTACAAAGTTTATGTTGTGCAAAGTGGGCGATGTTACAAAGTTTATGTTGTGCAAAGTGGGCGATGTTACAAAGTTTATGTTGTGCAAAGTGGGCGATGTTACAAAGTTTATGTTGTGCAAAGTGGGCGATGTTACAAAGTTTATGTTGTGCAAAGTGGGCGATGTTACAAAGTTTATGTTGTGCAAAGTGGGCGATGTTACAAAGTTTATGTTGTGCAAAGTGGGCGATGTTACAAAGTTTATGTTGTGCAAAGTGGGCGATGTTACAAAGTTTATGTTGTGCAAAGTGGGCGATGTTACAAAGTTTATGTTGTGCAAAGTGGGCGATGTTACAAAGTTTATGTTGTGCAAAGTGGGCGATGTTACAAAGTTTATGTTGTGCAAAGTGGGCGATGTTACAAAGTTTATGTTGTGCAAAGTGGGCGATGTTACAAAGTTTATTTTGTGCAAAGTGGGCGATGTTACAAAGTTTATGTTGTGCAAAGTGGGCGATGTTACAAAGTTTATGTTGTGCAAAGTGGGCGATGTTACAAAGTTTATGTTGTGCAAAGTGGGCGATGTTACAAAGTTTATGTTGTGCAAAGTGGGCGATGTTACAAAGTTTATGTTGTGCAAAGTGGGCGATGTTACAAAGTTTATGTTGTGCAAAGTGGGCGATGTTACAAAGTTTATGTTGTGCAAAGTGGGCGATGTTACAAAGTTTATGTTGTGCAAAGTGGGCGATGTTACAAAGTTTATGTTGTGCAAAGTGGGCGATGTTACAAAGTTTATGTTGTGCAAAGTGGGCGATGTTACAAAGTTTATGTTGTGCAAAGTGGGCGATGTTACAAAGTTTATGTTGTGCAAAGTGGGCGATGTTACAAAGTTTATGTTGTGCAAAGTGGGCGATGTTACAAAGTTTATGTTGTGCAAAGTGGCCGATGTTACAAAGTTTATGTTGTGCAAAGTGGGCGATGTTACAAAGTTTATGTTGTGCAAAGTGGGCGATGTTACAAAGTTTATGTTGTGCAAAGTGGGCGATGTTACAAAGTTTATGTTGTGCAAAGTGGGCGATGTTACAAAGTTTATGTTGTGCAAAGTGGGCGATGTTACAAAGTTTATGTTGTGCAAAGTGGGCGATGTTACAAAGTTTATGTTGTGCAAAGTGGGCGATGTTACAAAGTTTATGTTGTGCAAAGTGGGCGATGTTACAAAGTTTATGTTGTGCAAAGTGGCCGATGTTACAAAGTTTATGTTGTGCAAAGTGGGCGATGTTACAAAGTTTATGTTGTGCAAAGTGGCCGATGTTACAAAGTTTATGTTGTGCAAAGTGGGCGATGTTACAAAGTTTATAGTTGTGCAAAGTGGGCGATGTTACAAAGTTTATGTTGTGCAAAGTGGGCGATGTTACAAAGTTTATGTTGTGCAAAGTGGGCGATGTTACAAAGTTTATGTTGTGCAAAGTGGGCGATGTTACAAAGTTTATGTTGTGCAAAGTGGGCGATGTTACAAAGTTTATGTTGTGCAAAGTGGGCGATGTTACAAAGTTTATGTTGTGCAAAGTGGGCGATGTTACAAAGTTTATGTTGTGCAAAGTGGGCGATGTTACAAAGTTTATGTTGTGCAAAGTGGGCGATGTTACAAAGTTTATGTTGTGCAAAGTGGGCGATGTTACAAAGTTTATGTTGTGCAAAGTGGGCGATGTTACAAAGTTTATGTTGTGCAAAGTGGGCGATGTTACAAAGTTTATGTTGTGCAAAGTGGGCGATGTTACAAAGTTTATGTTGTGCAAAGTGGGCGATGTTACAAAGTTTATGTTGTGCAAAGTGGGCGATGTTACAAAGTTTATGTTGTGCAAAGTGGGCGATGTTACAAAGTTTATGTTGTGCAAAGTGGGCGATGTTACAAAGTTTATGTTGTGCAAAGTGGGCGATGTTACAAAGTTTATGTTGTGCAAAGTGGGCGATGTTACAAAGTTTATGTTGTGCAAAGTGGGCGATGTTACAAAGTTTATGTTGTGCAAAGTGGGCGATGTTACAAAGTTTATGTTGTGCAAAGTGGGCGATGTTACAAAGTTATGTGTGCAAAGTGGGCGATGTTACAAAGTTTAATGTTTAAGTGCAAAGTGGGCGATGTTACAAAGTTTATGTTGTGCAAAGTGGGCGATGTTACAAAGTTTATGTTGTGCAAAGTGGGCGATGTTACAAAGTTTATGTTGTGCAAAGTGGGCGATGTTACAAAGTTTATGTTGTGCAAAGTGGGCGATGTTACAAAGTTTATGTTGTGCAAAGTGGGCGATGTTACAAAGTTTATGTTGTGCAAAGTGGGCGATGTTACAAAGTTTATGTTGTGCAAAGTGGGCGATGTTACAAAGTTTATGTTGTGCAAAGTGGGCGATGTTACAAAGTTTATGTTGTGCAAAGTGGGCGATGTTACAAAGTTTATGTTGTGCAAAGTGGGCGATGTTACAAAGTTTATGTTGTGCAAAGTGGGCGATGTTACAAAGTTTATGTTGTGCAAAGTGGGCGATGTTACAAAGTTTATGTTGTGCAAAGTGGGCGATGTTACAAAGTTTATGTTGTGCAAAGTGGGCGATGTTACAAAGTTTATGTTGTGCAAAGTGGGCGATGTTACAAAGTTTATGTTGTGCAAAGTGGGCGATGTTACAAAGTTTATGTTGTGCAAAGTGGGCGATGTTACAAAGTTTATGTTGTGCAAAGTGGGCGATGTTACAAAGTTTATGTTGTGCAAAGTGGGCGATGTTACAAGTTTATGTTGTGCAAAGTGGGCGATGTTACAAAGTTTATGTGGTGCAAAGTGGGCGATGTTACAAAGTTTATGTTGTGCAAAGTGGCGATGTTACAAAGTTTATTTGTGCAAAGTGGGCGATGTTACAAAGTTTATGTTGCAAAGTGCATGTTACAGTTATTAAGTGGGCGATGTTACAAAGTTTATTTTGCAAATTGATGTACAAAGTTTATGTGTGCAAGTGGATGTTACAAAGTTTATAGTAATGTGCAAAGTGGGCGATGTTACAAAGTTTATGTTGTGCAAAGTGGGCGATGTTACAAAGTTTATGTTGTGCAAAGTGGGCGATGTTACAAAGTTTATGTTTCAATGATGTTACAAAGTTTATAGTAAAGTGGGCGATGTTACAAAGTTTATGTTGTGCAAAGTGGGCGATGTTACAAATTTATGTTTGATGCGTAAAGTTATGCTAGCTCAAAGTGGGTGATGTTCGATTTATGTTTGACAAAGTTCATATACATAATGGATGTTAAAGGCTATGACTATATCTGTGATAAGTGGTTCGATTCCTAAAACCAGTTTGAATGCTATGCATGGCCTACAACATAAGGGTTGTCGATCCTTTGGATTTTTTTTTACAAGAATACATCTCATAATTGTTCAGTGTCTTTAATGGATCATATATAATTGGTAGACTCCTAGGGTTCTATTCTTAAACGACTCCGTTATGGCATAACCATATACGGTCCGAAGTCCAAAAGGGCTGGTAATCGAACCAGATAAGTAAATCTTTTCTTTTCTGCAGAGCGTTCTTTTGATAATTTTAATCACTTTTGTGATATGTTTGATTGCCACGAGTGCGTTCCTTGGGGTACCTAACTTAGATTCTCTTTAAACTCATCCATTTAGCATCCTTGTACTCTACGCATCATACAGGTAACAGTGGTTCTATTCTTTACATCCTAAATTTGGGCCCCGGTAACTACACGGGCGAAGAAGATCCAAATGAGTAGCATACTACTCCGTAAACTCGTTTAACCACTGCCCCTTGAACCCGTTTTACCCATGCTCCGTGAACCCGTTTAACCACTGCTCCGTAGATTCGTTTAACTACTGCACTGTAAACTCGTTTAACCCACGCTCCGTGCCCGTAACCCTTCGGTTCGGTGCCACGAACACCGTAAATCTGGGGAATCTGTGGCTTTTCTGCCAGTCTGCGGAGTTGAACCCGCACTCACAGAGGACTTGTCACACGTAGTCCAACGCGCTACGAACACGCTGGGCAGACGGGCAAACCCGGGTTCAATCCCCGGTAAGGCCACGGAGTTTTTTCTGTCGAGGGTATAAAGAAAACATCCTATCCTGAACAGCTTTGCTGCGACCGCACTAGCCATGCGGCCATTAAATTCCACAGGGTCATGTTCCTTCTCTCCTACACAGCCTAAAAAAGCGGTATTACAAATTTGTTTTCCCCCTTGGTGTGTGAAGGGCTAGCACGCTCTAATCACTTGACAACATCAGAGTATTAAGTATAAAACCGAAGCATTGACTTCATTTCACCAGGGTTTTAGCCAAAAATGGTTCGGTACCTCTTCGCAGAAATGGCACGCCATCTGCAGAGATTATTGCACAAAGCACAAACTCCGTAGATCCGGCAACAGTTCTAGGGATGGGGGAATGCACTCGTGAACAGAACGGTGCGGTCCGGATTCGAACTCACGACCTTCAGAACGCAAGGCAAAGGGATAACCACTTAACCACAGATACTCCCAGAGTATTAACGTAAATAAAGCTAAAGAAAAGTGCATGGTAATCAGGGGCGGCTCGTCATTAAGGGTCAGTGGGGCCCGGCCTCACAAAACCGAAAGGGGAATAACTTTCCGGAATAGACAAATAATAGTAAATACTAAAAAAAAAAACATGATTTTTCCGAAAATGTGTGTCTGGCCCCACCAAGAAAATGACAAAGAGCGGCCACTGATGGTAATATATCAACTATGGAAAACTGCGATCGTGTAGTGGTCAGAAAACATGCTTCATTGACGAGTGGTTCCAGGTTCGAAAGTTCTCCACATGAAGTGAAATTGTGTTCCAATTGCTACGACTCTCAGGCCGACCCACCTTCAACCGTGTTTTGTTTGTTTGTTAAGTAAGGATTTTTTCCCCCGATCCAGGAGCTTTCAGCTCTTCGGCTCGGTGCCATGGACATCGCAACCCTTTGGTTCGGTGCACTGTAAATCTGGAGAACCTGTGGCTTTTCTGCCAACCCGCGGAATTTAACCCGCACTGGGGGACTGCCTAGAGTAGTTGATAGTAGCTCGGCCTGCTAGCTGTGAGACGCCTCATAGCTCGGGTTCGAACCTACTGTCCGGCATTTGTTCGAGTCCCTGGTCTTACTCAGGACGATAACGTGAGTACCTCTGAAGTCGGAGAAAATCTGCCTGTATGGCGAGGAATACTAATTACGAGTACATTGAGCACACGGCTGCCAGTGTAAAGTAATTTACAATGTGCACGCTGCTGCCATTGTAAGAAATTGGAAAAACAGATTTTCACGCAAAAATCAGTTCCAGAGATGGAACTTCGTCTGAGTTGAAAGCGGACGAAAGAAAAAAAAAAAAAAAAAAAAAAAAAAAAAAATAACCCGCACTCACAGGGAGCTTGTCAGCCGTCGTCCAACGCGCTACAAGTAAGGGATTAAAGACTCTTTAAGCCAAGGCGCGCTCTTTCAACCTAAGGTCAGATAAACAATGAGAAATAAAAGCGGTCGGTGTTATGTTGACCACATCCCCAATCGTGTGTCGCTGGTCAAAGAAGAATACGGTTCTAACATCACATTCCCCATATACCAGGTGGTATGACAAAGGAATTTTCTTTCTTATACCAACTATTCACAAAGTACTATTACTGCACTCAGAACTGGTTATATGATCCTCACAAGAACGAAGCTAATCAATGTAGCTGGTCGCATCCTACCAACGCGCATTATTGTACACTGTGGTTCAGTAACTTTTAAATATTTGGAACGGTTCATTACTTTTGCAACAAATACTCGTTACTTAGAACTCGTTACTTCGTGAATGTTGAGTACTAGCGCGTAGCCGACTGACTGAGAGTATTAAGTGAAAATGAAAAATTGATGTTCCAGTGAACGAACAGGTTAAAAAAAAGACTCTGGCGCTGGATAGGACACACTTTGCGAAAACCGGAGAGGAATATAACAAGAAGGGTCCTTGCCTTCTTGCACCCGCAGGGACAGCGAAAGAAGGGGAGGTCGAGAAATACATGGAGACGAGATTTAGAGGCAGAGACTTGGCTGAGGGCCTATGCCCCAATCCGGGGTAAAAAGGCAAAGAGAGAGAGAGAGAAATCGACGACTCGTTTACTGTTGTTGATGGTGACGCCCTGCAAAGGATGTGTGACTATTTTCATAAAAAGTACTAGTAAATCAACAGTTTCATACGTAGATTTGTAGCTGCTACATTCCAACAGTTAAGTGTAAATATGATATTAAACGAGATATTTCTAAAAAAATTTAAAAAATAATAATTAAAGAAACATAATCAGAATGATAAAATTAGAAAATAATCATAAAAAGCAAAATAATATAATATTATAACATCCACGTTCTCACAGAGGACGGAAAAGTCGATAGAGAAGTAGAGACAAGATGCCAAAAATAAAATGCAGTGACCTACCAGCTGGCACCATTATTACAACACCCAAAGACCAAGATGGAAGTAAAAAGAAGATGATAAAAAGTATTTTTCTACCAACACTTTGTTACCAGAGTCGAACTTGGTCCCTGACAGCAACGGACCACAGAAAGCTCACCGCGTGTGAAATGAAATGCTTGAGGAAGTCGGTTGGGTTCAAAAGGAAAGACAGACTACGAAATGAGGACACCAGAAGCAGAGTGGACATAACTTTATGCACCAAATGCATTGAAAGACAACAATTGCAGTGGTTCGGACATTTAATGAGAATGTAATACAACCAACCACCAATAACAGTATACAATAAAAATAGATCAGGTACTAGAGCCAAGGGAAGACCAAGAAAAGATGGATAGACAATATCAAGACCACACTAAATAAACACGGACATAACACAACAAGCGCGACTCATTTGGCACTGGGACGCAAATTAAAGCGTCCACCGCTACGCTTAACGGCAAGAGTGGACAACCGATTCCTTCATCCACCTAGGGAAAGACAATAGACAAACATCAACGTTTAGACTATTGTGGTATATTATAGTACTTATAAATTCAATGCAGTAGAAGACTGAGATGGCTAAGGGATGTGAGAAGAATTGAAAATAGTCGAATACCACACCAAGTGTTGTTCTATGAACTTTCGGAAGGGAAGAGGCACCAAACCAAAGCAGACTACTGCTCGGATATAAGGAACTCTGCAAGGCCTCAAATGAAGAACTTTTCTATTGATCCGAACAAATAGAAAAACTAGCCGATGACTGGGTTATGTGGAGAACAACATTACGCAAAAGAGCATAATCTTTTGAAAAGAGACTTGGGGATGAACTGAAAGGCAAGAGAGACACGCGCAAACTCAGATATTGTCACAGTAAAACACTTGTTAATTTACCGCCTGTAAAGAGGAGAAAAAAAAGCCATATATTCAATAATATACAAATAATAATAATATATTCTCTTCCTCTCTCTCTCTGCCTTTTTAACCCGGATTGGAGCATAGGACCGCAACCAACTCATGCCAAGTCTTCCTATCTCTAGCTATCTCCCACCAGCTCTTCTTTATATTGTTGATCTCTGCCTCCAAATCCAGTCTCCATGTATTTCTCGGCCTCCCCTTCTTTCACTGTCCCTGTGGGTTCCAAGAAAGGACCCTTCTTGTTATATTCCCAATAATATATTCAACAGTATTTAAATTGTGTTCTAAAATATGAAGTCAATTTAATTTTGCATACATAAGGTTTAAAAGCCGAAGAATTAACTTCATTGCACCGGGTTTTACCCCATACGGCTCGGTCCCTCTCCGCAGAAATGGCACGCCACATGCCGAGAGTATTGCACAAAGCACGAACTCCGTAGCTCCAGCAACAATCCTAGGGGTCTCTGGGGGACTGCACTCGTGAACAGAATAGCGCGGTTCGGACTCAAACCCACGACCTTCGACTCACAAGGCAAAGGGCTTAACCACTTAGCCACAGAGATCACCAGTGTGGAGTCGATTGTGTCCTTTTCTGAGGCGCAGAATGACAACTTGTTCTAATCTGCTCATATAGTAGTCGTCTTGTGTTGGTATCGGTGGCTTTCTGATTGACTTAATTACCCATTACAGGAGGATAATCCATTAATAACATGTGGAAACGACACAAGATGGTGTTCTTAATGGACATACCGCACAGACCCCTGAACACATCCTGCAAGATTGTCACCTGATGAATCGACTGCGGAAAGAACACTGGCCAACAGAGACAGACATCAACACAAAGTTGTTTGGAAGCTTTGATGAACTAACAAATACAACAACATACATCCAGAGAACCGGACTCATTGTGTAGACATTGAACATCAGCGAACCAGAAGCAGAAGACGATAGTAATAAAGTAACGAATACATTTTCCAATGTGCAATTCGGAACTTTCAATCCAGACAATAATAAGTATTCGAGTAACGAATAGCTACTATTTGCACATCACGAACGCATAAGATTTTTTTAAATGGCTCAATCAATAACGCCACACTTTATTTTTACCATTTAATTATCTTTTTTTTTTTGCCGCTGTGATAGAGACATACGGTGGAAATTGCAGTGGTAATAAAATCTACATTGAAACAAGCCAACACGGCAAACCAAACGAAGCTAATAAAAGTAATACGCAAGGTTTATTGATAAATAACAGCTATCCTTTCAGAGGGCGAACATAAAATAACTAGTAACATTCACAAACAGTATA
Source organism: Arion vulgaris (assembly GCA_020796225.1). Taxonomy (NCBI): domain Eukaryota; kingdom Metazoa; phylum Mollusca; class Gastropoda; order Stylommatophora; family Arionidae; genus Arion; species Arion vulgaris. The sequence goes on from CM036763.1 coordinate 44,018,376, forward strand.
TATGCATATCGGTAATAATGATGAGCGAACGACCCAACAGAGAAGATATTATTTGATGAAAAAAATAAGATCAGTTGTAAAATAAAAAAGACACGAAATAATTCAATGAGAAGAATAAACTGGGCAAAGATTCTTCTTTCTATTTTTCTCTAATCATGTTTTGCCCCACAGAGTTAGGATAAGAGATTACTAGAATGGGCTTTGTCTTTCTGCTTCTTTCATTTCTCCGATCCTGTTTTGCCTCTCAACGTCAGATAAAGAAGAAATTTCTAAAACGGGCCCTTGTGTGCGCTTAGAAGATAGTGTCTTTCGTCGCCTCTGTTATCTCTGAGGTCCATCTTTTGCGTGGCCTGTCTTTTGCTTTGTATCTATTGTATCGGAGCATCATTGCTATTTGAGGTGCACTTTGAGGTGCACTTTGAGGTGCACTGTCTGTTGGTAATCTGCTTATGTGTCCGAACCATTTAACTTTTTGTTTCTTGATGAAGTTTAGTACTGATGTTGTACCCACTTTTTCCTGATGTCTTCATTTCTCAACCGGTCTCTTCATGTTACACCCAGCACTCTGCGGAGACACTTCATCTCTGTCGTGACTAGTTTTCTTCTATCATTTGTTGTCAGTGTCCAGGTTTGGCACTGGTAGCATAATATATGGGAAGAAAGATTATGTTTAACATTGTACTCAGAGATTCACTTTTAGCGTGGACGGCCTTTTGCTATCCGCTGTACCTCATGAGTGGTACAAGTGACATTTTAGCAGACAAATAAACTGCAGTTACATTTTGTTTGGTCCCTTCTTTTTCACAATTATTTACTATCAATATTAAAGTCCACAGCATGTTTTGAATATTTGTAAGAGCAATCAGATAAAAGACAACATTGCAGGTCTTGAGATGTGGATTTATAGAAGGATTTAGTGTTTCAAGGATTCACCCCACACTCAGTCTGAACCTGTACACTGTGGGGAAATCTGACGGACTTAAAGCTGACCGCCCTGTATGTAGTCACAACCAGGCTCTAGCACTAAGACTAGAGCCTGGCTGTGATGTAGTCCACTGTGGATTATGCAAATGACCAGAGATCGCTGAAGTAAAAGATAAAGAATCAAATAAATGAAGATAGTTGGAAACACACAAGTTGTTGGACACAGAGAGAGACATGACACTGCTGAAAACCATACGGGAGAGAAAGGCTGAGTTTAAAAGCGGGCAAAAGGAAGTGATTGGTATAATTGAGAGAGAGAGAGAGAGAGAGAGAGAGAGAGAGAGAGAGAGAGAAGAGAGGCACATCGGTAACTGGCTAGAACATTAATCAACAAACCAATGGCTATCAGTATCCCGCGATAGCTCAGTTGGTAGAGCGGAGGACTGTAGTGGTAAAGAAGCTATCCTTAGGTCACTGGTTCGAATCCGGTTCGCGGGAAATTTTTTTTTGGTGTGGGGTGGTCTCTGTTGCTAAGTTGTTAACACTTTGCCTTGCATTCCGAAGGACATTAGTTCGAACCCGGACCACTTACCTACCACAGAGACGTGGTACGTTTTATCCATTTACCTGCCACAAAGACGTGGTACGTTTTATCCATACAAATAAATAAAATCCCATACTCCACACAAATACAACTACATAAATTCACACATATACAACTTCACACAAATACAATTACACTAATGCATTCACAGATCTACACTAATGCATTCACAGATCTACACTAATGCATTCACAGATCTATCGGCGTGTATGGAGAAATCGCACGATTGATTCACGATTATTTGGAAATGTCACAAATACTTCCAAAACCGCAGAAGTGTCCTACTTTCCCCTGACACCCACTGTTCATGACGAAATACTACAATACTGTGTTTCTTACAAATAAATAAGAAAATGTCATCTAACAGCATCTAGTGCCGTAAGTATGTGAAGTGTTGGTGACCTCACAGTACTAGACATAATGATTTGTTGACGAGGAGGTCAGTTCTCTTCACATCCAACTCTAATATACAGGGTGTTCAACTTAAAAGCAGCCCCAGTCATAAATATAAATTTGCCAGGTACGCATTGCATCTCGTCTATTTACTATTTAAACCGGTTCTGATTAGCTTGTCCTACGTCCCATTTGTTCATCGCCACTCCCCGCACTACAATTACATACCCTCACACAACCTTGACCTATACTTCGTCATAACTGAACCTTCCCATTTCCATACATATATGCCAAATTAGCTCCATTCACGGGCTGCTTTTAAGTTGAACACCCTGTATAAGTTTATATTTGGATGTGGTTCTCTTTATTACTAGTTTTATAGCATTATCTCAGCGAGTCAGGTACACTAGTTCTTCGTGGTACATAACAGTTTAATAAGAACCGGGTAGATAAATTTCTTCCTTATTACCACGCCGTTCTGTTCCCGTGTGCATTTTTCCAGAGAACCCGAGGATAGTTGCGGGAGCTACGGAGTTCGTGACTTGTGCAATACTTTCGACAGGTGGCGTGCCATTTCTGCAGAGGATCGAGTCATGTGGGGTAAAAGTCGGTGCAATGAAGTCAATCCTTTGTCTTTGAACCCTTTAGTTATACGTTACATAGGGCAAGCAATTTCTTTATACCGCTCTATCCTGGGCAACTCATTCAATTTCTTCCATGGAAAAAAGTGCCTATGTTTCGCCTCTCTCGGTAAATTCCGTTTCATGTGTCTTTTTTAATGCGCCATTTCTGTCTTGAAATATTTGCCTCCAACCTCAATGGTTATCTTATCTTATCTTAACCACTTTTGCCGTGAAGCGTCGTGGGAGAGTTAGTTTCTATCTTGTGCCAGGTGTGTTGCGCTTGACGTTGTCAGTCCATGCTTTCGTAGGGACTCTAAGATGTTATCTATCCATCGTGTTCTTGGCCTGCCTCATGTTCTGCGCCCTGAGTGTCGATTATTGTAGGCACGTGATGGTAGTAAATGTGGTTCCATTATTCAATGGTAATTTCAATGGTTTCTTTGTGATGTTTTGATCATTTCTTCTCAGAGTATATCCAATCTTCTTCTTCTGGTTCGCTGATGTTCAATGTTTACACAATGAGTCCGGTTCTCTGGATGTATGTTGTTGTGTTTGTTAGTTCATCAAGGCTTCCAAACAGCTTTGTGTGGATGTTTGTCTCTGTTGGCCAGTGTTCTTTCCGCAGTTGATTCATCAGGTGACAATCTCGCAGGATGTATTCGACTGTCTGTCCACATGCACGTGTGGGTGATAGAACTAGTTTTAGTCTGTGTAAGTTATACCACGACCTACTCTATTTATAGAATCGGTCGTTGTTATGCCCCATCTATTTCCATCTTCTTCTAACATTTGTTACTAGTGGTTGACCAGACATGTCTCTGATTTCATCACCTCTCGTGAATTCGTCATATGTTTTTAATACTGGTATCAAAATTGTATATGTACATTGTTGTGTGACTATGCTAATCTCCAGCTTAGTATGCCTCTTTCAGTCACGATGGATCAGAGCTGTGTCGCTGGATAAGTGCTTCGCAGCAGCTTCGTTGGTGTCTATAAAGTTTTTTAAAAAAAGGTTTTTAAGCCGAAGGATCGACTTCACTGCAGCGGGTTTTACCCCATATGGCTCGGTCCCTCTCCGAAGGAATGGCACGCCACCTGCCGAGAGTACTGCACAAAGCACGAACTCCGTAGCTTCCGTAACAATCCTAGAGGTCTATGGAAAAAAAACTGCACCCGTGAACAGAACGGCGCGGTCCGGATTTGAACCCACGACCTTCGACTCACAAGGCAAAGGGTTTAACCACTTAGCCACAGATACATACAGGATTCTATAAAGTAAGATGTGGGAACCTTTGTCGCAATTTCGACGGAATATCTGAGGCACTAAATTTCACCTTGTACAGAGCGCGTAAAGAGGTTCACCCCAGGAGTCTTTTTTTTCAACCTGGCGCCGAAAGACAAAACGAATTAGAGAGTAGATAGATAGAACACCCTTGTATCGCATTTGGGGTTCTTCCAGTCAGCTTCTTCCTAGAGTTGCCCATAAGGAGATCCTTGTGATCTCTTTAAACAATTCAGTCAAAAGAAGAACTTGACTGTCAGAGGCGATAAAAGAGGCTCCATATCGACCACATGTTAACCACTCTGTGTGATTTGTATGTGATCTGAGCCTAAGAATGATTTACGTTGTGCCAGTTATGCATCTACAAGTAGGCCAGCACATACGATTTCTGCGATGCTTTTATTTACTAGGGTAGCTTCCCTAAGCTCCTACATCAGTCGCCTCTTGCGACATACCTTGTAGGTCGCAATGGTACTTGTTCTTCTTCTTCTTTGCATCCGTTCTTTACGACCAATTTTAATCACTCTTTGTGATATGTTTGATCTTTGCCAAGAACTTGTATACGTTGCACATTGGTTTGGTAGGCCCCTAAACGCATAGACTTGTACATGTTTAGGACACATGCATCCGATTTCAGCCAAACCTCCTTAGTCGCCTCTTACGACATGCATGGCAGGTAACAGTGGTTCTATTCTTTACAACCCAAATTTGGGCACAAGTAACAACGCGGGCGGCAGTGGTACTATTATTTGCTTTCCTTGATGGCCCCGGTATCACACGGGCGCACATCTCTTCCTGACAACCCGCTTCCAGCTCTCTTCTCCATTCATTTTATTCAGTTTCTCTTTCCTTGCGTGTTATAGAACAAGACCTGTCTTACTATTCTATTTGCGAAACTTTTTAATGCATGTTCGATCCAGCACAAGTATCTTCCTTACGCTATCATTTCAATGTATTTTCTCTTCTATTCTGCACAAGCATCTTCTCATAAAAGCTTGCATATTTTCTTGTAGTAATTGTTCCTTATTCATGTTTCCGAGCCATACATAAAAACAAGACTTGATATAGTTCATAGTTTATAAGTACGGTTCCAACTTCACTGCAACGGGTCACCCCACAATTGCTCCGTTCCTGTGCCAATGAAAATCACACGAAATGCTAACAACTGTGAAATTTTTCCTGTGTGAACTAATTCCAGAATGAAACAGCCGCGTACCGCCACAAAAAGAAACCTGCACCGCATAAAATGCATATGGGCGTCGCTAATGTAGCAACATCGCTAATGTAAGACTTGATATTTTAGTTATAAATCTGTTTTAGATTAGTATTGCGCCCGAGTGGTTACCGGGGCCCAAATTTGGGATGTAAAGAATAGAACCACTGTTACCTGCCACGCATGTCGTAAGAGGTGACTAAGGAGGTTTGGATGAAGTCGGATGCACGTGTCCGCTATGTAATGCTAACCCGAAACAATTGCTTGCAGAAAACGGATGCACCAGGCCGTAAGGCGCATAACATGATGCAACGACCCTCACAATGAGGAATGGGATAACGGATTTTACGATCGCCAATGTGCCTCGAAGATTTGGCCACGCAGTAAGAATGTCAGACCTACCATCACGAGGGTGGCCAAAACTTACTGCGGGAAGAAGTCGACACAAACGGGGAAGCAGAAATCATAGGAATTATATCCTACAGAACTGCCACAAGTATGCAAAATTGAGAAGAAAGAGGTGGCCCACCTAAACTAGCGTCTTAGACAAACTGTATGGCGAGGCTGATAATCTGAGGCAGACGGCTGTCTTTATTAGAGAATCCGAAATCCCAATCTAGTGAGAACGCAGAAGACAAACTGTATGGCGTGGCTGATAATCTGAGGCAGACGGCTGCCTTATTAGAGAATCCGAAATCCCAATCTAGTGAGAACGCAGAAGACAAACTGTATGGAGTGGCTGATAATCTGAGGCAGACATCTGCCTTTATTAGAGAATTCGAAATCCCAATCTAGTGAGAACGCAGAAGACAAACTGTATGGAGTGGCTGATAATCTGAGGCAGACGGCTGCCTTTATTAGAGAATTCGAAATCCCAATCTAGTGAGAACGCAGAAGACAAACTGTATGAGGGGGCTGATAATCTGAGCACTGTCTTTATTAGAGAGAAATCCAACTAGTGAGAACGAAGAAAGAAGAGTTAGTATTGTGTTTGCTGTCTTTTGATTTCTATATATTTACTAACGCACTGAAAGTTTATCTTCCTTCTTTCTAGTCCTATTATGATATTCTTGTTTGTGTCTTCATTCTTATTTATATTGATGTCAATGTATTATGTGATTTTGTTTGTACATGTGTTGAACATATGTATGTTTATATATAATCAAGACTACACTAAATAAACACGGATATAACACAACAAGAGCGACTCATATGGCAATTGAACGCAAATTAAAACTCCCATTCCTACGCTTAACGGCAAGAGTGAACAGCCAACTACACCTTCCACCTGGGAATAGATAATATGTTGTATGTATGTCTAAAGAATGCGTCTATGTGTTACTGGGGCCCGCAAGTAAGAGGCGACTGAGGTAGGGGCCTTGGAAAGCTACCCTAGTGAATAAAAAGCGTCGCAGAAATCGGATGTGCTGGCCTACTTGTAGACGCATAACTGGCACAGCATACAATTGCTCTTGAGATCAGATCATATACAAAACACAAAGAGCAGTTTAACAAGCGGTCGATATGGAGCACCCGAAGTAGAAGAAGAGTATTTTTTTTTCCGATCCAGAAGCACTTGAGCTTTTCAGCTCTTCGGCTCGGTGCCATAGACATCGTAACCCTTCGGTTCGGTGCCACGAACACCGTAAATCTGGGGAATCTGTGGCTTTTTCTGCCATCCCGAGGAATTGAACCCGCACACACAGAGGGATAGTCACCCGTAGTCCAATGCGCTACGAACACGCTGGGCTGACGGGCAGAAGAAGAGTATAAGAAGAAGTGTATAAGAAAGAGACAGTCATCATTTTGCGTACATGTGATGAGAAAATGAGGTTTAGAACACATTGTTAACAACTGGTAAAATCGAGGAAGACAGAAAGAAAATTGCGGATAGCCTGACTTCACGGCCTGGAAAAGCGTTAACATCTGAGATAATAGTAAAAACCAGAGACACAGAGATTAGTGGAGATCCATGATAGCCTACGCCAGCCGGCACCTGATGATGATGATGATGATGTAGGACAGGAGGAACATGAGCCTGAAGAATTTAATGGCCGCATAGCTAGTGCAGTCACCATGAAGCTGTTCATGTTAGAAATTGTTCTTTATCACCCCGACAATGACAAAACACAAGGTGTCAAGCAGGCATTGAAGTGGGATGCAAAGGGTTCAAGAAAGAGAAGTCGACCTAAGGACACCCTGAAACAAACTTTGCAGAGAGAGGCAGGAAATGTTGATCTCAGTTCCATGGAGGAGATTGAGCGAGTTGCCCAGGATATAACGGTATGGAGAAATTACTTGCAGACCCTATGTAACGTATAACGGTACGAGAGGAATTATTATTATTATTATTAATGACAAAAACTCGTTGGCATTACCGGGGATCGAACCGGGTCTGCAGAATGGGAGCCTGCGCTGTAATCTTTTCGACCAGACGCTCCTATTCTTTTTTTTTTTTTTTTTTTTAAAGCAGCAAAACATCATTAAACTACCAATATAATGAGCACTGGAATAATGTTGAGAACTGGTGAGGTATATAAAACCCTTCTGTCAGTAATGAATAAGATACTTAGCCGTATTATTCTCAAGTGAATAACTCGAGCACTGAAGTGTAAAATCAGACAAGAACAAGCCACGCTTCAGGGAAGAGAAATCATGTATTGATCACATATTTTCAAGCTACGCCAAATACTTGAACACAGCAACGAATGGACTCAACAAATGAGCAATAAAAGGTACTCGGTTCACTCTCCCTCGAGGAGCGATCTGGGTATTTTTCCAGAGATCCCTGATCTAAGTGTAGGTGAGATCGAGTTTCTAGTACTATCGGAGACGGACGATAAAACGGAGGTCCCGTCCTCAAGATGAGCATTAAAAGAACCATTAGCAGTTCAAAATCGTGAAGAGCAGGCTGGAAAGTTGTGTCCGGGAAAAATTCATTAGAAAGATAACAAGTAAAATTCCTACAAAATTACATCCGGGGGCCGTCGCCGGTGCTAAGGAGTTCGTGCACTACCGCTGAGATCTCCTTGTGCAAGAAAGAGATCGAAGAACACATGGTTTCTCACCGAAGTGCAATGATGATGGTCCTATCAATAAATCAATCAGTCAATCAAATGGATTAGGACTGTTTATATGGAGGTTGTTGAGGACTGTTTATATGGAGGTTGTTGAGGACTGTTTATATGGGGTTTGTTGAGGACTGTTTATATGGGGTTTGTTGAGGACTGTTTATATGGGGTTTGTTGAGGACTGTTTATATGGGGTTTGTTGAGACTGTTATATGGGGTTTGTTGAGGACTGTTTATATGGGGTTTGTTGAGGACTGTTTATATGGGGTTTGTTGAGGACTGTTTATATGGGGTTTGTTGAGGACTGTTTATATGGGGTTTGTTGAGGACTGTTTATATGGAGGTTGTTGATTTTGAAAAAAAAATTGACAGCGTTTACTTTTCTTCTTCTTCGAACCACTCTGTGTGATTTGTATGTGATCCGAGCCTAAGAGCGATTGTACAATGTGCCAGTTATGCGCCTACAAGTAGGCCAGCACATCCGATTTCTGCAACGTTTTTTATTTACTAGGGTATCTCTAGGCCTACTCAGTCGCCTACGAACCTTGAGGTCCAGTGTTACTATTCTTGCTTCCCTGTCAAGCCCAAACCACACAGGCGTTGGCCAGTAAAATTTGCTTTTCTTGATCTGTGCCAGAGAGTGGTTGTATGCTGTGGACTAATTTAGGACCTATGGAAGCTACCCTAGTAAATAAAAAGCTCGATAAATCGGATGTACTGGCCTAGGCGCACAACGCACGATCGCTCTTAGGCTCAGATTACATACAAATCACACAGAGTGGTTTAATGAGTGGTCGATATGGAGCGTTCAGAGAAGAAGAAGGAACATATAAAACATAGCAGTGATACGCACTGAATAAAAATATATACCTCTGAAATTGGAGAAAGCCCGACTGTGTGGCGAGGACACCAATAAAGCGTAAGCAGGTTTCACGCAAAATCAGTCAGAAGCGCCATACCAGGTGCCATGTATGCCTGAATTCCCAGAGGGAAAATGCAGAAGAAGAAGTAAAAATATTAAAATGACAGTTTTCATGAAAATATTACTGCTGAAACCCAACCATATAACAAGCGTAAGTAAAATATTAAAATGACAGTTCTCATGAAAATATTACAGCTGAAATCCAACCATATAACAAGCGTGAAGTAAAAATATTAAAATGACAGTTCTCATGAAAATATTACAGCTGAAATCCAACCATATAACAAGAAGTAAAGTAGTAAACTATTAAAATGACAGTTCTCATGAAAATATTACTGCTAAACCAACCATATAACAAGTAGTGACGGCTCGTGATAATTTTTGTTGGTCTGGCCAGACATTTTTTTCCGGAAAAATCATGGTTTTTGGTTGCTATATTCTAATTTATAAAATAATAAATACGCGTTATACATTATTTTTGGTGGGGCCCGGCCCACTGGCCCTTAATGACAAGCCGCCACTGATAACAAGTATCATAAAAATAAAACAGTGATATCCCACAAATCAATATAACCATCAGTAATGTAATGAATACAATAATCTGTTAAAGCTGTCCACCACAATTAGTATGAGCCAAGAAAAAAATCCTGTACAATCATACACACAAGCATACACTGATGGATCAGCAATAAAATGAAGTTTAGAACAGAGGCGCCCGTGTGGTGCCGGGGCCCTAAGGGAAGCAAAGAATAGTACCACTGCAACCTACAATGCATGTCGAAAGAGGCGACTGGTGTAGATCCTAGAGATGCTACCCTAGTAAATAAAAAGCAGCGGAGAAATCGAATGTGCTGGCCTACTTGTAGGCGCATAACTGGCACAATGTACAATCGCTCTTAGGCTCAGATCACATACAAATCACACAGAGTGGTTAACAAGTGGTGGATATTGAGCGTTTGAAGAAGAAGAAAGTAGAAGAATAGAGGAGCTGGCAGTTTATATTATATTTGGACAATCACCACAAAGAAAAGTTTATTCCCACTGGTAGATTCTATTTCAATTACACAGTTAAGGTTCCAGCATTGCTGCAAACTTGATTAATGGCACCAACTCTGACTGCTATATGTGATCGTCTTCACAAATATATCATCTGCATTGCATGCTCTCCATTGTGGTCAATTCCCTTTTATAATTCTCTTCTTCTGTTCTCTAATCCTGTTTTGGTTTATAGCGCCAAGATAGGAAGAGATTTCTAGAACTGGCTTTTGTGTGGGCATAAAAAATAGTGTTTTTCCATACCGACTTTGTTATTTCTTAGTTTCACCTTTTGCTTGGACAGCCTTTTGCTTTGTATCCACTGCATCGGAGCAGCTTTGCTATTTGAAGTGCACTGTCTGTTGGTAATCTGCTTTTGTGGTCAAATAATTTAATTTGTTGTTTCTTGATGAAGTTCAGTACTGATGTTGTACCCACTTTTTCCTGATGTCTTCATTTATAAACCGGTCTCTTCTTGATGCTCCCAGCATTCTGCGTAGACACTTCATCTCTGCCGTGACTAGTTTTCTTATATCGTTTGATGTCAGCGTAAAGGTTTGGCACTGTGAGCATAATGTTGGGAGAAAGATTGTGTTGTACAATGCTCTTTTAATGTTCATGGTGACATGTTTGCATTTCAAAATTGGCGCCATTTGTTCTATGATGTGATTTGCTTTATTGCATCTATGTTGAATGTCGTTAGTTATTCTTCCATTTGCTGAAAATATTCTCACTACATATGTAAAGTCCATACCTTGGTAGCAACATAGACACAGAAGGGGAACAAACAAAGATGTCAAGATAAGAATACAAAAAGCAAGGAAAACTTTACTGCATTGAGTAAGATATGGAAGTCAAAGGAGATCAAAACAAGAACAAAGCTGAGAATCTTTCAATCAAATGTGAAGTCAGTGCTGTTCTATGGCTCGAAACATGGAAGACAACAAAACAAACCATCAGAAAACTACAGTCCCTCATAAATAGATGCTTATGTAGAATAGAGGGACTGAGATGGTATGATAAGATTACAAACGAGGAACTCAGAGAAAGAACTAAGCAGATACCAGTGAAGAAAGAGCTAAGGAAGAGACGCTAGTGATGGATTTGATGGAAGAGACACATTGAAAAGACTGACCGGAAGCATTGCAAGACAGGCAATGTTTTGGAACCCACAGAGAAAGAGGAGTAGGGGAAGACCTAGAGATACCTGGACAAGAGAGCTGGAGACTGATATGAAAAGGATAGGTAAAACATGGAAAGAACTGGAAGGGATGGCAGGAGAGAGGAAGAGCTGGAAGAAGTTTGATGAAGACCTGTGCTCCGTTGGGAGTTGAAAGGTGAAGATGGAAAGAAAGAAAAAGATGTAAAGGCATGACTTGCTTTAACTGATGTTTGTCAATGGAGATATCGGTAGTGTTTTCCTCTCTATTGACCTTTTATTATTTAAGGTGGAATGTCATCTTGTCATGGAACTTTGCCTGAGCTAAGGGGGATCAATACTACACCGAGTTTTCACATACATGGCTTAATGTCTAAAGCAAACATTGACAGCAGATGTTCAATGGTTCTTAATGATTCTTCTCTGACAGTGCTTTCTAATGAGTATAGGTGATATGGGTGAAAACTGGTATGCAGCAATTTTACATTAGCAAGAAAACAAAATTAATAACCAAATGCGAAAAGTAACTTTCCTTCCTTTCGTTCGCTTGAAATATTGTCTGTATATTCAATGTTGTCTCTTGTATGAACTTCACTGTCTTTTGTAGCTCACACAGAGGTCCTTGTAGTTTTCTGTTGAGTGTTGTTTCGTTAGGCCAGTGAGTCTGCCTCAGTGTATCATATTTGGAGCAGTCATGAAGTATGTGCTCTGCAGTCTGGTGTGCCTGTCCACATGTACCAATGGCTGAATTGCCAATCTTGAATTTTGTATACATGTGGCTGCGAGTCATTGCGAATAGTAACAACAGTTGACGTTTTGACCATAGGTCATATCAAGGCAGCACATGCAAATGGTAGATTAAATATTGAAAAATCGCCCATGTGTTACTGAGGCTCGCAAAAGGAGCAACAAATCGTAACACTGTGACCTACAAGACATGTCGTAAGAGGCAATTGATGTAGGGGCCTAGGAAGTTACCCTAGTAAAATAAAAGTGTCACATAAATCGGATGTTCTGGCCTACTTGTAGGCGCATAACCGGCACAGCATACAATCACTTTTAGGCTCGGATCACATACAAATCGCAAAGGCTGGTTTAACAAGTGATCAATATAGAGCATTCAAAGAAGAAGATACTGAAAAATATATCCTAATCAAAATAGCGAAGAGAACAGAAGATAAATCTCATATATGGCTTGATACAACCTGGTTTTGAGGTTCAGTTCTTAAGTCATAACATCATCGCCTGTCTGCCCAGCGTGTTCGTAGTGCGTTGGACTACGGGTGACTATCCCTCTGTGTGTTCAGGTTCAATTCCGTGGGATGGCAGAAAAAGCCACAGATTCCCCAGATTTACGGTGTTCGTGCCACCGAACCGAAGGATTACGATGTCCATGGCACCGAGCCGAAGAGCTGAAGTGCTTCTGGATCGGGGAAAAAAAAAAAGTCATAACATCGGACCTCCGAACCATATACAAAAACATATCGCAGCATGTTGAATATGGAGTGTGTCAGTTACAGCGCAGGTACATGAAAAAAAATTAGGAAAGGTGCAAATACAGAAATGCGGTCATCTTCTCTGTGCTGGAGACAAACGAATGGTCACTGTCGCAGTCAGTGTTGTGGTAACTGCGAATTAGAGGCTGCTACATTTTCCCTTGTACACAGATTTCCACAGAAAGAGAGGTAATTGAGATGTTTGTCAACTGTAATACATAACCATGGGGCAAAATAGTGCAACATTTGTTAACTAAGACCCACTGCTGTGGGTCTTAGTTAAATCAAAGGAATGGTGAGCATTTAAGACAGCCAACAAAACAATATTACCACCCTTTGGCATTCTTTGCACTCCCCACACAAAAATCTTCACTGTTTTGTTACTATGTTGAGACCTCAGCCATGCACTGAGCAAGAGAGGTTCAAATATAACTAAGTGTCGTTGATCTCTAAGGAGTTTGGGCTGAAATCGGATGCACATGTCCTAAACGTATACAAGTCTATGCGTTTAGGTGACTACCAAACCAATGTGCAACGTATACACGTTCTTGGCAAAGATCAAACATATCACAAAAGTGATTAAAATTGATCGTAAAGAACAAACGCAAAGAAGAAGACCTCTATCTAAGGACTGAAACAAAAACTGCTTCTGTGTCATCTACTGAAAAGGGAAGTTGTTTTAAAAATAGAGAATGTTGGGAAACATGAATAATAGTGGTGAATTACATCACAAACTGAGACAGTAGCAACTTTTTAAAAAGGAGTTAAATTTGATGACGTTAAAGACAAGCACTAACATACTCATGAATACCTCACGCTGATGTTGTTTATCCAGTGTCCGAAAAGAGAAGACTAGTGCAAATAAAGCAAATTAAACTCATAAAACTAACAAAAATCATAAAGCAAATGATTAACAATGACAATAGATGCATCACTGGACTACAAGTGAGACTGCAAGAACACTGTATGCTAAAATGTGACAGCCAAATCCAAAAGATAACACCAACGAGCTAAACGACAGATTATAGCACAATATCCAGGTTGCATATCACACATGTGCCCCTAAACAAACATCTATACAGGGTGACAGCAGACCACATATCCATACTGTAAACACTGCAATAGACAGGATGAGAAGACAGTCAAACACCTCCTTACTGATTGCACAACATTGAAAAATCTATGCCTGCAACTGCTACCACTTCTTTGTTCGCTCTACATCAACCACTTCTTAAATAATTATTTGTGGTCTGTATGTGATTTGAGCCTTAGAGTGTGGGCTTGTTGTGCCAGTTAGACTAATACAGACTCAGAGGTCAGAACATCCTGTTTCTGCATGCCTTTTTTTCTTGGGTTTGCCTTCTACGTAGGACAAAACCTGACATAGTCCATCCCCTAAGGCGAGCCAGAGCCTCATCAGTCTTTAACCGTACGATCAAAAGTTTCCTTCTCTCCCCAACTGGAAGGTGGAGTAGGCTTGTGTGTTCTACGAGTCACTAGCAAGATACTAATTTTCATTTTTCTCCCCTCCTAAGAGAGACTAGCCAACACCAACTCTGCTGGATACAGAGCCAGGCACAGAACACACCTTGTAGACCAACTGCTACCACTAAATCCCTTCATAGTAATAACCTTATATAAAGACACTGCCCGTATGTTGTCAGGGCGCACAAGGAGAGCAAAGAATAGTAACACTGCTACCTACAAAGCATGTCATAAGGGGGGACTAAGGTAGTGGCCTAGGGAAGCTACTCTAGTAAATAAAAAGCGTCACAGAAATCGGATGTGCTGGTCTACTTGTAGGCGCATAACTGGCACAGCATACAATCGCTCTTAGACTCAGATCACATACAAATCACAAGAGTGGTCAACCAGTTGTCCTATGAGTAGGCCAGCATGTCTGATTTCTGTGATGCTTTTTATTTACTTACTATAGCAGCTTCCCTAGACCCCTACCTCAGTCGCCTTTAACGACATGCCTTGTAGGTCGCAGTGTTACTATGCTTTGCTCCCCTTTGGCCCCGGCAACACACAGGTGGCATTTAAAACAAGTTCAAACTCTGTTGTTATCCTTTATGAGTAGAAAATTCCTGAATTTTCAGCATGCTTTTCATCATGATTAAATTTTAAAAATCATTTAAATTGTCAACAAAGTATTCAGATTTGTACAGAATGAATCTTTGACCACCGACAAATAACGAAGGAGTCTTCTCAGACCTAAATTTAGTGACATTAGTGATGTTGGACCGCCTGTGTGGTGCCAGGGCCCGCAAGGGAAGCAAATAATAGTACCACTGAAACCTACAATGCATGCCGTAATTGCTACCCTAGTAAATAAAAAACAGCGCAGAAATCGGATGACCTACTTGTGGGCGCATAACTGGCACAATGTACAATCGCTCTTAGGCTCAGATCACATACAAATCACACAGAGTGGTTGACAATTGGTCGATGTGGAGCGTTCGAAAAAGAAGAAGAGTGATGTTGGACTATGAGATGTTTATATTCAATTTCAAAATATCAGGGATCACTGGTTGCAAGGGTTAAATGATTTCATTTAAATGAATAGGGGACTCTGTGGCGAAGGGGTTAAGATGATGTTTGCCTTCAAGGAATACACAAGTTGCCTCAACATAACTCCCTTTTTTTTTAATTTACAGCTAAAAATTATGTGCATAATACTTATTATGGCTAAGTAATCCCATAAATCGCATATGTGTTGCCGGGCTGCAAGGGAGCAAAGAATAGTAACAATGTGACATACAAGGCATATCATAAGAGGCGACTACGGTAGGGGCATGCCCGTGTGCTACCAGTGCTCGAAAGGGAAGGAAAGAATATGCAGCAATGTGTACCTGCCAAGCATGTCGTAAGAGGTGTCTAAGGAGGGTCGTACACAGGGTTGGCTACCTCACCCCGGGGAAATGTTTAGCTAAATAAAACTGCAAACAAACCTGGACCGTACAACTTACAATCCCATAAATGTTATGTTTATGATTCAGTGCATAAAGATATCGCATAAGGATTTAGTCCCAATTTCTTTTCATTGTATGCATCGGCCTTGGGAAATAACTTGCAACAGTTCAGTCAGATAAAAGAGAATATTCTATTGTATCTCTCTTGTACCATTATACTTTACATAGGGCTTGCTAGCAATTTCTCCATACCGCTTTATCATATGCAACTTACTCAATTTCTTCTATGGAAATGAGTCTGACGAAGAGAAAAGGGGTGGGCCCAGTCGGTGGACAAGGGCACAAGCAGAAATAGGCAAAGGGGCACCCAAAGAAACACGAGCGGACAAAACGGTGGTGAGCCTCGAAGATGGGGTCTCCATCCAGAGAACAATAACCCTGTTTCCCCTCGCAGAGAACTACTACTGCCTTGTAGTTCGATTGGGGACAATCAAAAACTAGAGGAGCAAATTGTACACAAAACTGGACGGCAGGCAAACCAAGTAGTCAAAAACAGTTATAACAGTTATTACTAGTGGTTGACCAGGCATTTCTCTAATTTCATCCCCTCCTGAATTAATCGCATTTTAGGTTCATTATTTTTAACAGAGATATGTTTTCAAATCCAAATGAAAAATGCATTACTTAATTTCACTTCCTATATCTAACACTAACAACAGTGTTACGTGTATATACAAACTTTCCAAAACGCCTCACGAAAATTTGATTAGACAAGAGGGGGAGATGGTGTGAGAGAGAGAGAGAGAGAGAGAGCTGGAGAGTAATATCAGCCCATTTTTCAAACAAAAGTTGGCCAAATCTGAGAGCATTTGAACCGATGGGTGTCTCCGGGCTGTTGCTAACATGCCACACTCGGTGATACATGACAGTAATGACACTGTGATCACAAATCAGTGATGTGAATATTGTAAAGAAAACACAATACATCCGCTATGCTTATTTAATTATATTTTGGAACTAACCTTGTATGTTTAGTAGAATCGGTGGATAACAAAGCCAGCAAACCACTTTTGCCTCCTGTCTTCAAGTCTTAGAAACTGCAAATGAATCAATCAATGGGGTGACAGTATTGGTCAGTATCGAGTCTGTTTGGTCACAACACCTCAAAAACGTTCAACGTCAACAGTGGCTAAGTTACTCTACTTCACTATCAGCACACTGACACTTAATTGGTCTGACTACATTAATGAGTCAGACAGTTGAATTGTGTCGTTTGGCGGAAAACTCCATAAAATATTGTTAATCACACTGATTCTCACATATTCAAATATCTAAATGTCCATATTTGATATTATACCTTTCCCAGTCATCCATTCTATTCATTTAATATTTCGTTTCTCTGTTTCACAAACAAACTAACAGGAACAGGTAAATTATAATAATCTAATGTGGAATGCCAAATTTGACAAGCAAGTCAAATCTGTCTACCTATTTTTCTAATTTGTAGTATATTTCAGTTATAAATTTCAGAAACCAGTGATTGTTAAAATTAATTTATTCTTTTACGACTATCTGCTAAGAAAGAAATGAGTCATTAGATGTTATCTTTGTATTTTCTGGTTTGAAAACATGTTTTATGCAATATGGCTAATTATTTTTATTAATTTTGGCTTTATAATAAGGTCATCGTAGAAAACATGTCCTTCGACTTACATGCATGTTAATCCATGTGGTATAATCGGGAAACACGCTGATAGGCTTGTCATTTTCTTTGACCAACTGCCAACAAATTCACTACATACATGAGTGATGTGCATTTTAGTTACACTTGAGTGTTTGTTGCTACTCGTATTGTTTGCAACAAATACTCGTTACATGGCAATAAGTCAATCAATCAAGTGCCATGCCTACCGGCGTAGGCGATCATGTCTCTCCACAACTCTTTCTGCTTGGTGCATGTAATCAGTTCTGACGTCGACCTTGTGTCGAACCATAATGTCAAGCCATCCAGCATCTTCACCCTCTGTCTTCTGCTATCTCTCCTTCCCTGAATTTTACCTATTGTTACCATATGTTCTAAACCTTCTCTTCGCATTATGTGCCCAAAGAACTTTGATTGTCTTATTCTTTTGATAAGGTTTCTTTGTGAGCATGTCTGATTTAAAACCTCATCATTTCTTCTTCTGCGTTCTCACTAGATTGGAATTTCGGATTCTCTAATAAAGGCAGCCGTCTACCTCAGATTATCAGCCACGCCATACAGTTTGTTTTGGACGCTGGTGTAAGTTGGCTACCTCTTCTTAAGTCTGCATACTGGGGGACGTTCTGTAGGATATAATTCCTATGATTTCTGCTTCCCGTTTGTGCCGACCTCTTCCCGCAGTAAGTTTCGGCCACCCTCGTGATGGTTTGTCTGACATTCTTACTGCGTGGGTAAATCTTCGAGGCAGATTGGCGACCGTAGAATCCGTTATTCCATTCCTCATTGTGAGGGTCGTTGCACCAAGTTATGCCCATTACGGCCTGGTGCATCCGTTTTCTGCAAGCATTTGTTTCGGGTTAACATTCCCTAGAAATTTTCACAACAGATGAAAGTATCGATAGCGAAATCAGCAATTGTTGCACAAAAGCAAACCATGTACTGGGACAGTTAATACCACTGTTGTCACATAAGGAGATAACGCTAAAAACTAAAGTAAATCTCATAAGAACAATTTTCTGGACAACACTATGTTACCAGTGTCAAACATGGCCAATAACAGCAGTTAATGAGCGGAAAATCATAACGACAGAGATGAGGTGTCTTAGAAGAGCTGCAGGTTTGACAATAAGAGACAAAATTAGAAATGAAGAAATCATAAGAAGACTGGATGTGAAACCAGTTATGCAATTCATAAAAGAACAACAGATTAAATGGTTTGGACACCCGACAAGAATGCCCTGGTATCGCCTACCACAGAGAGCCACACAGAAAAAGTATAATGAGTGCAAAGCAAGAGGAAGACCACGCAAAAGATGGAGTGAAAGCATCAAGAACAGCCCTACAACAATGAATATCAACTTACAAAGTGCCTTAAAACAAGCACACACAAGATCACTACGCCCCTCCCTCCCCTCCCAACACCTCTATAAAAAGTAAATGGTGGAAGAGAAGATTAAGAAGAAGAAGGCTCGTTACTTAATACTGAGTCATTATCAGGTGCCGTGCCGACTGGCATAAGCGATCATGGATCTCCACAAATCTCGGTCTCTGATGTTTGCTATTATCTTCGATGTTGACACCTTGTTTCGAAAGCTTTAATACTGTTCTTTAATCTTTGTGTTATGATCCACGATTCACATCCATGTGCTGCCATGGGAAATATACATGTCTTACTTTTGTTTCTTTGCTTGTTTCGGTGCATAGTTTCATCATGCTGACCTCCCTCTGGAAAGCCATGGCTAGTTTTCTTTTAACTTCTTCATACAAACTCCATTGTTGTTAAGTATAGAACCAAGATATTCACAATATGTGACGTTCTCAATAATGTCTTCTTAGTGATGGTAATTTTGGATTTAGATTTTGCTTTGTCGGTGGACATACTTTTGGTTTTCTTTATATTCACACAAATGCTCTGATCTTCGATGTGTTTTTTGACAGACTGAATTAGATGTTCCAAACCATTGACACTATTTGAGAGGAGAACTGTGTCATCTGCATATTTTAAATCTGGAATCATATTTCCACCAAACTGTAAACGTTCTTCTTCTTCTTCTTTGCGTTCGTTCTTTACGACCAATTTTAATCACTCTTTGAGATAGGTTTGATCTTTGCCAAGAACGTGTATTCGTTGCACATTGGTTTGGTAGGCCCCTAAACGCATAGACTTCTACACGTTTAGGACACATGCATTCTATTTCAGCCAAACCTCCTTAGTCGCCTCTTACGACATGCGTGGCAGGTAACAGTGGTTCTATTCTTTACACCCTAAATTTGGGCCCCGGTAACCACTCGGGTGATTGTAAACGTTAAATATGATTGCTAAATAACCTACGATGTTACATTTGGCTAAGTGTTGCAGAGCTGAAGGACACCGGTTGAAATCAGTCCAAGACTCTTGAGACCGTTCTGGCGACAAGTTTACAGATAAAACATATCCATCTACTTTGATACGGAAGTAGAAGAGGACGACCAGAAAATGAGGGATGGAAACGAATCCACAGGGGTCTTCTTTTTCTTCGAACGCTTCATATCGACCACTTCTTAACCACTCTTTATGATTTGTATGTGATCTTAGCCTAAAAGCGATTGTACGTTGTGCCAGGTACGTATGCACCTACAAGTATGTCAGCACATCCGAATTCTGCGACCTTTTTTATTTCCTATGGTAGCTTTTCTAGGCCCCCAACCCCAGTCGCCTCTTACGACATGCCTTGTAGGTCGCAGTGTTACTATTCTTTGTTCACCTTCCGCGCCCGGCATGCAACACACGGACGTTGTGTATTTAAAAATAGTAATCATTACCAGAGAAAGATTACGGATTTAATCGTTATATGGACACCATGCAAGAGCACACACGGGTAATATCTGCGATATCGTTTGGGACAATGAAATAATTGCATATAGGGTTGAAGTGTGCTGCATGGGAAGAAATCAAGATGGGTATTTCCGGTTAGTATACCGGGTAGGGTGGCGTCTGTGGCTTAGGGGATAGTTACTCGGTCTATTAACCCCGACGTTCTGAGTTCAATCACGCTGCGGACAGTTTGGTTACAAATTGTTTCACGTCGATTTTACAAAGGACGATGGCACCACCCGTTCAGAAAGCAATGGCAAACCACTGAGCGTAATAATGCCTAGAAACATCACAAACAGCGTTAAAAAGTTGGGGTTGATTCGCAAAGTCCTGTAAAGGATATGCAATTAACTTTTTATACTTGGTAGTGTAGGACGTATTAGTCGAGGCCAACGGTAACTAGTAACTATATAGCAAATATTCTAAATATAAAAATTACACCAACATTTTTGTTGGAACAAATTTTGTTAATTTTTTTATCTCGCTCAATCGATTGTGCGAGATATACTGTTCACATTGATGGAATCTCTGCATATAGTTCATTATTTTTAGAAAAAAAATGTTTGTATTTCCCAGTCTTGATATAACAAAAACAAGATTCGTAACTAGGTTGACAGTGCGTGCCTTGGATTAAAAAGACTTTAATTTCATATTAAAGAAATAACACTATCAAATTCTTCAAACGGAACTGGATTCTCTGCATCTAGTAAATTGTTATTTTTCTTGTTTGCATGGTTAACGCTCTTTGATATAAGCCCTCAAACATTTTCTTAGACTGAAAGAACGTGCATTAACTTAAATTACATAGTCTATAAATCGATTCTTCGTTCGTCGTCACACTGTTACCGGGTTGTTGCCCAGTGTCGTGGTTTTCTTTTTTGTCTTGCGCTGTTCTGGTGGCTTGGGTGATTGTTATTTTTGCTCTTTGACATGATTCTGCTATGTCATCTAACCATCGTTTACGAGATCTTCCTCTCGTCTTTATTCCTGATGATAAATAAATATAAATAATAATAATAACCGTATATCGCAAGCGATAATGACAACAGACTCAGACGAGTGTTTTTGCACCTCTCTAATGTGTGTAGGTGATTGTAGAGCAGGGCCGCGCCGTGCTACGATACAGAGAGGCGGCCGTCTCAGGCGAAAACCGTAAGGGGGGTGTCATAAGCAGCGAAATCAAAATCACAATTGAAGGTTATTTTAAAGAAAAAACATACGCCCGAGTGGTTACCGGGGTCCAAATTTGGGGTGTAAAGAATAGAACCACTGTTACCTGCCACGCATGTCATAAGAGGCGATTAAGGAGGTTTTCATGTGTCCCAAACGTGTAGATGTCTATGCGTTTAGGGGTCTACCAAACCAATGTGCAACGTATTCAGGTTCTTGGCAAAGATCAAACATATCACAAAGAGTGATTAAAATTGGTTGTAAAGAACGAACGCAAAGAAGAAGAAGAAAACTTATAAGGGGCGGCATTTCGAAGACTTTCGAGAAAATATTGAGAAAATATACCGCACGGACCTGCTGTAGAGTCCAATCCTGGTACACAATTCCATACCACAGGTGGGGCATAAATGATCAAGGTTAGACATGTTGATGTTGTGTGTTGTCTTTTCGCACAGCTTGCTTTCTCTGCGCCTCAACAGTGCAGCAATTCTCAGCTATGCGAGTTCCTCTTGTGTTGTTACAGCGCCACATTTGGTGATCTTGCGCAAGGGATTCCCAGCTTGTGGTGTCTATACCGAAGCATTTTAGAGACACTTTAAGCGTTTTTTTTGTCCACTATCTGATCGTCTGCCCCATTCAAGTTCGCTAAACATCAACTATTTTTAGATGCGTTTATCAATATAAAAACAACCAACAAACGTCATTACTATAAAAAAATGTTACGGTCTGTCAAATCATAACGAGCACAGCCAATCTAGTGTTTAATTTAAAAAAATACAGCCTCAGATTCCATTTCGTAGTTGACCTAATGTTAATATTCATATATAAATGCAAAAATAAGCTACATAAGAACATCATGAGTCGCTGAATTTAATTTGAAATTATAGTAACTAACGCAATGAATATGAATGCAATTGTTAACCAAGTTTACAAACACTTTGTATCAGTAAAATAAAAAAACATACAATTTTGATTTAAATGAGCACTCCATTTATGAAGCAATACCATTGGATAGTTTCAACTCATGCGCCATTTTCTGATTATTCAACAGAAACATAAGAATGGCGGACGACGAAAATGAATCAAAATCAGGGAATGACAAGGTTCATATGATTATATTCTTCTTTTTATTATGCTGTTTAATAACTATTGTGCCTATTGCATCGTTAATTAACTCGGCGGGGCAGGCATTTGATTTAGTATATCGATGTATTAAATAAAATGCGTGTGTAACCTAATTTCGACTGTTTGAAGTTTCAGTACTTTACACTTTTTAGGAGTCCAGTAATTTGAGTAATCGTAAATATTACCAGGAGTTCAGAAATAGGGAAGCAGTGCTAAGAAAAATAAGAGGCAAGCCATATAGTCTTTCTTTATCATATTCAACAACAGAACTGTAATTGTCAATAAACCTGAATGGCTTAGGCTTAGTGGCTTCACTCTATCCCCACACAAATATTATAAATTAAAGTTAATGGTTTCAATTTCATCTTGTCAACTTTGCGTCCTCGACCCTGGGCCTTGTACGCTGTTGTTATTGTTATGAGTTGTAGTTTGAGGTTCAATTTCAGAGCTGAGAGATATACTATACTATAATAGTAAATATTTGTTGACTTTTTCCTCATGCATTTAAAATAAATTTAAAGTAATTAGTAAACTGTAATTGCAAGCAGCAATGGTTCTCTTGAAATATTGGGACAATTGTATTATATTATATTGTCTATATCAGTATATGAATTATGTTATATATTATATTGATAATACTGCAGTCTGGGGTGCCTGTACACATGGGCCATGGCTG
This sequence comes from Arion vulgaris, assembly GCA_020796225.1. Taxonomy (NCBI): domain Eukaryota; kingdom Metazoa; phylum Mollusca; class Gastropoda; order Stylommatophora; family Arionidae; genus Arion; species Arion vulgaris. The sequence goes on from CM036763.1 coordinate 44,041,540, forward strand.
AATTATCAATCTTGAATTTTGTACATATGGTATGGGGCTCTGGAAGTCGATTGTGTCCTGTTTTGAGGGGCAGAATGACTTGTGGGTCTTGTTCTAATCTGCTTATACTTTTGTAGTTGTCATATGTTCTAGCCCATGTAGACCCACTACAATATACCAAGGATATACAATATCAATGTTTGTTGGTAATCTGTTTATTATAAGAGATATAAGCATTGAATACAGAGTGAACTGTAAAAAATAAAACCGTTTTTTCTATTCCAGTCTGAAATCAAGGAAAATGACACAAAAGAGACGGTTGTCAATGAAGTTGAGAAAGTAGCAGACAAAGATGCTGACAAAGTTAAAGTAGCCGACAAAGTGGCTGACAAAGTTAAAGTAGCCGACAAAGTGGCTGACAAAGTTAAAGTAGCCGACAAAGTGGCTGACAAAGTTAAAGTAGCCGACAAAGTGGCTGACAAAGTTAAAGTAGCAGACAAAGTGGCTGACAAAGTTAAAGTAGCAGACAAAGTGGCTGACAAAGTTAAAGTAGCTGACAAAGTTAAAGTGGCTGTCAAAGTAGCAGGGTGTCGATTCCCTAAAAGGAAGAAAAGACACAAAGAAAGTGGAAAAGAACCAAAAGATGACAAAGATCTTGAGGCTGAAAAAATCTCCAAAAAGGAAGATGAGGATGACGACAAGGAGGATGAAGACGAGGACGATGAAGATGATGAAGAGTTACCCCGTGAGTATCATAACTTTCACAAACTTTTATCAGATATCATTTGCATGTATGTATTTCGCTCGCGCGATCACCGCCCAGACCGCCGATGTGCCAGACCTCCCCATAAATTCTATTCATGTAGAAATCTGATTCATGCAGCATTAGCGTGTTTTACGTCACATCTTCAAGCACCATTTGGAGCTCTGGTGCTTACTTATCCTTCGGCGTTGTTTTCGGTTTCAGCCAGCGTTTACTTGGTTTGCTCTATTCTGTAGCAATCCTAGCGCTTTTTACAGTGTGGGGTAGCTAGCCCCACGCCCAACCTCCTAGTCGCCTCTTACGACATGCGTGGCAGGCAACAGTGGTTATATTCTTTACACCCCAATTTTGGCCTCCGGTAACCACTCGGGCGAGATATCATTTACAATTGTTTTTCTGAAGTTGTATTTTTGGTTACTGAAAATATTAAGCAGATAAGTTATTTTATGAGAACTTTAGTTTGTTGTATAATTTACCATTGTTAAACAAAAGGGTCTAAAGCCGAAGGATTGGTTTAATTGCCCCAGGTTTTACCCTATTATGGCTAAGTCCCTGTCTACAGAAACAGTTGCCAAGAGTTTGAACAAAGCTTGAACTCCATAGCTCCTCTACAATCCTAGAGGTCTCTGGAAGAAAAAAATGCAGTTGTGAACAGAACTGCGTGGTCCGGATTCAAACCCACAACCTTCGGAACACAAGTCAAGGGATTAGCCGCAGAGACCCTCATATTGTTAAACAACATATGTTAAGCAATGTACTTCATGTTAAAGATGATTGCATTCATGAGCTATCTTTCCTGGCAGTTGGTGGAGGGGAAGAGCACAGTCAGTTACTGCAACTCACGTTCAGAAATGTGTGAAAGCATATGACCTATTCCCAGAGTCTTGGAACGAAAATTACTCCAAGTGGTGCCCATGTGTGGCTCACAAGGGGAGCAAAGAATAGTAACACTGACCTACAAGACATGTTGTAAGAGGCCACTGGTAGGATCCTGAGGAAGCACCTAAGTAAATAAAAAGCATAGCAGAAATTGGATGTGCTGGTCTACTTGTAGGCGCATAACTTGCACAATGTAAAATTTGCTCTTAGGTTCAGATCACCAACAAATCACAAAGAATGTGGTCGATATGGAGCGTTCGAGGAAGCTGAAAAGAGAAAACACATGACAAGCTATATAGAAAGGAATTGTACACAAACTCCAGTTGACTTTAGAAGTATACATGTCAGTGCCTGAAAACATTGCAAGAAGAAGAAATCTTTTAGGAACAAACGGTCATCAATTATCAATCTAAACAGATGTATTTCTTATCTCATGTTCTGTTTAGCCGGTCTATTTTGTCTGGTCAGGAGCTATTCTGCATGTGTGGGCGAAATGTAGCATTGTCCAGGGAAGTCTGACTAAATATCAAAATGTGTCAATGCTTTCATTTAAAATATATTTTACTGCCATTTTCAGCTGGTCTTCTTGAACGTCCATTAGAAGTAGAAGGGAAAAGAGAGAAAAAGAAAGTTGAACGACTTTCTGCAACAATGATCACCTCCCCACAGGAAAAGAAGAAACTAGAGATTGAGAAAGGCTCTGGGGAGAAGCTTGGGGACATTCCATTTGGTAAGTAACAGTTGAGAATTAGGGTATATGTTAGAATAATAATTGTTAACATCTTGAAATAGTGTACTCTAGGCATACTTCTCTTCACACCATCTTGTCCCTGGTGTTGAGAAAGAACAGTTCGAAGTCTGAACCATAGAAAAGGGTTCACAACCTTTAAAAACATGCAGAAATACTACTGAGACAACATCCAGACAAGTATACATAGGTGGGTCAGCAACAGATAAAATCGAGAATGAAGGGAGGGTAATCTTTCAGAGCCTCAGAAATAGTGCACAGAAACCGCTGATTGGGGTGGGGAAACGAGAAAATTCTCCAGCAGCACAGAAAGATATGGTGTTTTTCATGGATTCTATAGCTGATTCTATAGATTAACAATGCTCTCTATTTGTCACACACACCCGCTTGTCCAGGACAGTAGATCCACACAAGCCCCTGGGTGTTTGAAGCCTCTACAGACATCCCGTCATATGTGCAACCTGCCGTTTTGAAACTTTTGAAGAATCGACAGTAGTACATAATTGTAGTCCCAGTAATTCCCATTGAGCCATTAGATCTCGGGGGAGCTAGAAGAGTGTAGACACCAAAGAATACTTAGCAAATTACAGTAAAAGAGGAGATTAGCGACTCATAGGCAGAAGTTTAGTAGTAGCAGTATTATTATAGTGTGTTAGTTTTCAAGTTCTAGATCAAGTAGATGTGTAAATTAATTTGAATGTATGTTAAACGAAATGTTACTCTTACACCTTAGTAAATACATTTTTACTTGCAGTGGAACACCAGGTGAACAGCACAAAAGCCGTTGACCTGAAGCCCCTTCACAAAGTTTTATTTCTTCGAGTTGGAGTAAATAACGAAATCAAGAAAAACATTAAACAGTTCAGTGGCTTTACCCATGAAAAGGACTCAAAGGAACATGAAAAGAGAGTTTCATGCTTGAATAAGTAAGCTAGCTTTGTTTACGCAGAACACAACATCCATTATAAATTTGTGTATACTTTTTCCATGTTGATGATAGGTCAGTAGTCAACTCTGTGTGGAAGTTTGACTGTAAATGATATTTTTGTCAAATTAAGATGGCACTTTGCTTTTTTGCCATAATGGCTAAAGGCTCACTTTTTCACATTGTTGATGTACAGAGAGAATGAAATTAAGAATAATGTGTATCCACATGTTGATGAGCTATGTGACCGGTATAGTGAGTCTCTAATGTAGGAATGGATTCTCTGCCTTGCAAATGGAGATCGTGCTCTAGGCAAGAATTCTTTGGGATTAACCAACATTCAGAATAACATCAGATACTAAACAGATTTGTCAGAGGTATGGTCAACAACAAGGTAGGAGGTGTAGAAAAGGAAAACGTGCATGTCCTTGGAAAAATATGTTAAGTGAGCGACTCGTTAATAATAGCCATCCATCGCAAGTGATGATGACAACAGCTTCAGACGTGAGCTGCTGCACCTCTAGTGTGTGCAGAGGTGACTGTAGAGTCCAATCCTAGAACACAATCCCTACCAGAGGGGTGCATACATGATCAAGGTTATACAAGCAGGTGTTCTGTCTTTTAGCGCAGCTCATTTTCTCTGTGCTTCAACGGCATGATGATTTTTATCTTTGCTAGTTCCTCTTGTGTTGCTACAGCGCCATATTTGTTGATCTTATGCCAGGGATTCCCAGCATGTGGTGTCTATATCGAAGCATTTCAGAGACACTTTATGAATGTCTTTAAAGTGTTTTTTCTGTCCACCAGCTGAACATCTGCCCCCTTCAAGCTCACCATACATCAACTGTTTTGGTTGTTTTGGTAGGAACAACAGGGTTATCAGTAGGCTCGTTAATCAACATTTAACTAGTATGATTAGATGCTTTTTGAGGAATCAATCGGAACACCTACGGACATATCCTAAATACATTGAGGATAATTTAAAAAACTGATATTTCATCATTAGTGTTCATGGGGATGAGAGATCATGTGTTATCTCTCCACGCATAGTTATTAATTTCTGATCTACATTTTTTCTTGAGATAGAATGGTATATAGTTTTCTTTAGTTTCCATGGTATTTGATTTATTCTCATGTTTCAGTGTGTTTTCATTTTTCTTTAATGTTTAATGAGGTTCTTAATCTTCTATTTCATGGCATGTTACTGGTTTGATTAATTTAGACAAAAGAAAGTTTTATTTAGTTCTTTCTAGCATTTCAATAGTATTTAGTTCTCTTTCTGAGTTTCAATGATGTTTTTTTCTGTTCTGAGTTGTTTTTTGTTCTCTTAAGTTTCAGTTTTATAGTTTCAAAGGTTTAAAGTTGGTATAAGATTATACAATTACTTGTCTTCCTACTGTATTCCAACAAATAGACCCTACCGGAGTAGGAGTCTCCGCAACACTAGGCATATCACTACACGCCTGCGCCCGAGTGGTTACCGGGGCCCAAATTTGGGGTGTAAAGAATAGAACCACTGTTACCTGCCACGCATGTCGTAAGAGGCGACTAAGGAGGTTTGGCTGAAATCGGATGCATGTGTCCTAAATGTGTAGAAGTCTATGCGTTTAGGGGCCTACTAAACCAATGTGCAACGTATACACGTTCTTGGCAAAGATCAAACATATCACAAAGAGTGATTAAAGTTGGTAGTAAAGAACGAACGCAAAGAAGAAGAACTACACGCCTGTAGTTGTTGGAGGTTTCTATGTCTGCAAGAAAGCCGGGTAGTCTCCCCCATGCAATATAGGAAAAAGGGTGGAAACATAATTCCTGGGGGCTCGACAACAATTCCAACAAATATTTCAGAATATTTGTAACTTCTTGTTTACTGTTCTTGTTGTTATACAACAGGAGTGACTGTACATTTTTACTGCAAGTTTTGATTGACTTGTTCTTGTTCTGGTATATATAAAAAGTAAATAAACCCTTTTTTCATACCATGAGGTATATTGGGTAATACAGAGTTAGGCCCATATTTTTCGTTGACCTTTGACACACATTGGATGATCTGGTCAACGTATTTAGTTCTGTTACATTGTCCACTATTTCATTTTGCTCTTTATTTTAAAAAAGTATTATGTATTTTATATTTGTAAACTTTTTATATTTTACCAGAATGGTATTGGCAGAACTAAAAGCCATGTGTGTTGTGTTGGGATTGGAGAGAAGTGGTACTAAAGTAAATCTTGTTGACAGAGTTTTGGATTTTCTTATGAATCCTGAAGACAAGGGTCATGCCATTAAGATAAAGACAAAAAGTGAGTTCATGACCATATACATATATATATAGAGCTGTTATGTACCATATTACAAATGTACAAGTAAACCCTATAGTATACAAGGAAAAGAGGAGGTCTGGTTCCCAGACTTGTAATATGAGTGGATTTACCCAGAGGATTTATCCAAATAGCCCTGTGGGAGCCTCGGGAGAGACAGGCTATGGGAATAAACCCACACAGAAAATCTGAAGTGGATCCCCTGAAGCGGACAAGCATCATGTGATGCCCTACCGGCAGCTCCTACTGCCAAACTGATACCGACGTCGTGTTTGCACTCCTCTGGACAACTCGGCTACTCCCAAAAAATGTTCCCTGCATGCGTCACGAAAACTTCACTTCGTGGTCGACTTTGTTGACCGAACCAATATGGAGGGCAACAGTTATAGCAGCCCTAGATGTACACCACATCAGCTATTGTGCATCATGGTTAAAAATATGTTTGAACACCGTATTCCTCAATATGCCACATGGTATGAAAACATGTCACATATTTGTTGCAAGTGTATTTGAGTTTTCGGCTTACGATTTTCTACCGGTTAAGGTAACTATTGTCATGCACAACACTCCTTAATCACCTCTTATGGCTGTCATGGTATTTTACATAGTCATTACTCTTTGTTCCCCCTTTTAGACTATGGTAATACACAGGCGAAAGGTAGAGAGTAGTGTATACAAATGTACTGGCATACAACATACATGACCAATCCACTTCCATCTTCGTCTTTTAATTTCCATTGGAGGACCTGTCTCGTGATGCTGTCAGGAGGTCTCAGTGTGTGTCCTATCCTTCGCCACCTTCTGCTCCTTATCTCTTGTTCCACCTGCCATTATCCCGTTCTATCACACAGTTCCATTTTTGTGATCCTGTCATACCATCATAGATGGAGTATCCACCGCAGGCATCTATTGATGAATGTTTGCAATATTTTGGTGCTCCCCTTAGTTCTCCATGTCTCCGCTCCATATAGGACAGCCGTGACATTTAAATTTAATATCATCTTAGTTTTGTTAGTGATCACTCTTTAGCCAACAATATTTCCTATTGTCACAAAGTTCTCTAGCTATATTTGTAAGTTTGTATCCAGTGAATTTTGCCTCTTTGTCTTTTAATTTGAAATCATATCAATCTTTTAATTGAATATTCTTGCAATATTTCACAATTTTTTCATCATCTGCATATATCCTCAAGTGTAAGCTTCAATATATTCACAGAATGTACTTTAGTCTAAGGCTGTTGTCAAGGAGCTTGTCTAGAGTGGTACCCAATTTATTTGTTCTTTGCTGTTAATCTTCATTTTCTTCTCGTTTGCTGTTGTTCATTCTCCCATTGTTGAGTCCCATTCTCTGGATGTATGTTGTTGTGTTTATTTGCTGTTAATGATATGTAATGTTATAATGTTATAAAGTAATTAATTTGAGTAATGTTGTCATTCTTTACAGAGAAGTCCAAATCTACTGGAGGTAAAACAAAAGGCACAAAAAGAAAGAAGTCTAAGGAAACCAGCAAAAAAGGAAAGACAGACAAAGATAGTGATTCGCCAGGGGATGACAGTGATGAGGAAGAAGAAGAAGAGGAAGAGCAGGAAGAAGAAGAGGAGGAGGAGGAAGAATCTGAAGATGAGGTAAAATGTTTTATGGGTGTGAGTTGTAACATGCTGATGTTACACTTGATGTTTGTTGGTCACATAAAACAGTAGCTCATACAAGGGGGACACATAAGATACTATATAACTGGGACATAAATAATAACATTTCTCCCATCATTTTGCAGGCCTTAGAGTATTGTGTCTCATGGGCCGCAAGGAAGCAAATAATAGTGCCACTGCTACCTACAAGGCATGTCGTAAGAAGCGACTTAAGTTAGGGGCCTAGGGAAGCTACCCTAGTAAATTAAAAAGTGTAGCAGAAATCGGATGTGCTGGCGTACTTGTAGGCGCATAACTGGCACATCGTACAATCGCTTTTAATCTCAGATCACACAGAGTGGTTAACAAGTGGTTGATATGGAGCGCTCAAAGAAGAAAGCTCTCTATTCTCTTCATTCCATCAGTATGCTATAGCTATCGTATTCCATTAACCTTCATAATTAATGGAGATTTAACAAATAAATTCTTATTATTTCTCATTCTTTCTTCTCCACTATTTCCATCCTTGTTTGACCCAAAAAAAGAGGGAATACAAACCTGATCAAACCTGACCCTAAACATTCTATGCTGAAAACAAATGTTTTAGGCAGAAAGTCGCAGATATGTCCTTGCTGTCAACAGTGACAGAAATTAACAAACTCTTTCAGGATGAACGAAGAAAAAGAAAAGCTAGAGACCAAACCAAAAAAATAAATAAATAGCATAACTTTGGTTAAGAAATGCAAACCTTGTTGAAAATAAAAGTAATCAGCAATTTGATTTGTAATTTGTAGCCAGTATTTTTTTTAACTTGTAAGCACATTTTTTTTTTCTTGTGTAATATGTTTTTCACAGGCTCCTAAAAAGAAGAAAAGGAAAGTAGAGAGCAAGAAGAAAACCCCCAAGAAGTCTGCCAAAGAAAATGGAAAGAAAGAAAAAGCTGCGCCTAAAAAAGAGATCAGGAAACCTGTACCAAAGAAAAAACCAGGTGACTTACATTTATCTTCTTTTCTCCTCTTAACCCTTTAGCTGCTAAAGACGTATATATACGTTTTCCCCATTCACTTCTAAAGATGCATTAACACATCTGTTATTATCTCTCCTCTGTGGGCTAAAGATGTGTCAACGCGTTATACATTGATACTGTCACTGCTATAGGCGTACATTCATGTTTGTGACCTAGAAACAAAGAGTAGCTATTTTAGCTCAGCCTTCGGAAAGTATGTAGCAGCGAAAGGGTTAGTTCTCATTGAAGCATAAGATGTTGAAAAAGCTCTGTCTTGAACAAGTCAGATTAGTTAATTTCAGGTCATTTCCACCTCATCTCTTGTCTACAGTTCCTCTACATATCTCTAGGTTTTCCCCAACTTGGCTCGGACTCATCACACAAGGTGTTTACACTCGACTACTCTCTCAGTATCTGACCCAAAAAATCTCTAGACGTTTCTGTAGCAAGCTGACTTTTTTCAATTGTGGGTTGCCAATCTAACCTGCAAAACCTGTAAACCTAAAAAATATCAGATAATAGTAGCTTTGAAGAGATCACAGGGAAACAAGAATTGGAAGGAAAGAAGAAAATGTACCATCATATCCTTTGCAGACAGTAGAGAAGTGCCTGTCATTTCGCACTCCTAACCCAAGTATGTTGTAGGTAGCAGGACCAATTCCATTTCTTACTCATGGAACAGTGAGTATGGAAAATGAACCCACAACCCATTTTGTTTCTGATTCGATACGCAAATGTTCTATGCAATCTGTATAAAATTTGATCTAATTCCAAGTGAAGAATCTTTAACTTGAATGTGAAATCAGTTCTTAAGTACATCTGTGTTCACATTGTGTTTGTTGAATCATGTAGAATGACAATAACTGCCAATAAGAAAGGTGGAGAATTGACTGTACCAGAAATTGAACACCTGTACATTTTAAATTCGCAAGACTATTGTTTGTCTATCTATTCTCTAATCCTGTTTTCCCTTTCAGCATTAAGTCGAGAAAGGGGACACCTGGAGCGAGCCTCTCCTTGTCTTTCTTTCTTTTCTCCAGTCCTGATTTGCCTCACAGCTTCAGGGTAAAAGAGATTTCTAAAACAGACTTTTATGTGAGCTTCATAAACAGTGTCTTTTGTCACCTCTGTTATTTCTGAGGTCCACCTTTTGTGTGGTCGGTCTCTTGCTTTGTATCCATTGTATCGAAGTAACATTGCTCTTTGTGGTGCACTGTCTGTTGGTAATCTGCTTATGTGGCCGAACCATTTAATTTGTTGTATCTTGATGTTCAGTACTGTTGTTGTACCCACTTTTTCCTTTTTTCCTGATGTCTTCATTTCTAAACCAGTCTCTTCTTGTTTCTCCCAGCATCCTATTGTTTGTGATATGCTCAATATTTACGTGTGAGAAGCCTATACCATTCAGAAAGCAACAGCAAACTAATGAACGTATACGTGATGCCTAGAAAATCAATGACTCGTTTACTGTGGTTGATGGCAATGTCATGTAAAGGATATGCCACGATTTTCATTCAATTCGTTTCAAGAAGAGTATTGTAAGTATCATATCATATTTCATTGACTATATTTATATTTGTTGGTAACAAGGTTTGATTTCTGATATTGCAGCTATTGAAGAGTCTGATTCATGGTCTGAAGATTCTGAAGATGAACCCATTGCAAAAATGAAGAAGTCTCCTCCTTCTGTAAGTAACACTTTAATATCTGTTCAATAGTTTGCAAATATCCATCTACATACATACATATATATATATATATACTGAAAGATATACCTAGGAGGAGATCACAGCAATTATGATCATGTCATGACAGTTGTTGTGCCCTATCACTATGGCATCCAGATCTTCATAAGCAATTTATTCTTTGAACGCTCCATATCGACCACTTGTTAACTCCTTGTGGATCAAACGTCACACTTAGGTGGCTTTGGGTTTGGGTCCTTTTTACCAGGAGCCACACTAAATGGCATTTTTTTCCCCTAAAATTATGGCCTTGCCCTGGTCCACTAAGAGTTAAACCAGTGTATGTGCTTTGAGCCTAAGAGCGATTGTACTTTGTGCCAGTTATGCATGTACAAGTAGGCCAGCACATCTGAGCTTTTTATTTACTAGGCTAGCTTCCCTAGACCCCTACCTCAGTCACCTCTTATGACATGCTTTGTAGGCCGCGATAGTACTTTTCTTTGCTCCCCTTGCAAGCCTTGGCAATTCACTGGAGATGATTTATTCAGGTTTTTCAAGTAATATTAGCGTTACATTTACTATAACTGCCATCATTTATTAAAAGTTGTAACCTGTTGTTACAGTTATAATGTTTGAGATTAGCATAGTTGCATGGACTGCTAACAAGACCCAACTCACTGAGGAAACTCATTATTAACATCAGAACTAGACATCATTTTTGTTTGTGTGATAGGAAGAGAGGATTCATAAACATATAGGGACAGCAGGCAAAATTGAGAAATAGAGAGCAGCTTTGAACTTCATGACATGGAAAAATGTCATCATTAGAGATTATAGTCGGTACTAAGGGCAGATATCCATATTTGCCTACCCCAACCAGTACAGTATATGTTATTATAGCAGTCTGTAAAATACATGAGAGCAGTCTAGTGGTTAGTACACTTCATAGGCGTGTAGGCCCAGGATCAAATCTCACAGAGACAGTTTTTGTGTGTGTGTGGCTCTCAGCTCTGCTCAGCTTCAACTAAGTACCAGAGAAACACTAGGCACGGCGAACCAACACCGCTCTTTTAGTAATTTGCACTACTTTTTCATCGCAGTCCGCGACGGAACACAAGTCAGCCATTGTGTTTTTCGATCGAATCGATGAAACAGCGTGTAAACAATTGCTTCATATGAAATATGTGTCATTCATATAGTAAAACCGATTGTTCTACGGTAACTGTAACATATTCTACAGATCTGGAAAATTCTATGATTATATGTTAATTAGAAGCTATTTTGAACGAAATTTTTTCGATGGTCACTACCATTATTTTGGAACCTTGAAAATTTCGCTTGGGTACTACCCATAAACATTGTATTTACGTGAAACGGCATTATTAACTTCTCTTTACTCATAAATTTTCATTACTAGAAACATTTTTCTCTTCTAATGGCAACTTTACGTCTGCAACTCGTCAATAACCTACCAGACTTACCATTTATATGTGCTACGAAGCCGGTTTGCTTTTGACGTCCATAACAACCGCTGCAGTTTGCGATCTTCTCGTAATTCTTTTCGCATTTTACTTGTGTCAACGATATCCAGCAATGCTAAATACAAATTTTTAATTTTCTTGTTATATTTCAAACATTATTTATGCCTTTCAGTTGACTTTTGTATCGAGTATCAACGGTAATATTAAATATCCCACACTAGATCTAGCTGTCCAAAGTGAACCATTCGTCAGCGATAGACGGCAATAATGATTGGTCCGATCTTTATCGTACACTATTCAGATTTACTTGAGAAGTCTCACATTATTGTATTGTGATTTCAGAATTAAAATAACTAGTGAATCATATCAGTATTCTGTTGTCTTTCTTAATTATAGGCATTTCATGTTTAAAAGTTGTGCCATTTAAATTGCACTCATTGCTTAGCTGCAATGAAGCTTTGTGACAAAATATAGTCTAGTAGCAATTTCAAATGTAACTATTGCAAGATCATCTACATTTTCTTTTTATGTAAACTTCTTCTGTGACTTTTAATTTGTTAGTGGTTGAACTAAATGTGATAATTAGTGATGAAATACTGCATCATGTCTTCTATATGAACATACATTGAACAAGCGCATTTTATGTCATTGAAAGTTTTGTGTAGGACCTGAGCTTTGAGTAAAATTGATTAATCAAAGGTACAGTAAACACAATGATACAGCAAATCAGATCTTTGTATAAATCCTAATTTCTATATAGTTGAAGTACAGGTAAATGATTTACCAGTGTGTTTTCATTATTGTCAAAAACTTTCTTGATTTTTTAAAAAATGTATTGACTACTAGATCAACAATTTCATTGAATAATATCCTTTCTAATTTCCCCATGCATTTGACCTTAGTCTTGCAATGATGGTCAAGCTTTAACACTTTCTGAGTAAATTATTCACACAACCTCTATCTCCAGTTTTTAAAATAAAGTAATAAATATATTTAATGTTATTGCAAGGTTGAAGTCAGTTGCATAGGGAGATCATAATGAATATTATTTATTGAAACTGTTGATCTAGTGCTCATTATATGTTCCACACAACCAAAACAATTTAGAAAATAATAAAAGCATATTGGTAAATTATTCACTCTAGCATCAGAGGTTAATTTTTGTATTCATATATTTCTTGATTTATCTGCAATATGTTGTGCTGTTCTGAGTGACTCTTTGAATAGTGTGAGTTTTATATATTTACTTATGTATGCACATCTCACATGCAAACATGCTGAATACTTATTTGGTAAATCATTTATATATGTTGAGTAAATATAAATGATCACATTTAGTTCAACCACTAACAAATTGAAAGTCACAGAAGAAGTTTACATAAAAAGAAAATGTAGATGATCTTGCAATAGTTACATTTGAAATTGCTACTAGTCTATATTTTGTCACAAAGCTTCATTGCAGCTAAGCAATGAGTGCAATTTAAATGGCACAACTTTTAAACATGAAATGCCTATAATTAAGAAAGACAACAGAATACTGATATGATTCACTAGTTATTTTAATTCTGAAATCACAATACAATAATGTGAGACTTCTCAAGTAAATCTGAATAGTGTACGATAAAGATCGGACCAATCATTATTGCCGTCTATCGCTGACGAATGGTTCACTTTGGACAGCTAGATCTAGTGTGGGATATTTAATATTACCGTTGATACTCGATACAAAAGTCAACTGAAAGGCATAAATAATGTTTGAAATATAACAAGAAAATTAAAAATTTGTATTTAGCATTGCTGGATATCGTTGACACAAGTAAAATGACGAAAAGAATTCACGAGAAGATCGCAAACTGCAGCGGTGTTATGGACGTCAAAAGCAAACCGCCGTAGCACAGATAAATGGTAAGTCTGGTAGGTTATTGACGAGTTGCAGACGTAAAGTTGCCCTTAGAAGAGAGAAAATGTTTCTAGTAATGAAAATTTATGAGTAAAGAGAAGTTAATAATGCCGTTTCAAGTAAATCGATGTTTATGGGTAGTACCAGCGAAATTTTCAAGGTTCCAAAATAATGGTAGTGACCATCGAAAAAATTTCGTTCAAAATAGCTTCTACTTAACATATAATCATTGAATTTTCCAGATCTGTAGAATATGTTGCAGTTACACGTAGAACAATCGGTTTTACTATATGAATGACACATATTTCATATGAAGCAATTGTTTACACGCTGTTTCATCGATTCGATCGAAAAACACAATGGCTGACTTGTGTTAAATTTATTTACCGTCACGGACTGCGCTGAAAAAGTAGTGCAAATTACTAAAAGAGCGGTATCTCAATGCAAATATGACGCCGTGTAGGAAGTAATGGCGACCTATCATGTGCTATTGATAAAAAAATATGCGGGCCTAATACCGTATTCCCCAATATACCTCATGGTATGAAAATGGGCTCTTTACTTTTTGTACTTCAAAATAAATATCTGTAGATCACAGACTGAATAATTAAAATTTGAAAGTCGAGGTCACCTACAGGGAAGACAAAATAATGTAAATGTGTCTTTATAAATACAACTATCTCCTCTCATAGTTCCTGTTAAACTCAAAATGTGTTTCTGCTTGTGTAGTAGTATGGTATGCTTCCTGTCATGCCAACATAGATATTTTCTATTTATGAAGATGAAATAGTCATTATGATCAATATATGTTGCTTTCAGAATGATGAAATTAAAGATTTAGTGAAGAAAATTTTGGATGGTGCAGATCTGGAGACTGTGACAATGAAAACTGTGGTTAAACAGGTAGGACGTCATCAGTGTTCTAGTTGTTGACAAGTGTGTATGTGTTCAGATCCATGAATATTCTTGTTTTAAAAGCTAATGGTGAGTTAAAGTGCCGAAACACATAATAACAAAGTACTGTAGTTTTACAAAATCACAATGACAATACACAGCAACGTTTCGACCAAAAGACTTTTACCAAGCAAACGATACAACAGGAGTGACAAATTTCACAGCACACTACATATAGACTAAGACAGAGACAGTCCTAAAAATGATGGTGAGTTAAAGTAGATTTAATAAACAAAAATTCTTATTAATGATGTTTTGTACTTTGCTTTTATTGTTGACAATAGTCATCAGAGGTAAAGAAAGACACCATTTATGAAGCGCAGACAAGGACTTCTTCTAGAAATCTCTTTTTATCCTGACACTGAGACATAACAGGATTGGAGAAAGAAAAATCATAACTGTCTTTCTTGTTTAGTTGGGTATATCCAGTTTTTGTGATTCAAGTCAATGATTATTAGTACGCTGCACTACTAGTTTACAGAAGTGAAGATGCAAGATCACCCATTGCATGAACAGCTCAGCACCAGTGGTGGAAATCGGCTAAAGCGGGCAAGTCATGGGTTGGCCGTGCCGCAGATACTGTTCAGCTGGTATGCGGGCTCAATAATATTGACCATGGGGAAGAATGGATACCGATGCCTCCAATATACTGAAACACTTTTTCAACCATCATTAAATTTGACAAAGGTTGCAGAGAAGGAAATCCCGTGGCGTTGAATGCAGATGTCAAAGCCATTATCGATGAAAACTGCAATGCAGACAACGTCGTGATTTACACGGATGGATCGGTAGTTCGTCACGAAAAGTCTGCATGGGCCTTCTGCAAGCTCATGTGGCAGAATGGTCAAGGAAGCCAGTGGTGCATTTAGTATGACAACAAGCAGCATGACAATGGAGGTACTGACGGTGACCAATGCACTACTCTGGCTAGAGTCACAAAACTACACTCATGCGTGCATTCTGAGTGACTCATTGAGTATGATCCGAAAGGTGGAGGCCGGTTCGGTGCGCAGGCAATGGACTGAATCACTGCAGGCGTCAACAATTTGTAGAATTACACTTGTCTTTGTTCCGGGGCACATGGGTGTCGTTGGCAATGAGAGAGCAGACAGACTGGCTGGCTCTGCCGCTAATCAGAGGGCCAGCCCATGGACAGAGCTGACATCGTGAACGCCCTCATAGAGCGTGGCCGCAGAAAAGACCTTCATCTAAACCAATCCATGTCAACTACTAGATTACGAGAACTGGGTTTGAAGATTGGTGTGGCAAGAAAAGAACGGTACAACAGGTATACGAGTCGGCTCATCAATCAAAATAGAACTGGTACGGTCAGTCGCTGGACGCTGTTGGAGATATTGCGAAGGAGATCGGAGCACCTATGGACATGTTCGAGTGCAAGGAAAATATTCCAAACTGAAACTGCAAGACTTATGTCTTTAGTCCAAGCATATCAACATATCAATTTCAATGACAATGAAACAAGAAGCTGCAGAATTGAACAAAATTTTAATGATAAAAGCTAGAGGATTTTGACATGGGCACAGTATGCTGCATACTTTTACTACAGGATGTATCCTAAGACATATATTGCTGTCTAACCATTTCATGACCAAATTTTTGAGATCTTGTCCACCACCTTGACTACACAGTAGAAGTACAAGTTAATGTACTTCTCTGGCAATAGACACACCGTCCACAGCTAGTTGTTAGCAGTACACTAAATGTGTCAGAGGTCACGAAACACGCATCTGTAGCTATGAAATGAAAAAATAGTAGGTGTCCGGGGGACTGCCTAGAGTAGTTGATAGTAGCTCGGC
The DNA here is from genome assembly GCA_020796225.1 of Arion vulgaris. Lineage (NCBI taxonomy): Eukaryota > Metazoa > Mollusca > Gastropoda > Stylommatophora > Arionidae > Arion > Arion vulgaris. Next base: position 44,057,623 of record CM036763.1, read on the forward strand.
CTGCTAGCTGTGAGACGCCTCATAGCTCGGGTTCGAACCTACTGTCCGGCATTTGTTCGAGTCCCCCGGTCTTACTCAGGACGATAACATGAGTACCTCTGAAGTCGGAGAAAATCTGCCTGTATGGCGAGGGAATACTAATTACGAGTACATTGAGCACACGGCTGCCAGTGTAAGTAATTTACAATGTGCACGCTGCTGCCATTGTAAGAAATTGGAAAAACAGATTTTCACGCAAAAATCAGTTTCAGAGATGAAACTTCGTCTGAGTTGAAAGCGGACAAAGAAGTAGGTGTCCACTACAGTGGACACAATGCGTGAAAGGGTTGTACAAGAAATGAAAAAGCAATGAATTGTCCAGGCAATTGAATAATTAGTTTGGTGAGTCGTATAACAAGATACTATTTAAAACTATACTGGAGAGAATAAAAATAGGAAGATAGTTGAAGATAAAATTTAGTTTTCACAAAACTTAAAAGGGCAATATTCTTTTAAAGTTACTTGCAGAAAAATAAAAAATAAGATAGTATCTGTGCTTGTTTCATTGACTCAGGAAAGATTTAGATAAGTTCACCATGTTTGATGTTCTGTTTCATCCATTAGAAATATAGAGTATTTTCATTGGAAATATTAGTGTCCCATGCTTTCACACATTATCCTGCTGAGAAAGCCCCTTGTTACTTAACTGCTTATTCGACCAGTATGAAACTGGTTTAGATCACAATTGGCACTGAAAGTTGTCTCATTATCCTACATCCAGGTGGTAGTCAGTCCTTCTGCCACTTTGGCTTCCAAATTACTATTACTTTCGATCCCTTTTTACAGCGTGGCGTTTAAAGTTGCTTCTGAATTTAAGTTGTCTGGTGATTTTTGTGTGCGGAAAATCACTTAAATGTGTAAGAAATATAGATTGTCTGTTAATCTTTTTGAATGCCACTAATGTTTGTGTGGTATTGCTTTGTTTGTCAGGTTTATGCCAAGTATCCATCATTTGACTTATCAGATCGAAAAGACTTTATTAAAGACACAGTAAGAGAGGTGAGTTGTCGTTATCTGGGCTTTTGTGTTTTTTAATTTGTGCATTTAGGGTTAGAGGAACGTCTGGCTGTATGGATTAGAACGCAGCTCCCATGTGGGAGACCTGTGTTAAATTCACGGTAAAGCCAAGGATGTTTTTCTGTAGTGGGCATTAATGAAAAATCCTAACCTGAACAGCTTCTTGGCCACTCAGGCTCTCATCTCACCTGTCCTATACTGCCCTAAAATGCGGCACTACAGGCAGTAACAATAGTTTTTAAACTTTTTTAATTTAGGGTTTCTTTCTTGACTCGATGCAGAATAGAAAGCTGGTGGGATTTTTCTGTAACTGTCAACTCATATATATTTCCAACACGTTGCAACTATATATTTAACATTTGAGAAACTCCCAGTCAAAAGCATGTGCAGCTATTACCGGTACTGACATATAAGCTAAATTTAGCGTGTCTATTCTCATGGAAAGGTACAGAAAAATTATTTTTTAAATGTGTACCAGCGTCGACCGTCAAATACCGGGATGAAATTGAATCAGTAGTGGGTGCTTTTAGTCAGGCTGTGGCTGAAAGCGTTTAGCAAGGACAGTTACAGTACACTGGCACCAGGAGAAATTCTAGGCAGGAGAAACAAAGATAGAAATTACTAGACATTTTAACGTCATGGCATGGAAAAAAATGTAATAACTGATAACTAATATTACAGACAGACATGATGACCTTATTGAGGGCTAGGATTGATTCATACAGTAAACATGTCACACGAAACAAAACATTTATTTTCCTGTTTCTGTGTACATTATAAATAATTGTATTATTTTACATTTCATTTGCAGGTCATTTCATGAGACCCATCTTCAACCCTCCTTAGGCAGCTGTGTGTGTGTGCGCGTGTGCATGCTTGTTGAGTGTATGGGATGCGGATTCATGGCCAGAATATATGTGTATAGAAGTTTTTATCTTGAATCACCCGTATTTATGCCATATTTACGTTGTGCCTTTACAAGGATATGATTTTTAGGTTTATATTTTTTGTTTATTACATTTTTTTTAATTCTAAAAAAAAAAACCAAATGAAATAGTTTAACACTGAACTATATAATAGTATCTTGTGGGGGAAGCAAATTTTAATACATTCATCACTTGTTATAACATTTCTCAACAATGTAAAAACATTAGATTATCGAAGGGAATATGGTGTCCCAGTGAGAGTCGAGAGTGCATGTCAGTTTGCAAGACTTGTGTGTTCAGCAGATTTGAACAATTCATTTTTCTCTGAATTTTTTTCCACATTGTATTTTAATATATATCATCAGCTTGTTTTTTTTTTATATTAAAAGATGTTATGGTTATTGTTATACATTATTTTCATAACAAAGTAATGATTACTCATACAAATGCTTCAAAATGAAAAAAGAAAATGTATACAATTGATATTTCATACATATTTTGTCAGTTATTTGGTGGTGTTGAAGTACATTACTTGCCCCTAGCTTCAAAAGTGCATTACTTGCCCCTAGCTTCAAAAGTGCTTGGTTCGTATCTCATGTGAAGCTTTCATTATATTTCCAGTGATCTCTGATTTCAGTGTAGGTGATATTTAGTTCCTAGCTCTCTCGGAGATGGAGATGATTGAACCGCTGGTCCCATGATCAAGTGGAGTATGTTCTTCAAATGCTCCATATTGATCACTTGTTAAACCACTCTTTGTGATTTCTATGCGAGTCTAAGAGCGATTGTACGTTGTGTCAGTTATGCACTTACAAGTAGGTCAGCACTGCTGCACCTTTTATTTACTAGGATAGCTTCCCTAGAAAAGAACCAGTGGCCGATGAAAGTCCACAAGAGCAGGCTGGAAAGTCAAATGTCTGGACAAAAATCATTAATATTAAAAAAAAAAATCCGAAAGTTTTCAACATCTTCATAGTGACACTTGGGAATCCTGGCATGTGCTTCATAGTTCATGCACTGCTGCTGAGATCTTCCTGGGTAATAAAGAGATTGGAGAACAGCAGTTATTAACCAGAACGCATCAACTATGATCATATCAATCAACCAATTTCAGGGAAAGATTTGCCATTAGGGAAACAATGGAGGTGTCAGAGTTTGGATGAACAAATTTAGACATCGAGGATTCTTCTGATTGGTTTGTCATTCACTATGCCATAACTCACATTTCCATGTCCGTGTGTATCATGTAATTGGTTACTGAACTGACGTCATAGCATTTAGGGCAGAGCCATATGTGCTCAGTCTCTAACAGATATAGAAGTGTATCCACACTGATGCTTCTGGTGGCTTGCAAGTTAAACACACTCGTAAATCTGCCCCATAGACAATCTAGTTCCGCTTGTATAACATGTCAGCCCAAATTCCTTAAATTGCTGGAAAAATTGAGTGTCTCGACCAACAAACGGCAGTCGAGAAAACGAAACACACACTTAATTCATCTTTAACATCCTGACGAACTAAACTGTTAATTCCAGCTGCCTACCAGCTCTGTCATTGCCAGGTGTCCACGTAAGCACCTGGAGGTTTACCGTTATGATGTGAGTCATCATCATCATCAGGTGCCATGCCGGCTGACATAGACAATCATGGATCTCCACAAATCTCTTACTGGTATTTTCTACCATATCAGATGTTGACGCTTGTCCGTGCCGCAAAGTCATGCTATCAAAAATGTTCTGTCTCGTCTTCATGGATCTCTACAAATCTCTGTCCTTGCTATTTCCTATCTTATTCTGCGTTCGCCCGCTATGAACTCAAGCATAGCCATGGTGTCTGGTTGGGCGCTTTTGACTGATTTATGCGTGGAAGCCTGCTTACCGTTTTATTGATTTCCTCACCATACAGGCAGACCTTTTCCGACTTCAGAGGTGTATTACCTATTATATCAGATGTTAACACTTGTCCGTGAAGTCAGGCTGTCCAAAATTTTCTGTCTCGTCTTTGTTCGGTTTTACCGGTTGGTGTAACAGTACAGTAGAGAAACGCGATGCTTATATCATCTGCTAGTAAGTAAATAAACTAGACAAAATGTAAAGAATGTAGATGATGACTTTCTTATAATGAACACATTGAAAGTAACTTGTGACTTCATTATCTTATTTACCTAGTAACAAGTATAAACCCTCTTGTACCTAACTGGTTTTGATGTTTTTGAATAAATTGTACAGCGAGTTTGTTTTATTTGACTTAATAATAATAATAATAATTGCCTTTGAGTTTTAGACTAGTACCACTATTCCAGTAAGCTTGTTTTGAATGTTAAATTGTTTATGTGTCAAAATAGAAAAAGCTTGTGCTGTGAGATTGATGATCATTTAAATATACTTAACATGAAGCTGTTTGAAATTGTTGAGTGGTTAGGTAGCGTTTGCTTCACAATTCAAGCAGATTAGGTTTTGTTCCCAGCTCAGGCATTCTCCAGTTGATCTAGCTGTAATGTGACTTGATTAGTTAGGGATGGGAACGACTTGGTTGTTCACTCAGAAAATATACTTGTGTTGCAATTATAGCTAGACTGATATTTGAATCCAGAGGTTATGTGCTCGCCTCTCGTTCCAAAAGTACTCGGTTTACTCCCTCGTGGAGCCATCAGGATATTTTTCCAAAGATCCCTGATCTCAGTGGTCGGATCAAGTTCCTAGTCCAAACGAAGAGGGACGATAAAACTTTAGTCCCATTATCCTTTGGACCATTGGCAGTTCAAAATCATAAATAGTAGGCTGGAAAGCCGCTGCCCTGGAAAAATTCATTAGAAAGATGAAAAAATAAAAAGTCTTACAAAATATTTTCACAGTCTTCTAAATGACATCGGGGACCCTCGTCGGTGCTACACAGTTTGTGCACTGTCCCCGAGATCTTCCTGTGTAAGAAAGAGATTGGTGCACACATGGTTACTCACTGAAGTGCAGTAATGATGATTCAACCATTCAGAACCCATTGGCTCAATCAACCAGTTATGATCATTGTAAATATATTCCATGCCCACTGTGGAATTGAATCTGGACCACTAGCCTAAGATGCAAGCTCACTAACAACTACACTACTGCAGTTCTTCATAAATAATATACCCCACGCTAATGATGTGTTTGTAAAATTGTAATTTCTGAAAATTATGTGAACTTAATTTTTATTAATCAAGGTAATTAATACAGCATAAATGATGTTGCATACAGTTTTCTTGTAATTTTTATATCCTTTTACAAAAAAACTGACGGAAACTTGTAGGTGTGTGTGATGTATTGATGTGTCAGCAGTTTGTCTAGTAGTAATAGCCATTCAGTTTTTGATCTGTTCACGTCAGGCCACTGTCCTGGGCTTGCGGTTATGAGAGAGCGAACAGGCTTGCATCGATTGTTGGGAAGTTGAAGGGGGATATTCTTCGGTCTCTTTGTGACTGACTGTTGGATGACACTAAAATAGATTACAGTTTAGAGTTTCTCGTTGTACAAGAACTGGATGCCTGAGGAGCAGAGTGTGTTTAATAAGTGAGCCACGGGAATCATCAGTATGCGTACTCTTTGATATCTGTTGGGGAGACTGAGCACCTATGGGTCTACCCGGAGTGCAATGATGTCAGTTTAGTAACCAATAACAGTTTTTGATCTAGGAAGATGTCAAATGATATGTTTTTCATGGTTGAATTCAAAATAGAAACACAAGTATCAAAGTGTACCCTTTTCCTGTGTTGGTCATTATGTCTATATTCTCTTCATGTCCTGTTTGAAACATACGGTTTCTACAAGAGATTTCCACTGTTGCCTTTCTGCCACCTTTCTACTAATTGTTTCCCCACATCAGGCCATAAGATTTCAATTCTCGCTCCACAAGGCTTCTCAATGTTTTCTTTGGGTGCCCCTTCCGTCATACGACATACATGCCCAATGCATCTTCATCTTTTAATGAGTCTCCAATGATATCCAGTTTGTTTTAAAAGTTCTTCATTTGCTATCATATTTAGCTTGTTCCTCATTGGTAATGAGAATATTGGACCACTCAAAACTAGTTAAAATCTCCTGTCACTACTTAGGATGCCCCCATAGCTTCACAGTGTTTTCTGCATCAGAATTTATCCCCATCTCATAGTTGGGGTAGCATTTTCAACTGAGTTGATTTGGGAGTCGACTGTGCTGACAATTGAAGCTTTATACTACCGTGTCCTACCAAGAAAAGAGGAATGTGAATTTTGCCAGCAACAGAATAGTGTAAAACATTGCTACAGAATAAATCAGATATAAGATTTGGTACAGTCTGCTCTTCCTTAAAAAGTCCCTTCCACAATTGTGACGCTATACTTCGATTAAAACAATAGAAGTATAACTTCTGTGTTCAACTTCCAAATATTTTGCACCATTATTTAAACTGGCACAACAAACAGACAATTGTAAGTTTTTGTAATTTACTGGCAAGTAATTTACTTCATATCAAACAACCGTGATGTTCATTGTTTGCTTATGGTTTTCTTCCTTCTCAGTATGAACATGAACTTTGTGTAGTTTTTCTTAGTTAATTATTTATATTGGGAAAATCTGTTACACATGTCAACAGAAACTGTCTGCAGGTTTCAACAGAATAAATCTTTGAACGCTACATATCGACCACTTGTTAACCACTCTGTGGTTTGTATGTGATCTGGGCCTAAGAACGATTGTACAGTGCGTCAGATATTCTAATGCACTTTGTAACCTGTTGTTCATTTTCTTAAGGTTGTTCTTGATGCCGTAGCTCCTCCATCTTTTGCGTGGTCTTCGGGAAAATCTCTTTAGACATTTAAGCTTCTTCTTGCTTTCACCTGGTATAAATTCAGACGTAGTCAGGATGCCTTGTGTGAAGCTTCTGAATGATTTTTGCACAAAGGCCTGCTTTTCCTTATCAGTGTCCCCAGGCATGCCTTCTCTGACTTCAAAGATAACATTCAAGCTCAGACTGGCAACTACTTGCCTTTGAAGTTGATGTTTGAGTGAGTACACAGAAGAAGAAGAAAGACGTACAATAATGCTTTTATTTTATGTAATTAAAAATAATTTCTCAAGTAAATCTGTCTTAGAGGTGTATAATTTCTATTCAACTGGCAATCTGTATGTTTCTGTTATATAATTTCCATATGTACGTACTTCTATGAGTGTTATCTAAATATATGTACCATCTGATTGTAATAAAATTCTGTAGATCATGTGTGTGTGTGTATAACTAACTCTTGGATGAATGTTTCAGTGTTCTTTATCAAGTATTTGATCCAATGGATGATGCTTCCTCATTGATTGCTCTAATATAAACTTACATATAAACCACCACTTATTGTGATCATTTCTTGGGGTAATCTTAGACATTTGAGTTCTAAAAGTATAAAGCCGAACGATTGACTTCATTGCACCAAGTTTTACCCCATATGGCTCGGTCCCTCTCCACAGAAATGGCACGCCACCTGCCAAGAGTATTACACAAAGCATGAACTCCGTAGCTCTGGCAACAATCCTAGGAAAATAATGAACCAGTGAACAGAAGAGCGGGATCTGGATTCGAACTCACCACTTTTGGAACGCAAGACAAAGGCCTTAACCACTCAACCACAGAGCTCCACCACTCCCTTTGATTGAATCATATCTGGATTCAAGTTTGAAATATAGTATGCTCGAGAAGTAAGATCAACCATACATCACAATATATCATTACATCAACAGGTAATATAGCAGTGAACAAGTAAAGTGCTATAGTAATATTTCTTTTAATTGGAAAGGGCACAAAAATAAATACATGTTTGCAGACACTTCTACTCCCTGGCTGTAGCCATAAGCTGAGGACAGTGTAGTCAATACTCCCTGGCTGTAGCCATAAGCTGAGGACAGTAGTCAATACTCCCTGGCTGTAGCCATATGCTGAGGACAGTAGTCAATACTCCCTGGCTGTAGCCATAAGCTGAGGATAGTGTAGTCAATACTCACTGGCTGTAGTCATAAGCTGAAGACTAAATACTCCCTGGCTGTAGTCATAAGCTGAGGACAGTAGTCAATACTCCCTGGCTGTAGCCATAAGCTGAGGACAGTAGTCAATACTCCCTGGCTGTAGCCATAAGCTGAGGACAGTGTAGTCAATACTCCCTGGCTGTAGCCATAAGCTGAGGGCAGTAGTCAATACTCCCTGGCTGTAGCCATAAGCTGAGGACAGTGTAGTCAATACTCCCTGGCTGTAGCCATAAGCTGAGGACAGTAGTCAATACTCCCTGGCTGTAGCCATAAGCTGAGGACAGTGTAGTCAATACTCCCTGGCTGTAGCCATAAGCTGAGGACAGTGTAGTCAATACTCCCTGGCTGTAGCCATAAGCTGAAGACTAGTCAATACTCCCTGGCTGTAGTCATAAGCTGAGGACAGTAGTCAATACTCCCTGGCTGTAGCCATAAGCTGAGGACAGTGTAGTCAATACTCCCTGGCTGTAGCCATAAGCTGAGGACAGTAGTCAATACTACCTAGCTGTAGCCACAAGCTGAGGACAGTAGTCAATACTCCCTGGCTGTAGCCATAAGCTGAGGACAGTGTAGTCAATATATGTTACATCTCTTTGTGTTTGGAAGTATTCTGATAACAGTGGTTCCCAACATTTTGCAGAATGGCCCTCATAAAGTTCAAGCAAACTTCCCCCCCTTTTTTTTTCAAGGGGGAGTAATATGTTAGAAATAGATTATTCTGAAATATTTAATATACTTTTATTATTCTGAAATGTTTAACTCTTTCCACGTTTTAAGCCGCACACTGCGCCACGGCGGAAGTCCGTTGCACGCTATTAACCGCACACTGCGCCATAGAGTTGCTTCCCTTATAAGAAGTCTTTCTAGTTTTACTTCAACTATTTTACTTCTACTACTTTTAACCTTGTTATTCTATTGAGTTGTCCAGTTTTCTTCAATTTAGTATATAATAATATATGTAGGTTTATTTATTGACATGTAGTTGGAATGTTTTTTTTTTTTTTTACTTCCTTGAATTAACTGCTTAAAAATTGAGGAAATAACGCTGCTTGGAAAGAGTTAATATAGTTTCATAATTCTGAAATATTTCATATACTTTCATTATTCTGAAGATGATAATCTTGATTCACACTTCATAAATGTACATATCACAAAAATAATAATTCAACATTAGAATCATATTAATCATACAAATAACATGTCATGGTTTGGACCCGGAAGAAAAGGCAATAGAGAGGCAGATCAAAGACAATATTGGGAATAATTGTGGAACTGGCCAACAGAGATAGACATCAACACAAAGCGGTTTGGAAGCCTTGATGAACTAACAAACACAGCAACATACATCCAGAGAACCAGACTCGTGTAGACATTGAACATCAGCGAACGAGAATAATAATTATGGAATCTGGTGAGATGAAAAAGCTATGAACTAGTACTGAGACAACCATTACAGAGGATCATGCCCTGATTGTAACTACTCTCGTGTTTTCATACTCGGTGATTCCATGAGTTTGATTCATAAAGTCGAAACAGGAATGGTGAGATGAAACTGGGTCGAGGTACGAGTACAGACAGGGATCAGAGAAATCAACATTTTTGTCCCTGGGCATGCAGGCATCAGGGGTAATGAACGAGCTGATAGATTGGCTGGCACGGCTACGATATCAGAGGAAGCTTGCGATGGACCAAAATGGCATTCTTAACGCATTGTCTTTTCAATCAGAGTAGATTCAGGGTTGTGAATCCCAGTTGCTGATCAGGTGAGAGAGATGGGTGTCGATATTTGTACAGCCCAAAAATAACGACATACCAAATGTACAAAAAAGATTGTTTAATCAACATCGAACTGGTGTGCTGGGCTGCTGAACACTGCTGGATTTGTTGAGGTGGGAATCGGAGCACCTATGGACATGTCCGGAGTGCTATGACGATAGTCCTCCGATAACTGATGCCCACAGACAAAGAAAGGTATACAAAATTTGTTGCTGTCCTACAAGTCTCCTTAAAGTGACTGCTGCCAATTGACTGCTTCATTGGTATTATGAGCCAGCTCGGACAGCCTCCATATAACCAATCAGATTTGATACCATGCTACAGTATAACACCAGATGTGATACTTTAAAGTGGGGTTTTTCTGTTTGTAAAATCTCACAGTTACCTAGTCTGTACAAATGTGCATCTGTGTGCCCCACAATGGAAGCAAAGAATAATACTACAGCAATCTACAAGGCATGCCGTAAGAGATGACTGATGTAGAACCTTGGGAAGCTAAATAAAAAGCTTCACAGAAATTGGATGTGCTGACCTACTTGTAGGTGCATAACTAGCACAGCATTCAATCACTCTTAGGCTCAGATCCCATACAAATCAGAGTGGTTAACAAGTGGCCGATGTGAAGCGTTCGAATAAGAAGTACAAATTTGTATCCTGTTGAATAATATGCATAAACTTTGACCAAAATTAGGATGTGTCTATCCTACATGCTGTATGGATGTAATGGGGCTGCTAAGTACTCATGTTCTCGCCTCAAATTGCACAGATCACAAAGAGTGGGTGACTTGGTTGATAAGAATGAACAAACACAAAGAACTGTTTCGTTGGTTACTGATCAATCACAAGTAGATAAATGCACATTATTTCATAACAATTACATGATATCTAAACTAGGAACTAGAAAATAAAACAATCTAAACACTTCAATAGAAGAACATGTAAAATGAATATATATCCAAACCATCAGAGTTGTGACTCTTCCACTTGCATTTGTAGGGTCAGAGTTATAAGATCCTAATATATTGTCTCAGGGGTCTCTATGGCGAAGTGATTTCAAACGTTTGTTTTTGTTCGGAAGGTTGAGAGTTTGAATCTGGACTGAGTCACATGTGCACATTTTTCATGAGATCCCTAGGATTGCTGCTGGAGCTACGGAGTTTGTGCAACACTGTAGACAGATAGCATGTCATTTTTGTCGAGGGAGATAGAGCCATATTGGGAAACCTGGTGCAATGAGTTCAATTCTTCGCCTTTAGACCCTTTTAAAAAAAAAATTATTGTCTGGTTATGAACTGTGTTCCTGCTTGTCACTTGGACCATCTTTCTTAAATATCTCATTTCTGAGATCTATAGCTGGCTTTCATAGGTTATGCTTATTGCTCAAGACTTGTACCTCCAAGTCCAGAACTGACACATTAGAACAGCAGTATGCAGCCATCTTCATTTTATTTCCTATTTCTCTTTTACTGAGTAATTCTCAATGGAAGTGTCTCCCAGCTGCTACTTTTCAAATAGCCAAATAAGGATGGAATGCCATCATTCAGTCTACCACAGCTCCCAAGGTATTTGAACTGGAGAACCAGTTCCAGAGCTTGCCGACTGATCCTGATCTCTCTCTCACGATCACCGCCCAGATCGATGTACCAGACCTCCCATAAATTCTATTCATGTGGAAATCTGATTCATGCAGCCCTAGCATTGGTGTGTTTACGTCACATCTTCAGCACCATTTGGAGCCCTGGTGCTTGTCCTTCGGCGATGTGTCCGGTTTCAGCCAGCGTTTACTTGGGTTCGCTCTCTGTTCTGTAGCCATCTAGTGTTTTTACGGTGTGGGGTAGCTGGCCCCAACCTCCTTAGTCGCCTCCTATGACAGGTAACAGTGTTTCTATTCTTTACACCCCAATTTGGACCCCGGTAACCACAAAGCGGATCCTGATCAGATGTTTCTTCTCTTTTCTTGAGATCATCATAAGTTTAGTTTTGAGCATTTAACTCTTAGAATATGTTACACCACCTGACAAACCGTACTAGTGGTATCTAGTTTCTGATAAACCAATTCACAAACCAAAATGCTTCACTTACAACTGACACTTATGCTGAACCCAAGTTGAGAACCACTGTGTTAGAGGTTGATAATGCTTGCTGCTGAACCCAAGTAGAGGTTGATAATGCTTGCTGCTGACCTCAAGTAGAGGTTGATAATGCTTGCTGCTGACCTCAAGTAGAGCTTGATAATGCTTGCTGCTGAACCCAAGTTGGGAACCACTGTGTTAGAGGTTGATAATGCTTGCTGCTGAACCCAAGTTGAGAACCATTGTGTTAGAGGTTGATAATGCTTACTGCTGAACCCAAGTTGGGAACCACTGTGTTAGAGGTTGATAATGCTTGTTGCTGAACCCAAGTTGGGAACCACTGTTAGAAAGCTTCCACATGGTGTACCATGGTGTACACAGCGCCGTTTCCATAACATTTTTATTTTGTCTCTTCTAATGCTGTTTTCTCAACAAATATCACAATATATTAATGTAGATTTAAAACATGGTCAGAGGAAGAATTGCTGAAAATCTCACCCAAATTGTACGATGGAAATCTGATTCTTAAAAATCAAAACTGGCAGAGATAAAGGTGAAAATAAATGTAGTGAATATGGACAATATCATAATAGTTTAATTGTAACAGAGATAAAAAAACTAGCATCATTCAATAGGAAAGTGCTGAAGCTGGAGGCAAGCAGCGCAATATACTAACGCATAATGAGTATCTCTATATATTCTAAACATTTTTTTTTTCTGATCCAGAAGCACTTTGGTTCGGTGCCATGGACATTGTAACCCTTCGGTTCGGTGCCACGAACACCGTAAATGTGGAGAACCTGTGGCTTTTCTGCCAGCCCGTGGAATTGAACCCGCACTCACAGAGAGCTTGTCACCCGTCTACGAACACGCTGGACAGGCGGGCATTCTAAACATTATGGACACTCAGGCAGGTGCAGTGTCGGGCCCTCTATCTACCTATCTTGAAAGGACAAGGACCTCTGTGTGAGCTACAAAAGACAGTGAAGTTTATACAAGAGATAACGTTGAATATGAAAATCGTGGCATATCCCAAAGGACGTAGTCATCAACCACAGTAAATGAGTCGTTGATTTTCTAGGCACCACTTATACGTTCAGTAGTTTGCCATTGCTTTTTGAAGGACAGGTCTATTTTCACCTTTTGTAAAAATCCCACGGAAACAAATCTGCTTCCAAACTTGCCCACTGTGGGATTTGAACCACGTACGTTTGGGTTCATGATAAAGCTCACTACCGCTTGAGCTACAGACGCTCACATTGAATATATAGACATTATTTCATGTGGACGAAAAGAAGGAAGGATTAAATAGGACTTCATCAGGCTAAAATATGTGACACAAAATTTAAAACAAAAATGTTTTTTATAAAGTAGGTGTATGTATTTGCTATTCCTCAATGCAGTCCGATAAGTAGCTTAGGCATTCATACGGAAAATGGTGAATTCGTTTTCTTCTTATAAGCACCTGCATTTCATATGATAGTTGGAAATATGTGATTGACTAGTGCTAGCTAGTTATGGTTGAAACATTTATAAGAAGTTTATAACTCTACACATGAAACCTGCAACGGAAATCTGATCTGAATCAGGTCTTCTACATTTACGCATAGTAAACTACCAAATAACATTTTTTTTTTAATATTGATAAAATCTGTTTATTGTAAAGTGGAAATAACTGAACAATTAATAAAAATTGATAATTTACCCCTTACACACAAGAACAATTAATAAAAATTGATAATTAACCTCTTGAACACAAGAACAATTAATAAAAATTGATAATTAACCTCTTGAACACAAGAACAATTAATAAAAATGATAATTAACCCCTTGCACACAAGAACAATTAATAAAAATTGATAATTTACCCCTTACACACAATAACAATTAATAAAAATTGGTAATTAACCCCTTGAACACAAGAACAATTAATAAAAATGATAATTAACCCCTTGCACACAAGAACAATTAATAAAAATTGGTAATTTACCCCTCGAACACAAGAACAATTAATAAAAATTGATAATTAACCTCTTGAACACAAGAACAATTAATAAAAATGATAATTAACCCCTTGAACACAAGTACAATTAATAAAAATTGGTAATTAACCCCTTGAACACAAGAACAATTAATAAAAATTGATAATTAACCCATTGAACACAAGAACAATTAATAAAAATTGGTAATTTACCCCTCGAACACAAGAACAATTAATAAAAATTGATAATTAACCTCTTGAACACAAGAACAATTAATAAAAATGATAATTAACCTCTTGAACACAAGAACAATTAATAAAAATGATAATTAACCCCTTGAACACAAGAACAATTAATAAAAATTGATAATTAACACCTTGAACACAAGAACAATTAATAAAAATTGATAATTTACCCCTCGAACACGTCCCCAGTATCATTATGGGATAAACTCTGTAAAGATATTAACAGTCCCTGGCTGACCCTAGCTTTGTTTGGAAAAAAAAATGTCAAGTCAACATCTGAAAGTGTATGTAGTAGATTAATAATCTTCTTTTGCTTCTGCAATCAACTTCTGCTATGCAACTAATCTGCTATGTGTCATAAAGAGGGCGGTTCACTTGAGGTCTTCAACTAGTTTGTTCTAAAGGGTTGTTCCTGTTGGCCAGATTTTCATTCTCACACTGCTCAGGATGGGGAAGTCTTGCAAGATGTGCTTTTGGGACTGTTTTGGGGCTCCACGGGTGCAGGCACCCGAGTCCCTGAGACTCATTCTATGGAGGTGTGCTCGGAGACCCGTCCGAGTGGTTACCGGGGCCCAAATTGGGGGAACCAGTTTCATACCTCCAGGAATTGGGGTAATAAGATGTTGGGTTCATATTTTTTCATTCTTGGCATACGATGGGTAATGTCATCAACATCACGCTGGTCACCTTTACTTCCCAGTTCTTTTCCTGGTACCCAATTGAAGCTGGGTCGACCGAAGAGCAGTTTATCATCATCAAGGTGCGTATCCTTTATAGGACATTGCTCTCTTTGGAGCGCATCTGAAATTCACTCTTTCTCTAGCCAGTTCACCCACTTTGTCGATGGTGATATTCATGGTTTCTTTAATATCTTGTAGCCATCTTCTTACTGGTCTGCCTCTGCGTCCTGGGACCCTGCCCTCTAATATTGTTCTCTCTAGGCCGTGACGCTTGATATGACCAAAGTATCAAATTTTTCTGTATAGTATGTTATTTATCAGCCAATTCTCTTTAACATTCAGTTCTTTCAGGACATAAGTGTTTTTTCTTTTTTCTGTTCATGGTATTCATATCATCTTTCTGTAGCATTTAGTTAAGAGCAATTACAGTGATGTATCGATCTAAACAAACATATCTGTACATTTGCATGTTCTGATGCATAACTATTCACTAGAGAAAAGTGTATACAAAACTGGTTTGAAAGCCTTCGTCCAGGATAGAATTCTACAGAATTATCTGTGAGAAACAAGTTTAGTTTGTAAAACACAAATATTAAATCTGTTCTTTTTCTTCTGCGCTTGTCTGCTATGAATTCAGGCATAGTCAGGGCGCATCTGACTGGTTTTTGCAGGAAGGCTTGCTTTCCTTATTATCAGTGCACCCCGCTATACAGGCGTACCTTCTCCGACGTCAGAGATTAAATCTGTTCTGATCTCTGTATCACTGAGATGTTGCATATAGCAAAGAGTATTACATTCAGGCTGCTAACATTTCATACACATACTTGGGAAACAATGTAGACAAGGAAGGTGGAACAGATATGTATGTCAGAATGAGATTACAGAAGGTAAGTAGAGCTTTCTTAGGAAATTTGTGAAAATCTAATGTGATCAAATTTAGAACAAAATTAGGATGTTAAAACAGTTCTGCTTGAGTTAGAAACATGGAAAACAATAATGATTAAACTGCAAAAATGTTTCATCTGGTGTCTGCGCAGAATAGAAGAACTGATATGATATGATATGGTCACAAATCAACTTTACGGAGTGAACAAGACAGACCAGAATGAACCCAGAGGTAAATAAAAGATGCTGGATAGAGAATACCTTGAGAAAACTGGAGGGAATATAACAAAAAGGTCCCTTTCCTGGAACACGCAGATAAAGTGAAAGAGAGGGAGTCTAGAAATGCATGGAGAATAAATTTGGAGGCAGAGATTAATGATATACGGAAGGCTGGAAGGAGCTACAAGAGATAACTAAAGATAGTCAGGCTTGTCATGTTAGTTGAAGGCTTATGTCCCAATCAGGGTTAGACAAGGTACAAGAGAGGTGAGAGAGAAAGAGTCTTGAAGTATGGTCGCCTGCCTGCCCAGCGTGTTCGTTGCGCGTTGGACTATGGGTGACAAGTCCTCTGTGAGTGCGGGTTCAATTCCGCGGACTGGCAGAAAAGCCACAGGTTCCCCAGATTTATGGTGTTCGTGAACGGAAGGGTTACGATGTCCATGGCACCGAGCCGAAGAGCTTTCAGCTCAAGTGTTTCTGGATCGAAAAAAACAAAACAAAGTATGGTCAAGAGATTTGAGTTTAACATTATATTTGACACATACAGAACTGACTGCTCCATTAATTTGCAGTGGCTATCTCAAAACACTTTCTCTCTGTTTCTATTTGTTCCATATAAGTGCCTGATGCGCAATACAAAAGATTTACTTTTCTCAAACGACATCCTAATTGCAATATATTATTATGATTTATTTGACTTGACTTATTCTTTTCCGCTCCTCACGGAGCATAGGGCCTCAACAATGGCTTCCCAGGATAGTCCAGCATTCTTCAGTTCCTTAAAAAGACACAGTTTCCAGACTAGTTTGAGCTGTTTCCCTTGCAGGTTCCACTCCAGTGCTTGTCTAGTGATACTTGATTGTGTCTTCCGCAGGGTATACCCAGTCGGTCACCATTTTCTTCTCTTAACCTGGGTCATATGTGGATTTCTGTCCAGTTCTTATCTTAGTTTCTATAACTATGTCCTTTTTTAAAATGAATGTGTAGTTAGCTAATCGCATAATCCCCAACCAGGAGGCCACATTTAGTCTGACCTCTCTTCATTGACTTCTCTAGCTTGGGTAACCATGTCAGGAATATATATTAAAATATTTAATAATAAATCTTGGAAATCTGAGAGAAGTAAGTGGAAGTTCTTCATCTATATCTCTTAACTCCCCTTGAAGCATAAGGTATCAGCAAATTTATTCCAACCAGATCTGTCCTGATCAGCTTAGTTCTTTCCAGGTCTTTCCTGTCTCTTCAGTTTCTCTGTCTACAGTTAGTCTCTATGTCTCTCTAGGTCACCCTCTACCTTCTTGCTTCCCAGATTCCATTTCTAAGCCATTGTGGGTGTCTGGTCTTTTGTATTCTTAATGCATGTCCCATCCATTTCAATCTCCTACATAAGTAGAAGTTGGAGTATTAGAGATCTGTTGAAAATGTGAGATTCAACAATATAAACAATTACAAAAACTAAAATATTAAATGTCTATAGAATTAAAAAAAGATTAATTTAGAAAATGTGATGTCTATAACAAAATATGTTACAGAATCAAGTTGAACAGGTGCAAAACGTGTGTCTGTGTGTGATAGATAGAGAGTTATTTAGGTAATAGTAGGCTACTTTTGTGTTATATGTGTGATAGAGTTGCTTAGGAAATATTTGCATTTGCCTACTTTTGCGTTAATTATCTATTGCTCTATTTTTACCAAATGTCCTGGAGACTGAGTAGAGATTCACATCATGTATTTTCTAGATCATCAGTTGTTGTAATAGCATATTAGAGCGACATCATCAATGCTCTAAGAGAAACCACATGCTCTGAAGTTTTCAACAAAGAAACTAAAGGGTATTTTCTATCTCGATTACATAAGTTATTCATACTGATAGAAGGGAGACAAGAAGGGAAAACCATGAGAGAAACCCTAGTAGATAAATCAACCAGCTCAAGGCGGAAGTTGTTAGTCTAAACCAGAGCCAACTCTAACTCTAACTATCTAGAGCCTGGCTGTGTCTAAACACAGTGAAATACATGCTTTGAAGGAGATCGGAGCAATTATTGTCATGTCCAATGAGCGATGAAGATGATCCTCAAATAAACAACAATAGCATATACATCACAAGTTCAAAGTGGATAGCTCTTACATGTTCATTTATTACATATTGTACAAGTAGAACTGGATATCTCAGTGGTAGAGTGAAGAGTGCGTTTAACCAGCGACCCACCAGAAACATCAGCATTCATACCCTTCGACTTTTACTGGGGGAGACTGAGCACTTATGGATCTGCCCGGAGCACTACTACATCAGTTCAATAACCAATAACCAATTATTACATTCACTTAAATCCCATTTTAAAAATAAACACAGCAATCTATTAAACTTTGGTTTCCTTTCTTGCAGAACCATATCCAGCCAACATTGGATTAGGTTTGTTCTGAGGAGGAAAATCTTCTGTCCAAGGGTCATCTAATCCGATAAAAGCTCGGCTTAATCCATCCTTTGTCACAGAATCCAGCTGACGCCTGACTAGAGGTCTACTTATATCTATCACTTGTGAATCGTTGGTTTCACCCATACAGTATTCTCCAAAACTAGAAGATTTATCTCCATCGGAGTAAATTTCATCCTCCTCGTCATAAGTGTATCCCCATCGGTTACCATAGTTTTCACACTCATCCATATTGAATAAGTCATCATCTATCGCATCCATATCTGCATAGGCAGAGTTCTGATGAACAGGGTCACATTTTGTGGGAACAACTGCAATTTGAGAATCAACATAAAAACTTTTAGGGCTACCGGGGCCAAAATATGTTTCTCTGGGCAATAAATTTGACTTTTCGTGTGTATCTTCAGCTTCTTCATGTCTTGAAAAGCTGCGGAGAAAATATTTCAGGTTTTTGAAAACACCCGACTCTTCTGTCAACATTGTAATATCACTAAGGATTTTCATAACTTCATCTTCATCACTGCTGACAGATTTGGATAGACAGTTCAAAATAGACTTTCCATTGTTTTTAAAGTCTTCCTTCACTCTCCCGTTACTGTTGGGAAGTGATATTCCATTAGGGTGATGTTTGGATGAGCTTAGGTTTGTTACAATATCTTCATCTTCACCATCATCTATAGATAATGTACAGGATAGAAGAGATGTTCTTTCAGAGAGGAAATCACTAAGGTCTTTCAATCTGTCGTCACCACTTGCACTTTTGTTTTTTAATCCAGGACTCTCCTTCTTTTGACCACCACACACACTGTTAAATCCTTTGATGCTGGCGGAGTAATTTAACAACGATTGGCTTTCTGCTTCACTGTCAAGGTTGGACAACCCATCTAGAGTGTCCATATCATTGCTTGCACTGGCTCCCCCTAGAGGAGGCATGTTGGCTAACAGTTCCGACACTTCTAATGAACATGAGGACACAAGGACTGGTTCGTTTGAAGTAGTTTTATAATTAGTATGAACAATAACATCTTCATTGTTTTTATTGTTTGGTTGAATATGAAACTTTCCAACGTCTTCATTTTCTTTATCTGAATCACATTCTATTATTGGCAAGAAAATACTGTCTACTCTATCGAACACGTAACTGCTACAATCATCCAAGTCTTTCTCTCGGTTTTTATGATATGAATTTATTTCAGACCTCTCTTCCGATGTCAGTAACCGAACCTCAACTGTATTGTTCCAAGAATTCTCTAGTTTACTGGCTGATACATCATTTGTTCTATCATCTCCCCAGTCAATAGTAGGTGCACTTTCAGAAACACATTTTGAACACAACTGCTTGTTGCAGAATTTCTTCCCAAAAAATCCATTCTTACAAAATTGGTTTTTAGCACCAAGAAATGTGAAACTTTCTTTACTAGATCTATCTTCAAAGCTATCCACAATTAACCTACTAAAAGTGTTACCATTTCGTGTGATAGTTTGAGTTTGGTTTTTATGTTTGCTTGTATTTCTGACTATTCTGGGAGTGGGCCATACTTCTTCCTCTACTGTAGAAAGGGTATGGTCTTCTTTAGGAACACCTTTACCAAATATCCTCTTCATGAACTGTTTGTTTTTGTACTGAGCCGATCGGAACTTGTCCCTTGACACAAATTCATGATAATAGTTTCGAAGATTGGCTTCTTCTCGTTCACGTCGTATGTACTTTATCATGAGAACAGCAATGCTGAAGGCGTAGAACATAAGTACTATGACAATATACAAAAGTGCATCAAGTGAACCTGGAAGTTTGACTGCTGTTGGAGTTTGAGAAGACAATGCTTCTCCGCAGGGTTTATTGGAGATCAACACCTGGGAACTTTCAGTTGTATCTAACACGTTGTTTTGCCCATGATCGCTAACTGGGATGACCACAGGTAGAAGAAAAACACTTGAAGTACTGTTGGATACCCAGTCACTGGTATTCATATTGGACCCGTCTAGAGAGTCGGATAAATTCATTTGAATAAGTGTGTATAGACAAAATATGATGAATAAAACAACGTCAATGAATCTTGTAAGCGTCAGTGAATCTTGTAAGCGTCAGTGAATCTTGTAAGCGTCAGTGAATTTTGTAAGCTTTGGTGAATCTTGTAAGCATCAGTGAATCTTGTGAGCATAAGTGAATCTTATAAGTGTCAATGAATCTTGTAAGCATCAATGAATCTTGTAAGCGTCAGTGAATCTTATAAGTGTCAGTGAATCTTGTAAGCATCAGTGAATCTTGTAAGCATAAGTGAATCTTATAAGTGTCAGTGAATCTTGTAAGCATCAGTGAATCTTGTAAGCATAAGTGAATCTTATAAGTGTCAGTGAATCTTGTAAGCATCAGTGAATCTTGTGAGCATCAATTAATATTATAAGTGTCAGTGAATCTTGTAAGCATTAGTGAATCTTGTAAGCATCAGTGAATCTTGTAAGCGTCAGTGACTCTTGTAAGCGTTATATCTGACAAATGAATATCCTTAGAAAGACATTATTTGATGTCCAGCGACGCCATAGATGAACCTTAAATAAGGAGTTCATAATGATACTTCTGGCAGGTAAATATTTCATCCAGTTCTTCAACTAATTACCTAGATCACATCAGTACTCACTGTCTACTTCAATATTGATGAATATATTATTATCAAGTACATTTCACTTTCTTTGTCCTCAAGTTTTGTTGATATATCTGGCAAGATCTGGGCTATGAAGATCTGGGCTATGAAGATCTGGGTATTCCACAATTGGTGAATGGAATTTAAAGGGTTTTACTGTAACTTTGTGTCAAATAGTAGTTCTCTTACTGTGGACACAAATTCAATGTGGTTAACATGTCTTCAAGGTGGTTAACATGTCTTCAAGGTGGTTAACATGTCTGCAAGGTGGTTAACATGTCTGTAAGGTTGTTAACATGTCTTAAAGATGGTTAACATGTCTTAAAGGTGGTTAACATGTCTTCCATGTGGTTAATATGTCTTCCATGTGGTTAATATGTCTTCAATGTGGTTAATATGTCTTCCATGTGGTTAACATGTCTTCAATGTGGTTAACATGTCTGCATGGTGGTTAACATGTCTGCAAGGTGGTTAACATATCTTCAAGGTGGTTAACATGTCTTAAAGGTGGTTAACATGTCTTCAAGGTGGTTAACATGTCTCAAAGGTGGTTAACATGTCTTCAAGGTGGTTAACATGTCTTCAAGGTGGTTAACATGTTTTCAAGGTGGTTAACATGTCTTCAATGTGGTTAACATGTCTTCAATGAAGTTAACATGTCTTCAATGTGGTTAACATGTCATCAAGGTGGTTAACATGTCTTCAATGTGGTTAACATGTCTTCAATGTGGTTAACATGTTTTCAATGTGGTTAACATGTCTTAAATGTGGTTAACATGTCATCAAGGTGGTTAACATGTCTGCATGGTGGTTAACATGTCTTTAAGTTGGTTAACATGTCATCAAGGTGGTTAACATGTCTGAATATTGGTTAACATGTCTTTACGTTGGTTAACATGTAATCAAGGTGGTTAACATGTCTGAATATTGGTTAACATGTCTTTAAGGTGGTTAACATCTCTGAATATTGGTTAACATGTCATCAAGGTGGTTAACATGTCTTTAAGGTGGTTAACATGTCATCAAGATGATTAACATGTCTTTAAGGTGGCTAACACGCCTATTTCTTCAAGCAGACTAAGTAAACAATTTTCTTGATTTGTTTGTCAACAACACATGAAGATTTTTCTGCGGAGAGGGACCAAGCCATATGGGGTAAAACCCAGTGCAATGAGGTCAATCCTTCAGCTTTAAACCCTTTAGATGAAGACTTCTATTAAACTACTGACATTTATTATCTTGTCAAACATCTCCCCCTGTGTCCACTAGTATCCTCTCTGTGATATTAAATGCTTAGTCTAAAGATATCTGTAAGATATGCATGTTTTGTTTTGTTTTACTCAAAGATATATTCACATTAGAAATTGTCCATGATTCTACAGAAGTTCTTCAGACGTTCTACAGAAGTTCTACAGAAGTTCTTCAGATGTTCTACAGAAGTTCTACAGAAGTTCTTCAGACATTCTACAGAAGTTCTACAGAAGTTCTTCAGACGTTCTACAGGAGTTCTACAGAAGCTCTACAGAAGTTCTACAGACGTTCTACAGGAGTTTTACAGAAGTTCTACAGAAGTTTTACAGAAGTTCTACAGAAGTTTTATAGAAGTTCTACAGAAGTTCTACAGAAGTTCTACAGAAGTTTTACAGAAGTTCTACAGAAGTTCTACAGAAGTTTTACAGAAGTTTTACAGGAATTCTACAGAAGTTCTATGGAAGTTCTACTTCTTTTGTTCCCCACTATCAATTCAGATGTAGTCATGACGCCGAATATGGCACATCTGACTGATTTTGCGTGAAGACTTGCTTTCCACATCACAAGTGTCCCACAGAAGTTGTCAAACTCCACGGCCGGGTTACGAACGGTAAAAATGGACCCTGCCGTCCAAAAATCAATGGCAAATTTGTCAACGTTTAAGTGATGATTAGAAAATCAACGACTTGTTTACTGTGGCTGATAGCAACGTCCTATAAAGGATATGCCATCTTTTACATTTTTCATAGTGAAACTGCACTTTCTGATTTCAAAAACTGATCAACAATGCAGAATGTGGGCATATTTGTTGATTGTGTTTGGCTGCATCTGTATCCTGTACTGTGACATTGATGTCTCTGCTATAACTTTGGTTGACATTACTTCAACTGCTCGCATCCTGGTGTACTTGGTGTTATCTGAGGAACAGAACAAGAAATCAATCGTAAGAAAGAATGATTAACAATTTAAAAAAAAAGTCTTTGATAATGTAGCATTTTGGTCTATTTTATAAAATCATCACCATCAGGTGCCGTCTCCATGTCGAAGGTTGGCTGCAATGAATCTCCAGCATCCTCTGTTTTTCGCCTTGGTGTTGCACACTGTCAGACTGTAACCTGTCCATTTCTTAAAGTTTCCTCCCACTTATCTCTCGGTCTTCCTCTTGCTCTTCCCCCTCAACTTTCCTCTCTAGTAAATGTTTTATCATGGTGTCATGTCTTTTTATGTGCCCAAAATACTTTATTTGTCTGAATTTTATTTCTCTTAATAATTGTTTCTTCATGCCTAGTTTTCCTAAAACTTGTTTATTTGTCTGTTTTTCTATCCATGAAACTCTGCCTATTCTTCTATATATCCACATCTCAAATGCATCAATTCTGTCTTCTAACTGCTTGTTCATTGTCCATGTTTCCGAGCCATACATTAATATAGGATATATAAAGCATTTGATCATTATAAAATAAAATAATTTTAAAATACCAAAATCCCGTAGTTATGTCAGACCTTAGAGTAAGTATGAAATGCCTGTAACTTTCACATTTCTAAGCCCAAGTATGCAGTAGTATGGGACCGATTAGTGTAGTGCATAAACGTTTGGCCGTCGACTCAGATACAAGAGAGTTGTAGGTTAAATCCTCCCACACTCGACGTTCCACACACGAGGAAAGGAATAGACTAAACAAAAAAAAACCTCCTGCACATTAGCGTCTAGAAATGTGAAATCTTCTTCTTCGAACGCTCCACATCGACCACTTAATAACCCCTCTTTGCGATTTGTATGTGATCTGAGCCTAAGAGCGATTGTACGTTGTGCCAGTTATGCGCCTACAAGTAGGCCAGCACATCCGATTTCTGCGAGGTTTTTATTTACCAGGGTAGCTTTCCTTGGCCCCTACTTCAATCACCTCTTACGACATGCCTTGTAGGTCGCAGTGGTACTATTCTTTGCTTCTCTTGCGGGCCCCGGCAACACAGGGTCGGTGAAGTTAAGTGACTTCATACCCTAGATCTGACAGGTCAACGGGAAATTCTATTTTTTAAAGATAGACAACAGTGATGAAAAATGCGTAGCCATGTATGGAGTTAACGCAAACTTGAACAATCTATGAAAACGGCATCATGCTAACAGTCAGTGCTCAGTGAGAACAAGAAACAACCTGCTGCTTTGCAGGTCGGCCGGGGAAAGCCAAAGGCTGACGGAGAGCGAATCCAGTAAACGCTGGCTGAAACCGGACACGTCGCCGATGGATAAGCACTAGAGCTCCAAATGGCACTGAATGATGTGACGTAAAAAACCGTTCTTGGAAAAGGCTGTTTATATATCTCAACAAGAATGATCAAAATGGCTGAAAAGACCGATCGAAGAAGAAGAACAAGCAACAGGGCCTCGAATAACTTGAGCATTAAATCAGGAGTAAGACAACGATGAGTACTGTCTTCATTATTGTTCATTACATATATTGACTGGTATCGCCTACCACAAAGAGCCACACAGAAAAAGTATAATGAGTACAAAGCAAGAGGAAGACCACGCAAAAGATGGAGCGACGGCATCAAGAACAGCCTTACGAAAATGAATATCAGCTTACAAAGTGCCTTAAAACAAGCACACACAAGATCACTACGCCTCCGGCCCCCGCTCAAGACTTCCATAAAGAAGTAAATGGTGAAAGAGAAGAAGAAGAAGAAGGCATATATTGACAACATATGGCAAATAGCCAATTCAAGCAAAGGTCACAACCATGATGAGAAATATGAAGATACCAACCCTGGTGCCATCCTAAATGAACTGCCTTTTGAAGATGACCAAGTAATAACTGCCATGACAGAAGCAAACTTACAGAAGTGTAACCACAAACTACATAACACATATAAAGAACAAATTAACGTTGAAAAGACTGAAGTTATTACAAAATCAATAGAAGATAAGTAAACAAATATCTTCATAGGAAACTGGGACATGTGAAAAACTTCACGGGAAGATCGTTAACAGCAGATGGAAGAATCAATACCGAGATACAGCAAAGATGTAACAAATCAAGCAAAATCATCGGCTAAATGACACCGATAATCAATTGCAAACATTATCTTTACATACAATACGAGCAGTATACTCCTTCTTCTTCTGCGTTCTCACTAGATTGGGATTTCGAATTCTCTAATAAAGGCAGCCGTCTGTCTCAGATTATCAACCACGCCATACAGTTTGTCTTCTGCGTTCTCACTAGATTGGGATTTCGGATTCTCTAATAAAGGCAGCCGTCTGTCTCAGATTATCAGCCACGCCATACAGTTTGTCTTCTGCGTTCTCACAAGATTGGGATTTCGGATTCTCTAACAAATGCAACCGTCTGTTACAGATTATCAGCCACGCCATACAGTTTGTATTGGACGCTAGTGTAAGTGGGCGACCTCTTTCTTCTCAATTTTGTATACTGGGGGCAGTACTGTAGGATATAATTCCTATGAATTCTGCTTCCCCGTTTGTGCCGACCTCTTCCAGCAGTGAGTTTTGGCTACCCTCGTGATGGTATGTTTGACATTCTTACTGCGAGGCTAAATCTCCGAGGCAGATTGGCGACCGTAGAATCCGTTATCCCATTCCTCATTGTGAGGGTCGTTACACCATGTTATGCGCCTTACGGCCTGGTGCATCCGTTTTCTGCAAGCATTTGCTTCGGGTTAACATTCTCTAGCGGACACATGCATCCGATTTCAGCCAAACCTTTTAATCGCCTCTTACGACATGCGTGGCAGGTAACAGTGGTTCTATTCTTTACACCCCAAATTTTGGCCCTAGTAACCACTCGAGCGGTATACAATACAATTTTCACACCAACTTGTGTGCTACAATACAATCTTCACACCAACTTGTGTGCTACAATACAATCTTCACCCCAACTTGTGTACTACAATACAATCTTCACACCAACTTGTGTGCTACAATACAATATTCACCCCAACTTGTGTGATATCAGTGTCAAAATTGGAGAATTACAACAAATTGAAAAAGACAAATTACAATAACAAAGATGAAATACCTGTTGAAAATTGCGGCAATAACAGGGATATATAAGATACACAAAAAAGAGACTTATAAACTTGGTAGGAATTTCAATATTGCTAGAGCATATTAAAGAACAAAAAAGAGACTTATAAACTTGGTAGGAACATCAATATTGCTAGAGCATATTAAAGAACAAAAAAGAGACTTATAAACTTGGTAGGAACATCAATATTGCTAGAGCATATTAAAGAACAAAAAAGAGACTTATAAACTTGGTAGGAATTTCAATATTGCTAGAGCATATTAAAGAACAAAAAAGAGACTTATAAACTTGGTAGGAACATCAATATTGCTAGAGCATATTAAAGAACAAAAAAAGAGACTTATAAACTTGGTAGGAACATCAATATTGCTAGAGCATATTAAAGAACAAAAAAGAGACTTATAAACTTGGTAGGAATTTCAATATTGCTAGAGCATATTAAAGAACAAAAAAGAGACTTATAAACTTGGTAGGAACATCAATATTGCTAGAGCATATTACAGAACAAAAAAGAGACTTATAAACTTGGTAGGAATTTCAATATTGCTAGAGCATATTAAAGAACAAAAAAGAGACTTATAAACTTGGTAGGAACATCAATATTGCTAGAGCATATTAAAGAACAAAAAAAGAGACTTATAAACTTGGTAGGAACATCAATATTGCTAGAGCATATTAAAGAACAAAAAAGAGACTTATAAACTTGGTAGGAATTTCAATATTGCTAGAGCATATTAAAGAACAAAAAAGAGACTTATAAACTTGGTAGGAATTTCAATATTGCTAGAGCATATTAAAGAACAAAAAAGAGACTTATAAACTTGGTAGGAACATCAATATTGCTAGAGCATATTAAAGAACAAAAAAAGAGACTTATAAACTTGGTAGGAACATCAATATTGCTAGAGCATATTAAAGAACAAAAAAGAGACTTATAAACTTGGTAGGAACATCAATATTGCTAGAGCATATTAAAGAACAAAAAAGAGACTTATAAACTTGGTAGGAACATCAATATTGCTAGAGCATATTAAAGAACAAAAAAAGAGACTTATAAACTTGTGGGAAACATCATATTGCTAGAGCATATTAAGAACAACAAAGAGACTTATAAACTTGTAGGAACATCAATATTGCTAGAGCATATTAAAGAACAAAAAAAGAGACTTATAAACTTGGTAGGAACATCAATATTGCTAGAGCATATTAAAGAACAAAAAAAGAGACTTATAAACTTGGTAGGAACATCAATATTGCTAGAGCATATTAAAGAACAAAAAAAGAGACTTATAAACTTGGTAGGAACATCAATATTGCTAGAGCATATTAAAGAACAAAAAAAGAGACTTATAAACTTGGTAGGAACATCAATATTGCTAGAGCATATTAAAGAACAAAAAAAGAGACTTATAAACTTGGTAGGAACATCAATATTGCTAGAGCATATTAAAGAACAAAAAAAGAGACTTATAAACTTGGTAGGAACATCAATATTGCTAGAGCATATTAAAGAACAAAAAAAGAGACTTATAAACTTGGTAGGAACATCAATATTGCTAGAGCATATTAAAGAACAAAAAAAGAGACTTATAAACTTGGTAGGAACATCAATATTGCTAGAGCATATTAAAGAACAAAAAAAGAGACTTATAAACTTGGTAGGAACATCAATATTGCTAGAGCATATTAAAGAACAAAAAACCAAATGGTTACACCATGTTACATGATTACAGTCAAATAGTACACCACAAACAAGCACTAACTTCTTCTTCTTCTTCGCGTTCGTTCTTTACTACCAATTTTAATCACTCTTTGTGATATGTTTGATCTTTGACAAGAACGTGTATACGTTGCACATTGGTTTGGTAGGCCCCTAAATGCATAGATTTCTACATGTTTAGGACACATGCATCCGATTTCAGCAAACCTCCTTAGTCACCTCTTACGACATGCGTGGCAGGTAACAGTAGTTCTATTCTTTACACCTCAAAGTTGGGCCCCTGTAACCACTCGAGCGAAGTACTAACTATTTAGAAAGAATGGTTTAACGTCTAAAGGTAGCCCACGCAAGCGATGGACTCCCATAAATATCAGAGGCGGTAGGGAACACCATATACGAGGCGTGCTCGAGGGCACTTTCCAGAACTCTTCGCATACCCTAAACTCTGAAAAACGCAACAAGTGTAGACAACAGATTGTGTTTTGTCGTAGACTTCCATAATACTGATGAACTACCTGATCTTACTTCCTTGCTAAACAAAACTATCATTCAATGAGCCTGGCATGAGTCAGCTCTGAGGGTCTCAATAAGACAAATCAGATCTGATACCATCTCTCTCTTCTCTCTCTTTGTCTTTTTAACTGGATTGAGGTATAGGCCCTCACCAACTCATGCCAAGTCTTCCTATCTCTAACTATCTCCTGCACCTCCCTACAGTTCTTCTTTATATTGTTGATCTCTGCCTCTAAATCTCATCTCCATAGATTTGATACCATGCTACCGACCGAGTGGTTACCGGGGCCAAATTTGGGGTGTAAATAATAGAACCACTGTTACCTGCCACGCATGTCGTAAGAGGCGACTAAGGAGGTTTGGCTGAAATCGGATGCATGTGTCCTAAACGTGTAGAAGTCTATGCGTTTAGGGCCTATCAAACCAATGTGCAACGTATACACGTTCTTGGCAAAGATCAAACATATCACAGAGAGTGATTAAAATTGGTGGTAAAGAACGAACGCAAAGAAGAAAAAGATACCATGCTACAGTATAACTCCAGATGTGGTACTTTAAAGTGTGGTTATTCTGTTTGTAAAATCTGACAGTTACCCGTCTGTAAAAATGTTTGTCATGTTGAATAATATACATGCAATTTGACCGAAATTCGTATGCGTCTGTCCTGTATATCGTAGCGGTCGAACGGGTACGCAACATACTCACGTTCTCGGCGTACACCCCACAGATCACAAAGTGTGGTTAACTTAATGGATAAGAACAAACGGAAACAAATAACAATAATAAACAGTCAATGAAAAAGAAAAGAGACACAACAGAACATAAAATAAATTGATATTATGATACAGTAGACAGATAGATCTCAGCGTAGATGCTATTCTGAAGAAATGGGAACCAAGACAAGAAAAATAGAGGTAAATGAAAATAAAAATAGTGTTAAATTAAATTTCCGGTCGTCTGGCATCCAGGTTTCTTGTATAAATTTTAGAATGTTGCTGTTACAAGAAGGATGTTTTTATATTTTATTAAAGACAATCTAACATTCATTTTTTCTTTCATTTGAAATATGATAAGTCATTGTACAGCCAATACTTTGTAAACCGGAAGCTTTTAGCTATGTTACGTTGCTGTTGGAGAGCTGCAGTAGAGTAGTTGTTAGTGAACTTGCTTCTCAGGCTAGTGGTCCGAGTTCAGTTCCACAGTGGGAGCGGAATATTTTTCAAATCGTAAGTACTCTCAGGTCGATCCAGCCTCAATAGGATACCTTGAAAAACACTAGGAAGTAAAGGCGGCCGGCGTGATGTTAATCATATCACCCAGTGGCGGCTCGTGATCATTTTTGTTGGTGGGGCCAGACATTTTTTGTCGGATAAATCATAGTTTTTGGTTGCTATATTTTAATTTATAAAATAATAAATACACGTTATACATTATTTTTGGTGGGGTCCGGCTCACTGGCTCTTAATGACGAGCCGCCACTGATATCACCCATCGTACGGCGACTGTCAATGAAAAATACGGACCCAACACCGTATTACCCGAGGTATATATCTCGAGGTATAAAATTGTTCCTTTAATTTTTTTAATGTTGCTGTTCAAACAAAAATCCAGGTGAAATATATTTTTTAAAATGTTGCTGTTCAAACAAAAATTCAGGTGAAATATATTTTGTAAAATGTTGCTGTTCAAACAAAAATCCAGGTGAAATATGTTTTTAAAAAGTAAAGGAATCATTATTAATACCACGGGGTCACTACTAGAAGCAGTCGAGCGATATAAAAGAATAGAAAAACCATCCCAACAGACAAACTATTGACAGATGGAAATCCAATCAAAGAATCCAGCAAAAATCATTGCTGGAAGTTGGGGAAAATCTCAAAGAACATTACCACCTCCCAACTGACAGAGAACCGATCACAAGATGCCCCGACCCACCACCATGGCTAAACATAAAACAACCAGTAATCCAGAAATACCTCCTTGACAAAACTATAAACAAAGCAACACTTGCACCGATCTTAAAAACCTGTGCACTGGAGACAATAGAGTTATCCAACTTCCTCTATCCATGCCTACACTGATGGTTCAGCTTTCAATTCCGCTACTTACGCTGGCTGCGGCATATACCTGAAATATCCAGATGGAACTACCTACAATTACTGTGCACCTTGTGGTAGTATATGTTCCAACTATGAGGCAGAGATTATAGCCATAAAGACCGCTGTAGAACTAGTCCACCAGCAGTTTGAACTTGGAGAAAGTATTGTCTAAGATGTGATAGTATTCACTGACTCACAGTCCACACTACAAGCTTTAGAAGAACAGCAGAATCAGTCAAGCGAGATCCAGTCATTGGCATTAGTCATCCACAATCTGATTTCCTCCTTTGATATTAATGTCATTCTACAGTGGATCCCTGAGCACACAAATATCCCAGGAAATGACAAGGCAGATCATCTGGCCAAACATGGATCATCAAAACCACAAATAGACGAAGCTGTTAGCATACAAAGTATAAAACAGATTCTGAAAAACAACCTCAGAGAAGATTGGCTGAACCGATGGGCTATGGGGACGACTGGTCGGGACATGTATGCAGAGATGAATAGACCAAACCCCAAGGACAATATAAATTTACTACAACGATAAGATAAAACAAGCACTATCTTTCAGTTAAGAACAAGACATGTTGGACTAAATTACCACCTACACAGAATAAACCCAACACACCTACCACACTGTAGAAAGTGCAGTCACTCATGTGAGACAGTACAGCATATCTTGCTTGAATGTCCTGGACTGCATAAAGCTAGACAAGAACTCCTCCCACCACACCCATCTGTTCATAATATCTTTACACTAGTCTTCCACAATTACAGAACACATGCAGATTCTACAAATTGGCATTGGCTGCCCAAGAGTGAAAACTCGCAGTTCTGGTTAGAAAAAGAAGAAGAAGAAGAATACCATGGGGTATATTGGGTAATACGATGTTAGGTCCTTATTTTTCATTGATTGTCGGCACACGATGGGTGATGTCAATCTCTAGCTCTCCTGGAATGAAAATATGTGACTAAAAACGAGAAACGAAATAAGTGTGAACTTACAATGACAAATTATATCCATCACTGAACATTTGGTTCCAGTAAAAGACACACAAACATACACAAATTAAACATACACACCTCTAAAATTAAAACTAGAAATGAATAAAACGAACGATCAAACAGTTAAAAAACACAATTGCTGTTTACCGGATGGATAAAAGTAATTTTTTGCAGGCAGTCTTATATACCTTACAAATTCATGTTTAACTAATTGGTAGGTAGCTTTGTTGATGCAAAAACCGTTTTTATTATATAATTTTGCATAATCACAACAAAATGATAATCAAAGTTTAGAATTTACAATAATACACAAAATGGTGGCGAATGCTTGCAAAGGCGTATCCCTATTACATATTATAAAAAGCAACGTGACATAGTGAACAAATGATACCTTCCACTTCTATCAATGAAAATAAATGGCGTGTGCATACGTCAATGACAGTCGTTAGGATACATTGTGAACTGATTAATTTCACGGGATTCCCTGATTTTACTTGCGCTGAGTTGCATGTGAAGTACAGAAATGAGAAATTATATAACAACTTGACTATCGCACTGTTAAACTTCTATATGTATATCAAATGAACATCTCTGTTATTTCACTATTAACATATAAGTAAAATTCTACAGCACTATTGGTTTGGGTGGGCAAAAAACAATTTAGAAAGGTCGCCAATGTTATCTATAGAAAAATGTAAAAATCAATAATTTCTGCCAAGTGGATGATTTTATATCGGTCGGTAAAGATGTTGGAAAGAACTATAATTTACAAGTTCCACAAGAATTTGGAGTTTAAAGATAATTGAAATGAAAATCGTGGCATATAATTTACATGACGTCGCTATCAACCACAGTAAACCGGATGTTGATTTTTCTAGACATCCCTTAAACGTTCAGTAGTTTGTCATTGTTTTGTGAACGGTGATGTCTAATTGTATCGTTCGTAAAAATGAACTCAAAATCAAAGAAATCTGGCTGGTGCTACAAATAAGAAAGAGAAAATTGAGATATTTTGGACATATAAAAAGACATGAAGGGCTGGAGAAGACCATCATGGAAGGAGGCATACGGGCAAAGAGAAGAAGAGGAAGACCACGGAGAAGATGGATTCAGAATGTAACTGATGGTTTGAACATGACAGCAACAGAGGCAGGACATCTGGCCTATGAAGAGAGAAATTCCGGAGGACTGTTGGGGTGGCAAAGTTCTGCTCAGGACAAGCTATTTGATGATGATGATGACAAATTAACGGGAATAAATTGGCTTCCAAACTGCCAGCCGCGACGTTTGAACCAGGTACTCTTGGGTTGTGATCGTTCTCACAGACGTCCAATAAAAATACGATTTTTTTGGGTCATATTAAAAGATATTACTCTTTGTTAAAGATTATATTAGAGCGGGTGGACAGAAAAAACACTTCAAAGACACCCCTAAAATGCTTCGATAAAGACACCACATGCCGGAAATCCCTTGCGCAAGATCGCCAAATGTTGCTCTTAACAACAAAAGAGGAACTCGCACAGCTGAGAATCGTCGTATTGTTGAGGCGCAGAGAAAACAAGCTGAGCTAAAAGACAAAACACACAACACACACGTCTAACCTTGATCATGGATGCCTCACCTATGGTAGGGGATTGTGTTCGAGGATTGAACTTTACAGTCCCCTCCGCACGCACCAACTAGGTGCAGCAGCACACTCTGAGGCAATGTCTCATCACTTGCAATGGACGGCTGTTTTTATTATAATATTAGAGCGGGATAGTTGTGAGCAAGAGAGCAAGGGAAAGACAAAGATTCTGTACACTCTGAAGGAAAACATCAAGAGTTGGACAGACATCAGTCTGTCAGATAATAAGCACGACCTACTCTATAATTCCACCTCACCTATCCGCCATTAAAAATGGAGCGCTATGGCCAGATAAATATAGTAGGTCGTGATACAAGTAGGGAAAGGAAAATACATTGCTAAAAATTAGTTAAAGTCAACTTTCTAACTAAAATTTGTTGCGTGTTTTCTTTTCTTCACGTCCATGTGTAACTTCTGTATGTCTGTCTATGTGTACGATGTGACGAGGATGAAGCACGAAGTTGTTGCAATTTTCTTTTCTGAGCCAGCTCGTAGCAATTTCCGACAGTCATTATTAACACTGCCTATTCATCTTACCAGGACCGGAATGTTGACAATTCACGACGCCAGACCGTTTATATTGACGGCATTGTAAGGAAATGACCCAACCATTCCTTTTCTGGGTGGTTAAGAATGGTACTCATACAAACCCCACGGCCTTATTGATTGACTCACTGTTATTGTGAGACTGATGGCTATTATTAGGTATCTGACCTTCTATCTATACGTTGATTTGGCTGTTATGTGTTTTCAAGGCAATCTATGGCAGTATGTTCAATGTTTTTTATGTATTGGGGCGAGTCTGACTAATGGCTGTCGACGCGAGGACGCTGTGTAACGATTGCAATACTAATTCTAATAATTAGAGGCGGCTCGTCATTAAGGGCCAGTGGGGCACGGCCCCACCAAAATCGAAAGTGGGAATAACTTCCCGGAATACCAAATAATAGAAAATACTCAAAACCATAATTTTTCCGAAAATTTGTGTCTGGCCCCACCGAGAAAAATGACAACATGCCGCCACTGCTAATAATAATAATAATAGTTATAATGGGCATTCGTACCTCCGAAGTCAGAGTAAGGCTCGCATGAATGACGAGGGACATTGGTGATAGGGAAAGTAAACCTTCACGCAAAATCAGCCCGATGTGTCATATTCGGCGTTTTGACTACGTCTGAATTCATAGTGGACAAACGAAAAGAAGATTTGTTTTTGCATTTATTTCGTTATCAGTTTTTAGTGACAGATTTTCATTTTAGGACCACTGGGATATTACTTTCGTAGTCTATATGTAGTTTGCAGTAAAATTCGTCACTCCTGTTGTAATGTTTGCTTGATAAAGGCCTCTTGGTCAAAACGTTGCTATGTATTGTTATTGTTTTGTATTTTGTAAAACTACAGTACTTTTGTTGTTACGTGTTTCGTCATTGTCACACAGTTTTACTGCAGTTTTCACCTGCTATATCGACAATACAGACCTCTCAAAGCAGAGTCAGATAAAGTGTTTGAGGGGATGAGTTGAGATGACGGTGTTATTTCTACGATGGAAAATCAAAGAGTGGGGTTAAGGGAAGTAGAATGGTTTACAAAGTATACAAGATTGTAAAATAGAAAAGATCGTGTTCATGGGAGTGATACGAAAAACTGAAACATACCGTTAGTTAGAAATTATTTTAATAAAAATGTTTTGAAATTCTGATTAGCTTCAGTCGCAGAGTAAAATTGTACTCCAGGGATTTTTAATACTGGCTCGGCGTTGGACAGCGCTGACCTATGGCGCTCGCTGCAAATGACTATGCCTATTATAATATATATATATATATATATATATATATATATATATATATATATATATATATATATATATATATGTACGCACACACGCACAAACAAATATATATATATATATATGAATAAAAATAGAGAGAGAGAGAGATGGGAGAGAGTGAGAGGCGAGAGAGAGGAGGAGAGAGAGAGAGAGAGAGAGAGAGAGAGAGAGAGACGAGAGAGAGGAGAGAGAGAAGATGAGAGATAGTGATTGCACACAAATGTAACAGGATGAATATGCAAGCCAGGGATCCTCAGAGTTGTATATATGATAACACAAGAAGTCAACAAACCACTTGTGGATATATACCTGTTCAATAGAAACATAAAACTTGATTATTGCATCTGTACAATTTCTTCCGCCCGTGTGGTGTCGGTGCCCGCAAAGGAAGCAAAGAATAGTACCACTGCGATCTATAAGGCATGACGTAAGAGCGACTGAGGTAGGGCCTAGGGGAAACTACCCTAGTGAATAAAAAGCGTCGTAGAAATCGGATGTGCTGGCCTACTTGTAGGCGCATAACTAGCACAACCTACAATCGATCTTAGGCTCAGATCCCATACAGATCACACACAGTGTTTAACAAGTGGTCCGATACAATAGATACAAAGCAAAGGTCGGCCACGCAAAGGTGGACCTCAGAGGTAACAGAGGCGACCATAGATACTATTTATGAAGCGCACACAAGGGCTCGTTCTAGAAATCTATTATATTGACGCTGTGAGGCAAAAGAGGATTGGAGAAAAGAAAGAACCAGACTGCAAGAATACCAAGTCACATGTGCTGTAGCTATGCAAGAGCACTATATTGGAAAATAAAGAAGAATAGTAAGCCAACATAGAACTGGTGTCGTTAGTTGTTACACGCTAAGAGACATAATGAGATGGAGATCTGAGCACTTGTGGACTAATTGGTTCGATGTGTAGTGATGATGATCGCCACACGCTGAGAGTACCTGGTTCATTAGCTAACTGACCGCACTTAATAAAACATCTTAACTTGTCTGTTGTTAGTTGTCCAAGTACCTGGTTCATTAGCTAATGACACTAAAACATCTTCCTATCTTTTATTGTCCAAGTACCTGATTCATTAGCTAACTGACCACACTTAAAACATCTTCCCTTATCTTTGTTAGTTGTCCAGTACCTGATTCATTAGCTAACTGACCACACTTAAAACATCTTCCCTTATCTTTTGTTAGTTGTTAGTAGGGTTCTTATAATACTTTTACAAAAAATCACACCTCTTCAATGCACATATTCCTCTTCACCCTTCACTCCTAGGGAGGTATAGACCTACAACCAAGGTCTTCCAAGCTCCCATATCCAAGACCATCTTTTCCAGATCTCTCCACCCTGTCCCTCTTTTCTTGCATTTCATCTCTGGCAGCCAAATTTTCTTTTAGATTTCATCGGATCGATCATGAATCCTTCCTTGCAGGGTCTTTCTTCTTTCTCGAGTGGCGAGCTATGAATTTACTTAGTTGTGGTTTCTGTAGCTATCTAGTGTTTTTGATGGGGTGGGGTAGCTAGCCTCACGTTCAAAATGAGCATATTGCAATAGAAATATTCGTTGGAAAGTTACAGTAAGATGTGTAGATATATATGGTCAACACACGGCACAGATATCACTCAGATACAACGGAAATAGACCAAGAGGACGACCACTCTAACGATGGATTGACGGAATATCCGAGGCACTAAATTCCATCTTGTACAAAGCGCATAAGGAAGCTCATTCCAGGTTCCTCTTTTTTCGGCCTGACGCCGAAAAGCAAAACAGAGATATAGAATTGATAGATAGAACCACAGCCAACTCTAGATAACTAGGCCAGATAACTGACTCGGGGGTTCCCTGACCTAAATCAGAAAAGGGGGCCGGAAAATATAGAGGTTTGATAGAACACTGCATGCTTTTTGCAATTTTACTCAATTATGTGAGTCTATGGTTATTTATTGGTGAAAAATATTCATAATATTGATATTCCTTATTGTTAAACTTAACTTGTTGCATAATATAACTCCGAGTTAGCATTTTGTGTTAATTCTAAAATGAATTCGTCTTTATACACCAATACTGGAATGCGAGGTCACGTGGTGTAGTTGAGGTCTGATTTCCCATAATTCTTACCTGAGTCCGAAGGCCCATAAGTTTCTAGTTGGCTCTGATAGAACACACGAATCTCTTCCTGTCGGTATCATATCATCACATAGCCAACATCCTCATTTAGTACAGCTGGTCAAGATGCAATAAATGGCGTCTAATGTACGAATTGACCTGATCGTAAGAACCAGACATTGATAACGTTGCTATTGATTTTACTATTTGTCTACATCCTTTTCTTTTGTAGTTTGTACACTTCATTTTTTTAATAAACTGACGGCGGCCATTTAATAGCACGTGTTACAATATTTGCTTCATTTGATAGTCAATAATGAACTTGTTCGCTATTTTAATTCCAGAAGGATTCTTTCCAACCGATGGCAAATATTATACAAGAGATCGCTCGTGTGTTGCTGGTGCTCGCAAGGGGAGCAAAGAATAGTAACACTGCGACCTACAACCAAGAGAAGACCAAGAAAAAGATGGATAGACAATATCAAGAACACACTAACTAATCACGGATATAACACAAGGGCGACACATCTGGTCCTGGAACCCAAGTTAAAGCTCCCACCCCTACGCTTAACTGCAAGCTTCCATCATTCACCTGGGGAAAGACAATAGACAATAGGTATACAACCAACCACCAATAACAGCATACAATAAAAAGAGATCAGGTACTAAAACCAAGGGAAGACCAAGAAAAAGATGGATAGACAATAGGTATACAACCAACCACCAATAACAGCATACAATAAAAAGAGATCAGGTACTAAAACCAAGGTAAGACCAAGAAAAAGATGGATAGACAATAGGTATACAACCAACCACCAATAACAGCATACAATAAAAAGAGATCAGGTACTAAAACCAAGGGAAGACCAAGAAAAAGATGGATAGACAATAGGTATACAACCAACCACCAATAACAGCATACAATAAAAGAGATCAGGTACTAAAACCAAGGGAAGACCAAGAAAAAGATGGATAGACAATAGGTATACAACCAACCACCAATAACAGCATACAATAAAAAGAGATCAGGTACTAAAACCAAGGTAAGACCAAGAAAAAGATGGATAGACAATAGGTATACAACCAACCACCAATAACAGCATACAATAAAAGAGATCAGGTACTAGAACCAAGGAAGACCAAGAAAAAGATGGATAGACAATAGGTATACAACCAACCACCAATAACAGCATACAATAAAAAGAGATCAGGTACTAAAACCAAGGTAAGACCAAGAAAAAGATGGATAGACAATAGGTATACAACCAACCACCAATAACAGCATACAATAAAAAGAGATCAGGTACTAAAACCAAGGGAAGACCAAGAAAAAGATGGATAGACAATAGGTATACAACCAACCACCAATAACAGCATACAATAAAAAGAGATCAGGTACTAAAACCAAGGGAAGACCAAGAAAAAGATGGATAGACAATAGGTATACAACCAACCACCAATAACAGCATACAATAAAAGAGATCAGGTACTAAAACCAAGGGAAGACCAAGAAAAAGATGGATAGACAATAGGTATACAACCAACCACCAATAACAGCATACAATAAAAAGAGATCAGGTACTAAAACCAAGGGAAGACCAAGAAAAGATGGATAGACAATAGGTATACAACCAACCACCAATAACAGCATACAATAAAAAGAGATCAGGTACTAAAACCAAGGTAAGACCAAGAAAAAGATGGATAGACAATAGGTATACAACCAACCACCAATAACAGCATACAATAAAAGAGATCAGGTACTAAAACCAAGGGAAGACCAAGAAAAAGATGGATAGACAATAGGTATACAACCAACCACCAATAACAGCATACAATAAAAAGAGATCAGGTACTAAAACCAAGGTAAGACCAAGAAAAAGATGGATAGACAATAGGTATACAACCAACCACCAATAACAGCATACAATAAAAGAGATCAGGTACTAAAACCAAGGGAAGACCAAGAAAAAGATGGATAGACAATAGGTATACAACCAACCACCAATAACAGCATACAATAAAAAGAGATCAGGTACTAAAACCAAGGGAAGACCAAGAAAAAGATGGATAGACAATAGGTATACAACCAACCACCAATAACAGCATACAATAAAAAGAGATCAGGTACTAAAACCAAGGGAAGACCAAGAAAAAGATGGATAGACAATAGGTATACAACCAACCACCAATAACAGCATACAATAAAAGAGATCAGGTACTAAAACCAAGGAAGACCAAGAAAAGATGGATAGACAATAGGTATACAACCAACCACCAATAACAGCATACAATAAAAGAGATCAGGTACTAGAACCAAGGAAGACCAAGAAAAAGATGGATAGACAATAGGTATACAACCAACCACCAATAACAGCATACAATAAAAAGAGATCAGGTACTAAAACCAAGGTAAGACCAAGAAAAAGATGGATAGACAATAGGTATACAACCAACCACCAATAACAGCATACAATAAAAAGAGATCAGGTACTAAAACCAAGGTAAGACCAAGAAAAAGATGGATAGACAATAGGTATACAACCAACCACCAATAACAGCATACAATAAAAAGAGATCAGGTACTAAAACCAAGGGAAGACCAAGAAAAAGATGGATAGACAATAGGTATACAACCAACCACCAATAACAGCATACAATAAAAAGAGATCAGGTACTAAAACCAAGGGAAGACCAAGAAAAAGATGGATAGACAATAGGTATACAACCAACCACCAATAACAGCATACAATAAAAGAGATCAGGTACTAAAACCAAGGGAAGACCAAGAAAAGATGGATAGACAATAGGTATACAACCAACCACCAATAACAGCATACAATAAAAGAGATCAGGTACTAAAACCAAGGGAAGACCAAGAAAAGATGGATAGACAATAGGTATACAACCAACCACCAATAACAGCATACAATAAAAAGAGATCAGGTACTAAAACCAAGGTAAGACCAAGAAAAAGATGGATAGACAATAGGTATACAACCAACCACCAATAACAGCATACAATAAAAAGAGATCAGGTACTAAAACCAAGGGAAGACCAAGAAAAAGATGGATAGACAATAGGTATACAACCAACCACCAATAACAGCATACAATAAAAGAGATCAGGTACTAAAACCAAGGGAAGACCAAGAAAAAGATGGATAGACAATAGGTATACAACCAACCACCAATAACAGCATACAATAAAAAGAGATCAGGTACTAAAACCAAGGGAAGACCAAGAAAAAGATGGATAGACAATAGGTATACAACCAACCACCAATAACAGCATACAATAAAAAGAGATCAGGTACTAAAACCAAGGTAAGACCAAGAAAAAGATGGATAGACAATAGGTATACAACCAACCACCAATAACAGCATACAATAAAAAGAGATCAGGTACTAAAACCAAGGTAAGACCAAGAAAAAGATGGATAGACAATAGGTATACAACCAACCACCAATAACAGCATACAATAAAAAGAGATCAGGTACTAAAACCAAGGTAAGACCAAGAAAAAGATGGATAGACAATAGGTATACAACCAACCACCAATAACAGCATACAATAAAAAGAGATCAGGTACTAAAACCAAGGGAAGACCAAGAAAAAGATGGATAGACAATAGGTATACAACCAACCACCAATAACAGCATACAATAAAAAGAGATCAGGTACTAAAACCAAGGTAAGACCAAGAAAAAGATGGATAGACAATAGGTATACAACCAACCACCAATAACAGCATACAATAAAAAGAGATCAGGTACTAAAACCAAGGGAAGACCAAGAAAAAGATGGATAGACAATAGGTATACAACCAACCACCAATAACAGCATACAATAAAAAGAGATCAGGTACTAAAACCAAGGTAAGACCAAGAAAAAGATGGATAGACAATAGGTATACAACCAACCACCAATAACAGCATACAATAAAAAGAGATCAGGTACTAAAACCAAGGGAAGACCAAGAAAAAGATGGATAGACAATAGGTATACAACCAACCACCAATAACAGCATACAATAAAAGAGATCAGGTACTAAAACCAAGGAAGACCAAGAAAAGATGGATAGACAATAGGTATACAACCAACCACCAATAACAGCATACAATAAAAAGAGATCAGGTACTAAAACCAAGGGAAGACCAAGAAAAAGATGGATAGACAATAGGTATACAACCAACCACCAATAACAGCATACAATAAAAAGAGATCAGGTACTAAAACCAAGGTAAGACCAAGAAAAAGATGGATAGACAATAGGTATACAACCAACCACCAATAACAGCATACAATAAAAAGAATCAGGTACTAAAACCAAGGGAAGACCAAGAAAAAGATGGATAGACAATAGGTATACAACCAACCACCAATAACAGCATACAATAAAAAGAGATCAGGTACTAAAACCAAGGTAAGACCAAGAAAAAGATGGATAGACAATAGGTATACAACCAACCACCAATAACAGCATACAATAAAAAGAGATCAGGTACTAAAACCAAGGTAAGACCAAGAAAAAGATGGATAGACAATAGGTATACAACCAACCACCAATAACAGCATACAATAAAAAGAGATCAGGTACTAAAACCAAGGGAAGACCAAGAAAAAGATGGATAGACAATAGGTATACAACCAACCACCAATAACAGCATACAATAAAAAGAGATCAGGTACTAAAACCAAGGTAAGACCAAGAAAAAGATGGATAGACAATAGGTATACAACCAACCACCAATAACAGCATACAATAAAAGAGATCAGGTACTAGAACCAAGGGAAGACCAAGAAAAAGATGGATAGACAATAGGTATACAACCAACCACCAATAACAGCATACAATAAAAAGAGATCAGGTACTAAAACCA
Organism: Arion vulgaris; assembly: GCA_020796225.1. Lineage (NCBI taxonomy): Eukaryota > Metazoa > Mollusca > Gastropoda > Stylommatophora > Arionidae > Arion > Arion vulgaris. The sequence goes on from CM036763.1 coordinate 44,099,659, forward strand.
AGGTAAGACCAAGAAAAAGATGGATAGACAATAGGTATACAACCAACCACCAATAACAGCATACAATAAAAAGAGATCAGGTACTAAAACCAAGGTAAGACCAAGAAAAAGATGGATAGACAATAGGTATACAACCAACCACCAATAACAGCATACAATAAAAAGAGATCAGGTACTAAAACCAAGGGAAGACCAAGAAAAAGATGGATAGACAATAGGTATACAACCAACCACCAATAACAGCATACAATAAAAAGAGATCAGGTACTAAAACCAAGGTAAGACCAAGAAAAAGATGGATAGACAATAGGTATACAACCAACCACCAATAACAGCATACAATAAAAAGAGATCAGGTACTAAAACCAAGGTAAGACCAAGAAAAAGATGGATAGACAATAGGTATACAACCAACCACCAATAACAGCATACAATAAAAAGAGATCAGGTACTAAAACCAAGGTAAGACCAAGAAAAAGATGGATAGACAATAGGTATACAACCAACCACCAATAACAGCATACAATAAAAAGAGATCAGGTACTAAAACCAAGGTAAGACCAAGAAAAAGATGGATAGACAATAGGTATACAACCAACCACCAATAACAGCATACAATAAAAAGAGATCAGGTACTAAAACCAAGGTAAGACCAAGAAAAAGATGGATAGACAATAGGTATACAACCAACCACCAATAACAGCATACAATAAAAAGAGATCAGGTACTAAAACCAAGGAAGACCAAGAGAAAAGATGGATAGACAATAGGTATACAACCAACCACCAATAACAGCATACAATAAAAAGAGATCAGGTACTAAAACCAAGGTAAGACCAAGAAAAAGATGGATAGACAATAGGTATACAACCAACCACCAATAACAGCATACAATAAAAAGAGATCAGGTACTAAAACCAAGGTAAGACCAAGAAAAAGATGGATAGACAATAGGTATACAACCAACCACCAATAACAGCATACAATAAAAAGAGATCAGGTACTAAAACCAAGGTAAGACCAAGAAAAAGATGGATAGACAATAGGTATACAACCAACCACCAATAACAGCATACAATAAAAAGAGATCAGGTACTAAAACCAAGGGAAGACCAAGAAAAAGATGGATAGACAATAGGTATACAACCAACCACCAATAACAGCATACAATAAAAAGAGATCAGGTACTAAAACCAAGGTAAGACCAAGAAAAAGATGGATAGACAATAGGTATACAACCAACCACCAATAACAGCATACAATAAAAAGAGATCAGGTACTAAAACCAAGGGAAGACCAAGAAAAGATGGATAGACAATAGGTATACAACCAACCACCAATAACAGCATACAATAAAAAGAGATCAGGTACTAAAACCAAGGTAAGACCAAGAAAAAGATGGATAGACAATAGGTATACAACCAACCACCAATAACAGCATACAATAAAAGAGATCAGGTACTAAAACCAAGGGAAGACCAAGAAAAAGATGGATAGACAATAGGTATACAACCAACCACCAATAACAGCATACAATAAAAAGAGATCAGGTACTAAAACCAAGGTAAGACCAAGAAAAAGATGGATAGACAATAGGTATACAACCAACCACCAATAACAGCATACAATAAAAAGAGATCAGTACTAAAACCAAGGAAGACCAAGAAAAAGATGGATAGACAATAGGTATACAACCAACCACCAATAACAGCATACAATAAAAGAGATCAGGTACTAAAACCAAGGGAAGACCAAGAAAAAGATGGATAGACAATAGGTATACAACCAACCACCAATAACAGCATACAATAAAAAGAGATCAGGTACTAAAACCAAGGGAAGACCAAGAAAAAGATGGATAGACAATAGGTATACAACCAACCACCAATAACAGCATACAATAAAAAGAGATCAGGTACTAAAACCAAGGTAAGACCAAGAAAAAGATGGATAGACAATAGGTATACAACCAACCACCAATAACAGCATACAATAAAAAGAGATCAGGTACTAAAACCAAGGTAAGACCAAGAAAAAGATGGATAGACAATAGGTATACAACCAACCACCAATAACAGCATACAATAAAAAGAGATCAGGTACTAAAACCAAGGGAAGACCAAGAAAAAGATGGATAGACAATAGGTATACAACCAACCACCAATAACAGCATACAATAAAAAGAGATCAGGTACTAAAACCAAGGGAAGACCAAGAAAAGATGGATAGACAATAGGTATACAACCAACCACCAATAACAGCATACAATAAAAGAGATCAGGTACTAGAACCAAGGAAGACCAAGAAAAAGATGGATAGACAATAGGTATACAACCAACCACCAATAACAGCATACAATAAAAAGAGATCAGGTACTAAAACCAAGGGAAGACCAAGAAAAAGATGGATAGACAATAGGTATACAACCAACCACCAATAACAGCATACAATAAAAAGAGATCAGGTACTAAAACCAAGGTAAGACCAAGAAAAAGATGGATAGACAATAGGTATACAACCAACCACCAATAACAGCATACAATAAAAAGAGATCAGGTACTAAAACCAAGGTAAGACCAAGAAAAAGATGGATAGACAATAGGTATACAACCAACCACCAATAACAGCATACAATAAAAAGAGATCAGGTACTAAAACCAAGGGAAGACCAAGAAAAAGATGGATAGACAATAGGTATACAACCAACCACCAATAACAGCATACAATAAAAAGAGATCAGGTACTAAAACCAAGGGAAGACCAAGAAAAGATGGATAGACAATAGGTATACAACCAACCACCAATAACAGCATACAATAAAAGAGATCAGGTACTAAAACCAAGGAAGACCAAGAAAAGATGGATAGACAATAGGTATACAACCAACCACCAATAACAGCATACAATAAAAAGAGATCAGGTACTAAAACCAAGGTAAGACCAAGAAAAAGATGGATAGACAATAGGTATACAACCAACCACCAATAACAGCATACAATAAAAAGAGATCAGGTACTAAAACCAAGGTAAGACCAAGAAAAAGATGGATAGACAATAGGTATACAACCAACCACCAATAACAGCATACAATAAAAAGAGTCAGGTACTAAAACAAGGAAGACCAAGAAAAGATGGATAGACAATAGGTATACAACCAACCACCAATAACAGCATACAATAAAATGAGATCAGGTACTAGAACCAAGGAAAGACCAAGAAAAAGATGGATAGACAATAGGTATACAACCAACCACCAATAACAGCATACAAAAACGAATCAGTTACTAACCAAGGAAGACCAAGAAAAGATGGATAGACAATAGGTTATGCCAATACCACCAATAACAGCATACATAAAAAAAATCATACTAAAACCAAGGAAGACCAGAAAGGATGGATAGACAATTGGTATACAACAACCACCATAACAGCATACAATAAATGAGATCATCTAGAAAGAAGACCAAGAAAAGATGGTACAATAGATCACTTTCAACCCAATAACAGCATACAATAAAGATCAGGTACTAAAACCAAGGAAGACCAATGAAATGATGGATAGACAATAGGTATACAACCAACCACCATAACAGGATCATTACAAATTCATTTACTCAAAACCAAGGAAGACCAAGAAATTGGATAGACACTAGTGTTTAGCACGCGAATAACAGCATACAATAAAAGGATCAGTTGCATAAAATACTGGAAGACCAAGAAAAGATGGATAGACAATATAGTACAACCAACCCAATACAGCATACAATAAAAGAGATCAGTACTAAAACCAGGAAGACCAAGAAGAAGATGGAATAACAATGGATAAATCCACCACAAGTAAGCAAGCTCAATTAAAAGGTCTGTTATTCAAAACCAAGGAAGACAAAAAAGATGGATAGAAATAGGTATACAACCACCACCAATAACACAACAATAAAAAAATCAGTCTAAAACCAGGTACAGACCAAAAAAAGATGGATAGACAATAGGTATACAACCTACCACAAAACAGCATACAATAAAAAGAGATCATACTAAACCAAGGAAGACCAAGATAAGATGGAAGACAAATAGTATACAATCCAATACCAATAACAGCATACAATAAAAGAGATCAGGTACTAAAACCAAGGAAACCAAGAAAAGATGGATAGACACAATATGAACCAACCAATAACAGCATACAGATAAAGAGATCAGGTACTAAACCAAGGAAGACCAAGAAATGATGGATGACATGTATAAACCACCACCTAACAGCATACATAATACAAGAACATCTAAACATAGGAAGCCAAGAAAAGATGGATAGCATAAGTATACAAAACCACCAATAACAGCATACAATAAAAGATCAGGTACTAAAACAATTGGAAGACCAAGAAAAGATGGATAGCAATAGGTTAGTAACAACCCAATATTAATACATACAATAAAAGAGATCAGGTACTAAACAATGGAAGACCAAGAAAGATGGATAGACAATAGGTATACAAAACCACCAATAACAGTACAATAAACGAGGATCAGACTAAACCCAAGGAAGACCAAGAAAAGATGGATAGACATAGGATACAACCAACCACCAATACAGCATACAATCAAAGAGAAGTACTAAAACCAAGGGAAGACCAAGAAAAAATGATAGGACAATAACACAACCAAACACCAATAACAGCATACAATCAAAAAGAGATCAGGTACTAAAACCAGAAGACCATCAAAAATGATGGATAGACAATAGATACAACCAACCACCAATAACAGATACAATAAAAAGAGATCAGGTACTAAAACCAAGGGAAGACCAAGAAAAGATGGATAGACAATAGGTATACAACCAACCACCAATAACAGCATACAATAAAAAGAGATCAGGTACTAAAACCAAGGTAAGACCAAGAAAAAGATGGATAGACAATAGGTATACAACCAACCACCAATAACAGCATACAATAAAAAGAGATCAGGTACTAAAACCAAGGTAAGACCAAGAAAAAGATGGATAGACAATATCAAGACCATACTAAATAAACACGTATGTAACAAAAGCCAGGGTGACTCATCTGGCACTGGAATGCAAATTAAAGCACCCACCTCTACGTTTAACGGCAAGAGTGGACAACCAATTTCATCTTCTACCTGGGGAAAGATAATAGACATTAGACTGTGTTTATCTCCCGAGTGGTTACCGGAACCCAAATTTGGGGTCTAAAGAATAGAACCACTGTTACCTGCCACGCATGTCGTAAGAGGCGAATAAGGAGATTTCGCTAAAATCGGATGCACGTGTCCTAAACGTGTAGCAGTCTAGCGTTTAGGAGCCTACCAAACCAATGTGCAACGTATACACGTTCTTGGCAAAGATCAAACATATCACAAAGAGTGATTAAAATTGATCGTAAAGAACGAACGCAAAGGAGAAGATAAGGAGAAACTCTGTTTATAAGCAGCACCGATCCAGAGCTAACTATAAACTTATGGGCCTTCGGACTCAGGTAAGAATTATGGGAAATCAGACCACAACTACACCACGTGACCTCGCATTCCAGTATTGGTGTATATAGACGAATTCATTTTAAAATCAACACAAAATGCTAAATCGAACTTATATTATGCAACAAGTTAAGTTTAACAATAAGGAATATCAATATTATGAATATTTTTCACCAATAAATAACCGTAGACTCACAGAATGGAGTAAAATTGAAAAAAGCTTGCCGTGTATATCAAACATATATAATTTCCAGCCCCCACCATGATCTAGGTCAGGGATTCCCAGTCAGTTGTCTGACTCTAGTTATCTAGAGCACAGCCAACTCTAGATAACTAGAAGTTTGATAGAACACTGCAAGCTTTTTGCAATTTTACTCAATTCTGTGAGCCGCCTATGGTTATTTATTGGTGAACAATACTCATAATATTCCTTATCGTTAAACTTAACTTTTGCATAATATAACTTCGATTTAGCATTTTATGTTGATTTTAAAATGAATTCGTCTATATACACCAATACTGGAATGCGAGGTCAAGTGGTGTAGTTGTGGTCTGATTTTTCCTAATTCTTACCTGAGTCCGAAGGCCCATAAGTTTATAGTTGGCTCTGTCTAGAGTTGGCTGTGACTGATCTGACCTTCACGTGAAACGTTTGTTGGTAACGCAGCATGAGCAAAATATCATTGTGAAACGGTGTGCAAATAGCAGAACATCTACTCAGCGTTGAAATGCCATTGCGACGTTGAATCAATAGTACTCACAACACAGGATTCATACAACTATAGTTGAAGCTTTTAAGAGCGTTTAAATGTCAAAGATTGACTTTATTAAATCAAGTTTACACATATAGTTCGGCCCTTCTTCGCAGAAAGTATTGCACAAAGCACGAACTCTGTAGCTCCGAAAATAATTCTAGGAATTTCTGGAAAATATGCAGTCATGAACTGAACGACGTGGTCCGGATTCGAGCTCACGACTTTTAGAACGTACAGAAAACGGTTTGCTCTTCGCAACAGAGTCCTCCCTCTCCCACAAAGGTTAAGCTTATGTTCAATGTGGTTATGGTGCTAGTTTCTAACTCATTCTTCTTCTTCTTCTTTTGTCGTCAAACTGATACCGTGTTGTGGTTTTCTGTTTTTGTCTTGCGCTGTTCTGGTGGCTTGGGTGATTGTTATTTTTGCTCTTTGACAGGATTCTGCTATGTCATCTAACCATCTTTTCCGTGGTCTTTCTCTTGCCTTCTTTCCTGATGTTCTGTTGTAGAAGACTTTGTATACTGTGGAGTTTGGATAAGTTCTTATTAAGTGACGAAACCACTACATTCTTTGATTCTCAATGTAATTCAAGCAAGGTTCTGTACCAACTTTCTTTCTTATGCTGATGAAATAATCATGTTGATTGTTGCATGTTTATACCTAATCTCACAAGTACCAAAAATCATCGAGCCTTCATTTTCTTCTTATTTTTCTTTTACTTGGCAGTTTCCTTTATTTGGGGATCTAAATTACAAGTACACCTGAAGCCGGAGTAAGACTCGTCTGATTGGCGAGGGATACGGGTGATAAGGAAAGCAAGCTTTAACGCAAAAGTCAATCAGAAGCACTATTAAAGGGCCTTAGGCCGAAGAATTGACTTCATTGCGCCGGGGTTTACCCATATGGCTTGGTCCCTCTCCGCAGAAATGACACACCACCTGCCGAAGTATTGCGCAAAGCACGAACTCCGTAGCTACAGCATCAATCCTAGGGTCTCTGGAAAAAATGCACTCGTGAACAGAACGGCGAAGTCCAGATTCGAGCTCACGACCTTCGGCTAAGTCAAGGGCTTAACCACTTAGCCACAGAGATTAGGTACCAGACTACGTCTGAATTCATAGCAGGATAGAGGATTTAAAAATCTGACAAAAACCTGTTAGCAGTGTGACGACAACAGAGATTATGTACCAGACTACGTCTGAATTCATAGCGGGATAGAGGATTTAAAAATCTGACAAAAACCTGTTAGCAGTGTGACGACAACAGAGATTATGTACCAGACTACGTCTGAATTCATAGCAGGATAGAAGATTTAAAAATCTGACAAAAACCCGTTAGCAGTGTGACGACAACAGAGAGGAAAAACCACAATTGTATGGTTATAATTACTTTGGAGCAGACGTCATGGATAAAGTGCAATGTCAAGATGTTCTTACTGCGCTGGAGAGTTATACGATTAGCTCAAGTCTGATAACTCTAACTGCTAAGAGAAGGTGGCAGGTGTAGTGAGTGACAGGCGTAAGGCGTAGTGATTGACATGTGTAAGGCGTAGTGAATGACATGTGTAAGACGTAGTGAATGACATGCGTAAGGCGTAGTGAGTGACAGGTGTAAGGCGTAGTGAATGACATGCGTAAGGCGTAGTGAGTGACAGGTGTAAGGCGTAGTGAATGACATGCGTAAGGCGTAGTGAGTGACAGGTGTAAGGCGTAGTGAATGACACGCGTAAGGCGTAGTGAATGACAGGTGTAAGGCGTAGTGAATGACATGTGTAAGACGTAGTGAATGACATGCGTAAGGCGTAGTGAGTGACAGGTGTAAGGCGTAGTGAATGACATGTGTAAGGCGTAGTGAGTGACAGGTGTAAGGCGTAGTGAATGACATGCGTAAGGCGTAGTGAGTGACAGGTGTAAGGCGTAGTGAATGACACGCGTAAGGCGTAGTGAGTGACAGGTGTAAGGCGTAGTGAATGACATGTGTAAGACGTAGTGAATGACAGGTGTAAGGCGTAGTGAATGACATGCGTAAGGCGTAGTGAGTGACAGGTGTAAGGCGTAGTGAATGACAGGTGTAAGGCGTAGTGAATGAAAGGTGTAAGGCGTAGTAAATGACAGGTGTAAGGTGTAGTGAATGACAGATGTAAGGCGTAGTGAATGACAGGTGTAAGGCGTAGTGAATGACAGGTGTAAGGCGTAGTGAATGACAGGTGTAAGGCGTAGTGAATGACAGATGTATTGCGTGGTGAATGACAGTTGTAAGGCGTAGTGAATGACAGGTGCAAGGCGTAGTGAATGACAGGTGTAAGGTGTAGTGAATGACAGGTGTAAGGTGTAGTGAATGACAGGTGTAAGGCGTAGTGAATGACAGGTGTAAGGCGTAGTGAATGACAGGTGCAAGGCGTAGTGAATGACAGGTGTAAGGCGTAGTGAATGACAGGCGTAAGGCGTAGTGAGTGACAGGTGTAAGGCGTAGTGAGTGACAGGCGTAAGGCGTAGCGAATGACAGGTGTAAGGCGTAGTGAATGACAGGCATCAGGGTAAGTCAACCAGAGATGATCAAAACCCAAAATACAATTTTCCGTATCAAACATTAGAGTAGAGCGTCTGGAATAATGGATAAGAGCGTGGGCTCCCATTCGGGAAACCCGGGTTCGATCCCCGGTAAGGCGAAGGAGCTTTTTTTCTGTCGGGGACATAAAAAACATCATAATCTGAACATTTTCGCGGTGACTGTACTTGCCATGCGACCACTAACATCCTCAGGATCATGTCCTCCCTGCCCTACAACCCCCAAGCGGTATTATAGGCAGTAAAGATAGTTTTGTTTTGGTTTAGGGTATGGATTGCCTGTCACTTAACATTTCTAACCCATATTGTGCAGGAGGTAGGAGGCAGCATTCCTTTCCTCATGTGTGGAGCGTCGAGCGTGGGTTGAGCTCACAATCTTCTTGTCTCCAAGTCGATAGGCGAACGACTATGCATTACGTTAATCCGTCCCACGATCAAGACTCTACTAAAACGTTTAAGTGATGGTCCTGGTTACACATCGCAACCTGATTGTAAAAAATGATATAACGTAACATCAGGGGCGGCTCGTCATTAGGGGCCAGTGGGACCAGGCCCCACCAATAATCGAGAGGGGGAATAACTTCCCAGAATAGCAAATACTAAAAAAAACATGATTTTTCCGAAAATTTGTGTCTTGCCCACCAAGAAAAATGACCACAAGCCGCCTCTGCGTAACACGTGACATCTTCAGTGTGCAGCAAAGGAAGAATTGGAATGACAATAATGTTTGAGGGATGAGAGACAGGGAGAAAAAGGGGGATATGAAAGAAATAGAGAGAAAGTGAGAGAGAGAGAAGGAGAAAGAAAGAGAGAAGGGGAGATATGAAAGAGAGAGTGTGTGAGAGAGAAGAAGAAAGAGAGAGAACATGAACAGAATTGGACGGATAAAAACCCCACAAGTTTGTAATAATGTTTGGGAGATGACAGACAGAGAGAGAAGGGGAATATGAAGGAGAGAGAGAGAGAGTGAGAGAGGAGAAGGAGAGGGGAGAGAGAGAGAAAGGCAGAAGAAGAAAGACAGAGAGAAAAGGGAGACAAATATATGATATTGAACACAAACACAAGAAGAAACCTTAAGACTATGGTCAGTGTTAGTGACAGAACAAATATGACCCACCATCCATTGGCGCAAACATCTCGTCTAAACTCATACACTCATACTCACACTCTTCTCTCCACACTCTCTCTCACACTCCTCTCACACCTCCTCCTCACTCACTCACTCACTCACTCACTCACCACCACCCACCCACCCACCTCTCTCTCTCTCTCTCTCGCTCGCTCGCGCGCGCGCACGCACGCACGCACGCACAACACACACACACACGTATATATACGTGCTGCGACGATGTTTGAGGGATGAGAGACAGGAGAAAAAGGGGATATGAAAGAAATAGAGAGAAACGAGAGAGAGGAGAAAGAAAGAGAGAAGGGGGGTATGAAAGAGAGAGTGTGAGAGAGAAGAAGAAAGAAAGAGAGCATGAAAAGAATTGAACAGATAAAAACCCCACACGTTTATAATAATGTATGGGAGATGAGAGACAGGGAGAGAAGGGAAATATGAAGGAGAGAGAGAGGGGGGGGGAGAAGGAGAGAGAGAGAAAGGTAGAAGAAGAAAGACAGAGAGAGAAAGGGAGACAAAGATATGATATTGAACACAAACACAAGAAGAAACCTTAAGACTATGGTCAGTGTTAGTGACAGAACAAATATGACCCACCATCCATTGGCGCAAACATCTCGTCTAAACTCATACACTCATACTCACACTCACTCTCTCTCTCTCTCTCTCTCTCTACTCACTCTCGCTCACTCACTCACTCACTCACGCACGCAAGCACACACACACACACACACGTATATATACGTGCTGCAACGAGAAGAGAAGGTGAGTAACAGTAATGAAAACACAACAGCGTAAGAACTGCATACCGCAATCTCTGACGCTAAACAAATTAAACATTTGCACGCACATACACAGCAGGCAAATTAAAAACATCAGGAGGAGATGGTAAAAATAATAGGAAAGCAACAACACAAACATAATTAAATGTAGTGAATCGTTATGCAGTAAACTAAAATATAATTACGAGAGAGTTGTATCAAATGCATTCGGAGAGTTTCCGAACAGATGAGTTTCAGAGTTGTGAGTCCCAGTTTAACCTTGCTATGGACTGTTTGTTGACAGAGAAACCATAAAGGATAACAATAGATGTATTCGATGGACACTTACATCAGTTCTGGCAGATTTGGATTATGTTGATGATATTGCTCTTTTGGACAGCAGATACGATGATGCTCAAAGGAAATTAGATATACTTTCCAGAACAGCTCAAACAATAGGACTTAAAATAAATATAGCGAAAACGAAGGTAATGAGAAATAATCATAAATTTGAGAACTCAATTGTATTACACAATGCAGTCATAGAGGAAGTCCAGGATTTTGTATACCTGGGAAGTACAGTATCTTAAGATGGAGATTCAGAAAAGGATATCATCAAAAAATCAAGAAGGCAAGACAAACTTTTGCGATGCTCAACAAAATTTGGAAAACAAAAGGACTAAATCTTAGGACAAAACTTAAAATATATAGAAGTAATGTACTGGGAGTGTTATTATACAGTAGTGAATGCTGGAAGAAGTAATGTACTGGGAGTGATATTATACAGTAGTGAATGCTGGAAAATGACCCATCACATAATACACAAGTTGGAGACATTTCAGAATAAATGTTTAAGAAGGATCCTGCAAATTTTTTGGCCAAATACCATAACAAATGAGGAGCTTTTGAAACGAACAGAATGTGCATCCTTGGAGACCATCATTAAGAAACGAAGATGGAGGTGGTTTGGACATGTATGTCGTATGCCAGTAGGGGCATTGGCTAGGACAGCTCTCAGATGGACAGCGGATGGAAAGAGAAGGCCTGGACGTCTAAGTGAAACATGGAGAAGAACGGTGGAGAGAGAGTTGAAGGAGTGTGACCTGACGTGGAGACGGTTGGTAGAAAGGCAGCAGAACAGCAATAGTGGAAGTCTCTTGTGGAAGCCTTATGTGTCAATCTGGACATGAAGATGATATAGAGAGAATAGAATCGAAGTCACTGACCAGATTGAGATAGATGGGTGTCGATATTGGTACAACCTAAAAAGAACGACATACCAATTATGCAAAAAAAAGATTGATTAATCAGCATCGAACTGGCGTGTTGAGCCGCTGAACGCTGCTGGATTTGTTGAGGTGGAGATCGGAGCACCTATGGGCATGTCCGGAGTGCTATGATGATAGTCCTCATATAACTGATAATTACGAGTTGCGAGATCCTTATCCTGTTTACTTTATCCACGAGCAGCGAGGTTGAGCGATGTGTTAAGATCTAAACATACTAGATCATCAAAAATATAATTACAGACACATTCGATATGTCTAACAGAGTGCACAGAAGATAGTCTTGTCTTATTCTTGATAGATTAACTATCATCATTGCACTTCGGTGAGTGACCATGTGTGCTACGATCTCTTTCTTACACAGCAAGATCTCAGCTACACTAAGATTAGGGATCTCTTGAAAAATATCCCGATTACTCCACGAGGGAGCGAGCCAAGTACCTTTGTAGCCAGAGACGAGCACCTACAATCTAGGACAGAGACCCAATTGTATTATTCTTATGAGCCTGTAATAGCTTTACAAGATTCTTATATTCGTCTTATAATTTGGAGCCACCAACATGGTATACTTCAAGTCTGGACCAATCCAAATCTGCACAACATAGTTACCTATCTGACATTTGTTGGGAAGGGAGGGGGTATTCACACAGCTTGTAGATACCAAAAACTCTAAAAAAAAAAAACATTATAGGCCATGACACTGAGGTCAAGTTAAAACTTTAAAATCAATTATTTTAGAGATTACGGAGACATAAGACTTGCCACTCATTTCCTGCGCTGAGCTAGTTTCAATTGTATGATCAGTTACAGTAATCAGTGCATTAAAACGAATTCAATATATAATATACAACAGACAGTGCGTGCGCCTCAAAGAACAATGCTACAGCGATACAATTGGATACAAAGCAAAAGGCTGTTCACGCAAAAGGTGGACATAAGAAACAACAGAGGCAGTAGAAAACACTATTTATGAAGCACACACAAAAGCCCGTTCTGGAAATCTCTTATCCTGACGCTGTGAGGCAGAACAGGATTAGAGTCAAGAAGTAAGAAAATAGGAATATGCAATATTTATAACCGTTAAAGCTGTAACGAATAATTTGTGCGCTAGATGACATTATAATATGCAGCAAGTAATAGGAACATGCTAATTTGTATCTCTCTATCTCCCCCTTCTCTCTCTCTCTCTCTCTCTCTCTCTCTCCCTCTCTCTCTATCTCTCTCTCTCTATCTTCTCTCATCTATCTCTCTCTATCTCTATTCTATCTTCTCTCCTATCTCTATCCCTCTCTCTTCTTCTCTCTCTCTCTCTCTCTCAGATCGTTGTTTTTATATAATCACTCGCCTGAGTGGTTACCGGGGCCCAAATTTGGGGTGTAAAGAATAGAACCACTGTTGTCTGCCATGCATGTCGTAAGAGGCGTTAAGGAGGTTTGGCTGAAATTAGATGCACATGTCCTAAACGCGTAGAAGTCTATGCGTTTAGGGGCCTACAAACCAATGTGCAACGTATACACGTTCTTGGCAAAGATCAAACATATCACAAGAGTGATTAAATTGGTCGTAAAGAACGAACACAAAGAAGAAGAAGAAATTCTAATCACTTTTACCGTGACTCTGGCGTAGAGGTTAGGTACTTGTCTCTAGTGGTAAAGATACCAGGTTTGCTCCCTCGTGGATCCATCTGAATATTTTTCCAGATACCCTAATCTCAGTGTAGGTGAGATCGAGTTCCTAGTCCTATCGGAGACGGACGATAAAACGAATTCCCCGTGTTCAATTTTAGCACGTAAAAGAATCCCTGGCAGTTCAAAATCGAGAAGAACAGGACCCGGGCAAAATTCAGTAGAAAGATTTTTTTAAAAATTCTTACCAAAAAAATCTTCACCATCTTCAAAATTATATCGGAGACCTCGCCGGTGCTACGGAGTTCGTGCACTGCAGTCGAGATCTTCCTGTGTAAGAGAGATCGGAGCACACATGGTTACTCACCGAAGTGCAATGATGATGGTCCTATCAATCAATCAATCAATCAATCAAAACCGTGAAATATATATAAGTATACATACACACATCGTTGCTAACATAAGTACACACTGTGTCTGAGACAGAGAGAGAATGGCGACCTGTAAGCAGACAATATAGGCATTGTTGTTGTAAACAAGAGAACTACTTGTGATGACCTAAACAAAAGCACTTAGAGGAAGGGGGAGGCCGTGCTAGACAAGAACTCATACGCGACCTTTGATCTCCAACTGTATGTGCAAGTAGGCGCTGCAGACAGCACTATGTTTAGACAGAAGGGTCCTGATCAATAAGAAACGATCGTCTGTCTACACAGGATATGGCTATGAGAGAGTTCTGTTGAGAAAGGTTTCATCGGGACTATAAGTGAAGGGAAGAAGCAGACTAATCGATGAACTGAAGGGTTATGGGCTCTACAAGATAGTTTCTGCGTTAGTTAACTTAAAGTACACACAAATGGGTGTTTTAATAACAGAAGCATATTGTATAGCAAAAATATAATCACTTATAGATTATAACCCTTTCGTCATTCTAAGCCGATACACTGACACACAGTATTTTTTAAGATGACGCAAAGAAAATATACCGGTTACTTCAGTATATATTGCAATAAAAATGTATCCGGAGGTTACAACAAAAAATTACGGATTCAAAGGGATTTTCTTTTCGATCCAGAAGCACTTGAGCTTTTAGCTCTTCAGCTCGGTGCCATGGACATCGTAACCCTTTGGTGCCACGAACACCGTAAATCTGGAGAACCTGTGGCTTTTCTGACAGCCCGCGGAATTGAACGGAACTCACAGGGTTCTTGTCAGCCGTCGTCCAACGCGAACACGCTGGACAGGCGTGCATTGAAAGAGATAAGGACCGGATTAACTGGTTAGGTGTTATTAAAGTAAGTTTTAAAAAAACACCCTGCTTTTATATGTTGAAATATATTGGAAAATACGGTTTTAGACCCATGTTTTTTCTTTGTTCTTTGACCAACGGCACACGATGGGTGATGTTGTTCAAGACTAAATCTGCTGACTTTGCTTTCTATTGTATCTAGTATCTAGTTGAGCCTGTGTCGTAATGAGAGTCGTACTGTATTTAAAAAAAAAATATAACTTCAACCGTGGAATTTGACCCTGGGACTATGTGTGCCTACAAAGTAGTTTAGGGATACCACGTAGAGCTATTATCACTTAATGGACAGAAAAAAAGAACAAACAGCTCATCAAACACTGGATATGATTTATGGAAAAGACTCCCTCAAAGATCTAAGAACAGACCAAGTCATTATATTTCGACCCCGCACCGGACACTGCAGACTCAACAAACACTTATATAGACTAGGAATAAGTCAAACAGCTCTCTGCCAGTGTCAACAGGCGGTACAGACTCCAGAGCATATCCTGCAAGACTGTCCTCTCCTGGGTGAGCTGTGAAACAACATGTGACCACACCCAGTCGACCAGAAAACTAAGCTTTGGAGAAACCTGACAGACTTGAAGCTGACTGCCCAGTTTGTGGCCCACAGTAAATTAAGCACACGACCAGAGATCGCTGAAGAAGAAGATACAAGAACTTGGAGTGTAAGAAAATTGGTTACATAGAAAAATATTATGGGCACATAGAGACATAATGGTTTGAAAAAAAAGTCAAATTTGAAGGGAAACATTTCGTGAAAGCGGAAAAGAGGAAGATCATGATGTGATGTATAACTGTAACTGAAAGCAATCTAGGCAGGACATTTGGTTTATCATAGAGAGACATTCCGAAGACTGTGTTATTGTGGCAACAGTCTGTACAAGACAGGATTCTTCTTCTTCGTTCTATTCCCCTTCACCCCTAGGAAGGCATAGGCCCGCAACAAAAGTTTTCCAAGACCGCCTATGGAAGGTCATCTTTTCCAGATCACACCACTCTCTCCCTATTTTCTTGCATTTCGTTTCCAACTCCCACCTCCAGGTGTTCCTGCGTCTTCCCTTAACTCTATTACCCTTGGGGTTCCATCGGAGGTCATGTCTCGTGATGCTGTCATGAGGTTTCCTCAGTATGAACGATAAATAATAATATGCAAATGTTTAAATAATATATGACATCTAAAGAAGAGGTTAGCCCTGGCAGAAGCTAATATCCTCACGTGTTTCGTAATTATATTCACATTATGGAAATTTGAAGGTAAAACGTAAAACATATATTAGCATATTTTAACACATTCGGTTAGTGAACATGTAATTCAGCTTACCTTACACCACCGTTGTACAACGAGCGCCCAACATGGCGCCCGTGTGATACTTTCATGGCGCCCTATTTTATTTCTCCTGCTTTAGCGTTAATTAGATTGTGTCGTGTGTGTTTGTCAGTAACAGTATGATTCAGTTTTCCATTAGCACAATATAAAAAAAAAAAGATTAAACTTATAGTCAGGATTAAGTTTTAATCTGTTAATATTTTTATTACTGATTATGTTAATATTGAAGAAAACTAGTCACTACAGAGATGAAGTGTCTACGCAGAATGCTGGGTGTAACAAGAAGAGACCGGTTGAGAAATGAAGACATCAGGAAAAATGTGGGTACAACATCAGTATTAAACTTCATCAAGAAACAAGAAATTAAGTGGTTCACCCACATAAGCAGATTGTCAACAGACAGTGCACCTCAAAGGGCAATGCTGTTCCGATACAATGGGTACAAAGCAAAAGGCCGGCCATGCAAAAGATGGACATCAGATATAACAGAGGCGACGAAAGGTACTATCTACGAAGCTCACACAAAGGCCCGTTTTAGAAATCTTTTCTTGACCTGACGCTGAGAGGCAATCCGTAATGGAGAAAAAAAAGAAAGAATATTTGTATTCACTTTACTATTAATATTACTATTATTATTACAATTGTCACATGGCTCCCACACCTCCACCGTTATTAGTCAGATGCCTCTCAATATATAAAAACGTTGGATAGCCCTGCCTTACACCATTAAACAAAATTTGGTAAATTGTATATGCACGATGTAGGAGTTCGCACTCTCTTTTCTGTGCCAGGTATTGAAACTTGTACCATTGTCTCCATGGATAATTCTTCTCATGGAGACACGTTTAAATCTGGGCAGGTTACCAGAATTTGCTTTTATATCCTAGAGATATGCTTGACACAAATGACGGTGAGTGTAATGCTGACAACTTGTATGATCTTCTACTCAGTATGGGATTTTGCCTTGACTTTAGCGGCATCGAAGGCACGTTGAAGATGAAAGCATTAATTGCATCCTAGCATACAAGCATACAGCTTTAGCAGGCAAAACAGCGGCGGAGATGTCGATCCCTGATTCGTTAGACACGTCTTCATACCATGAAGCCCCACGTGGAGGTGAAGTAAATCTCATTAACGATGCATTTCTTGATGTTAATACAAAAAGGTCAAGGAAGCCAGTGGTGCATTTAGTATGACAACTGATTTAGTTCATAGAGATGCTACCCTAGTAAATAACAAGCATCGCAGAAATCGGATGTGCTAGCCTACTTGTAGGCGCATAACTAAGGAGAATACAATCACTCATGGCTCAGATCACATACAAATCACACAGAGTGGTTGAAACAGAGCGTTCGGGAAAAAGAAGAAGTATGACAACAAATAGCATGACAATGGAAGTACTAGCGGTGACTAAGGCACTACTCTGGCTGGAGTTAAAAATAAAACTACACTCATGCGTGCATTCTGAGTGATTTATTTAGTACCATCTGAAAGGTGGAGGCTGGTTCGGTACGCAGGCAGTGGACCGAATCACTACAAGCGTCAACAATTTGTAGAATTACATTCATCTTCGTTCCGGGAAACATGGGGGTCGATGGTAAATGAGAGAGCAAACAGGATGGCTAGCTCTGTCACCATATCAGGGGGTCAGGGTCAGTCAATGCATAGAGTTGACATTCTAAAGCCCTCATAGAGTGTGGCAAAAGAGGATTTTCATTTAAACCAATCCATGTCAGCTGCTAAAGTAAACTATTGCGATGTAAAACCATACAAGAACTGCTAGCAACGAACCGTATCACATGGAAATCTAAAACCTCTGCCCTATGTGCCGCCTTTGGCACGAAAGGAACAAACTATGTCAGCTGCTAGACTGCAAGACTTTGAATTGAAGATTGGAGTGGTCAGAAAAGAACAGCACAACGTTATGTTATCGACGTCATGGCACATTGGGCATTCCCATTCGTGCTCTGTCCTCCGTTGCAGCAGCCATCCCAAAGTCCATTTGCTCACAGTACCCATGAGAAGTTTAAAAACATCACAACAGGCGTATGAGTAGGCTTATCAATCAACATCTAACTGGTACGACTAGTCGCTGGAGGCTGTTGGAGATATTACTAAGGAGATCCGCCCGTGTGGTGGCAGGGCACGCAAAGGAAGCAAAGAATAGTACCACTACGACCTACAAGGCATGTCGTAAGAGGCGACTGATGTAAGCCCTAGGCAAGCTACCGTAGTAAACAAAAAACATCGCAGAAATCGGATGTGCTGGTCTACTTGTAGGAGCATAACTGGCACAGCGTAAATCGTTCTTAGACTCAGATCACATACAAACCACACAGAGTGGTTAACAAGTGGTCGATGTGGAGCATTCGAAGAAGAAGAAGAAGAAGCTAAGGAGATCGGAGCACCTATCGACATATCCGGAATGCAATGAAAATATTCCTGAAACTAACGCAAATGTTTATGCTTTCTGATGAACTATAGTAACCCTTATGAATCGAAGGTCGTGGGTTCGAATCCGGACCGCGCCGTTCTGTTCACGTGTGCAGTGTTTTCCAGATGCTACGGAGTTCGTGCTTTGTGCAATACTCTCGGTAGGTGACGTGCCATTTCTGCGGAGAGGGACCGAGCCATATGGGGTAAACCCGATGCAATGAAGTCAATCATCGTTTTAAACCTTAAATCAAGAGAAAATAACATATCAAGTGTGAAATACAGTTTTATAAAGCTAAGGAGAATATGAGTGCAAGCTGTGATATACGTTTTATAAAGCTAAGGAGAATATGAGTGCAAGCTATGATATACTGTTTTATAAAGATACGGAGAATATGAGTGCAAGCTATGATATACTGTTTTGGAAAGGTATACATCAATTTCGCGTCATTTTGCAATATAATAGAGAGGTATTACAAGAACTGACATGGGGGTGCAGTTCCGTGACATGCTACTGAATGAATGAATGAATAACATTGAGTAAACATTATCATAGGCGTTTCTTAGAATCTAAGTTCGGAATCAATAAATCAATGTGTTTAGCACCATTGCATTTACAATGTCCCTTAGCTGCTGATTGTATTGTATCTCAACATGCGTGCCAGTTTTACTTCATTACTTTCTGAGTGTTTTGTTTTTATTACGTCCTGTGTGTTTCTTATTACTCCGAATGTTATCTTCATTATTCCTTATGTTTCTTTTATTTTTTCTAGTATTCTTACTTCCTTATTTTTCTATTACTCCTTAGTGTTTCTTTTACTTCCTTAGTATTTTCTTATTTCCTTAGTTTTCTTTTACTTCTTAGTATCTATCTCTTACTTCCTTAGTATTATCTTCCTTACTTTCTTAGTTTATCTTCATTACTTCCTTAGTTTCTTTCTTCATCCTTCAGGTATTTCATTACTTCCTTAGTTTTCTTTCTTACCTTCCGAGTATTTTTTACTTCCTTGGGTTTATCTCTTTACTTCCTTCGAGTATTTCTTTACTTCCTTAGGCTATTTCTTACTTCCTTCAGTTATTTCTTACTTCCTTAGTGTTTTCATTACTTCCTTGTGCTATATTCTTACTTCCTTAATTATTTCTTTACTTCTTGTGTATTTCTTACTTCCTTAGTGTTTCTTTACTTATCTTCAGTATTTCTTACTTTCCCTTCCGAATTTTTATTACTTCCTTCGAGTATTTCTTTACTTTTCTTTCAAGAATCATTTTTTACTTTATTCCTTCAAGGTTTTCTTTACTTCCTTCCAGATCTGTCTTTTTACTTCCTCTCAGGTTTCATATTTTCTTTATACCTTCTAATATATTTCTTTTACTTACTTCACTGATGTATTCTTTACTTCTTCAGTATTTCTTTACTTCTCAGTATATTTTATTACTCTCAGTATTCTTTATACTTCATGTATTTCTTTACTTCCTTCAGTATTTCTTTACTTCGTTCAGTATTCTTTACTTCGCAGTATATCTTTACTATCTTTACGCATGTATTCTTTACTTCTGCAGTATTCCCTTCTTCGAGTATTTCTTTATTACTCTTCAGTATTCTTTACTTCTTCAGTATTCTTTACTACTTGAGTATTTCTTTATTACTGCATGTATTCTTCTATTCCCTCAGTATTTCTTCACTACTATTCTGCTATTTTTATAGATTATTTCATGGGTCATTTTATTACTGCATGTCCTCAGTAGTTTTTCATTACTCTTAGTGTCTATCTTCATTCTTCCTTAGTGCATCTATCTTCATTACTTCATTAGTGTCTTCTTCATTACTTCCTTAGTTTTATCTTCATTACTCTTAGTGTCTTTTCTCATTTACTTCATTAGTGTTATCTTATTACTTCTTAGTGTTTATCTTCATTACTCATGTAGTGTTTATTCTTCATTACTTCATTAGTGTCTATCTTCATTACTGCATGTTATGTTTATCTTCATTATTCTTTATTCTATCTTCATTACTGCTTATTGTTTTTCTCATTATCTTCTTAGTTTACTATCTCATTATCCTTCATTAGTGTTTTATCTTCATTATTCTTTATTAGATGTCTATCTTTATTACTTACTTATTGATTATACCTTCATTACTCATGTAGTATCTTATTTCATTACTTCTTATATGTATCTATCTTCATTACTTTACGATGTTATCTTCATTACTCATTATGTCAATCTTCATTACTTCATTATGCATTTATCTTCATTACTTTCCTTTATGTGTCTATCTTATTACTCTACTTTATGCTGTCTATCTTTATTACTTCATTAATCTTATTCTTATACTTCATTAGTGTTTATCTTCATTACTTCATAGTGTCTATCTTCCTTACTTCTTTAGTATTTTATTTCATTTACTTTTCTGATCTTTCCTCATTGCTTCTGAATTTATTTTTATTACAACAGAGCGTTCATTTTATCTGCCTATCTTATTACTTCAGAATCTATCATGATTATTCTTTTGAGCATTTATTCATTATTATGCGTTCTTCATTACATTCAGAAATCTTATTCTATTATTCTTTATTATGATGTTTTCTATATGTTATTTCATTTAGTACATCTTAATTACTCATGTATATCTCTTTCCTATTGTATCCTCTTCATTACTGCATGTCTACCTTCATTACTGCATGTCTACTTATTACTGCATGTCTACCTTATTACTGCATGTCTACTTCATTACTGCATGTCTACCTTCATTACTGCATGTCTATTTCATTACTGCATGTCTACTATTCATTACTGCATGTCTATCTTTATTACTGCATGTACTACTTCATTATGCATGTCTATCTTCATTATGCATGTATATCTTCATTACTCATGTCTACTTCATTACTCATGTTACTTCTTATTACATGTTACCTTTATTACTGCATGTCTATCTTTCATTTTGCATGTCTACCTTCATTACTCATGTCTACCTTCATTACTCATGTCTACCTTCATTACTGCATGTATATCTTCATACTGCATGTATATCTTTATTACTGCATGTATACCTTCATTACTGCATGTATATCCTAAGAAATCTATGAATAGAGCGGGAACGGCAAGTGGAGAAAGAGATAAGGGCAGAAGGTGGCGATGGATAGGATACACATGAGGAAAACCCTGACATCATCATGAGACGGGTTATCCGATGGAACTCCAGGGTAATAGAGGTAAGGGAAGACACAGGAACACCTGGAGACGGGAGTTGATGACGAAATGCAAGAAAATGGGGAGAGATCTGGAACAAATGGTCTTGAATAGGCGGGATTGGAAGGCCTTGGTTGACCTATGACTGCCTAGGTGCGAAGCGTGAAGAAGAAGACATTCTAATTATTACCAGTGTGTCTTTCTTTATTAAGGAATGCGTATTTCTATTATTGGTTGCATCTCTACCCTAGTGTCTATCTTAATTGTTTTTTCTCTGTCATTACTTTTGAATATCTGTAGTTATCAAATATATATATATATATATATATAATCAATATGATACTCGTGTATATAGGCAATACAGTGATTAGGCCTGTATTTTTCATTGACACTCGGCATCCTGATGGGTGATGTGGTCCAGCATTCGCCAGCCGCCTTTACTTTCCTAGAGCATGTCTGGTACCCAGTTGAGGCTGGGTCGACCTGAGAGCCGTCGCGGTCGGGAAAAATTCCACGCGCATTGCGGAGCTGAACCCAGACCACCAGCCTTGCGAAGCGAGTTTACTAACTCATCGGCTCTCATATATATATATATATATATATATATATATATATATATATATATATTCCTCTCATATCGTTATACGTTACATAAGGATTGAAAGTAAATTCTCCATATCTCTCTGTCCTGGGCAACTCGCTCATTCTCTTCCATGGAATTGAGTCCAATATTTCTTGCATGTCTCAGCAAAGTTTGTTTCAGTGTTTCCTTAGGGTGTCCTCTTTCTCTCTCTCTCTCTCTGGCGATCACTGCCCAGACCGATGTACCAGATCTCCCCATAAATTCTATTCTTATGGAAATCTGATTCACGCAGCCTTAGCATTGGTGTGTTTTATGTCCCATCTTCGGCAACATTTGGAGCTCTGGTGCTTATCCTTCGGCGATGTGTCTGGTTTCAGTCAGCGTTTACTCGGTTCGCTCTCCGTTCTGTAGTCATCTAGTGTTTTTACGGTGTGGGGTAGCTAGCCCCACGCCCAACCTTCTTAGTCCCCTCTTACGACATGCGTGGCAGATAACAGTGGTTCTATTCTTTACACCCAATTTAGGCTCCGTAACCACTAGGGCGGTCCTCTCTTTCTGAGATCAGGGATCTCTGGAAAAATATCCAGATGGCTCCACAAGGAAGCGAACCTGGTACCTTTGGTACGAGAGACGAGCACCTAGCCTTTACATCACGGAGACCTCTACCTAGTCTCTACATCACAGAGACCTCTACCTAGTCTCTACATCACGGAGACCTCTACCTAGTCTCTACATCACAGAGACCTCTACCTAGTCTCTACATCACAGAGACCTCTACCTAGTCTCTACATCACAGAGACCTCTACCTAGTCTCTACATCACAGAGACCTCTACCTAGTCTCTACATCACAGAGACCTCTACCTAGTCTCTACATCACGGAGACCTCTACCTAGTCTCTACATCACAGAGACCTCTTAAGATGATCAGAATTATTAATTAACACAGACTGGAAGGGTCAAGTTCCCTAGTTCTTCTTCTCTAAAGGGCGAAATAGCTGAATAGACGGGCACTGTACGTAGATCGTTCCACTAAAGATCACTGTCATGAATAACTGGATCTTGAGGCGAGAAAATTGTGGTTTTAACTCAACCATCATAGCACCTCTTGACTCTTCGAGATCTGTTGGGAGTGCCATGGTCTGCCCAGCGTGCTGTGACGTCGTTTGTAATCAATACCATCAACTTTGATAAGTCGACTGATCATAGTGTATTATATCCAACGATGCTACCACACCTCGACGACAAGCAAGGACATCTTATCATCTTCGACTCAGGATATGATATAACAGATTAACAAGCTAGGAATGCTACTGAACAAATGGATAACGAAAACGGATGCCAGGGCCGTTAGGGCGCATAACATGTCAGACTACCATCACTGAGGAATGGGATAAGGATTCTGTCATCTGCCTGAGATGCAAGAGTCAGACCACCTCCCGGGCAACTGCGAGAATCGCCAAACGGGGAAGCAGAAATCATAGGAATTATATCCTACAGAACTGCCCAGTATGCAGATTTGAGAAGAAAGAGGTGGCCACTTACACTAGCGTCCAAGACAAACTGTATGGCGGGGCTGATAATCTGAGGCAGATGGCTGCCTTTATTAGAGAATCCGAAATCCAATCTAGTGAGAACGCAGAAGAAGAAATTTAACAAACACCTAAACAGGCTACGATTGTCCCTATCCCTTCTGTGTCCTTGTGGCACCTCCGATTAAACCACAGAACATGTCCTTCAAGACTGTCCCCTGTATGTCCTCCCTACAAATGAATGCTGGTCTTACAACTCAACACTACATTCAAAACTACATGGCACAGACAGAGGTCAGAAAACAGTCGACTTCATCATAAAAACGCGTCTAACGGTATAATCATCAAAATAACGATCAGAAAGAAGTAGAAGAAGAAGACGTACTCTAAAAAAATCGTTGTATATTTTTATATATAAACTCAACTCACACTACATCCAAATGCTTTATAAATTTTATATATAAACTCAACACACACTACATCCAAATGCTTTATAAATTTTATATATAAACTCAACTCACACTACATCCAAATGCTTTATAAATTTTATATATAAACTCAACTCACACTACATCCAAATGCTTTATAAATTTTATATATAAACTCAACTCACACTACATCCAAATGCTTTATAAATTTTATATATAAACTCAACTCACACTACATCCAAATGCTTTATAAATTTTATATATAAACTCTAACTTCACATACACAAAATGCTTTATAGATTTTATATATAATACTAACTCTTTTCCTACATCCAATGCTTTTAGATTTTATAATAAATACACATTCTTACTTTCCAAATGCTTTATGATTTTATATATAAACTCACATTCATCCATGCTTTATAAATTTTATATTAAACAAAACATACATTAATCCAATGCTTTTATAAATTTTATATATAAACTCAACTCATACATCCAATATGCTTTATATATTGTTATATATAAACTCAACTACTACATCAAATGCTTTATAATATTTTTATTATTAACTCAACTCACTACATCCAAATGCTTTATAAATTTTATATATAAACTCATCACTACATCCAAATGCTTTTATAAATTTATATATAAACTCAACACACACTACATCCAAATGCTTTATAAATGTTATATATAAACTCAACTCACACTACATCCAAATGCTTTATAAATTTTATATATAAACTCAACTCACACTACATCCACATGCTTTCTACATTTTATATATAAACTCAACTCACACTACATCCAAATGCTTTATACAGTTTATATATAAACTCAACACACACTACATCCAAATGCTTTCTACATTTTATATTAATTTCTTCTTCATCATTGTCAAGAAATTTGTCATTTTTATTACGTTCTAGTTTTTTCATTTTCTTTAATTCCACTTATTTTATTTTTTCCTTTTCTCCCATTTTCCCCTCATTTTGTCGTCATTTTTCTTTACCAGTTTACCCATTTTGCTGTTTACTTTTTTTGCTAGTTTTTATTTTGCAGTTTCTTGTCAATGCAGATTTCTACATGTTGTCTATCTGCTTGCTTTCTAATTTGTACGTGTTTAAAACAAAATAAAAATATATCTATTTAATTTTTGTCGACTCATTTCTTTTCTATTTTTAAATTTTATTGTTTTCTTTTGTCTAGTTTTTTAACTTTATAGATTTATTTCTTTTCTATTTTGTTATTTCTTCCTATCTACTTTCTAAGCATTGTCATTTTCTCTCTCTCTTTTTTATTATTATTATTTTTTTTTATTTTAGCTTTCACACTTCGTTCTTTTTTTCTTTTAGTTTAGTTTTTTTTCTTTTTGTTAATTTTTACATTTTGTTGTTTTCATTCATTCTAGTTTTTCCATTTTATCACGTATATTTCTTTCTAGTTTTTATTTTGAAAGCTGTTTCTTGTTAGATTTAATTGTATCGTTTACTTTATTTCTAGTTTTCACATTTTTATATTAATATCGTTCTGATTTGGGACATGTTAAAAAAAAACCAGCTACGGAGTTCATGCACTGCCGCTGAGACCTTCCTGTGTAAGAAAGAGATCGGGCACACATGGCTACTTGCTGAATCGTTCCACTTTGGGGCATGTTAAAAAAAACCCCAACAACAAACATGACTATCTCTCTTACCGGTGCTACGGAGTTCGTGCACTGCCGCTGAGATCTTTCTGTGTAAGAAAGAGATCGGGCACACATGGCTACTTGCTGAATCGTTCCACTTTGGGGCATGTTAAAAAAAACCCCAACAACAAACATGACTATCTCTCTTACCGGTGCTACGGAGTTCGTGCACTGCCGCTGAGATCTTTCTGTGTAAGAAAGAGATCGGGACACACATGGCTACTTGCTGAGGTGCAATGATGATGGTCATATCAATTAAAATCAATAGAATGACTCTTATCTGCTTTTTATGTGTTGTCTTTCCTACAGTGTCATCGCCTATGACCATATACGTAGCTGGTGTTATTTGTTTGATAAAGGAAGATATATTGATCGAAATGTTGATTTAGACTTTTGTAAATTTCAGTTAAAACGAATTTAAAGTCAAGACGTCGCTCGTGTGGTGTCGGGACTCACAAGGGGAGCAAAGAATAGTACCACTTCGATCTACAAGGAATGTCGTAAGAGGAGACTGATGTAGAACCAAGGGAAGCTACCCTAGTAAATAAAAAGCATCGCAGAAATCGGATGTACACAACGTACAATCTCTCTAGGCTCAGATCACATACAAATCACACAGAGTGGTTAACAAGTGGTCGATAAGGAGCGTTTGAAGAAGTAGAATAAGAAAGTCAAGATGCTATGTGTTTTTTGTTATTCATATTCACGAATCAAAGGAAATCTAGAGAGTTCGATGGACACCAGGTTTAGAACCACTGATCTAGATGAAGAGTTGGCATTTATGTTGGAAATATGCCAAAATGTAGCCAATGGATCTTCTATCTGGGCTGAATGAAGGCCGCTTGCCAGGGCTAATAATCTAATTAGCATTATAACTAAGGAAACAAATCCGGAAATGTTTAGAGGGAGACGGATGTGTTGAAAAATGATATTTCGTAATGATACAGACATATTATGATGTATAGCCTGAAGTAAACAGACTGGAGATATACAGACTGAGGCAGACAAACTGAGACAGATATAGTTAAACAGACAACGAGATATTAATGGGGAGAAGGAAGGAAACAGCGTAGATAGAAGATAGTGAGAGGAAAGAAAGTGAGATAGAAATAAGAAGACAGATGGAGTGGTACAGAAAGAGTGAGACATGAAGAGTGAGAGTGAATGAGTAACATAAAAACCCAGAAAGAGTGAGACGGAAACATAAACAAAAAAAGAGTGAGGAATATAGAAATAGAGAAAGAGAGACAGCGTGAGACACAATGAGACAGAATAGAGAGACAGGGAGACAGAATAGAGAGACTGAGGGAGACAGAATGAGACAGAGATAGAGAGACTGAGGGAAACTGTATTGGGAGACTGAGGGCGACAGAATGAGACAGAGATAGAGAGACAGCGTGAGACAGAAAGCGACAGAAGACAGAGACCGAGGGAGACAGAATGGGACATAATAGGGGGACTTGGAGAGACAGATATAACAGGTGAAAAAACACAGAGGGAGACAGAATAGGGAGACTGAGGGAGACCGAGGGAGACAGAATAGGGAGACAGAATAGGGAGACAGAATGAGACAGAATAGGTAGACTGAGGGAAACAGAATGAGACAGAATAGGGAGACAGAATGAAACAGAGATAGAGAAACTGAGGGAAACTGTATTGGGAGACTGAGGGAGACAGAATGGGACAGAATAGGGGACTGAGATAGACAGATATAACAGGTGAAAAAACACAGAGGGAGAAAGAAACTGAAATAGAGAGACAGGCAGAAGGGGACAAAAATCGAAAGCGGGTGAGAAACAGGGGGAGACAGAAACTAAAAGAGGGAAACAGACAGAGGAAGACAAACACAGATAGACAGACATAATAAGAAACAGACAAAGACAAACACAGTGTGACAGAAAGAGAGAAAGGATGAAAGATAAAGAAAGCGGACAGTAACAACGCGACAGAAGGAGTGAGACAAACAAACAGAGCAAGACGGAGACTGCGCTGATGATGGTCAAGTTAAACACATATATCTTAATTATCTCAAACGCTCAGCTGACTTTTAGTGAAATGAACCGTCAAATGTTCTATCTTCCATGCACTGAACAGGGAAGTTAACATGTATTTTTCGGGCCCTAACCCGGCAATGTCGCAGCAGGTGGACCCAGTTAACGGTTAAGCATGTAAAAACTCTGAGTGAGTGTTGTCATTCTTTCAAATAAAAGCTGCACGGAATTTGTTTTCTACCCGTGTATTGTTAGGGCTCTCAAGGGTAGCAAAGAATGGTAACACTGCGACCTACAAGGCATGTCTTAAGAGGCGACTGAGGTAGGGGCTTAGGAAAGCTACCCTAGTAAATAAAAAGCGCTGCAGAAATCGGATGTGCTGGCCTACTTGTAGGCGCATAACTGGTACAACGTACAATCGTTGTTAGGCTCAGATCACATACAAATCACTTCTACTTCACCCTTCGCCCTTGGAAGCATAGGTCCGCAACCAAGGCCTCAAAGCCCGCCTACCCAAGGCCATCCTTTCCAGATCTCTCCACTCTCTCCCATTTTCTTGCATTCCGTCTCCAACTCCTGTCTCCAGGTGTTCCTGGGTCTCCACCTATCTCTATTGACCCTGAGGGTTCCATCGAAGAGCCTGTCTTGTGATGCTGTTAGGGGTTTCCTCAGTGTGTCCTATCCATCGCCACCTTGTGCTCCTTATCTCTTGTTCCTCCTGTCGCTGTCCTGTTCTATACCAAAGTTCCCAGTTTGTAGTCCTGTCATACCATCGCAGATGGAGTATCTTGCGCAGGCATCTATTGATGAATGTCTGCAACTTTTTGGTGTTCCGCTTAGTTGTTCTCCATGTCTCTGCTCCATATATAAGAACAGCCTTGATATTTGAGTTAAATATCACATACAAATCATAAAGAATGGTTAATAAGTGCTCGATATGGAGCTCTCGAAGAAGAAGGAATTTGTTTAAATGTATTTACTTGGAAAACAAAGAGTAGTGCCCAATTGAACGCTGCTAAAGGGTTTGTCGTAGTTTGAATGTTCAGGTATGATGATAATTGTTGTAGTTTGAATGTTCAGGTATGATGATATTTGTTGTAGTTTGAATGTTCAGGTATGATGATAATTGTTGTAGTCGGTTCCTGTTTTTACGGTGGTAGAGTGGTGATTTTGTTACAGACGATGGTAACGAGAGCACAATAGAAATACCAACTCATTCATGAAGACTTGATACTTGTTTATTAAGTGATGTTATTCATAAGCTTCTCAAAACACGTCCGTTCCATCAGTCGTGTTTATGTTTGTCTCTCTAGGTTCACTAACGTTGCTACGCAGTCACTACACAAAGCTACGTCAACTAGATTCCCTACGTCAATGTCTCGTTTTAGTGTTGCTATCTGCTAGTGTGCAGAATTGGTGTGCAAACACTCAGTCTGCTATTATAATGTCTACCAGCTACTTATCTAAAACTACCTGTCTGTTCTGTTATCCACCACCTGGGATGTGGGAACGGCTGCACCTGATCCAGGTGCCTTCTACAGGTTGGAGCCTTTATAGAGTCAATAGGGGGGGACTGCCTAGAGTAGTTGATAGTAGCTCGGCCTGCTAGCTGTGAGACGCCTCATAGCTCGGGTTCGAACCTACTGTCCGGCATTTGTTCGAGTCCCTGGTCTTACTCAGGACGATAACGTGAGTACCTCTGAAGTCGAGAAAATCTGCCTGTATGGCGAGGAATACTAATTACGAGTACATTGAGCACACGGCTGCCAGTGTAAAGTAATTTACAATGTGCACCTGCTGCCATTGTAAGAAATTGGAAAAACGGATTTTCACGCAAAATCAGTTTCAGAGATGAAACTTCGTCTGAGTTGAAAGCGGACGAAAGAAAAAAAAAAAAAGAGTCAATAGGCAACTAAAAATACATCTGAAGCAATGAACCTCAAAGAATTGGAGAGCTGAAGAATAAGAAGACATCAAAGCACAATGAATGGGATGATAGAAATCAGGGTATGCGAAAATAGAGCTGATAAATACCCTACTTCATTTGCATGTGATGGTATTGGTAACATAATGCATCACTTCAGTCTGATGAAATATTTGTGTGCCAGGGCATGCAGGTGTAGGGAGGGAAAATAAGTGCACCGATATGCTTGCAGGTATGGCTGCTGTATAAAGCGGAGGAGCAATTGACCAGGGTGATATTGTGAATTCCTAGCATGAAAGGATGTGTCAATGATTCAAATAATAGTGGTGAATCTACAACTCAAACCAGACTGCAAGAAGACGAAGTCAAATCTGGCGTAGCTAGACAAGAGCAGTATAATGGTAGCCAAATAAGAATAGTAAACCAATAAAGAACAGGTGTCGTTAGTTGACACACGCTGAGAAACATACTGAGGAGGAGATCGGAACACTTATGGACTAATTAGTTCAATGTGCAGTGATGACGATCTGATGACTAAACTCAACTAACCTAGTCTTATTAAACGATTAACGAGTAGGGATCGAAGGTATAATTGAAAGCGATCCCAAAAACGTCATGACGAAAACAGATATCTCATGCCGAAAGGTGCAGATATCAACCTCACAATAAATAGCCACACAATGGAGCAAATTCCGCTTTTAAAGACAAAAATAATAAGAAGATATTAGCCAGTAATAGCAACCAATAAAAATAAATATGCATTTCATTTTTTCAAAGATCATTTGATCCGATTCTACACCCGGGCAAACAGAAAATAAAACAACCCACAAATTCACATAACTATGTTTTCGATTAATCCCTTCAAATATAAATAAATAAAAAAAATCTTGAAATACACGTCTAACGAGGGGGTATCAGATCCATAAGCCTGGTGAGCTGGGTTAGAGGGAACTGGAATGAAAATGCACTTTGGGTGATGCCCCAGGAAAATTCGATATCTGCCAAACAAAAAAATAGCTGGAAGCCAGGCTCAGCTAATGGGAGAGATTTCGCTACCAAAGCATTCCAAGAGAATAAATAATGTTCATTAACTTGCGAAAAAGTGAGCACGATGAATGTGACAGTTAAACATGAACTTTTAAAAAATCTTTCATTTCCCATTCAACGATTTTTCAAGCTTACAGAGTCCAGGCTTTACGAGATGTGTACGTGGGACACACACAGATGAAACAAATAAGGGTTAAATAGTACAGGTTGACACGGTCGTGTTTCTTGTAAGCGCTGTGGGCGGAGTTAAGTAAGGTCAGCGATCTGGCCATATGTAGAAGTGATTAGATGTCCCATCTTTTTTTTTTCTGATCCAGAAGCACTTGAGCTTTCAGCTCTTCGGCACCTCTGAAGTCGGAGAAGGCCCGCATGTATGGCGAGGACACTGTTAATAAGGAAAGCAGGACTTCACGCAAAAATCAGACAGAAGCACAATACCAGACGCCCTGACTACGCCTGAATTCATAGCGGGCGAATGCAGAAGAAGAAGACGTTCTTCGGCTCGCATGCCATGGACATCGTAATGTGGCTTTTCTGACAGTCCGCGGAATTGAACCGCACTCACAGGGGCTTGTCACCCATCGTCCAACGCGCAACGAACACGCAGTGCAGGCGGGCAGATATCCCATCTAAGGGTCTAAAGCCTAAGGATTGACTTCACCGAGGTTTACCATATATAACTCGGCCCATCCTCGCAGAAATGGCACGCCACCTGCCGAGAGTATGGCATAAAGCACGAATTCTGTAACTCCAACAACACTCTTATAGGTTTCTGGAAAAATTACATCCATGAGAAAAAAAAACCGCTGTCCGGATTCGAACCCAGGTCCTTTAGAACGTAAAGCAACGACCTAACCACTTTGTCAGAGATGACAACAAATCTTGGCTGGCACAGAAATCAGACAACTTTAAAAAGTATTAAGAATCAAGTAAACGTAGTGTAATTTAGCAAATTACCTAACAACTACAGATAAAATCTGACAAGTTGCATCGCGTGTCATATAAAACATTGCTAAACAGATGACGAACCTTCCGGAATCGAACCAGGAGAGGAATGGATTGCCGTTCCACCCCAATTTCAGACTGCTTTTACAGTCATTGGTGGCGTCTGTGGCCGCTTAGGGGATAGTGACTCGGTCTATTAACTCCGACGTTCTGAGTTCGAATCACGTTGCGGACAATTTGGCTGCAAATTGTTTCGCGTGGATTTTTACAAAGGACGATGGCACCACCCGTTCAGAAAGCAATGACAAACTACTGAACGTAATAATGCCTAGAAAAATCACAAACAACGTTAAAAAGCTGGGATTGATTAGCAAAGTCCTGTAAAGGATATGAAATTAACTTCTAAACAGATGACAATAACTTAGAGCTTTTGAGATGTTTTGATATAACAGAATGAACCAGAGAGCTGGACAGATAATACGTACATCTAATGGATACGTTCTCGAAGGCATAGACATACATAGACACATGGTCTCTGTGGCGTACAGGTTAAATGCTCGTCTCTCGTGTCAGAAGTACCAGGTTCGTTCCCTCGTGAAGCCATAAGGATTGAGATCGAGTTCCTAGTCCTATCGGAGATGGACGATAAAATATAGGTCCCGTGTTCAATTTAAGCACGGAAAAGAATCCTTGGCAGTTCCAAATCGAGAAGAGCAGGCTGGAAAGTCGCTGCCCTGGCAAAATTCATTAAACAAGATTAGATTTAAAAAAAAAAAATTCCTACAAAAATATCTTCACCATCTTCAAAAGTACATGGTGGACACTCGCCGGTGTTACGGAGTTTGTGCACTACCGCTGAGATCTTCATGTGTAAGAAGTGATCTGAGCACACATGGTTACTCAACGAAGTGCACTGATGATGGTCCTATCAATCAATCAATCAATCAATCAGACACATACTGAAAAGGAATGCAAGTATGAGGACTTGGTCATAACGTGAGAGAGATCTGTACGATACACACATTTTATATTTTTTTCGATCCAGAAGCACTTGAGCTTTTAGCTCTTCGGTTCGGTGCCATGGACATCGTAACCCTTCGGTTCAGTGCCACGAACACTGTAAATCTCGAGAACCTGTGGCTTTTCTGCCAGCCCGCGGAATTGAACCACACGCACAGAGGCTTGTCACCCGTCGTCCAACGCGCTACGAACACGCTTGGCAGGCGGACATTTATGGAATACAACATTCAGGAAAAGTTTAAAAGGGAACATACAATGACAATTTCGTTGTGCGGGCATGCTGGGGCATCAGGATTTAAACATGTGGACATAAAAGAGTCACAGATGGCAGAGAACATTGGAGACACATGATCAGACGTCTTATCATCCGTTCCTGGACTGTATAAATTTATGATGATGTTGACATGGTACAGTGGAGAGACAAGGTCAAACGGATATGTCACCAGTACCTAGACTGTCTAAATATATGATGGTGATGATGGTGATGATGGTGATGATGACAGGGTACAGTGGAGAGACAAGGTCAAACGGATATGTCACCAGTACCTAGACTGTCTAAATATATGATGGTGATGATGGTAATGATGGTGATGATGGTGATGATGGTGATGATGACAGGGTACAGGGTGGTACAGCGAGTGAGATAAACTGTACGAAGATATCACCAGTTCGTAGACTGTCTACCGTTTGATGATGATGATGACAGGGTATATAACTGCATACGGCAGATTGAGCTTGTTCGTCATAACCGCTGTCTGCCATTTTCTGAATACACACAACAAACGCACGGTTGACACAGCAAAACACATTCTATGTAACAGTCATAACTCACAGGGTTGCGCAAGCACTAACTCAGTAGCTCGGCAAACGAAACCGGAAAATACCCGACCAAACATGGCGAAAATGCGCTAGCAAAGTCGTGTTCAGAATCAAACAGTTCTGACTCTGAATGGCCATCCCGCATTCCGCCATTGCTGGTCATCACCCGTGTATGATGGTGATTACCCGTGTATGATGGTGATCACCCGTGTATGATGGTGATCACCGGTATGATGGTGATCACGTGTATGATGGTGATCACCGTGTGTGCTGGGGCTCATTGCGAACAGAGAATAGTAACTGCAGCCTAAAAGGCATGTCGTAAGAGGCGAATAAGTAGGGCCTAGGAAGCTACCCTAGTAAATAAAAAGCATCGCAGAAATCGGACGTTCTTGTAGGCGCGTAATTGGCACAACGTTCTGTCGCATTTAGGCAAATCACAACATACAAATCACAAAGAGGGGTTTAACAAGTGGGCAATATGGAGAGCTAGAAGAAGAAGATAGTGATTTTCACAGGGTAGAGTCAAGACCAGACAATTTTATCACCAGTTCCTAGACTGTTTAACTTTATGATGATCAATCTAAACAAAATAAAACCTCCAGAAGCTTGAAATTTCAGTCTCGTCCCAGACTGCTCAGATATAATGAAGTGCTAACAACTTAACTTCGATGGTTGGCTGTAAAGAATATTCAACATTTTATGTCTCTTATTATAGTGGTACGTTCACCCGAGTGGTTACAGGGCCCAAATTTGGGGTGTAAAGAATAGAACCACTGTAACATGCCTCGCATGTCGTAAAAGGCGACCAAGGAGGTTTGGTTGAAATCGGATGACGTGTCCTAAACGTGTAAAAGTCTATGCGTTTAGGGGCCTACCAAACCAATGTGCAACGATACACGTTCTTGGCAAAGATCAAACATATCACAAAGAGTGATTAAAATTGGTTGTAAAGAACGAACGCAAAGAAGAAGAAGAAGAGTGTAAGTACATTCAATCACACTCTTATATGTTCAACTCTTGATGTTTTCTTTCCACTTATCATACAGTCTTCCTCTTGTCCCCTTTCTATTAAACAGTTCCTTCTAGTATCGTTTCTATCAAAGTGGCAGTGCTCTTTGTGTGACCTAAGTATTACTTTTCAGCTTTTTCAAAAATGTTATCTTCAGAACATTTGGTCCTCAATAAGCACAATAAGCTTATAGCATGTGTTTGTGCAAACACTGTTCGATCGAACTTACTGAATTATTCTGTGTCTAGCTATAACGAAGGGTTTGTGAAAGACACTCCTCAGTGAACCATTTTTTAGAATGGCTCGCTGGTTGTGTTCGTAAGGACGCCTGTATTGCTAGTCTAGGCGATGAGTGTTGTAGGAAATGAGGGTTCGAATCCTGTGTTTCTCTATTTGTTTTTTCGGAAGCTCTTAATACTTGTACACTGTTTATTTGTTGATCATATTCGCTGCTTCTTCTGGGGTTCTTACAAAAAAACTCATTGTTCTGGTCCCCAAATGCTTCGATATAGACAACACGTGCTGTGAAATCTTGCGCAAGATCACCAAATGTGGCGCTGTAACAACACAAGAGGAACTCGCATAGCTGAGAATCGTCATGCTGTTGAGGCGCAGAGAAAGCGAGCCGCGTGAAAAGACAAAACACACAACACCCACATGTCTGACCTTGATCATGTATGTCCCACCTGTGGTAGGGGATTGTGTTCGAAGATTGGACCTACAGTCACCTCCGCCAACACCATATAGGTGCAGCGGCACAAGTCTGGGGCTACTGTTATCATTGCTTGCGATGGATGGTTATTATTAATATTATTATTGTTCCCCAAGAACGATTTTTGTAACCTTTTTCAGTTTGTATGAAATATATTTCATGTTTCAGTTTAGAACAGCGTTTACAAAGTGGGGTATCGCCCACCAGAGGGCGCTGAAGTGTTCTAGGAGGCGATAACGGATTCAGAAGAATGAGGGGTGTTCAGACGATTATGGGTCGGTGGCTCCTTAAAGAAGAGATTAATAGTAAATATTTTAAAATAAATTATTTTCGGATTTTACGATTGAATAATCATTTAAAATTTGAATTCTACATTTTAATTCATCTCATGCTCGTCTTACATGATCCATTTTTTCATCTATTTTCTATTTCATGCATATAATCATTTGAAAATTGACCATGTATTAAAGAAATATATATCACTTTTCTATGTCAAAGAGAAAGTAGAGTATGTATATATGTCCGAGGGGGCGTTGGCAAACTGTTATAATGTGGAGGAGGCGTTACAACGTATATGCTATGCGAAGTAAGCGGTGGGCGGAAAAAGTTTTGGAATCTATGTTTTAAAAGATGATGAGCGTTGAGGTCTGGTAAACATCGTCATTATGAATTTCGTATTTCGTAAATCTTAAGAATCAAATATCGCAGAATGCTGTACTATCACACATGTCGATTTTCTACGAAAGTCTGTCTATCTCTGATCATGCTTTTCCATTTTGCTCATCAGCTATGAATAATAATGGTGTATATTATCATAATATATCTTGCCTCTGAATAATATTTGCGTGAAAGCTTGTTTTTCTTATCACCAATGTCCTTTGTCATTCAGGCGAGTCGTACTACGACTACAGAGGTACTTGTAATTTTGATCCATAAGTAGAGGATCTCATGTAGGCCAAACGTGTACTGTGTGAACCCGGATTATACATGGTAGTATTATCAACACTTTGCTATGGGCGATCCCTTCTCTTATTCTCATACTCGTCACAAGCACAGACACTTTTTCTTCTTCTCACCTTTTTTTTTCTGAACACGGGTAGGCTACAGCTAACTCTAGATAACTAGGCCAGACAACTGACTGGGAATCCCTGATCTAGATCGGAGAAGGGCTGGGAAAATATAGATGATTGATATAACAATGCAAGCTTTTTTGCTTTTTTTTTACTCCATTCTGTGAGTCTATGGTTATTTATAATAATAATAATTCCTCTCGTACCGTTATATGTTACATAGCGCCTGCAAGTAATTTCTCCATACCGTTCTATCCTGGGCAACTCGCTCAATCTCTCCATGGAACTGAGACCGATATTTCCTGCCTCTCTCAGCAAAGTCGTTTCAGGGCTCTCTAGGTCGACCTTTCTTTCTGGGAAACCCTTGCATCCCACTTCAATGCCTGCTTTGATATTCGTTGATCATTTCTCCTCAAGTGTGTCCAACATATCTCCATCTTCTCTTTCTATAACAGTTGTCACTAGTGGTTGACCAGACATGTCTCTGATTTCATCACTTCCTGAATTCGTTCCATTTTATATTCATTATTTTTCGCAGACATCTATTTTCAAATGCCTTCAACTTGCTTTCTATGTCTTTAGTCATTTTCCAATCTCGCTGGCATATGTTAGGATTGATACAACATTTGAATTGAAAATTCGTAATTTAGTTTTAATTATTTTATGGTTTTTTATTGGTGAAAAATATTCATGATATTGATATTCCTTATTGTTAAACTTAACTTGTTGAATAATATAACTTTGATTTAGCATTTTGTGTTGATTTTAAATGAATTCGTCTATATACACCAATACTGTAATGCGAGGTCACGTGGTGTAGTTGTGGTCTGATTTCCATAATTCTTACCTGAGTTTATAGTTGGCTCTGAGTTGGCTGTGGGTAGATAAAGCAGTCAACTGCCGTGTGTACGTCTTGTAGTGTCTTGTAGGCAACAATAAAACTCTCCAACATGCTCGGTCAGTGGTTATCCTTCACATGGGTCCATGGCTGACGTACACTGTGCAACTTCTCCCGGTTCTCGGCCAGGTGTACTGTGTCACCTCTTCTTTGTCTTCCTTCGTGATTCAATACACGGTAGTCTTGATATAGTAGATCTGGTTTCATTTTCATTAAGTGACCGAACTATTTTACTTGTTGACTTCTAATATGTTGAATGCACGGTGTGATTCCAACGACATTTCTAATGTTATACGTGGATTCTGTATAGTTCC
Organism: Arion vulgaris; assembly: GCA_020796225.1. Taxonomy (NCBI): domain Eukaryota; kingdom Metazoa; phylum Mollusca; class Gastropoda; order Stylommatophora; family Arionidae; genus Arion; species Arion vulgaris. The sequence goes on from CM036763.1 coordinate 44,137,521, forward strand.
GAATACTTACAGTAGGCATACCATAAGAATATATTTCAAAGATAAGATTGTTTACTCAATATCAATACCATAAGAATGATATTTCAAAGATTAGATTGCTAGATTACTCAATACATACCATAGAATGATATTTCAAAGATAAGATTACTAGATACTTAACAATCCAGTTTAAGATTAGATTTCAGTTATCAATATCATACCATATAAAATGATATTTCAAAGATTAGATTACCTAGATTACCTCAATATCACATACCATAATAAAATGATATTTCAAAGATTAGATTACTGAGATTACCTCTATCCATTTATGATTTTCAAAGTTAGTTCCTAGATTAGCAATTCACATACATAGTGATTTTCAGATTAGTTACCTAGACCTCAATATCACATACCATAAGTAAAATGATATTTCAAAGATTAGATTACTCGATTACTGCAATTCATCCAGAATAACAATGATATTCAGGTTAATTACCTGGGTTAGCTAATATCACATACATTAACTGATATTTCATTAGTTACGATTCCCCAATATCACATACCATAAGAAAATGATATTTCAAAGATTAGATTACTAGATTACCCAATATCACATACCATAAGAAAATGATATTTCAAAGATTAGATTACTTAGATTACCTCAATATCACATACCATAATAAATGATATTTCAAAGATTAGATTACTAGATTACCTCAATATCACATACCATAATAAATGATATTTCAAAGATTAGATTGCTAGATTACCTCAATATCACATACCATAATAAATGATATTTCAAAGATTAGATTGCCTAGATTATCAATATCACATACCATAAGAAAATGATATTTCAAAGATTAGATTACCGATTACCCAATATCACATACCATAAGAAATGATATTTCAAGATTAGATTATTTAGATTACCTCAATATCACATACCATAAGAATGATATTTCAAAGATTAGATTGCCTAGATTACCTCAATATCACATACCATAAGAAAATGATATTTCAAAGATTAGATTACCTCGATACTTGACACATCATCCCAGTTTGCTTGTTTCAGTTTCAATTTCAGTTAGAATATTTTATTCACTGACATGCCCATAGGTGATCCGATCTCCTTCACAATATCGGCGATCTCTGTGGCTGAGAGGTTAAGCCCTTGCATTGCGAGTCGAAGGTCCTGGGTTAGAATCCGGACAACGCCGTTCTGTTTGCGAGTGTAGTTTTTCCAGACCCATATTTGTTGCCGGAGCTACGGAGTTCTGCTTGTGTACAACCTCGGCAGGTGGCGTGCCGTTTCTGCGGAGAAGGACAAGGCCATATGGGGTAAAACCAGGTGCTATCCTCTTCTTTTTTCTTAGCCCGCTATGAATTAAGGCGTAGCCATGGCGCCTAATGTGGCGCTCGCCCGTCTGTACAGCGTGTTCGTAACGCGTTGGACTACGGGTGACTATCCCTCTGTGTGTGCGGGTTCAATTCGCGGGATGGCAGAAAAGCCACAGATTCCCAGATTTACGGTGTTCGTGGCACCGAACCGAAGGGTTACGATGTCCATGGCACCGAGCCGAAGAGCTGAAAAGCTCAAGTGCTTCTGGATCGGGGAAAAAATGTGGCGCTTCTGACTTATTTTGTTTGGCGTGAAAGCTGCATACCGTTTTACTGTTTCTCATCATACAGTCGGTCCTTCTCCGACTTCTGAGTTACCGGTGAATGAAGTGAATCATTCGGCTTAAAACCGCTTAGAACAATATCTCCAACAGAGTCCAGTGACTAACCGTACCAGATCAATGTTGATTGATGAGCCTACTCATCTACATGATGTCCTGTTGCTGGTTTTAACTATAGTTAAGACTTTTTCCACATGGTCAAACCAATCTTCAAACAGTGTTTCGATAATATCTGACAAAATAATTAGCAAAAATCAAATGATACAATTTACCAGTGGCGGCTCATCATTAGAGGCAAGTGGGGCGGCCCACCAAAAATAATGGGTAACATGTATTTGTTTTATGAATTAAAATATAACCTAAGCCAAAATCATGGTTTTTTCCGCAAATTTTTGTCTGGCCCAACCAACAAAAATGATCACGAGCCGCCACTGCAATTTACCGTTAGTTTTTCAAGTGTATGGACCCTATTTATTGCTAATCTTTTTTATGCATGAGAGAAAATTATGTCAGAAAGTCTCTCTCCTCCTCCCCCGCCATAATTTGGGATAGTTTCAACGTTATTATCGTGCAGCGTCGACGCAAATAGAAAAACAAAAACCCCGTTAAGTAAATGAAATCTAATAACTGGCATATGTCAGAATAAGTTTATGGAGATAACAGCTAGATATCATAAGTATTATGATAAAGAAGCAAGAATCTCTCAATCCCTCTCTTTGTGCTTACAGATAGACAGAAATAGAGAAGGACAGAAAACGGTAGACAGAAACCAAACGCACAAAGACAGACTAAGACAAACACACTGGAGGTAAGTGGCTCGTCTCTCACTACAAAGGTCACCTGAGTGGTTACGGGGCCCAAATTTAGGTGTACAGAATAGAACCACTGTTACCTGCCACGCATGTCGTAAGAGGCGACTAAGGAGGTTTAGCTGAAATCGGATGCACATATCCTAAACGTGTAGAAGTCTATGCGTTTAGGGGCCTACCAAACCAATATGCAACGTATACACGTTCTTGGCAAAGATCAAATATTTCACAAAGAGTGATTAAAATTGGTTATAAAGAACGAACGCAAAGAAGAAGAAGAAGAAGACTACAAATGTATTCGGTTCTCTTCTAGTGTGGAACGATCAGGATATTTTTCCAGAGATCCCAGATCTCAATGTAGGTGAGATCGAATTCCTAGTTATATTGGAGACTGACGTACGAAGGCATTGCCGTTGAGATCTTTCTGTACAAGACAGATTGATTGATTGATTGATAGGACCATCATCATTGCACTTCAGTGAGTAACCATGTGTGCTTCGATATCTTTCTTACACATAAATATTTCAGCGGCAGTGCACAAACTCCGTAGCACTGGCGAGGTTCCCCAATGTAATTTAGAAGATTGTGAAAATATTTTTGTGAAATTTTATTTTTAAAATCATTCTAATGAATTTTGCGTAGGCAGCGGTTTTCCAGCCTGCTATTCTCGATTTTTAACTGGCAAGGTTCTTTATGTGCTCAACTTGAACACGGACCTATGTTTTATCGTCCGTCTCCGATAAGACTAGGAACTCATTCTCACCTACACTGAGATCAGAAATCACTGGAAAATAGCTCGACTGCTACACGAGGGAGCAAACTGAGTACCTTAGGAATGAGTAGCTAACAACTAACCTCTACGCCACAGATACCATTTTATTGTGAGGGAATAAACACAAAGATACTGTGCAAGAAAGAGATTGGAGCACACATGTTTATTTACCGACCTGTTATGATGATGGTTTTACCAATCATTTTGTTATACCCTCTCAGGTATAGACAATGTACAGTGGAAGATATTTGAAGAACATATGCTCCGGGAAGAGGAAAAGTAATGATAGCGAGATGGATTGCAGTTATTTCTACTGATTACAGTTGGGAGCTTATTAACTAGAGTCGCCTGCCCGCGTGCCCAGCGTGTTCGTAGCACGTTGGACTACGGGTGACTAGTCCTCTGTAAGTGCGGGTTCAACTCCCGGACTGACAGAAAAGCTACAGGTTTCCCAGATTTACGGTGTTCGTGGCACCGAGCCGAAGGGTTACGATGTCCATGACACTGAGCCGAAGAGCTTTCAGCTCAAGTGCTTCTGGATCGGGAAAACCCCAAAACTAGAGTCGCCCAAGTGGTTACCGGGGCCCACATTTTGGGGTGTAAGGAATAGAACCAATGTTAACTGCCACGCATGTCGTAAGAGGCGACTAAGGAGGTTGGATGAAATCGAATGCACATGTTCTAAACGTGTAGAAGTCTATGCGTTTAGGGGCCTACCAAACCAATGTGCAACGTATACACGTTCTTGGCAAGATATAACATATCACAAAGAGTGATTAAAATTGGTTGTAAAGAACGAACGCAAAGAAGAAGGAGATTAACTAGAGTAGTCAGATTCGGAACGAAGCAAGTATTTGTGTGACAACACCGATTATATATAATAAATAGTCCGAGTGGTTACCGGGGCCAAATTTGGGGTGTAAAGAATAGAACCACTGTTACCTGCCACACATGTCGTAAGAGGCGACTAAGGAGGTTTGGCTGAAATCGGATGCACGCTAGGGAATGCTAACCCGAAACAAATGTTTGCAGAAAACGGATGCACCAGACCGTAAGGCGCATAACATGGTGCAACGACCACTCACAATGAGGAATGGGATAACGGATTCTACGGTCGCCAATCTGCTCGGAGATTTAGCCACGCAGTAGAATGTCAGACCTACCATCACGAGGGTGGCCAAAACTTACTACGGGAAGAGGTCGGCACAAACGGGGAAGCAGAAATCATAGGAATTATATCCTAAGAACTGCCCCCAGTATTCAGACTTGAGAAGAAAGAGGTGGCCCACTTACACCAGCGTACAAGACAAACTGTATGGCGTGGCTGATAATCTGAGGTAGACGACTGCCTTTAGTAGAGAATCCGAAATCCCAATCTAGTGAGAACGCAGAAAAGAAGATATATAATAAATAATGGTTATAGCATAATCGATTCCATAGTAACGATTACAAAGCGAGTAACGGGTATTCGAATAGTAAGCAAACAAATAGTTTTTCAGGTGCTTTTGCAATGCATAATTGGTTTCACAGAGTCATCATCTTCAAGTAGCTTGTCCTGAGCAGAACTTTGCCTTTCTAACAGTCCTCCGGAATTTCTCCCTCTCATATGCCAAATTTCCTGCCTATGTAGCGTCATGCTCAAACCATCAGTTACATTCTGAATCCAACTTCTCCGTGGTCTTCCTCTTCTTCTTTTTGCCGGGATGCCTCCTTCCATGATGGTTTTTCCCCAGCCCTTCGTGTCTTTTTGTATGTCCAAAATATTTTAATGTTCTCGTTCTTATTTGTATCATCAACCAGTTTCTTTGATTTTGAGTTCTTTCTAGATATATCTATTTGTTCTCTTCTCTGTCCATGATATACAGAGGACTCTTCTGTAACATTTATATTCAAAAGCATATATACGTTTTTTTTCACTGCCTTGTTAAATATCCATGCTTCGCACCCGTATGTTGTCACAGAGTACATTTCCGTATTTTCAAACAAAACTCCATTCTATCTAGAAATCTAGAAAAAATGGGAATGTTGTACGGAGGAATGTAAATTTATAAAACTGCCATGTAAATGTAAGGATTGGATAAGTTTACAAGATTGGGGTTAAAAGCCGAAGGATTTACTTCATTGCACCGGGTTTTACCCCATATGGCTCGGTCCTCTCCGCAGAAATGGGACACCACCTGCGAGAGTTTTGCACAAAGCACGAACTCCGTACCGGCAACAGTCCTAGGAGTCTCTAAAAAAACTGCACTCGTGAACAGAAGGCCGTGGTCCGGATTCGACCACTCAGCCACAGAGACCCCCTTGATTGAATATGTATATGGTCAAGTATTTTGTGTGTGTGTCCATTTGATCGCTATGAATTTAGACTTAGTTATATCGCATAATGTTGGGCACACCTTGAGGAGAAATGATCAACGAATATCAAAGCAGTCATTGAAGTGGAATGCAAAGGGTTCAAGAAAGAGATGATGACCTAAGGAGACTCTGAAACGAACTCTGCTGAGAGAGGCAAGGAATATAGGTCTCAATTCCATGGAGGAGATTGAGCGAGTTGCCCAGGATAGAATGGTATGGAGAAATTACATGCATGTCCTATGTAACGTATAACGGTACTAGAGGAATTATTATTACTATTATACCGCATAACATGGTTCCGCTGACTGATATTTGGATGAATTTCCTTATCACCAGTGCCCTTCTTCATTCTGGCGAGCGTCTTACTCCGACTTCAGAGGTACTGATCTAGTAGCTTGTACTTTTTCCTTGATAGTCATCATCAAGTAGCAAGTCCCTTGCAGAACTCTGCTTTCATCACAGCCTGCCTGAAAAACTCTCAAGTTCTCCCGCCTATTCTAACGTCATATTCAAGGTTTCTTTAATGTACTGCTGCCACCTTCGTTTTGCTCTTCCCCTGCCTCTATCTCCTGGAACCATGCCTTCCATTACTGTTCTCTCTTCTTCTTCTTCTTCGAACGCTCCATATCAACCACTTGTTAACCACTCTGTGTGATTTGCATGTGATCTGAGCCTAAGAGCGATTGTACGTTGTGCACCTACAAGTATATGAACACAAGTATATGAACAAGTATATGACCACATCCGATTTCTGCGCTGCATTTTATTTACTAGGTTAGCATCCCTAGGCCTACATCAGTCGCCTCTTACGACATGCATTGTAGATTGCAGTGGTATTATTCTTTGCATCCCTTGCACGTCCCGGCACCAACGGCCGACTGTTATATCTAAACTACCGTATCGTGTATCTCGATAGTATTCGTTCCTAACGAATCAGGGCAGTACTAGGTTGTCAAGTAATGGTTGACTCCAGTGGCGGCTCGTAATCATTTTTGTTGGTGGGGCCACACATTTTTTTCCAGATAAATCGTGGTTTTTGGTTGCTATATTTTAATTTATAAAATAATAAATACACGTTAAATATTATTTTTGGTGGGGCCCGGCCCCACTGGCCCTTAATAACGAGCAGCCACTGGTTGACTCATATTCGTCCATCACTCATTTTTCTGTTATATTCTTAAAAAACTTCAAAGAAATTCGATACCGTGAGTAAACCACATTGCCTGTGAAATTATAAATAAGAGCACTGTAATGTCTTGGAAAATATAAAAATGCAATAATTTACTGTAATACATCCATCAGTGAAAAAGAAAATTGCACGAGATTGTGGTCACGAACCTCTGAAGCAGCTATCGTACAAATTTATGTGCCATAGTCTGCAGGAAAGTAACATAATTTCGTTTAAGAGCCGAGTTGGAAATGCAGTAAAAGTAATTGGATTTTGTAACGGAAGTTTAATCATGAGATAAAAACAGAAAGATGCAAGTAACAAATATAAACTGTCAAGGGGTTTGTGAACTATCATTATTTTATGTGAGATCCGCAGTAGTATAGTTGTTAGTCAACTCGCTTCTTAGACTAGTGGTCCAGGTTCAATTCTTCTTCTTCTGCGTTATCACTAGATTTGGATTTCGAATTCTCTAATAAAGGCAGCCGTCTGCCTCAGATTATCAGCCACGCCATACAGTTTGTCTTGGACGCTGGTGTAAGTGGGCCACCTCTTTCTTCTCAAGTCTGCATATTAGGGGCAGCTCTGTAGGATATAATTCCTATGATTTCTGCTTCCCGTTTGGGCCGACCTCTTCCTGCAGTACATTTTGGACACCCTCGTGATGGTAGGTCAACATTCTTACTGCGTGGCTAAATCTCCGAGACAGATTGGCTACCGTAGAAACCGTTATCCCATTCCTCATTGTGAGGGTCGTTGCACCATGTTATGCGCCTTATGGCCTGGTCCATCCGTTTTCTGCAAGCATTTGCTTCGGGTTAGCATTTCCTAGCGGACACGTATATCAGATTTCAGCCACACCTCCTTCTTCTTTGCGTTCATTCTTTACGACCAATTTTAATCACTCTTAGTGATATGTTTGATCTTTGCCAAGAACGTGTATACGTTGCACATTGGTTTGGTAGGCCCTAAACGCATGAATTTCTACACGTTTAGGACATGTGCATCCGATTTCATCCAAACCTCCTTAGTCGCCTCTTACGATATGCGTGGAAGGTAACAGTGGTTCTATTCTTTACACCCCAAATTTGGGCACCGGTAACCACTAGGGCGACCACACCTCCTTAGTCTCCGCTTACGACATGCGTGAAAGGTAATAGTGGTTCTATTCTTTACACCCCAAATTTGGGCCCGGTAACCACTCGGCGGGGTTCAATTCCACAGTGAGCGTGGAATATTTTTCCGACAGTAACGGCTCTCAGATCGACTTAGTCTTAAATGGACACCAGGAAAAACACTGGGAAGTCAAAGGTGGCCGGCGTGATGTTGATCACATAAACCAACGTGTGTCAATGGTCAATGAAAAATAAAGGCCTAACACCGTATTATACAATATACTTCCAGGTATGAACAAAAGGGGTTTGCTTACTTACTTAGATTTTAAAATTACTTTATGTGGAATGTTTTTTGTTGAATCTCGTTCGCTTTACAGTTCGTCTGAAATGTTCTTTGTTGAATCTCGTTCGCTTCACAGTCCGTCTGAAATGTTCTTTGTTGAATCTCGTTCGCTTTACAGTCCGTATGAAATGTTCTTTGTTGAATCTCGTTCGCTTTACAGTTTGTCTGAAATGTTCTTTGTTGGATCTCGCTCGCTTTACAGTCCGTCTGAAATGTTCTTTGTTGAATCTCGTTCGCTTTACAGTCCGTCTGAAATGTTCTTTGTTGAACCTCGTTCGCTTTACAATTCGTCTGAAATGTTCTTTGTTGAATCTCGTTCGCTTTACAGTTTGTCTGAAATGTTCTTTGTTGGATCTCGTTCGCTTTACAGTTCGTCTGAAATGTTCTTTGTTGGATCTCGTTCGCTTTACAGTTCGTCTGAAATGTTCTTTGTTGAATCTCGTTCGCTTTACAGTCCGTCTGAAATGTTCTTTGTTGATTCTCGTTTGCTTTACAGTCCGTCTGAAATGTTCTTTGTTGAATCTCGTTCGCTTTACAGTCCGTCTGAAATGTTCTTTGTTGAATCTCGTTCGCTTTACAGTCCGTCTGAAATGTTCTTTGTTGAATCTCGTTTGCTTTACAGTCCGTCTGAAATGTTCTTTGTTGAATCTAGTTCGCTTTACAATTCGTCTGAAATGTTCTTTGTTGAATCTCGTTCGCTTTACAGTTCGTCTGAAATGTTCTTTGTTGAATCTCGTTCGCTTTACAGTCCGTCCGAAATGTTCTTTGTTGAATCTCGTTCGCTTTACAGTTCGTCTGAAATGTTCCTAATCACTAGAAAATTCCGTTCGTGTGGTGCCGGGGCCCGCAAGGGAAGAAAACAATATTAGCATTGCGACCTACAAGGCATGTCGTAAGAGGCGACTGGCTAGCCTACCCAGCGTGTTCGTAGCGCGTTGGACTACGGTGACTAGCCCTCTGTGAGTGCGGGTTCAATTACACGGGCTGGCAGAAAAGCCACAGGTTCCCCAGATTTACCATGTTCGTGGCACCGAACCGAAGGGTTACGATGTCCATGGCACCGAGCCGAAGAGCTGAAAGCTCAAGTGCTTCTGGATCGGAAAAAGAAGCGACTGAGGTAGAGGCCTGAGGAAGTTACCCTAGTAAATAAAAAGCGATGCAAAAATCGGATGTGCTGGCCGACTTGTAGGCGCATAATTGGCACAACGTACAATCGCTCTTAGGCTCAGACCACATCACAAATAGTGGTTTAACAAGTGGTCGATATGGAACGTTCGAAACAGAAGAATACTCATTCTATTTCCAGTAGACTCCTTTAGAATGTTCTAGCCATTATTTCACAACTATATTGTCTTTATTCGTAAACTATAGATGTAATGGTAAATCAGAAAACCAGTGATTGGATTTTAGAACAGATGAGAGAACTCAGTTAAAAAAAAACTAGTGATGCATTTTTAAAAAAAAGGTCGAAAGCCGAAGGATTGACTTCATTGCATTTTACCGTTATCGTCCATTTGTAAGTGTTCTCTATAATTCGTCACTCCAGTTGTGTCGTTTGCTTGATAAAGGCCTTTTGGTCGAAACGTTGCTGTTTATCGTCACTGTTTCTGTATTTTGTAAAACTATAGTACTTTGTTTGTACGTGTTTCGCTATTTACCAAGTTTTACTGCAGTCTTCCCCTATTTCGGACTTCATTGCACCGCGTTTTACCCCACATGGATCGGTCCCTCACCACAGAAATGGCACCCCCACCCCCACCCCGCCCGAAAGTATTGCACAAAACACGAACTCCTTAGATCCAGCAACAATCCAAGGGTCTCTGGGAGAAAAAAAAATATGCACTCGTAAACAGAACATCGCGGTCCGGATTCGAACCCGTAACCTTCAGAACGCAAGGCCAAGGTTTGTTTGGTTTTTTTCCGATCCAGAAGCACTTGAGCTTTTCAGCTCTTCGGCTCGGTGCCATGGACATCGTAACCCTTCGGTTCGGTGCCACGAACACCGTAAATCTGGGGAATCTGTGGCTTTTTCTGCCATCCCGCGGAATTGAACCCGCACACACAGAGGGATAGTCACCCATAGTCCAACGCGCTACGAACACGCTGGGCAGACGGGCAAGGCCAAGGTTTAACTACTTAGCCACAGAGACCCATAGTGATGTATTAAAATATAGATAACATATAGTTGCTAGATTGTTTGTTGCACTTTCCAGTGTTATAGTATTCTGACAGATCAATAGTGTACCAGTTATGAACTTGTTCTTCTTCTTCTTCTTCTTCTTCTTCTTTAAGCCTGTTTTGCCTACAGCGTCAGGATAAGATTTCTAGAACAGGTCTTTGTGTGCGCTTCATAAACAGTGTTTTTCGTCGTTCTGTTATCTATGTCACATTTTGCATGGACACCTTTGTTGTGCTGTAACATTGCTGTCTGAAACGCACTGTCTGTTGGTAATCTGCTTATGTGGCCGAAGCACTTAATTTGTTGTCTCTTGATGAAGTTCAGTACTGATGCTGTAGCCACTCCTCTCTCGCTGTCCCTACCTCCAAACCAGGTTTAAATTCAATAAGTCTCATCTAAAATAATAGCGGCTGGTTCTGTTTTAGCAGTGAATTGTTGGTTGGAGGATCACTGTTTCTCTTGGGAACCATCAGTATGCATATCTTTAGACATCTGTTGTGGGAAACTGAGCACCTATGAGTCTACCTAGAGCAGCGTTTCCCAAGTGGACGAGTATCCCCACCCTGTGGGCCTGAAGTATTCTAGGGGGCCGATATGGGTTCAGAAGAATTTGGGGGTTGTTCATGCGATTAGGGTCGGTGGTTCCTTAAAGAAGAAATTAATAATAAATATTTTAAAATAAATTATTTTCGTGACTTTGCTATTGAATAATCATATAAAATTAGAATTCTGCATATAAATTAATCTTATGCCCGTCTTACACGATCCATTTTTTCATCAATTTTCTATTTCATGATATAATTATTTGAAAATTGATCATGTATGACAGAAATATATATCAATTTTTTATGTCAAAGTGAAAATAGAGCATGTATATAACTGGGGAGGGGGGTTGGCAAACTGTTATAATGTGGAAGGGCGATTACAAAGCTTATATTGTGCAAAGTGGGCGGTGGACTGGAAAAGTTTGGAAATCTATAGCCTAGAGTGATGTGACATCAGTACAGTAACCAATAACAAATGTTTCTTTTCAAATCTAGAACAAAAATTCGGATATTTAACTCTAATGTTAAAGCAGTTCTACTGTATGGTTCAGAAACATGGAGAACTACTAAAACAATAACGCATAAATTGCAAACATTCATCAACTGGTGTCTGCGCAGAATAGAGGGAATAAGATGGTATGATAGGGTCACAAATGAGGAACTTATGGAGAGAACAAGACAGATTCCAGTGAACGAACATGTTAAAAAAGACGCTGGCGCTGGATAGGACACACTTTGCGAAAACCTGAGGGAAATATAACAAGAAGGGTCCTTGACTGGAACCCAGGGAAGCGAAAGAAGGGAGGCCGAGAAAACGGGGAGACGAGATTTGGAGGCAGAGATCAACAATATAAAGAAGAGCTGGAGGGAGCTGCAGGAGATAGCTAGAGATAGGAAGACGTGGCATGAGTTGGTTGAGGGCCTATGCCCCAATCCGGGTTAAAAGGGCAAAGAGAGAGAGAGAGAAAATGTTTCCTTGGGATTACCGTATTAACTATTATAAACGTCGCCAACAGAATAATTTTTTATTGTCCAGGATACAATTCTATTGTTTTCCATAACAATCGATTTTGACAGAAATTTTTATCTCCTATTTTTTCTATGTATACCAGGCAAAGAGGAGAAGAGGAAGACAACGGAGAAGATGGATGAAGGACGTAATTAACGACGCTCCAATAATAGTAAATACATGAATTACGTACAAAATAAGAATAATTGGAGAATATTGGATAGTGGTGAGAAAAACCTGAAATAGCAGACTGGGATTAGGTTATTGGGTTAAGGGAAAATATGACAGGGCGATGGGAGCTGGTAAACTCGAAGTTATTAAATGTATCCCTGGGCTAGTTTGTGAGGGGATGTCTGAGACCGGATGAAAGAGCAAACAATGACACATTGAACAAAAAACTACACACACTCGTGCGCAAACATACACACACACACACGTTCAGACGTACAACCACATTCACAACATATATTAGTAGAGCCGCAGTAGCGTAGTTACTAGTAAACTCACTTTTTCGGCTAGTGGTTCGGGTTCAATTTCATAGTGGGCGCGGAATTTTTGCGACCGTAACGGCTCTCAAGACGACCCAGCCTTAATTTGGTACCAGGAAAACATTGGAAGTAAACGCGGCCGGCGTGATGTTTACACATTACCCATCGTGTGCGACGATCAATGAAAATACGGACCTAACACCGTATTACCCTATATATCACGTGGTATAACAGGGTTCCACTGTTATCGGCTGGCCAAAGACAGGCAAGCATGGCGAGCGGCAGTGAGGGCGGCTCAAAAAGAAAAGAAGAAAAACAACATACAGTGGAGGCAAAAGAGAGACGAGAGAACATCCCATGCATCGGCTCTAGTCTCCAGTTTTACCTGCAGCAACTGTGGCAAGGATTGCCACTCCAGAATAGGCCATTACAGCCACATGAAACGTTGTGATTCAGCACAGAACATACTACGTGACGCAACACTTATTGTCTCCTGAGACAAAGAAGCCAATGATGATAACAGGGTTCCTTTGGGTTTTTTAACCTTCTTCTTCTTTTCTCTTCGCTTCTAGGGAGACGTAGGTCCGCAATCAAGGCCTTCCAAGCCCGCATATCTAAGGAGATATTTTCCAGATTTCTCCACTATCTCTCCATGAGTCCCTTCTTGCGTTGTCCTTCTTCCTCGAGTGGCAAGTTATGAATTTTCCTGGTTGTGGTTTCTGTAGCTATCTAGTGATCTTTACGGGGTGTGGTAGCTAGCACCAACCTAACCTCCTTAGTTGCCTCTTACGACATGCGTGGCAGGTAACAATGGTTCTATTCTTTACACTCGTAATTTGGGCCCCGGTTGCCACTCAGGTTTTTTTTAAAACTTTATATATATGGAGAGCCGCGGTAGCGTAGTTGTTAGTGAACTCGCTTCTCAAGGCTGGTGGTCCAGGTTCAACTCCCGCAGTGGGTGTGGAATTTTTCCCGACGCGACGGTTCAGGTCGACCCAGCCTCAACTGGGTACCAGACATGCTCTGGGAAAGTAAAGGCGGCCGGCGTGATGCTGACCACATCACCCATCGTGTTCCGACGGTCAATGAAAAATACAGGCCTAACACTGTATTGCCCTATATACCACGAGGTATGAAAGGGTTCCTTTACTTACTTTTTACTTATATATATGGCCTTTTTGTCTTTTTCACCTTACAACTCCCAACGGAGCACAGGTCTTTCAACAAACTTCTTCCAGCTCTTCCTCTCTCTTGCCATCTCTTCCAATTCTTTCCATGTTTTACTACCTTTTAATATACACCTTCAGCTCTCTTCTTCAGGTCTGTCTAGGCCTTCCCTACACCCTTTCCCTGCGGGTTCCAAAACAGTGCCTGTCTTGCAATGCTTCCGGTCGGTCTTCTCAATGTATGTCCTATCCATCGCCAGCGTCTCTTCCTGAGCTCTTTCTCCATGGGTATCTGCTTTGTTCTTTCTCTGAGTTTCTCATTCGTAATCTTATCATATTCTACGTAAACATCTATTTATGAAGGTCTGCAGTTTTCTACTGGTTTTATTTTGTTGTCCTCCATGTTTCCAAGCCATAGAACAACACTGACTTCACATTTGATTACAAGATTTTCAGTTTTATGTTTGCTTTGATCTTCTTTGACTTCCATATATTACACAATGTCTCCATATATTTTAATTTTAAAAAACATACACGCTATAAACGGTAAGGTAAGGAATTTCAGTTAATATCAACATATAACCTCCCACTTGAAACACAGAACACAGAGGCTCCTTTTGTCATATTTCAATTAGCTCACAAAATGAATAGCATTCTTGACATTTTCAATCTGAAAACCAAACCACGGAGGTCTAAAATGCAGACGAGACAACATTTAATTATAACAGCAATTAAAACGTGTAATAAAAACTCACCAGAGTTTATTTTTTTACGTTAACAATCTATAGCAATCTGTTTAAAAGGTTCTTGATAAAAGAGCCCGTGTAGGCGTTAAATAAGGAGCTGTGCTTAATAGAAAGTAGCCATGTTCTGCTTGTAAATTCTAACATCGCAGAGTAAAATTAGAAACGGTTATACATAAAAATGCTGCTTTCAAAATTCCAATTTGGCAATTTGTAGACGGGTAACTAAGGCAACGAATGCACGGCGTTGTTCTACATACAAATGTGATGTTACAGAATGTAAGTAAGAAAGTAAAGGAACTCGTTTTATATCATATGGTATATAGGGTATATGTTAGCGTCTGTAGTGCAAGCGGTAGTGAGCTTGATCACGAACCCAAGCGTACCTGGTTCAAACCCCACGGTGGGCAAGTTTGAAGCAAATTCGTTTCCGTGGGATTTTACAAAAGGTAAAAATAGACCTCACCGTTCAGAAAGTAATGGCAAACTACTGAACGTATAAGTGTTGCCTAGAAAATTACCGACTCGTTCTGTGGTACCTTTGATGCTACGTCCTTTCGGATATCCACGATTGTCATATAGTAATAACGTGTTAGCCGTAGTTTTCATTGACCATCGATACAATGGTGATGTGGTCAACATCCGCCGAGCCCTTTCTTGCAGTACATTTCTGTACCCTACAGTACATTTCCTGGTACCCATCTACCCAGAACATTTCCTGGTACCATTCCCAGTACTTTTCCTGGTACCATTCCCAGTATTTTTCTGGTACACATTCCCAGTACTTTTTCTGGTACACATTCCCAGTACTTTCTCTGGTACACATTCCCAGTATTTTCTGGTACTCATTCCAGTACTTTTTCTGGTACTCATTCCAGTACATTTTCTGGTACTCATTTCAGTACTTTTCTGGTACTCATTTCAGTACTTTTTCTGGTACTCATTTCCAGTACATTTTCTGGTACTCATTTCCAGTACTTTTTCTGGTACTCATTTCCAGTACTTTTTCTGGTACTCATTTCCAGTACTTTTCTGTACACATTCCAGTACTTTTCTGGTACCATTTCCAGTACTTTTTCTGGTACTCATTTCCTAGTACATTTTCTGGTACTCATTTCCAGTACATTTTCTGGTACTCATTTCCAGTACTTTTTCTGGTACTCATTTCCAGTACTTTTTCTGGTACTCATTTCCAGTACTTTTTCTGTTACACATTCCCAGTATTCTTTCATTTCTACTTTTACTCTTTCCAGTACTTTTCTGTACTCATTTCCAGTACTTTTTCTGGTACTCATTTCCAGTACATTTTCCTGGAACCCAATTGCGAGCTGGGTCGACCTAAGGAACGTTACGATTGAAAAAAAATGTCCACGCCCACTGTGGAATTGAATGCGGACCACTAGTCTAAGAAGCGAGTTCACTGACAACTATGCTACTGCGGCTCTCATAAAATGTAAGATTTGATAATAATATCATATTTTATTTGTTCATGTGGGAAAAGAGATGGTGAAAAGAGCTGTGCGATTAAACTCAGATTCTTATCAGTACAGTATATGATAATACTTCTCTGTTGCATCGTCTGAACAGTTGAAGGTGGAAGAAAGAAAGGAGGGCAGAGAAATCCTGGTTTGACAACATCAAGAGCTGGTCAGGACAGAGTTTCTTCACACTCGCTCGAGGAGTTGAAGACAGAGATTCATGCGTGCTTTTATGCTGATGTCTCCACAGTGACACTCTACGACCCTAACGGGTTATGGGCATTATTATTATTATTATGAATAATATTTGATCTATCCGAATAACAAGTCAATAGTCGTCATAGAATAAGTCAATTACTCAGGAATAAAATCAATAGTCGTCCCTGAATAAGTCAATAGTATAGTAGAACGACTGACCGGAAGCATTGCAAGACATGTATTGTTTTGGAACCCTAAGGGAAAGAGGAGTAGGAAGGTCTAACATACCCGAGAAGAGAGCTAGAGGCTGATAAGGATATGTAAAACATGAAAAGAGTTGAAAATGATGGAGGAGAAGAAGGGTGGAAGAAGTTTGTTGAAGACCTGTGCTCCTTGGGAGTTGAAAGTTGAAGAAAATATAGTAAGATAGAAATGAGTAAGCTTTAAAATAAATTATTATGGACAAAAGTGATATCGACAACGCTCTAAGACAAAACATAAGCATTGAAGATTTCAACGAAGATAAAGGGTACTTTTGATCTCGACTGCGCAAGTTATGCATACCGATAGCTGTGGCAAGACGGGAAAACCACGAAAAAAATCCAATTTCTTTTTTCCGATCCAGAAGCACTTGAGCTTCAGCCTTCGGCTCGTCCATGGACATCGTAACTCTTTGGTTCGGTGCCACAACACCGTAAATCTGGCTTTTCTGAAAGCTCGCTGAATTGAACCGCATTCACAGGAGCTTGTCACCCGTCGTCCAACCGCTATGAACACGCTGGACAGACGGGCAAAGAACACCAATAGACACATCAACCAGCACAGAACGGGAGTTATTAATCTAAACACACTGAAATACATGCTTAAAGCTGCATGAGATCGCAGTAATTATGGACATGTCCGATGTGCGATAAAGATGATCCTCAAATGGTCAATGAGCAATAAAATACTGACCAATAATATATAGCACAACGCTACAGAATAACTAAATAGATGCGGTGGTTATACAGGGGGTTCAACTTAAAAGCAGCCCGTGAATGGAGCTAATCTGGCATATATGTATGGAAATGAAAGGTTCAGTTATGACGTAGTATAGGTCAAGGTTGTGTGACGGTGTGTAATTGTAGTGCGGGAAGGGCGATGAACAAATGTGACGTAGGACGAGCTAGTCAGAACCGGTTTAAATAGTAAATAAACACAACTCAATGTGTACCTGGCAACATTCGAATTGTCAATGGGGCTGCAATTATCTTGAACACCCTGTATAAGGTTTCACGTTAGTAAAATCTTATATTTGTGCAGATTTGTAACGTTGTTGAACAACATTTTCGAAGGTTATTTGAGGTTTAGTTAAGATTAACAATCCACATCTATAAGAAAAAAAATGGTCTTGTAATAAGAACCGAAATTAAAAACCTGGAATAGTCTAATGAACAATTTCAGCGCTATGTTCTATCCATGAAAATGTACTTTGCAGAACGTCGGTTTTATTACAAACCTTCTGAAAAACTCCGGATTTTCAGTCAGGTGTCCTGCCTCCCCCATCGTCGTGGTCAAGGTTTTCTATTATATCTCATATTGTCACCGTCGTCTTCGTCGTTCCCTGCCCCTCGGCTTCCAGAAACCATGCACTCCATTATTATATATATTCCTCTCTTTCATTATAAGATGCCTGCAAGTAATTTCTCCATACCGTTCTGTCCTGTGCTGCTTTTCTCTCAATTTCTTCCACGTAATTGAGTCCGATAATTTTGCATCTCTCAGCAAAGATCGTTCAGGGTTTCGATATGTCATCCTCTATTTCTTGAACCCTTTGCCTCCCACTTCAATACCTGCTTTGGTATTCTTGGATCATTTCTTCTCAAGGTATGCCCAATATATCTCCATCTTCTCCTTCTTATAACAGTTGTTACTAGTTGTTGATCAGACATTTCTTCTCAAGGTATCCCATATACTCCATCTTCTCCTTCTTATAACAGTTGTTACTAGTTGTTGATCACATATTTATTTGATTTCATCACTTCTGAATTCGTCCCATTTTGAGTTGATTATATTTCGCAGACATCTATTTTCAAATGCATTCAGCTTGCTTTCTATAACTTTAGACATTTTTCAACTCTCCCTGGCATATGTTTTGATTTATACAACATTTGAATTGAAAATTCTTAATTTAGTTTTAAAACTATATAATTTAATAATAATAATAATTCCTCTCGTACCGTTATACATTACATAGGGCCTGCAAGTAATTTCTCCATACCGCTCTATCCTGGGCAACTCGTTCAATTTCCTCCATGGAACTGAGACCGATATTTCTTGCCTCTCTCAGCAAAGTTCGTTTCATGGTCTCCTTAGGTCGACCTCTCTTTCTTGAACCTTTGCATCCCACTTCAATGCCTGCTTTGATATTCGTTGATCATTTCTCCTCAATGTGTGCCCAACATATCTCCATCTTCTCTTTCTTATAACAGTTGTCACTAGTGGTTGACCACTCATTTCTCTGATTTCATCACTTCTCCTGAATTCGTTCCATTTTATATTCAATATTTTTCGCAGACATCTATTTTCAAATGCATTCAACTTGCAGGGCTCACAAGGGAGTAAAAATAGTAACACTGTGACCTACAAGGCATGTCGTAAGAGGCGGCTGAGGTATGGGCCTAGGGAAGCTACACTAGTAAATAAAAAGTGTCGCAGAAATCGAATGCGTTGGTCTACTTGTAGACGCATAACTGATACAGCGTACAGTTGCTCTTAGGCTCAGATCACATACAGATCACAAAGAGTGGTTTAACAAGTGGTCGTCAAGGAGTGTTCGAAGAAGAAGATATGGTCAAAAGGGCATGATTTAACTCCAAACAAAAGCAACAACAAGACTAGCACTAATGTTGAAAGAACTTACTTTGACTTAAATCCCCGCCCAAATTTGAGGTGTGAAGAATAGAACCACTGTAACCTGCAACGCATGTCGTAAGAGGCGACTAAGGAGGTTTGGCTGAAATCGGATGCACATATCCCAAAAGTGTAAAAGTCAATGCGTTTAGGGGCCTACCAAACCAATGTGCAACGTATACACGTTCTTGACAAAGATCAAACATATCACAAAGAGTGATTAAAATTGGTCGTAAAGAACGAACGTAAAGAAGAAGAAGACTTAAATCCCCCTATAAAACATACAGACATTGAAACTTACCCTCACTTCTCTTGTCTGAGTGTAATGTAGGTTAAATTGGATCAAAACATATAAGTCCAAGCTGCTATGAAACATTTCCTCCTGAGAGATACCAGTTCTGAAATAAACACAAAGCACAATGTGGTGAACTTAATTGTAAAAACAGCAGTGCTGAAAATATGATCTGACACCAGAAGCTACACCTGCTTGTATGGGAACAAACACTCAGAGGTAGCCCGCCAGACGCGATCATTTAGTTGTGACAGAAGAGAAAGCGATGAAAATAAAGACAAGAACAGTCAGACGATAGAAAGCCCATGGTGTCGCGAGTAATCAATAATATGGTCGGATTCAGGGGTTCCCCAAATGATTTGAGACGCGGAACCCTGCATTGAATTTGTCATGTTGAAAATGAAAATCGTGGCATATCCCAAAGGACGTAGCCATCAACCACAGTAAACAAGTCGTTGATTTTCTAGGCACCACTATACGTTCAGTAGTTGCCATTGCTTTCGAACGGGTGGCGCCATCGTCCTTTGTTGAAATCAGGAAACAATTTGCAAGCAAACTGTCCGCAGCGTGATTCGAACTCAGAACGTCGGGGTTAATAGACAGAGTCACTAACCCTAGGCCACAGACGCCACTGTCATGTTACGTCACCCATACATCAATAGATGCCTGCGAAGGATACTCCATCTGCGGTGATATGACAGGACACAGCCAACTATAAACTCATACGGCAAGCGGACTCAGTTAAAAATTATAGGAAATAAGACCACAACCGTCACGTGACCTCGCATTCCAGTATTGTTGTATATAGACAAATTCATGTTAAAATCAACACAACATGCTTAATCAAGATTATATTATGTAACAAGTTACGTTTAACAATAAGGAATATCAGTATTATGATTATTTGTCAGCAATAGAAACCATAGACAATAGAACTGAGTCAAACTGCAAAAAAAGCTTGCACTGTTCTATCAAACATATATAAATTCCAGCCTCCAACACAAAGTAGGTCAAGGCTTCCTGATTCAGTTATGCGGCCTAATATTAGAGTTGGCTGTGGACAGGACCATAAACAGGGAGCTGTTGGGATATAACAGGACAACGGCAGGTCGAACAAGAGATAAGGAGCAGAAGGTGGTGATGGATAGGACACACTGAGAAAATTCCCTGACAGCATCACGAAACAGGCTCTCGATCGAACCCCAGGACAATAGAGGTAAGGGAGACACAGGAGCACCTGGAGACGGAGTTGAGACGGTGTTGGAGACGGAATGCAAGAAAATAGGGAGAGAGTGGAGAGATCTGGAAACGATGGCTTTAGATAGGCGAGATTGGAATGCCTTGTTTGCCGAACTATACCTCCATTGTGGCGAAGGGTAAAGAAAAAGAGACATCAACTATAAAGATCCACTGCAACAAAATTTCCTTTTAAAATTACAACAAACCCTTAAAAAGTGATTATGTAGATAAAAAAAAAAAAAAGTAAAGGAACCCTTTCATACCTCGTGGTATATGGTCAATACAGTGTTAGGCCTGTATTTTTCATTGACCGTCGGCACACAATGGGTGATGGGGTCAGCAACACGCAGGCCGCCTTTACTTTCCCAGAGCATGTCTGGTACCCAGTTGAGGCTGGGTCGACCTGAGAGCCGTCGTGGTCGGGAAAAATTCCACGCGCATTGCAGGAACTGAACCCAGACCACCAGCCTTGCGAAGCGAGTTCCTAACAACTACGCTACAGCGGCTCTCGATTATGTAGATAGCTATCATCATAATCAGGTGCCATGCCGGTTGGTGTAGGCAATCATAGATCTCTATAAATCTCTGTCTCTGGTGCTTGTTATCATCTCAAGTGTTGACGTGAAGTCAGGTTATCCTAACTTTTCTCTCTGTCTTCCTCTGTCTCGTCTCCCCTCGATATTACCAGTTGTTACAATATGTTCTAAACCTCCATTTCTCATCACATGCCCGAAAAATAATGACTGCCGCTTTCTTATATTGATGATAAGCTTTCTCTGTGTCTTGATTGCATTCAACACCTCCACATTAATCATTTTAGCATTCCATGAGATCAGGGGCGGCTCGTGATTATTTTTGTTGGTAGGGCCGGACAAAAATTTTAGGAAAAATCATGGCTTTGAGTTAGGTTATATATTGTTATTTACATATTATTTATACATGATTTTTGGTGGGGGGCCGGCACCACTGGCCCTTAATGACGAGCCGCCACTGCATGGGATTCTCATCATTCTTTTGTAAAACCACATATAGATAATAGAAGAGAGAGAGAGAGATATTACTTACTGAACTCCACCTCTCACACATCTTTCATTGACTATATCTCTTTCATCTAACCCAACGAGGTTTTATTGATCGGCTGGATTGTCACATTGACTTTCATCTTTTAGGAATCGATACCGACCACACAAATGATGGCCTATGTTGTGAATCTACTCAGGACATTTACTCAGATTTGTCAAACACTTAACAGTTTGGGTAGATTAATGTATGATCTTTATGTTTATATATCAAAGCCGCGGTAATGTAGTAGTTACTGCGCAAGCTTCGTAGGCGCGACCATCAAATTCAACAGTAGGAGCATGGGCGTATATACGGTAATGTAATTTGGGGGAGCGGGATCTTCCCTCCTCCTCTGGTAAGTGGATTTTTGATAAAACAGATTTTTGAAAATTTGATCTCCATTTCTGCGTGGTACACATACAAACCTGGGAATGCGGGAAGGCCATTCAGAATCAGGACTGTTTGATTCTGGACACGACTTTGCTAGCGCATTTCCAACATGTTTGGTCGGGTATTTTCCAGTTTCGTTTGCCAAGCTACTGAGTTTGTGCTTGATCAACGTTGTGAGCTATGAATGTTATACAGAATGCTTTTTTGCTGTCTCAACCGTGCGTTTGTTGTAGGTTTTCAGAAAATGGCGGACAGTGGTTATGACGAACCGACTCAATCTGCCGTATGCAATTGATATTGCGTGTGCAGAAAGCTGGATTTTGTCGTGATTGATGTTCCTTCGACATGAATTGCAATTCAAGTGATGAACAGTTTGTGTTGACAATTTCGCGACGGCCATATGTATTTATGCGGTGCAGGTTGCTTTTTGTGGCGGTACAGCTGTTTCATTCTGGAATTAATTCCCACAGTCAGGAGATAGTTGCTAGCATTTCGTGTGATTTTCGTTGGAACAGGCACGGAGCAATTATGGGGTGACCCTTTTCAGTGAAGTTGGAACCGTATATATGAACTATGAACAATATGAACACTACAAACTACATTTTAAAAAAAAACTCATTGGGCACTTCCTGGAAAATGTATGTGGACATCCATAAGTAGGAGTGACATTTTTCTGACCGTGGGGTATCAGGTGGACCCAAACATAATTGGGTACCAGAGAAACACTGGGAAGTAAAGGTGGTCGGAGTAATGTTGAGTATATCACTCATTGCGCATCTTGATGAAAGAAACATCTAAAAATAAACCATATGGTATGAAATGTGTTCATTACTTACTGTTAATGTTTCTTGTTCAGAGCATGAAAGAATTGATAGCGTAGTAAGTCGTTTATTGTCTTTCCCCAAGTGGATGATGGAATTGGTTGTCCACTCTCGCTGTTTACAGTAGGGATGTTCCAGGGCCAGATGAGTCGCATCTGTTGTGTTATTTCGTATTTATTTAGTATGATCTTGATATTGTCTATCCATTTTTTTTCTTGGTCTTCCCTTGGCTCTAGTACCTGAACTCTGTGTGCTGTTATTGGTGGTTGGTTGTATTCCATTCTCATAAAATGTCCAAACCATTGCGTTTGTTGTCATTCAATGTATTCGATGCATGAAGTTCTTCCCACTATGCTTCTGATGTCCTCGTTTCGTAGTCTATCTTTCCTGGTGCCCCCCATCGCCTCCATGAAGCATTTGATTTCACACGTGGTGAGCTTTCTGTGGTCAGTGTTGCCAATTTAGCACTTTTAGTGCTAGATTTAGCACTATTTTTTGTGATCTAGCACTACAAATTTAGATCTAGCACCTAGCGCCAAATCTAGCACTGAAAAAAAATTAGTTAGCACTTTTAGCACTTCTTTAAGTTTGGTATATGAATCAGAAAATCTCGACAAAAAAAAGACGAACAAGCACAGAAAATTTATTACAACGAGATCCGGGTAATGAATTTCTCAGTGTGAGAACAACTCTCTGAGAGGTCCGCGCGCGTTTGAATAAAAGGTTCGCCTTAGGTTGAAAGAGGCGTGCCTCGGCTTAAAGAGGCTTTAATCCCTTAATAAACAAACAAACAAACAAACCAAGCAAATGGTGTACCTTGTTCAATCTTGTTGACTTGCCACCAGCTTCTGTATTTGCTCTGTTCTTAAGTGCTATACTCATTTCCAAACCAACGGAGGACTGTTCAAATCATAAAGAGAATTCCTCATTCAGCAATGAGTAAAGCAAAACCAACCTTAGTGCAAAAATTTCGAAAGGAATGGTTAAAAGATCCTGCTTTTGCAAAGTGGCTACTTGAAGTACTAACTGATTCATCTAAAGCTCATTGCAAGTATTGTAGACATGACATTTTAGCTAAGTATTTTCTTTTAGCAAGACATTGTAAAACAAAGAAACATAAACTTGCTAGTCCATGTCAAAGTGCTTCTCTTACAAGTTTCGTTGCGAAGAAAGATGATAAGATATCTACACTTGAGGCCAATTTAGCAATGTTTATTTGCTGTCATTCATCATTCAATTCTTGTGATCACTTGGTAGACTTGTGCAAAAATACCATATCGGACAGTGAAATGGTAAATAAAGTTAGGATGCATCGTACAAAGTGTGCAAATATTGTAAAGAATATCATTGCTCCTTACTTTAAGAAAGATTTGACTACTGATCTTGGGCAAGGAAAATTATGTTTATTACTGGATGAATCAACTGACATCACTGTAAACAAGTTATTGGGTATTGTTGTAATTTATTACAGTGAAACTCACAAGAAAGTAATTCATACATATCTTAATATGGTGTTACTAGACAAATGTAATGCAGATGCCATTGTAAATGCAGTCAAGAATGAATTAGATGAAAAGAAATTAAACATGAAAAATCTTCTGGCTATTGGCACTGACAACGCCAGTGTCATGGTAGGGACAAATAACGGTGTTTTCAAGAAGTTGAAGGAAGGAATTCCTGGATTAATCTTATTTAAATGTGTATGCCACTCCCTACAATTATCAGTGTCCCATGCTTGTGCTGCATCATTGCCAATAAACTTAGAGTTTTTAGTAAGTGAGACTTATAAATGGTTTTCTAAGAGTTCACTGAGACAAATTTCTTACAGTCAACTTTACCAGAGCATTAATGATAAGGAACCACTGAAAATCTTAAATTCTTGTGCAACCAGGTGGTTAGCAATTGAACCAGCAATCAGCAGAATTTTAAGCCAATGGAATGAATTGCAGACTCATTTTCAATTAGCAAGTTCTAATGAAAAAATGTTACATCGCCACTTTACTGTATGAAATGTATTGTGACCCTCAGAATGAGTTATTTATATTATTTTTGCATCCAATTCTAAAACATGTTCAAGAAGTGAACAAACTTTTTTAATCAAATACTGCTGATAAAACAAAATTGTTTTCTGATCTATCTCTTCTTATTACATCTATTGCTAACATGTTAGTACTGCCAACAAGCAACATTGATCCTCTTGATCCTAACACTAATATTGAAGAATTTCTGGATCCAAATCCACAGCTGGGTTCTAGATTTGAGAAAAGACTTGGGGAATTGATAATTAGCCAACAAATTCAATCTCCTCAAGTAACTCACATCCGCAAAAGGGCACAAAACTTTTTTGATTAGCCTGTACAAAGAGCTGCATAATCGTCTGCCAGAAAACATTGATATTTTGAAGAATATAAGCTTATTCTCAGTGCAAAATACATTGACACATTTTAAGAAAAATATTATTCCCTTCTGGAATTTTTCACTTAAATGAAGAAATGAAATCATCAATTGAGATTCAGTACAACATCATACATTTAGTTACATGGACTGATGTTGCAACCACTGAGACATTTTGGTCTGAAGTTTTCAATTATACAGATTCTTCGGAGGTAACCCTTCAAAGACGTTGCAACTTTTGCCCTAAATTTATTAATTTTACCAAATTCTAATGCTGAAGTGGAACGGTTATTCAGCAGCATGAATGTCGTGAAAAATAAAATGAAAAACAAAATGCAGCTGCTCATGCTTTCAGCAATTCTTGCAGTAAAATATGGATTAAAGAGGCATAATAAATGCTGTAAAAAACTTTAAATTACCTAAAGATGTCACTGCCAAAATTGGAACAATTGACTCATATGACCCAACAAAAACTTCAGAAGATGTGCAGTCTGACTTCTCAAATTACGATGAAATACTATTCGAGCTGTAATTAATACAACACAATTGGTAAGTAAACTGTTTTTGACATTTTTTCTAGCATTAAAAATATTTCTAGCACTTTCTAGCACTTTCTAGTAAGTGGTGCACTTGTAAATTCTCCAATAGGAATGGGATTTAATCCAACGGGCTCTCATGTTGACCAAAATCTCAAATAGGTACCAAAGAAACACTCGGAATCAAAGACCGCCCGCCCGTGTGATGTTAACCATATCACCCACCGTGTGCCGATGGTCAAAGAAAAGAACGGCCATAACACCGTATTTTTCAATATAACTCATAGTATTTTTTTTTTCCGATCCAGAAGCACTTGAGCTTTTCAGCTCTTTGGCTCAGTGCCATGGACATCGTAAGCCTTCAGTTCGGTGCCACGAACACCGTAAATCTGGGGAATCTGTGGCTTTTTCTGCCATCCCGCGGAATTGAACCCGCACACACAGAGGGATAGTCACCCGTAGTCCAACACGCTACGAACACGCTGGGCAGATGGGCAACTCATAGTATAAAAACGGACAATTTTCTTTAAAACTTATGTTTATTCTCATCTTAATGTGCATGTCTTTGCTTTCTGATAACAACGCTCTATTGATTAACCACCGACGAACTTGTGTGTTAAGCTGCTGGATTTGCTGAGGCGGAGATCGGAGCACCTATGGACATATCCGGGGTGCTATAATGATAGTCCTCATATAAATGATAACAACGTTTTACCTTTCTTAGTTGCGAATTTTTATAAGAAAAATATCACACACAAGTTATTTTCAATAAAAGTACAAAATAGGAGAGATGGTATTTCTACATACATTCTCTTCATATCATAGTTGACAAGTTAGACATTAACAATTGATCACCGCGGCTGTCATTTTGATGTCTTTCTATGACATGATATCACATGACAGTTCACACATTTATCTTTTACCTGTCCTCCAGGTTTCCTTTGGTCTGTCCCGTCTTCTCCTATCTGATATCCATCGCAGAGTTGCCCATATCAAAGTGTCCCAACAGCGTGGTTGCAGGGACCCACATTTTGGGTGTAAAGAATAGAACCACTGTTACCTGCCACGCATGCCGTAAGAGGCGATTAAGGAGGTTTGCTGAAATCGGATGCATGTGTCCTAAATGTGTAGAAGTCTATGTATTTAGGGCCTACCAAACCAATGTGCAACGTATACACGTTCTTGGCAAAGATCAAACATATCACAAAGAGTGATTAAAATTGGTCGTAAAGAACGAACGCAAAGAAGAGAAGAAAGTATCCAGAGGATTGAGAGAGAGAGAGAGAGAGAGCAACAGAGGAGCAATGTTAAAGCAGATTAACCAAATTAGATGGAAGCGAATCATGTTCTACGTGCAATGATCATGATCCAATAACAAAACCAAACGCTATTCAAAACTTTATAAAACAGGCACAACATCAATGAACCATTAATTGGAAGAACAGATAGAAAACACAGATAAGTTATTCAACTTTCAAGCACACATAATTCTTCAGAGAAATAAATAGTGGTTCAGGGAAAAAACAGGATTTATGAGAAAGACAGGAAGAGAGAGAGAGAGGAGGAAACAGCGTGACATAATGACAGATTGTGCAACCACATATTGTGCTCTGAATACAGTTTCTTAAAAACTAGTTGCAGTTCGGATTAATGAAATCGAAACGGAGAAGAACGAACGACAGTATGAGCCGGATAGAAATAACATCTGGTTAGTTGACAAAATAATCTTCTCCTTCTTTGCGTTCGTTCTTTATGGCCAATTTTAATCACTTGTGATATGCTTGATCATTGCCAAGAACATTTATACGTTGCATATTGGTTTGGTAGGCCCTAACATAGTACTGTAAAACGTCCGGAAAAATAGTACTGTAGTAAATGTAAGCAGTGATAAAGCATGGAGAAACATAGTACTGTAGTAAATGTAAGCAGTGATGAAGCATGGAGAAACATAGTACTGTAGTAAATGTAAGCAGTGGTGAAGCATGGAGAAATATAGTACTGTAGTAAATGTAAGCAGTGATGAAGCATGGAGAAACATAGTACTGTAGTAAATGTAAGCAGTGGTGAAGAACTGAAAAACATAGTACTGTAGTAAATGTAAGCAGTGGTGAAGCATGGAGAAACATAGTACTGTAGTAAATGTAAGCAGTGGTGAAGCATGGAGAAACATAGTACTGTAGTAAATGTAAGCAGTGATGAAGCATGGAGAAACATAGTACTGTAGTAAATGTAAGCAGTGGTGAAGAACTGAAAAACATAGTACTGTAGTAAATGTAAGCAGTGGTGAAGCACGGAAAAACATAGTACTGTAGTAAATGTAAGCAGTGGTGAAGCATGGAGAAACATAGTACTGTAGTAAATGTAAGCAGAGGTGAAGCACGGAGAAACATAGTACTGTAGTAAATGTAAGTAGTGGTGAAGCACGGAAAAACATAGTACTATAGTAAATGTAAGCAGTGGTGAAGCACGGAAAAACATAGTACTGTAGTAAATGTAAGCAGTGGTGAAGCATGGAAAAACATAGTACTATAGTAAATGTAAGCAGTGGTGAAGCATGGAAAAACATAGTACTATAGTAAATGTAAGCAGTGGTGAAGCACGGAAAAACATAGTACTGTAGTAAATGTAAGCAGTGGTGAAGCACGGAAAAACATAGTACTGTAGTAAATGTAAGCAGTGGTGAAGCACGGAGAAACATAGTACTGTAGTAAATGTAAGCAGTGGTGAAGCACGGAAAAACATAGTACTGTAGTAAATGTAAGAAGTGGTGAAGCATGGAAAAACATAGTACTGTAGTGAATGTAAGCAGTGGTGAAGCATGGAGAAACATAGTACTGTAGTAAATGTAAGCAGTGGTGAAGCATGGAGAAACATAGTACTGTAGTAAATGTAAGCAGTGGTGAAGCATGGAGAAACATAGTACTGTAGTAAATGTAAGCAGTGGTGAAGGATGGAGAAACATAGTACTGTAGTAAATGTAAGCAGTGGTGAAGCATAGTACTGTAGTAAATGTAAGCAGTGGTGAAGCACGGAAAAACATAGTACTGTAGTAAATGTAAGCAGTGGTGAAGCATGGAAAAACATAATACTGTAGTAAATGTAAGCAGTGGTGAAGCACGGAGAAACATAGTACTGTAGTAAATGTAAGCAGTGGTGAAGCATGGAAAAACATAGTACTGTAGTAAATGTAAGCAGTGGTGAAGCATGGAGAAACATAGTACTGTAGTAAATGTAAGCAGTGGTGAAGCACGGAAAAACATAGTACTGTAGTAAATGTAAGCAGTGGTGAAGCACTGGAAAACATAGTACTGTAGTAAATGTAAGCAGTGGTGAAGCATGGAAAAACATAGTACTGTAGTGAATGTAAGCAGTGGTGAAGCATGGAGAAACATAGTACTGTAGTAAATGTAAGCAGTGGTGAAGCATGGAGAAACATAGTACTGTAGTAAATGTAAGCAGTGGTGAAGCATGGAGAAACATAGTACTGTAGTAAATGTAAGCAGTGGTGAAGCATGGAGAAACATAGTACTGTAGTAAATGTAAGCAGTGGTGAAGCATAGTACTGTAGTAAATGTAAGCAGTGGTGAAGCACGGAAAAACATAGTACTGTAGTAAATGTAAGCAGTGGTGAAGCATGGAAAAACATAATACTGTAGTAAATGTAAGCAGTGGTGAAGCACGGAGAAACATAGTACTGTAGTAAATGTAAGCAGTGTGAAGCATGGAGAAACATAGTACTGTAGTAAATGTAAGCAGTGGTGAAGCATGGAGAAACATAGTACTGTAGTAAATGTAAGCAGTGGTGAAGCATAGTACTGTAGTAAATGTAAGCAGTGGTGAAGCACGGAAAAACATAGTACTGTAGTAAATGTAAGCAGTGGTGAAGCATGGAGAAACATAGTACTGTAGTAAATGTAAGCAGTGGTGAAGCACGGAAAAACATAGTACTATAGTAAATGTAAGCAGTGGTGAAGCATGGAAAAACATAGTACTGTAGTAAATGTAAGCAGTGGTGAAGCATGGAGAAACATAGTACTGTAGTAAATGTAAGCAGTGGTGAAGCACGGAAAAACATAGTACTGTAGTAAATGTAAGCAGTGGTGAAGCACGGAAAAACATAGTACTGTAGTAAATGTAAGCAGTGGTGAAGCACGGAAAAACATAGTACTGTAGTAAATGTAAGCAGTGGTGAAGCATGGAGAAACAAAGTACTGTAGTAAATGTAAGCAGTGGTGAAGCATGGAGAAACAAAGTACTGTAGTAAATGTAAGCAGAGGTGAAGCATGGAGAAACATAGTACTGTAGTAAATGTAAGCAGTGGTGAAGCACGGAAAAACATAGTACTGTAGTAAATGTAAGCAGTGGTGAAGCACGGAGAAACATAGTACTGTAGTTTTACAAAGTACAAAAACATTATACAGTGACGTTTCTTCTTCTTCTATGAACGCTCTATATCGACCACTTGTCAAACCACTCTTTGTGATTTGTATATGATCTGAGCCTAAGAGCGTTTGTATGTTGTACCAGCTATGCGCCTACAAGTAGGTCAGCACATCCGATTTCTGCGATGCCTTTTATTTACTATGGTAGCTTAACTAGGCCCCTACCTCAGTCGCCTCTTACGACATGCATTGTAAGTCGCAGTGTTACTATTCTGTGCTCCAATTGTGAACTCCGGCAGCACATGGTCGAGCGACGTTTCGACCAAAATGTCTTTATCAAGCAAAGGATGCAACAGAATCGAAGAAATTTAGACTTCTTGGACGGTAGACATAACATATACACTCCATAAAATATATGTAAGAAACGGTCAATATTAATGATAACGTGTATGTAAAATTGGATTATTCTGAAGACGATACTTGAAGTGGTCTGAATCTAATAATGATGCTAGGGTGATTTGTTTATTTGTTATATAAGGGATCTTCTTCTTCCAGCGCTCCATATCGACCACTTGTTAATCACTCTTTGTAATATGTGTGTGATTTGAGCCTAAGAGCGATTGTACGTCGTGCCAGCTATGCGCCTAGAAGTCAAGTCAGTACATCCGATTTCTGCGATGTTTTTTTATTTACTAGGGTAGCTTCCTAGGCCCCTACATCAGTCGCCTCTTACGACATGCATTGTAGGTTGCAGTGTTACTATTTTGTGCTTCCCTTGCAAACCCCAGCAACACAGGGCGATGCAGGGATTATTTTTTCCGATCCAGAAGCACTTGAGCTGAAAGCTCTTCGGCTCAGTGTCATGGACATCGTAACCCTTCGGCTCGGTTACACGAACACCGTAAATCTGGAAAACCTGTAGCTTTTCTGCCAGTCCGCGGAGTTGAACCCGCACTTACAGAGGACTAGTCACCGTAGTCCAACGCGCTACGAACACGCTGGGCACGCGGGCTATGCAGGGGATTAAAGCCTCTTTAAGCCGAGGCACGCACTTTCAACCTAAAGATGAACCTTTTATTGGTTATATCAGAGCGTGTAGGCCAACAAACAAGACAAATAAGAATTAACTGCGTTCGGAGAATCCAAGATAATTGTTATAGGAAGATTTTGTCCAAATTGGAAATAATTATCTGGGAGTAAATGTAAGCAGTGGTGAAGCATAGTACTGTAGTAAATGTAAGCAGTGGTGAAGCACGGAAAAACATAGTACTGTAGTAAATGTAAGCAGTGGTGAAGCATGGAAAAACATAGTACTGTAGTAAATGTAAGCAGTGGTGAAGCATGGAGAAACATAGTACTGTAGTAAATGTAAGCAGTGGTGAAGCACGGAAAAACATAGTACTGTAGTAAATGTAAGCAGTGGTGAAGCACGGAAAAACATAGTACTGTAGTAAATGTAAGCAGTGGTGAAGCATGGAGAAACAAAGTACTGTAGTAAATGTAAGCAGTGGTGAAGCATGGAGAAACAAAGTACTGTAGTAAATGTAAGCAGAGGTGAAGCATGGAGAAACATAGTACTGTAGTAAATGTAAGCAGTGGTGAAGCACGGAAAAACATAGTACTGTAGTAAATGTAAGCAGTGGTGAAGCACGGAGAAACATAGTACTGTAGTTTTACAAAGTACAAAAACATTATACAGTGACGTTTCTTCTTCTTCTATGAACGCTCTATATCGACCACTTGTCAAACCACTCTTTTGTGATTTGTATATGATCTGAGCCTAAGAGCGTTTGTATGTTGTACCAGCTATGCGCCTACAAGTAGGTCAGCACATCCGATTTCTGCGATGCCTTTTATTTACTATGGTAGCTTAACTAGGCCCCTACCTCAGTCGCCTCTTACGACATGCATTGTAAGTCGCAGTGTTACTATTCTGTGCTCCAATTGTGAACTCCGGCAGCACATGGTCGAGCGACGTTTCGACCAAAATGTCTTTATCAAGCAAAGGATGCAACAGAATCGAAGAAATTTAGACTTCTTGGACGGTAGACATAACATATACACTCCATAAAATATATGTAAGAAACGGTCAATATTAATGATAACGTGTATGTAAAATTGGATTATTCTGAAGACGATACTTGAAGTGGTCTGAATCTAATAATGATGCTAGGGTGATTTGTTTATTTGTTATATAAGGGATCTTCTTCTTCCAGCGCTCCATATCGACCACTTGTTAATCACTCTTTGTAATATGTGTGTGATTTGAGCCTAAGAGCGATTGTACGTCGTGCCAGCTATGCGCCTAGAAGTCAAGTCAGTACATCCGATTTCTGCGATGTTTTTTATTTACTAGGGTAGCTTCCTAGGCCCCTACATCAGTCGCCTCTTACGACATGCATTGTAGGTTGCAGTGCTACTATTTTGTGCTTCCCTTGCAAACCCCAGCAACACAGGGCGATGCAGGGGATTATATTTTTTTTCCGATCCAGAAGCACTTGAGCTGAAAGCTCTTCGGCTCAGTGTCATGGACATCGTAACCCTTCGGCTCGGTGCCACGAACACCGTAAATCTGGGAACTGAGCTTTTCTGCCAGTCCGCGAGTTGAACCCACTTACAGAGGACTAGTCACCGTAGTCCAACGCGCTACGAACACGCTGGGCACGCGGCTATACAGGATTAAAGCTCTTAAGCCGAGGCACGCACTTTCAACCTACAGATAAACCTTTTATTGGTTATATCAGAGCGTGTAGACCAACAAACAAGAAAATAAAATTAACTGCGTTCGAGAATCAAGATAATTGTTATAAAGATTTGTCCAAAGTGGAAATAATTATCGGACAACGAAGTGTTATAACCGTTTTAGCTACGCTTAGTACTCGTACTGATACTAAGTAGCAGTTCTCAAACTTCGTCAAGTCATGGCACACTTGAAATCATGGCACACTTGAAATCATGGCACACTTGAAGTCATGGCACACTTGAAGTCATATATTTTAAAAATCGTAGGCACTATGTACAAAAAACGTAATAAATAAGATGTCACTGTGCCTGTGGCACCGCTGAACAAACCACAGAACATGTTCTGAAGACTTCCTGTATGTCCTCCCAAGAAAGGAATGCTGGCTCTACAACACAACACTACATTCAAAACTTCATGGCACCAGAGATGAGCTGCAGACAACAGTCGACTTCATCATAAGAACGCGTCTAACGGTATAATCATCAAAACTACATGGCACTAGAGATGAGCTCCAGACAAGTCGATTTCATCATAAGAACGCATCTAACGTATAATCATGAAAACTACATGGCACTAGAGATGAGCTGCAGACAACAGTCGATTTCATCATAAGAACGCGTCTAACGGTATAATCATCAAAACTCAGGCATAGAGATGAGCTGCAGATAACAGTCGACTCATCATAAGAACGTGTCTAACGGTATAATCATGAAAACTACATGACACTAGAGATGAGCTGCAGACAACAGTCGATTTCATCATAAGAACGCGTCTAACGGATAATCATGAAAACTACATGGCACCAGAGATGAGCTGCAGACAACAGTCGATTTCATCATAAGAACGCGTCTAACGGTATAATCATGAAAACTACATGGCACTAGAGATGAGCTGCAGATAACAGTCGACTTCATCATAAGAACGTGTCTAACGGTATAATCATAAAAACTACATGGCACTAGAGATGAGCTGCAGACAACAGTCGATTTCATCATAAGAACGCGTCTAACGGTATAATCATGAAAACTACATGACACTAGAGATGAGCTGCAGACAACAGTCGATTTCATCATAAGAACGCGTCTAACGGTATAATCATGAAAACTACATGACACTAGAGATGAGCTGCAGACAACAGTCGATTTCATCATAAGAACGCGTCTAACGGTATAATCATGAAAACTACATGACACTAGAGATGAGCTGCAAACAGTCGATTTCATCATAAGAACGCGTCTAACGGTATAATCATGAAAACTACATGGAATGAGAGATGAGCTGCAGACAACAGTCGACTTCATCATAAGAACGCGTCTAACGGTATAATCATCAAAATAGCGATCGCAAAGAAGAAGAAGAAATAAGATGAAAAAAGCAAAGAAATTCAGAAATAATTGGAAAATGCTACGTACATTTATTAATTATTTAATTTCTGCCTATTAGAAGAATGGGTATAACGTGTTAAGACGTCTTTAGCCCAAAAGAAGAGATATAATAATAGACGAGTAAACGCGTCTTTAGAAGTGACATGAAGAACAACTAAACACGTCTTTAGCAGCGAAAAGGTTTTAAAAATGGGGGATTATTCCACTAAAATCCTATGAAAAGTCAGAATTTCCCTATTTGTTAAAATTGGTGGAGCCGCGTTGCAGACTCCTGATATATTTCTTCTCTTCTTTGCGTTCGTTCTTTACGACCAATTTAATCACTCTGTGATATGTTTGATCTTTGCCAAGAACGTGTATACTTTGCACATTGGTTTAGTAGGCACCTAAACGCATAACTTCACACGTTTAGACACATGCATCGATTTCAGCCAAACCTCCTAGTCGCCTCTTACGACATGCATGGCAGGTAACAGTGGTTCTATTCTTTACATCCCAAATTTGGGCCTGGAACCACTGGGCATCCTGATATATGATTTCCAGGGCGATCTAGAAATATCACCGGACACACTGGTGTGCCTGGACACAACCTTTGAGAACCACTGACTTACAGAGTCGATTTCTCTGCACACCGGACATTCCCCATGGGTTAAATTCGGAATTAGTATTGAGGAGAAAGGGGGGCATTGATTGTTAGTGCAAAATATGGGCATACATGAAACCTTTTATTCGACGCTGTATAAAGTACTTCTTCTCTAAGGGTTATAAGCTTCTCTACCCATCACCTTTTCTCCTCTCATTCTTCCGTAGGCGATCATGTCTCTCGAGTACTCTCTGACCCAAGTGCTGTGTATCGATTCTATTTCTGCCTTGCCAAGATGTTAAACGGCCCAGTATCTTCTCCTCCATTCGCTCTCTATCTTTAACAAACATCCGCGCCTGCTATCACAATGAACTTCAACTTTCCTATTTTATAACAAGCCAGACAACAAATAATTCACAAACTTCTTCACCTGTTTTCATCTAATAAGTTTTCTACGTGCATTAAACTCTCTCGGGAAGTCTTCATTTTTCTTTTAGCACGTTCGCACTATTCTTCCGTGGTTTTTTTTAAAACTATAAATATCGTGGCATATCCTTTACAGGACGTAGCCATTAATCACAGTAAACGAGTCGTTGATTTTTTCTAGGCACCACTTATACGTTCAGTAGTTTTTCATTGTTTTTAAACTAGAAGAATCGCCAGAGTGGTTACCGGGGCCCAAATTTGGGGTGTAACGAATAAAAGCCAATGTTACCTGCTACGCATGTCGTAAGAGGCGACTAAGGAGGTGTGGTTGAAATCGGATGCACATGTCCTAAACGTGTAGAAGTCTATGCGTTTAGGTGCCTACAAAACCAATGTGTAACGTATACACGTTCTTGGCAAAGATCAAACATATCATAAAGAGTGATTAAAATTGCTCGTAAAAACGAACGCAAAGAAGAAGAACTAGAAGAAACATTAACCCCTTCATCCATCTCAGCGGATATACTGGCTCGAGGTATATTTTAAGATGACGCACATCCAGTATACAGACTAATTAAGTATCATCATCATCAAATAGCTTGTCCTGAGCAGTATTTTGCCACCACAACAGTCCTCCGGAATTTCTTTCTCTCATAGGCCAGCTGTCCTGCTTCTGCAGCCGTCATGTTCAAACCATCAGTTATATCCTGAATCCATCTTCTCCGTGGT
Source organism: Arion vulgaris (assembly GCA_020796225.1). Taxonomy (NCBI): domain Eukaryota; kingdom Metazoa; phylum Mollusca; class Gastropoda; order Stylommatophora; family Arionidae; genus Arion; species Arion vulgaris. The sequence continues at coordinate 44,173,427 of CM036763.1, forward strand.
TTTCCTCTTCTTCTTTTTGCCGTTATGCCTCCTTCCATGATGGTCTTCTCCAGCCCTTCGTGTATTTTTTATGTCCCAAGTACTTCAATTTTCTTTTTCTTATTTGTAGCATCTGCCAGTTGTCTTTGATTTTGAGTTCTTTCTGGATAGATCAATTTGTTCTCTTCTCTATCTATGATCTATGAAGGACTCTTCTGTAACACTTATATTCTTCTTCTGCGTTCTCACTAGATTGGGATTTCGGATTCTCTAACAAAGGCAGCCGTCTGCCTCTGATTATCAGCCATGCCATACAGTTTTTAGTGTAAGTGGGCCACCTCTTTCTTCAAGTCTGCATACTGGGGGCAGTTCTGTAGGATATAATTCCTATGATTTCTGCTTCCCGTTTGTGCCGACCTCTTCCAGCAGTAAGTTTTGGCGACCATTGTGATGGTGGGTCTGACATCTTTACTGCGTGGCTAAATCTCCGAGGCAGATTGGCGGACGTAGAATCCATTATCCCATTCCTTATTGTGAGGGGTCGTTGCACCACATTACGGTCTGGTGCATCCGTTTTCTGCAAGCATTTGTTTCGGGTTAGCATTCCCTAGCGGACACATGCATCCGATTTCAGCCAAACCTCCTTAGTCGCCTCTTACGACATGCGTGGCAGGTAACAGTGGTTCTATTCTTTACATCCCAAATTTGGGCCCCGGTAACCACTGGGCAACACTTATATTCAAAAGCACATATATGTTTTTCCACTGCCTTATTGAATGTCCATGCTTCACACCCATTAAGTATAAATAGCAATATAAATGCTTTAGAGGTAAAATAAATACTACAGAGTGAAAGGGTTAATAGAATAGGAATCACTGCAATAAGGCACATGTAGATGCTCAGTCCCGTTATGCGTAGCGACAATGACAGTGTCACTAGATATTCAAAAGCATATTATTGTTAAAACTAATATTCATTTAGCTCATTCAATACGATAAGACACCTGACTAACCGTTCGGGCAGTACCAGATTTCAGATAAGCCACTTCACAAGCCCCAATTCTTATTTTTAAGAAATTATTCACACTATCATTTGGATTATCTTTGTGTATAATTATTTACAGAATATGCGGGTTACTGCGGATAAGAGACATCCACTACACAAGAACACTAATGATGTTAAGGGCACGAAAATCAAGTGTGGCATGTCATGGGTGGCCCAGACTGAGAGAACAATTTACCAGGTGACTACGGTTGCGACCCTACCAAAAGGGGAATAATATATCCCAACAGATGATAGCATGACCAACTATCTCAACGTTATCATTACTCTTGGAAGAGAATGTAGAGATTGGGGCAACATAAAGGCTGATCTCGCAATTAAGCAGCTGATAGAAGATAATGCAAGGGATGATGATGTTGTTGTATATACCGATGGGTCGTTTCAACGTGGTGAGAAGTCCGGCTGGGGTTTCTTGGTTTATTGCTATCTCGCCTGCAACAACGCATGGTAGGGTTGTTGCAGAGCGAATGGGGCATACAGGACAACTACTTCTAGTATGAGGATGGAGGTTGAGGCCGTTACTGCTGCCCTCCATTGGATCTCTGGGACTTCATTTACTGGGGCAGTTGTTGTATCTGACTCTCAGTCGATGCTTCACAAGATCCAGAAGGGCAGGTTTCGGTATGAGTGGATGTCGTCTATAGAGGTTTCTAACCTCCAGCGGCTTACGTGGATATACTCTCCTGGGCATGCGGGTGTTTACGGTAATGAGAGAGCGGACAGGCTTGCATCAACAGCATCGATTGTTGGGGAGTTGAAGATGGATAAGGGGATATTCTTCGGTCTCTTCGCGACTGTCTGTTGGATGAGGACACTAGAATCGATGTTGAATCGATCAAGCGATTTAGGCAGTTTGGAGGAGTTACCCGTTGTTCAAGTGGAACTGGATGCCTGAGAGGCAGAGTGAGAGGTGTGTTTAGTCAGCGAGCCACAGGAACCATCAGTATGCATACTCTTCGATATTTGTTGGGGAGACTGAGCACCTATGGATCTGCCCGGAGTGCAATGACGTCAGTTTAGTAACCAATAACCAATAACTATTACAGACTACAGTAGATTTGTTTATAAAATATATATTTCACTTCTGTACATTATGATATGTTGAAAAGTGCTCTGATGTTTAACACAAAAACTTTACAATATTTTGGTTTCTCTCTCTCTCTCGCTGTCTCTCTCTCTATCTTTTTTAACATGGATTGTGGCATAGGCCCTCTACGAACTCCTGCCAAGTCTTCCTATATCTAGATATTTACTGCAGCTCCCTCCAACTCTTCTTTATATTGTTGATCTCTGTCTCCAAATATTGTCTCCATGTATTTCTAGGCATCCCTTTCTTTCGCTGTCCCTGTGGGTTCCAGGTAAGGACCCTTCTTGTTATATTACCATCTAGTTTTCTCAAAGTGTGTCCTATCCAGCGCCAGCGTCTTTTTTAACCTCTTGTTTCACCGGAATCTGTCTTGTTCTATCCATAAATTCCTCATTTGTAAACCTATCATACTATCGCAGTCCCTCTATTCTGTGCAGACACCGATTGATAAATGTTTGCAATTTATTCGTTAGTATTTTAGTCGTTCTCCATATAATGACAGGAAAATTGTATTTCTAAAAACTGAGCTTGAAAACGTGGTTTTAGTGTGCGTAAACTATGAAAGTCGGAATATAAACGTTTCAGCTGCATGGAATGGGAAGCCGACTGTATAAGCATTCAAAGATATGCATGTTTGAAGTTTGGACAAGCGCACTAGCTAATTTGTCTATGATGAGTGTACTTTTTGCACATCGACAACGAATACATTCTTATTCTTCAAACCTGAGAAATTATGAATTTTCACTCTATTCCTTTAGCGTAATGGGGAGCCCCTGGCTGTCTTTAAAACCCAGATACCTCCAACAGCTCCAGGCGTGTGGTGCTATGCTTAGTGCTTCGGAGTCTCCTACTCAGGTAGGGTTCACAACGAATACATATGTGCTCATGTTTGTTTGCTGTTCAAATGACATCATCCACTCTATGCATATTGCTGTACACGAAGAAACAAAAATACAGACAGTATCTTAATTATAAAACGCAAAATAGTTGTGTCGATTTGTCTGTCGCAGGTGAAACTCTCGAACACTAAACTCTGGAAACAAGAAATGTGCACAGCTTATTCATGAGACAAGCTCTAGTTCAATGCTACTACTTTGAACTATATACATCCTTTCATTCTCAAGTCATGATTTAATTAAGCTAGACACGTTAAGATAATTGAATGCATATAGTCAAGTTAAAAAAAAATTAGTAAAACCTCTTGATACAAATTAAATTCATACGGTAAACGACAGATAATAAAGTAAAGGAGCAGAGGAAACCGATGTGCAACTTCGAAATATTTCACCGCATGTTAAATTAGTGAATAACCTCAATAATGCTGATATATTTACAATTCGAGTATGTATCAACAAGTATGTGTTGAATTAGATCAAGACACAGTGAAAGCTTATCATCAATATAAGAAAAAGTCAGTCATCATTTTTCGGGCATGTGATGAGGAGGGAAGGTTTGAAACAATTGTGACAACCGGTAAAATCGAGGAGAGACGAGAAAAGAGAGAGAGAAAATGTTGTATAGTCAGACTTCATGACACGGTAGAGCGTCAACATCTGAGTTGATATCAAACACCAAAGACAGAGATTTGTGGAGATCCATGATCGCCTATGCCAGCCTGCACGACACCACGGCGCCTGATGATGATGATGATCATCAACGCGTGTCAAACTTGTAAACATTTTTGTTTTACATGCCAATGATCATCTGGTTCCCACTATTTCCTGTCTAACACGGTTGTGAATATGTCATCAAGAATTTATCACAAACTAATCAAGAACAGCTTTAGCGACATACACGGAAATACGGCATTCCTTATGCTAAAAAAGAGCCGCGGTGGCGTAGTTGTTAGTGAACTCGCTTCTCAAGGCTGGTGGTCTGGGTTCAGCTCCCGCAATGCGCGTGGAATTTTTCCCGACCACGACGGCTCTCAGGTCGACCTAGCCTCAACTGGGTACCAGACATGCTTGGGAAAGTAAAGGCGGCCGGCGTGATGTTGACCACATCACCCATCGTGTACCGACGGTCAATGAAAATACAGGCCTAACACTGTATTGACCTATATACCACGAGGTATGAAAGGGTTCCTTTACTTTACTTTACTTATGCTAAAAAGAAGGATTGTATATTGTATTGTATAGTGTATGTATACATGGGGCGGATTAGCGTAATGCGTAAGCGTTCGTTTATCGACTCGACACAGAGGGTTGTAAGTTCAATCCCACACTCGACGTTCCACAAGTGAGGAAAGAAATTGACCTTCCTACCTTCTGCACACTAGGTTTCTAGAACTGTTAAGGACATTATTTCATACTCTAAAGATCTGAAAAGGCAACGGTAAATTTTTATTTTATATAAAATACAGACTAATGAACGGAAACACAGTTGTGCAAGAAAACAATAAACTAGCGAGTAATTGTTTATAACCCGATGCACCCTTGAAGTTATGAAGAAAGTACATACTCTTGCTTTACTCCACTCTTGATTACAACCTTATCTGAGGATGAAATGAAAATCGTGGCATATCCTAAAGGACGTAGCCATCACCACAGTGAACGATTTTTTCTAGGCACCACTTATACGTTCAGTAATTTGTCATTGCTTTCTGAACAGTGAGGTCTTTTTTACCTTTGTAAAAATCCATGGAAACGAATTTGCACTTCCAAACTTGCCCACCGTGGGGTTTGAACCAGGTACGCTTGGGTTTGTGATCGAGCTCACTACCGCTTGAGCTACAGACGCTCACTTCTGAGGATGCACCATCAAAATATATTGTGTCACGCATATATGTGTGGAAGGACAAAAGGAAGCTCAGAAGTGTTAGTGGGCTGGATATCTCTTCTTGTGCGCATTGAACAAATCCTTCCAACTAAAAAAAAAGACCTAAAGCCGAATGATTAACTTCATTACACTGGGTTCTACCCCATATGGCTCGGTCTCCCCCAGGAGAAATCTACCGAGAGTATTGCACAAAGCATGATCTCCGTAGCTCTAATCCTAGGGGTCTCTGAAAAATGCACTCGTAAACGGAACGACGCTGTCGGATTCAAACCTACGACATTCTGAACGTAAGGCACGGACTTAATCACTTAGTCAAAGAGACCTGTGTGGAATGAGTAAATGAAGCTAAGAAATGTTGGTGGGCATCTCACCTTCTTGTACGAATTTAACAGAACCTTCTGACTAACCACATTGAAAGACTTTTATCAGATCAACAAAATCACAAAAGTAAAACATGGGAATTTATTCTGCTCTTTGTCTTTCTCTTACAGATGTTGCAATGAAAATATCATGTCGGTGGTAGAGTGATTGAGAACCCCTACAATGACTCAGAATAAAACCAGGTCTCAAAGGACATGAAGCCTGTGCTGAACAATTCCGGCAAATATTTTTTGTAACAGTGCACAGAAATGATATTTCCCTGTATCGGTTCCAGACACACTTGCCCCTCCCCATCGCTTTTAAGTTTGAGTCTTTAAATTTCAATTGGATATATCCTTCGTGCCAGCATAATGTTATCTATCAGTTGGTGTATGTATGAGGTCACCCGTGTGTTGCCGGGTCACACAAAGGGAGCAACGAATTGTACCACTGCGACCTACAAGGCATGTCGTATGAGGCGACCGAAGTAGGGGCCTAGGAAGCTACCTTTTAAATAAAAAGCGTCGTATAAATCGGATGTGCTGGTCTACTTATAGACTCATAACTGGCACAACGTAAAATCGCTCTTAAGCTTAGATCACATACACATCACAAAGAGTGGTTTAACAAGTAATCGATATGGAACGTTGGAAGAAAAAGAAACATGTATGAGGTAAGCATATGTTTACCACTCTTAAATATATCAACTAGAATTCCAACATTACATTGAGTATTGTTAAATGCGTTCAATAATGTTGCTTAATTATTCCAACATTTGTTTCCATTTCCACATTTCAATTATAAAAGTCTGTATTTTATTTTCATTTACCCATTTGATTTATATATAAAGATATTAATTTGGTTCCATCCGCACATTTCAATTATATCCGCCCATGTGTTGTCGGGGCCCGCAATGGAAGCAACGAATAGTAACACTGTGACCTACAAGACATGTCGTAAGATGCGACTGAGGTAGGGGCGTAGAGAAGCTACCCTAGTAAATAAAAAGCGTCCTAGAAATCGGATATGCTGGCTTACCTGTAGGAACATAACTGGCACAAAGTAAATCGCTCTTAGGCTCGGATCACATATAAATCACAAAGAGTGGTTAACAAGCGATCGATATGGAGCATTCGCAGAAGAAGAAGAATTATACAGATATGTATTTTATTTTCATCTACAAATTTGAATACTAAAGGTATGCATGTACGTCCAGCTGCACATAGTCGAGTGCTAAAGGTATGCATGTACGTCCAGCTGCACATAGTCGAGTGCTAAAGGTATGCATGTACGTCCAGCTGCACATAGTCGAGTGCTAAAGGTATGCATGTACGTCCAGCTGCACATAGTCGAGTGCTAAAGGTATGCATGTACGTCCAGCTGCACATAGTCGAATACTAAAGGTATGCATGTACTTCAGCGCACATAGTCGAGTGCTAAAGGTATGCATGTACGTCAGCTGCACATAGTCGAATACTAAAGGTATGCTGTACTTCCAGCTGCACATAGTCGAGTGCTAAGGTATGCATGTACTTCAGCTGCACATAGTCGAATACTAAAGGTATGCATGTACTTCCAGCTGCACATAGTCGAGTGCTAAAGGTATGCATGTACTTCCAGCTGCACATAGTCGAATACTAAAGGTATGCATGTACTTCCAGCTGCACATAGTCGAATACTAAAGGTATGCATATACGTCCAGCTGCACATAGTCGAGTGCTAAATAACTGTGTTAACTTAAATCTCGACCGTATGCTATCAGGGCCAGTAAGGGGAGGAAAGAATATGCAGCAATGTATACATGCTGGCACGTCGTAAGAGGCAACGAAAGAGAATAGGTGGTGGGGCTGGCTACCTCACCCCGTAGAAAAAGTAAGCCAACAACTTCAACAAACATGGATAGTGCAACAATACGGCAAGAGAGAGGAAGAGTTGGAAGCAGTTTGTTGAAGACCTGTGCTCCGTTGGGAGTTGAAAGATGAAGAAGAAGGAAGAAGAACGTAAATCTGTACAAGTGATTAGTAAAACTTCGTAAAAATTCTAAAGTTTATTCCCATCTCTAACACACCAGAATTGAAAAAACCCATATATATGTAATTTCCATTCCTACATAGCAAAATTGTATTAACAAAATAACAACATATACAGGGTGTTCAAGATAATTGCAGCCCCATTGACAATTCGAAAGTTGCCAGGTACAAATTGAGTCGTGTTTATTTACTATTTAAACCGGTTCTGACTAGCTCGTTCTACGTCACATTTGTTCATCGCCCCTTCCCGCACTACAATTACACACCGTCACACAACCTTGACCTATACCACGTCATAACTGAACCTTCTCATTTCCATACATATATGCCAGATTAGCTCCATTCACGGGCTGCAATTATCTTGAACACCCTGTATCTTCTTCTTCTTCTTCTTCGAACGCTACATATCGACCACTTGTTAACCACTATGTGTGATTTGTATGTGATCTGAGCCTAAGAGCGATTATACGTTGTGCAAATTATGCGCCTACAAGTAGGCCAGCACATCCGATATCTGCGATGCTTTTTATTTACTAGGTTAGCTTCCCTAGGTTCTACGTTACTAGCCGTGTAGGTTGCAGTGGTACTATTATTTGCTTCCCTTGCGGGCCCAGGAATCACACGGGGGCGAACAATATATGTGTCTTTCTATCTTACACAGCAGAATTGCAAAAATAAAACATACATGTAATTCCATCTCTACACAGATAAATTGTAAAAACATACACGTGTTTCCATTTTACACAGATGACTTGAAAAAAAAACATATATGTATTTCCATCTTACACAGTTGAATTTCAACGACCTGTGTTTACGTAAGTACGTGGCACATGAAGAAGAAAACTGCTAAACGTATTGGTAAAATCTGAATTCCGAACACCACACATCAGAGTCACGATAGTAATATGTATTCATAGTGTTGCACATATGTAAGTGTGAGGAGGGTGTACTGCACACTGCTCGCTGCAGTCGTCAGTTTCGTGGCTTCGCTTACACATTAAAGAGTCGACCGACGGGCGATTCAATAAATGATAGGTGGACAGAACGAGCAAAATAAAACACTCTGAATTGACCTCCCTCTCTCTCCCATCTCTTTTCTCTCTTGCTTCCTTACTCCTGAATGGCTTCACATTACTGTTTGAGCTATTACCTTTATTTTCAAGGTGGCGTCAGTAGCCTAGGGGATAGTGACTCGGTCTATTACCCCGACGTTCTGAGTTCGAATCACGCTGCCTACAATTTGGTTGCAAACTGTTTCACGTGAATTTTTACAAAAGGATGATGGCACGTTCAGAAAGCAATGGCAAACTACAGAACGTAATAATGCATAGAAAAATCACAAACAGCGTTATAAAGATGGGATTGATTCGCAAAGTCATGTACAGGATATGCAATTAACAACTTTAGAAAAAATACCCAAAAAATACAATTAGTGTAATGAATAAGCGTTCGACTATCGACTCTGACACAAGAGGGATATAGGTTCAATTCCACACTCGACGTTCCACAATTGAGGAAAGGAATTGGCCATACTCCCTTGTTTATCTTCTTCTTCTTTGCGTTCGTTCTTTACGATCATTTTTAATCAAGCTTTGTGATATGTTTGATCTTTGCCAAGAACGTGTATATGTTGCACATTGGTTTGGTAGACCCCTAAACGCAGACTTCTACACGTTTAGGACACGTGCATCTGATTTCAGTCAAACCTCCTTAGTCGTCTCTTACGACATGCGTGGCAGGTCCCAGTGGTTCTATTCTTGACACTCCAAATTTGGGCCCCGGTAACCACTCGGGCGTCCCTTGTATATAACCCTGATGTTCCCTAACCTTACTACTCCCACTGTGTACCTGTCTTTAAAAAACCATACTGTCAAACTGTAGAGAAATTCATGAAATGTTGTTACTTTTGATTAAAACGTCAAGTAATCAAAATTATCTTCAGTTTAGACAGCGTGGTGCGTAATAGCATAAGGCATAAGCGTTCAACTATCGATTATAACACAAGAGAGTTATGTGTTCAATCTCATACTCGACGTTCCATATGTGAGGAAAGGAATTTGCCCTCCTACATTCTGCACAGTAGGGACTAGAAATGAGAAGTGAAGTTACTTCATATCCTAAGCTATGAAAAGACTACGCAAAATTATATTTTTATATTAGAGCATTGATTCCCAAACTTTTTCGATCTACCGATCACTTTGCACGACATAAACTTTGTAACACCCTCCCTTCTCATTATAACAGTTTGGGAACGTCCCCCCACCCACATATATATGCATGCTCTATTTTTACTTTGACATAGAAAATTGATACATATTTCTGTCATACATGGTCAATTTTCAAATGATTATATACATGAATTACAAAATTGATGAAAAAATGGATCGTGTGAGATGGGCATCAGATGAATTAAAATGCGGAATTCAAATTTTTAGTGACTATTCAATCGCAAAATGACGAAACAACCTCCATCACACACACACCCCGGAAGGCTCAGCGCCACTGGGCGATGCAGTCCACTTTGGGAATCCATTATTAGAGAGAGAGAGAGAGAATAAATGATACAAAGATGAATTGCATGGAGAATTTCGGAAATAAATGAATAATGCAGTCCTTGTTACAAAGAAAGTAGTAGCAGAAATAGTTGTTACGGCTTCAGCGCCCACTGGGGAGGGGGCTTTACCACCCACTTTGGGAACCCATGCATTAGAGATCAAGAGAATAAATGATACAATAGATGAATTGTATAGAGAATTTCTGGGGGAAAAAAATGAAAAATGCAGTCCTTGTTATAAAGAAAGCAGTAGTAGAAATAGCTGTTTAAAAACGCACTCGAGAGAACTTGCCAGAAGTTTCCGTATACCATAACGATGAAATGTATACCAGAAACAGATGAAAGAATAAAAGATTCAGCTGTAATTTTATCAGAGTCATAATTGAACACATCCGAAAGTTTCTATCTTTATTGTGATGAATATTTGATGTGTCAAGAGGTTGTGACACGTGAATTACAAATAATGATAACCGACTTATGATCGATATTTACTTTTAACAACCCACAAGGACTGGATAAAATCACCCAAAATATGACATGTTGCTATCCGCTCCTCGGGGAGCATAGAGCATCAACCTTCCGGTCTCTGGTTGTTTTCTTTATGGCTTCCCATGATATTCTACAATCTTTCAGTTCCTCAGTAGAACTCCGTCTCCAGGTCTGCGTCATCTTTTCCTAGCGGGTTCCAATAGTGCTTCTTTTGCATTTCCCCAGGTCTGCGTCATCTTTCCTAGCGGTTCCAATAGTGCTTCTTGTGCATTTTGTCAGGTCTGCGTCATCTTTTCCTAGCGGGTTCCAATAGTGCTTGTCTTGTGCATTTTGTCCAGGTCTGCGTCATCTTTTCCTAGCGGGTTCCAATAGTGCTTCTTTGTGCATTTTTACAAATTGTCGGAGCTACGTAGATCGTGCTTGGTGCAATACCATCGGCAGATGTCGCGCCATTTATGCGGAGATGAACAGAGCCATATGGAGCAAAACTCGGTGCTATGAAGTCAATCCTTGGTATTTATACTATTTTTTGGGTCCAATATTAACCAATCCAAATGAAATTGTCTATTCTCTTTGTATTTTATAACAGTCTATAATAATAATAATTCCCTCGTACCGTTATACGTTACATAGGGCCTGCAAGCAATTTCTCCATACCGCTCTATATTGGGCAACTCGCTCAATCTCCTCCATGGAACAGAGACCGATATGTCTTGCCTCTATCAGCAAAGTTAGTTTCAGGGTCTCCTTAGGTCGACCTCTCTTCTTGAACCTTTGCATCCCACTTCAATGCCTGCTTTGATATTCGTTGATCATTTCTCCTCAAGATGTGTCCAACATATCTTCATCTTCTCTTTCTTATAACAGTTGACACTAGTGGTTGACCACTCATTTTTCTGATTTCATCATTTCTCATGAATTCGTTCCATTTTATGTTCATTATTTTTCGCAGATATCTATTTTCAAATGCATTCAACTTGCTTTCTATATATTTAGTCATTTTACAACAGTCTATGCAGACTTTTAAAGGAATTACAGTAACTTGGTTTTTAAAAATTATATACAAGTCTGTGTCTATTGAAGTCAGAGAGTTAGTTCTTCAGTGTTACATAAAGCCAAACTCACATATGAATTTCAGAGGCGTTTACGTTTTGGAATAGTTTAATGATTTGTGTGAAAATGTGGAACCTCTTTCTTTAAAATTGAATTTTAAAATATTATTAACGCCACGATACATGTATTTGGTGGCATTGTCCTTATAGATCTTTGTTCCCATTTCTGGGAGGACGCTAGATTATTGTATAGGCAATGGAATAAAGGCAGTTTGTCCGAAGCTGTCGTCACGCTTGTGCATGTCATCGCTTTTATTTTCACCTTTACAGAACAAAGGCGTGACCTTACCCAAGGATCGAACATGGGGTGTTTCTTCTCTTCCCTTTTTCTCTCGTTCGTTCTTTTCTGTCGCTTTTATCATTCTAAAATCGGTATGAGTGGATGTCGTCTATAGAAGTTTCTAACCTCCAGCGGCTTACGTGGATATACTGTCCTGGACATGCGGGTGTTTACGGTAATGAGAGAGCGGACAGGCTTGCATCAACAGCATCGATTGTTGGGGAGTTGAAGATGGATAAGGGTGATATTCTTCGGTCTCTTCGAGACTCTCTGTTGGATGAGGACACTAAAATCGATGTTGAATCGATCAAGCGATTTAAGCAGTTTGGAGTTACCCGTTGTTCAAGTCGAACTGGATGCCTGAGAGGCAGAGTGAGAGGTGTGTTTAATCAGCGAGCACAGGAACCATCAGTATGCATACTCTTCGATATCTGTTGGGGAGACTGAGCACCTATGGGTCTGCCCGGAGTGCAATGACGTCAGTTTAGTAACCAATAACCAATAACCAATTTTATCATTCTAATGTGATATATAAACAGTCAAACATCAAGAACGGGTGTACGTGCACACAACCTTCAGTACCAATTGGAACTCAGGTGCTTCTCCTTCGGTGGTGTGTTCAGTTTCAACCAGCTGTTTATTTACTATGGTAGCTCGCCCTAGTGTATATTTCTATTAAGACGCATCACCACGTTTAACCGTTCAACCACCCGCTCTACTTATCTAATTATCTCTGATGATGCTCTTCTTTAATGCTTCGCTCCAAATTCTTGCCAGCTTTCCATCATCTCGTTGTAGTATATCTTTCAGTGTGGGACGGATTAGGGTAACGTATAGTCGTTTGTCTATGGGGTCGGACTCAAGAGGGTTCTGAGTTCAATTCTACACTCAACATTCCACGCGTGAGGAAGTTTTTAAAAGTCCTTAAAAAATATGGAACTCTGTTATAAAGTTTTAACACTAAATTTCAAATTTTTATTCAATATTGTATCAGTCCTAACCTATAGCGAGAGTTGGAAAATGACTAAAGATATAGAAAGCAAGTTGAATGCATTTGAAAATAGATGTCTGCGAAAAATTATTGACATAAAATGGGACGAATTCAGAAGTAATGAAATCAGAGAAATGTCTGGTCAACCGCTAGTAACAATAGTTATAAGAAAGAATATATAGAGATATGTTGGGCATACTCTGAAAATAAATGATCAAAGACTCACAAAGCAGGAACTGAAGTGGGAGTCAGAGGGTTCAAGAAAGAAAGGCGGCATTATGGAAACGCTGAATAGAACGTTACTGAGAGAGGAGAGAAATATCGGACTAAATGCTATAGAGGAGATTGAACGAGTTTCCCAGGATAAAGTGGTATGGAGAAATTGTTTGCAGTGCCCTATGTAACTTATAACGTACGAGAGCAATGTAACAAAATAATAACAATGCAGGTATATAATAATATCTACCAGAGCGTACTATCAGATAGGATAAGCCAGAACAGAACAACCATCGGTTGGCAGTATCAAGAAAAGTGGTCAAAAGACCATCCACAACACAGCATACGTGATGGGTACTATGGTCTGTCCCGTAGCGAATAAGTTGCTATATTCCGCCTTGTACCGGCCAACAACAAGCTTCGAGCCCATATGTTAAAAAAATTAAAGTTGGCACAACTAGCCTGTGCCACTGTGAAAAGGCGGACATGACGGCAGAGCACATACTGCAAGACTGTCACAAAATAGCAGCCTTAAGAAAACAAACCTGACCCGATAACAACGAGCTTCGCGTAGAACTGTACGGACGAGTCCCTTAAAACAACGGTAGCATTCATGATAAAATCTGGTTCATCGCTCTTTGCGGGGATTGCGAGAGAGAGAGAGAGAGATAGGATAAACATATGGTGGTATATAAACTACAGGGACAACCTTCAATATGGAGACAGTACATAATCTGACACATGCCCTAACATACTTTCTTAAAATCAGTTCATGCTTGTGTCATGCTTCTCAGACACACACAAAGACATAGACAGACAGCAAAACTGACACTAATAAAGACAGAATGAGCGGTCTCGACAGGCAGACAAATACACATTGATATGAACAAAAAGGGACTGAAACATTGTTAGGTATTCTCAATACATCTTGTCGGTAAACACATAAGACACATCTATCGATCTCTGATACATCCGTGTACCAGACAGCGAATACATCTACAAAATAGCTTAATTTAATAGATGTTATTCCGACGTGGTCAACTCCTGTTCTACTCGATAGCAAAATTAGGGAGTGTACTTTTTCATTTCGTTTTTTTTTTTGGTGTTTTTGTTGTTGCAGAGGTCCTCCTTTGAGGAGACCTGAATGATGCTGGTTAGGGAATGAGATACAGTGTTGTAATTACTTTTCCTGCATCCTTATGAGGTTTATCTATCTAATGAAATATAACATGTTTGTGAGCATGTTTATTTGATCACGTTTCTAGAACTAATGAGTTGATACCTTCCTCTTTTGTGTGTGTGAAGGTGTGTGTGTATGTGTGTGTATTCGGGTGTGTGCGCGTGCGTTCGTGCGTGTGTGTGTGTAAGTCTGGTACGTAAGTCTGGTGGTAAGTCTGGTGTGTAGTTAGTGTAACCTATGCCAAGTAATGAGCACTAATAGAAGAACACCAACTGTAGAACACTAATAGAAGAACACCAACTGTAGAACACTAATAGAAGAACACCAACTGTAGAACACTAATTGAAGAACACCAACTGTAGAACACTAATTGAAGAACACCAACTGTAGAACACTAATTGAAGAACACCAACTGTAGAACACTAATAGAAGAACACCAACTGTAGAACACTAATTGAAGAACACCAACTGTAGAACACTAATTGAAGAACACCAACTGTAGAACACTAATAGAAGAACACCAACTGTAGAACACTAATAGAAGAACACCAACTGTAGAACACTAATAGAAGAACACCAACTGTAGAACACTAATAGAAGAACACCAACTGTAGAACACTAATTGAAGAACACCAACTGTAGAACACTAATAGAAGAACACCAACTGTAGAACACTAATAGAAGAACACCAACTGTAGAACACTAATAGAAGAACACCAACTGTAGAACACTAATTGAAGAACACCAACTGTAGAACACTAATAGAAGAACACTAACTGTAGAACACTAATTGAAGAACACCAACTGTAGAACACTAATAGAAGAACACCAACTGTAGAACACTAATAGAAGAACACCAACTGTAGAACACTAATAGAAGAACACCAACTGTAGAACACACAATAGAAGAACAAAACCAACTGAACACTAATAGAAGAGCACAGCAGACAAACATTGATATGGACAAAAGCACTAAACATGTTAGAATTTACACATCTCGTCAGTAAACACTATAGACACATCTATCGATCTCGATACATCCTGTACAGACACGAATACATCTACAAAATAGCTTAATTTAATAGATGTTATTGACTGTCAACCCTCACTATAGCAAAATTAGGAGTACTTTTCATTTCGTTTTTTTGAATTTTGTGCAGAGGTCCTCCAGAGACCTGAATGTCGGTTAGAATAGATACAGTGTTGAATACTTCCATCCTAATGAGGTTTATCTATCTAATGAAATAAACATGTTTGGGCATGTTTATTTGATCACGTTCTAGAACTAATAGTTGATACCTTCCTTTATAGTGTCTGATGTGTGCGTGTGTGTATAGGGTGTGTGTGCTCGTCGTGTGTGTGTGTGAAGTCTGAGTAATCCTGTGGTAATCCGGTGGTAAGTCTGATGTGTAAATCTGGTGTAAACTGTAAAATCTTTGAAATTGGTAATCTTGGGAAATCTGGTGTAAGTAGTGTGACCTATGCCAGTTAGAGCACTAATAAGACCACCAACTGTAGAACACTAATTGAAGAACAGCAATAATTTGTTTAAACAATTAGAAAATCACTAAATTGACACAAACCGTGCTCAAATACATAGAAAATCTAATAGGTCTTGAATAGGCGTGTTCTCTCAGAAATAGAAAATCAATAGGTAATAGAGATAGGGAAAGGCGTGTTTCTCTCAGAAATAGAAAATCCTAATAGGTAATAGAGACAGGGAAAGGCGTGTTTCCTCTCAGAAATAGAAAATCCTAATAGGTAATAGAGACAGGGAAAGGCGTGTTTCCTCTCAGAAATAGAAAATCCTAATAGGTAATAGAGACAGGGAAAGGCGTGTTTCCTCTCAGAAATAGAAAATCCTAATAGGTAATAGAGACAGGGAAAGGCGTGTTTCCTCTCAGAAATAGAAAATCCTAATAGGTAATAAAGATAGGGAAAGGCGTGTCCCCTCTCAGAAATAGAAAATCCTAATAGGTAATAGAGACAGGGAAAGGCGTGTTTCCTCTCAGAAATAGAAAATCCTAATAGGTAATAAAGATAGGGAAAGGCGTGTCCCCTCTCAGAAATAGAAAATCCTAATAGAGAATGCAGACACTGAAAAAGGAAACAGCTCAAAATGTGAGGTAATACCTGAAAGCGGTGTCACATAAAAGTGGCATCGTTAACAGAAAATATAGCGATATGTTAAGAAAAGAGATGTGTTAGACAATGAAAAGCAGGTTCTAGAAATAGATCAGTGGGAGAAATATGGACAAGTTATATTAGGGAAATGTTAATAATCAGATACAATGGGTACAAAACAAAAGGCCGGCCACGCAAAAGATGGATCTCAGAGATAACAGAGGCGGCGAAAGACACTATCTACAAAGCGCACACAAGGGCCCATTTTAAAAATCTCTTCTTGACCTAACGCTGTGAGGCAAACAGGATTGGAGAAAATAAGGATAATCAGAACAGGCATACTATATGTAGTTTCTATTTTTCTCTGTCTCTGGGGTCTCTGTGCGAGTGGTTAAGCCTTTCCTTGTGAGTCGAAGGTCATTGATTGCATCCGACCGCGCCTTTCTGTTCACGGGTGCAGTTTTTTCCAGAGACCCTAGGATTGTTGCTGGAGCTACGGAGTTCGTGCTTTGTGCAATACTCTCGGCAGGTGGCTTGCCATTTCTGCGGAGAGAGACCGAGCCATATGGGTAAAACCCTGTGCAATGAAGTCAATCCTTCGGCTTTAAAACCCTTTAAACCCTCTATTTTTCTTGACTAGACATTCGTCCTTGATCAAAGACAGATGAATAAGGCCATCTTGGATGATGTTGTAAGGAAGAAACAAACTCTTTACAATTAGTTTGTTTTGTAGCTGTTATCTTTTGTAATATGATTCAAATTTTGGATACTGCGCCACTTTATATTCGGTCGACTTCTCTTTACTTTTGTATCTGGGATTCATAGTTTGATATGATTAAGCTTCAATGTGGCTGATGCATGTTTCTTTCAATCTTCTTCTTCTGCGTTCTCACTAGATTGGGATTTCGGATTCTCTAATAAAGGTAGCCGTCTGCCTCAGATTATCAGCCACGCCATACAGTTTGTCTTGGAAACTAGTGTAAGTGGGCCACCTTTTTCTTCTCAGGTCTGCATACTGGGGGCAGTTCTGTAGGATATGTTCGGTTGTCATACTTGCCAAGCCACAGGGGCACAGGTCGTTGGTGCCTATCTTGAATTTAGTGTACAGGTGGTGTCTCATTCTGTTGTGATCCGTCCGGAGGCGAAGTATGGCTGTCTGGTCCCTTCTGGATAGTTGGTAATATCCATCATTCTTGTCTTTCAATCTAAACCGAATGTCGTTTTTGGGTATATCAGAGTGTGTTGGCCATTTTATTGGTGTGGTCTGGGACTAGTCCTAGAACGGACTGTTTGTTAAATAGTGTGTTCTGATAGTGTGGAGTCCTGAAAAGAACTATTAGTGTTGATCTGGATGTAGCCATGAAAAGGACGGTTGGTGTTGTTCTGGATGTAGCCATGAAAAGGACGGTTGGTGTTGTTCTGATGATGAAGGACGTTTGGTGTTGTCGGATAGCCATGAAAAGACTTTTGATGTTGATCTGACCTCCATAGAATAGGTCTCAGGGACTCGGCTACCTGCACATGTGGAGCACCAAAGCAGTCCCCAGAGCATATCCTGCAAGACTGCCTCAGCTTGAGCAGTGTGAGAATGGAAATCTGGTCAACAGAAACAACACTACAAAACAAATTATGGGGGACCGGTGAAGACCTCAAGGCATCGTCCTGTTTATGACACATACCGGAGTAGTCGTATAGAAGAAGTTGATCGCAGAAGAATAAGAAGAAAAAGTGTAGATCTGAATGTAGCCATGAAAATGACTATATAATATTGTATAATGAACAACATGCAGTTCTTAGAGTAATAGATGATAAACGGGCAACGGCTTTGAATCCTGCTCTTCTCAATTTTCAACTGCCAATAGTTATTTTGTGTACTCAGATTGAACACGGAGTTACGTTTTATACCCCGTCTCCGATAAGACTAGGAACTCGATCTCACCTACATTGGGATAAAGAATCTCTAGAAAAATATCCCACTGACACCATGTGGGGGACGAACTGAGTACCTTTGAAGCGAATAGCCAGCCCCTAACATACATGCACGCCACAGAAACACCCAAAATATAAAATGTTGATTTGGCGCAGTACTCTCACATTGAAATCAACGACAGAGGCGGTTCCATATTCTAAATATGAAGGGAAAGTAATGATGATACCGATAAACCAGTGATTAATCTTGCACATAACAAAATGACTATTCCCTGAATGTCAACGTCCATGAATAATTAAGCTCATTCTGTCCTGTAATCGCCACTGAATATACATGCATGTCGAAGTAATAACACCCTTTCAAACATGTCCTCCTAATCTCTTGTGGACATTTAATTAACAAAGTTATTCACCCAACAAATAATCAATCCTTTAAAAAATGGGACTTAATATGTCTATTTAAGAATATTCAACATGGACACAAAAGACTTCATTAAATGAAGAAATTTTAAGTCGCAAATAAGAGCATTATCTAAAGATATAAAGAAAAGAGCACACAATGTGAAATTATTTTTGGGAAATATCCGCTATTATAATGAGAAAGAAATGTAATAACAGTTCGTGAACTAGAAGTCACAGAGTAGTTTCAACAGCGAGCTTTGACGGGGTTCGTGAGGGGAGCAAAGAATAGTGACACTGCGACCTACTAGATATGTTGTAAGAGGCGACTGAGGTAGGGCCTAGGGAAGTTACCCTAGTAAATAAAAAGCGTCGCAGAAATCGGATGTGCTGGCCTATTTGTAGGCGCATAACTGGCACAACGTACAATCGCTCTTAGACTCAGATCACATACAAATCACAAAGAGTGGTTAAACTTGTGGTCGATATGGAGGAGAAGAAGAAGACATCGTATTTCGGAGACTTAACCAACTGCCATCATCATCAGGTTGAGAGCCGCGGTAGCGTAGTTGTTAGTAAGCTCGCTTCTCGAGGCTGGTGGTCCGGGTTCAACTCCCGCAGTGGGCGTGGAATTTTTCCCGACCGCGACGGCTCTCAGGTCGACCTAGCCTCAATTGGGTACCGGACATGCTCTGGGAAAATAAAGGCGGCTGGCGGGAAGCTGACCACATCACACATCGTGTGCCGACGGTCAATGAAAATACAGGCCTAACACTGTATTGCCCTATATACCACGAGGTATGAAAGGGTTCCTTTACTTTTTTTTTACATCAACATCAGGTGCTGCCTACGCATCGAAATTTGGATGCGATGAACACAAATATCTCATGTTTATTGCCTTGATGATGCACTATGTTAGGCTGTAATGTGTTTATTTATGTTTCCATGCCCGCCTGCCTAGCGTGTTCGTAGCGCGTTGGACGACTGGTGACAAGCCCTCTGTGAGTGCGGGTTCAATTCTGCGGGCTGGCAGAAAAGCCACAGGTTCCCCAGATTCACGGTGTTCGTGGCACCGAACCGAAAGGTTACGATGTCCATGGTACCGAGCCGAAGAGCTGAAAGCTAAAGTGCTTCTGGATCGGGAAAAAAAAAAATTCTCTTCGAGATTTATCGTCAGACTGTATCTGATATTTAGTGTATAGAACAACGCCTCTACTTCGTTTTTATTTATAATTTACTTGAAAAAAAAGGCATTTTAGTCGAAACGTGTGGTTGTATCTTGTTTTTGTACTTTGTAAAACGACCTTATTTCACTAACTCGTTAGTTAGTTTGTTCCTTTCGTGCCAAAGGCGGCACATAGGGCAGAAGTTTTAGATCTCCATGTGATGCGGTTCTTTGCTAGCAGTTGGAAATCTTGTATGGTTTTACATCCCAATAGTTTACTTTCTTGTTGGATGGATCTTCGAAGAGTGGTCTTTGG
Organism: Arion vulgaris; assembly: GCA_020796225.1. NCBI lineage: Eukaryota > Metazoa > Mollusca > Gastropoda > Stylommatophora > Arionidae > Arion > Arion vulgaris. The sequence continues at coordinate 44,193,478 of CM036763.1, forward strand.
TCTTCCAAGTTTAACTCATTAGGAAAGATTAAACATACAATTTCTACAAAAATCCTGAATAATGGAATCAAAGTAAAAAAAACAACAACCAGATCTAAAGGCAAAGGACTGACTTCATTGCACAGGGCTTCTCCATATGCCTCCGCCTCTGTCGTCAGAAACGGCATGCCATCTGCTGAGAGTGTTGCACAAAGCACGACCTCTGTAGATCCAGCAATAATCCTAGGGATCACATGAAAAAATTGCATATTCGACTCGTTCCAGATTCGAGCCCTCAACCTTGAGAATGAAAGGAAAAGTCTTAACCACTTCGCCACAGAGGCAAAGTCTTAACCACCACCCCTTAGTATCTAAGTAATCCAAGTAAGAACGTGTACACATCTGTGTCATTTACTAAGGAATATGGGGCACACGAGAAGATAAAGAAGAAAAAGACAGAATAGAAGAAGGAAGTTGCGTTAACAATTTCTGCCTAATGAGTTACTTTATTGTAATCCTCTACTGCAGTAATCCAGTTCTTCTTCTTCTTCGTTTGTCGTCACACTGCTACCGGGTTGTTGCTCAGTGTCGTGGTTTTCTGTTTTGAAAGTAATCCGGTTAATAAGTTTAAAAATGAGGTTCGTGTGTCAGCAGATCGATCTGTTATATTGAGTTAGGCACATGCCGAGGTCAAATATTGAAAAAGAAATCGACGTTTAGAGAGTAACAGTTACTCATGGCCTCCGATAACATACGGCCGGCGGACTCAGGAAAAAGGAAATTAGAACAAACTGTCTCGTGATCCTCGATTCCAGTGTTGTAGTATATAGACAAATTCATTTTTAAAAACAACATAACATGCTAAATCAAGGTTATACAGGGTGTTCAAGATAATTGCAGCCCATTGACAATTCGAAAGTTGCCAGGTACAAATTGAGTTTGTGTTTATTTACTATTTCAACCAGGTTCTGATTAGCTCGTCCTACGTCACATTTGTTCATCGCCCCTTCCCGCACTACAATTACACACCGTCACACAACCTTGACCTATACTACGTCATAACCGAACCTTCTCATTTTCATACATATATGCCAGATTAGCTCCATTCACAGGCTGCAATTATCTTGAACACTCTGTATTATGTTACAAGTTAAGTTTAAAGTTAAGGAATATCAGTATTATTAACATTTTTCATCAATGAATAACCACGAACGTTTAGAATTGAGTAAAATTGCAAAAAAGCATACATATCAAACATATACAAAAACAAGCACCCATTAAACAGGAATCTTCGATTTCCCCTCTGAGTAAGTCGGCCTTATGTTACAAGGGGCCACGCAATTACTATATACCTGTCCTGGAAGACTGTTCTCTCCTGGGGAAGCTGAGAAGCTACACGTGGCCACATCCAGTCCACATGAAAACTAAGCTTTGGGAAAACCTGACAGACCTGAAGCTGACTGTCCAGTTTGTGGTCCACAGTAAATGAAGCGCAGGACCAGAGATCGCTGAAGAAGAAGAAGAATCCTGTGTTTGGTAATTTGTTTTTTTCCGGAATACTTGTTCAGTGTCTTATTTTGTTGATCATACTCATTGTCTCCGGCACTTTTCCCTGGGAATCTTAATACTTCTTATTCTCTTTGAGATGCCCGCCTGCCCAGCATGTTCGTAGCGCGTTGGACTACGGGTGACAAGCTCCTGTGAGTGCGGGTTCAATTCCGCCGGCTGGCAGAAAAGCCACAGGTTCCACAGATTCACGGTGTTCGTGGCACCGAACCGAAGGGTTACGATGTCCATGGTACCGAGCCGAAGAGCTGAAAGTTCAAGTGCTTCTGGATCGAGAAAATAAAACAAGAAAAAAAAACACTTCATCTGACCTACGAGCTATCTTTATATTTCTGAACTTTGAGTATGTAATATTTCTACTACTGCTCACAGGAACTGACACCAGTTAGCCATTACTGTTGAAACAGGCAAATAGGTTCAAGAAAATTAAAAAATATGAAAACAGAATTACTACAAGATTGATTGATTGATTGATTGATAGGACCATCAACATTGTACCTCGGTGAGTAAACATGTGTGCTCCTATATCTTGCTTATACAGGAAGATCACAGCGGCAGTGCACGAGCTCCGTAGCACTGTAATTTAGAAGATGGGGAAATATTTTTAGAATAAAAAATATCTTTCTAATTATTTTTAAGCTTTTTAGCCTGCTCTGTTTAGTTTAGTTTAGTCGTCGGATCACCATCACTGCACGTGGAACAAATTAGTCCATAAGTGCTCCGATCTCTCCCTCAGTATGTCCATCAGCGTGTGGCAACTAACGACACCGGTTCTTTGTTGGTTTACAATTCGTCTTTGTCTGCCAGCTTAGCGTTCATGTCGAGCTACACCACACTTAACTTCTTGAGTTCTTGCAGTCTGGTTAGTGTTGTAGATTCACCGCTATTACATGAATCATGTACACGTCCTCTCTCCCTTAAGGAATTTATAATATCAGCCTGGTCCATTGCTCGCCCGCTTTGTACAGCAGCCATACCTGCAAGCCTATCCGCACGTTCATTCCCCTTACACCTGCATGCCCTGGCACAAAAATAAAACTGATCTTTGTCAGCCTGCTCTTTATACATCTATACTACAATACCTGCAAGATTTATACATCTATACTACAATACCTGCAAGATTTATACATCTATACTACAATACCTGCAAGATTTATACATTTACACTACAATACCTGCAGGATTTATACATCTATACTACAATACCTGCAAGATTTATACATCTATACTACAATACCTGCAAGATTTATACATCTATACTACAATACCTGCAAGATTTATACATCTATACTACAATACCTGCAAGATTTATACATTTATACTACAATACCTGCAGGATTTATACATCTATACTACAATACCTGCAAGATTTATACATCTATACTACAATACCTGCAAGATTTATACATTTATACTACAATACCTGCAGGATTTATACATCTATACTACAATACCTGCAAGATTTATACAACTATACTACAATACCTGCAAGATTTATACAACTATACTATAATACCTGCAAGATTTATACAACTATACTATAATACCTGCAAGATTTATACAACTATACTATAATACCTGCAAGATTTAAGACTCAAAGTTCAAATAAATACTTCACACATTTACTGAAATACATACAAACCAACAAAGAACCGGTGTCGTTAGTCGCCACACGCTGAAAGATATACTGAGGGGGAGATCGGAGCACTTATGGACTAATTGGTTCGATGTGCAGTGATGATGATCCAACGACTAAATTAAAACTAAACTAAACTAAAGTACATGCAAGACTAAACTATCAAAGCTGTGGCTAAGTGGTTAAGCCCTTTGCCTTGTGAGTCGAATGTCGTGGGTTCGAATCCGAACCGCGCCGTTCTGTTCACGAGTGCAGTTTTTTCCAGAGACCCCTAGGATTATTGCTGGAGTTTCGGAGTTCGTGCTTTGTGCAATGCTCTCGGCAGATGGTGTGCCATTTCTGTGGAGAGGGACCGAGCCATATGGGGTAAAACCCAGTGCAATGAAGTCAATCCTTCGGCTTGTAAACCATTTTTAAGAACAAATCCATGTTTGTAATTTACCCTCTTATTCTGACAATATGTTGCTAACTTAAACTAGTTTTTCAAGTTCTTGAAATTACATTTATATCTTTGGAATCCGATTCCAATTGTTGGCAGAAAGTATCAGAAATCAGTTGTCGATTGCGTTCAACGCCAAATGTTCAGATTGCATTTCTTTTATAAAACAGAATTATTCTACACACATGCAAATACATTAAATAGCGATAGATTGTGAGAGGAGGTGCTGGAGAAAGAAGAGAGAGCGAGAGAGAGAGAGAGAGCTAGTAGGCTGTTAAGCTAAATTGAACCCGAATACGCTATTAGCTTTCAGGTCCTAGAGGAATATGTTTTACTTTAAGCAAGCTACTTTTTAATGACTTGTGGGAGAATTTGGAGATGACATTTTCAAACTACAACTGCTGACGGGGTCACAAGAATGAGAGGCAAATATGCATACACGCACTTTTAGATTGGTACGTACGAGAGTAATTGAAAGAGATGAATGGAATGAGAGAAATGAGTAGAAAGGGATAAGGTACAGTCTGCGATGATTAGATATTAAGATATACAATTGTTGCTATAGGTACATTTCATTTATCGAAAAATCTCTGAAGGCCACGGAGATGTGGTTTTACAGAAGAATGATGAGAATCACACGAACTGCTAAAATGATTAATGTTCAGGTGTTGAATGAGGCCAAGACATATCAAAAGCTTATCATCAATGTAAGAAAGAGACAGTCATAATTTGTCAGGCATGTGATGAGGAAGGGAGGTTTAGAACACATTGTGACAATTGATAAAATCTAGGGTAGACAAGACAGAGGAAGACAGAGAGCATTTTGGATAGCCTGACTTCATGGCACGGAAGAGCGTCAACATCCGAGATGATAGCAAATACCAAAGACAGAGATTTGTGGAGATCTATGATCGGCTACGCCATCCGGCACGGCACCTGATGATCATCGATACATTTTATTTGAGGGCTTAATACTATTTCAGATCATCTCTAGATGTAATACATCACTACTTCAGGGTCTCTGTGGCTAAATGGTTAACTATTTCAGATCATCTCCTAGATGTAATCACATCACTACTTCAGGGGTCTCTGTGGCTAAATGGTTAACTATTTCAGATCATCTCGTAGATGTAATCACATCACTATTTCAGGGGTCTCTGTGGCTAAATGGTTAACTATTTCAGATCATCTCCTAGATGTAATCACATCACTACTTCAGGGGTCTCTGTGGCTAAATGGTTAACTATTTCAGATCATCTCCTAGATGTAATCACATCACTACTTCAGGGGTCTCTGTGGCTAAACTTACTATTTCAGATCATTCATTATCACATCACTACTCATCTCTGTGGCTAAATTACTATTGTCAGATGTAATCACATCACTACTCAGGGTCTCTGTGGCTAAACTTACTATTTCAGATCATCTCTAGATGTAATCACATCACTACTTCAGAGGTCTCTGTGGCTAAATGGTTAACTATTTCAGATCATCTCGTAGATGTAATCACATCACTATTTCAGGGGTCTCTGTGGCTAAATGGTTAACTATTTCAGATCATCTCCTAGATGTAATCACATCACTACTTCAGGGGTCTCTGTGGCTAAATGGTTAACTATTTCCCTTGCATTCCGAAGGTCGTAGGGTCGAATCCGGATCGAACCGTTCTATTCACGAGTGCATTTCTTTCCAGAGACCCCCTAGGATTATTGACGGAGTTACAAAGTTCGTTCTTTGTACAATACTCTCAGCATGTGGCGAGCCCTTTCTGCGTTGAGGACTGAGCCATATGGGGTAAAACCCGGTGCAATGAAGTCAGCATCTCGCTTTTCTGCTAAGGACGTGTATTGACGTTTTCCCAATTCACTGCAAAAGACGTGTTAACACGTCTGTTATTATCTCTCCTCTGTGGGCTAAAGATGTGTTAACACGTCTGTTACTATCTCTCCTATGTGGGCTAAAGATGTATTAACACGTCTGTTATTATCTCTCCTCTGTGGGCTAAAGATGTGTTAACAGTCGTTCTACTGCCACTGCTATAGACGTACATTCACGTTTGTGACCTAGAAACAAAAATTAGCTATTTTAATATCCGTCTTCAGAAGGTATGAAGCAGCGAAAGGGTTAAACTCTTTTTATCTAAGAAATATATACAATAACTTTAAAAAGCAATTTAACCAAAAATGTCTCGGCATGAAACCCACATGAGAAGAGAAAGATGATGAAAAACAACCGGAAAAGGTTGTAGACAACACTGTTAAATTTAAGCCGAAATTAGGATGTGTCTATTCTGCATGTCGTTTGTGTCTAAGAACTGGAGAGCAACGTATTCACATTCTCGGCGGAAACCACACAGATAACAAAGAGTGGTTAACTTGGTTGATTAGAATGAACGCAAAGAAGAAGAAGAAGAAGACTGGACAATTGAATACTTCTTCTTTTCAATAATCATGTTTTGCCTCACAGAGTAAGAATAAGAAGATATTTATAGAACGGGCTTTTGTGTGCGCTGTATAAATATTGTTTTTTCAAGTCTCTGTTATTTCTGAAGTCGAGCTTTTTTCGCGGACGGACTTTTGCTTTGTATCCACTGTACTGCATTAGCATTGCTATGTGAAGCGTTCTGTCTGTTGGTTAATCTGCTTATGTGGCCGAACAATTTAATTTGTTGTTATTTGATGGAGTTCAGTCTATCTATTCTCTAATCATGTTTTGTCTTTCAGCGTCAGGTCGAAAAAGAGACATTTCGAGCGAGCCGCTCTATGCGCCCTGTCTTTCTTTCTTTTCTCCAGTCCTGATTTGCCTCACAGCTTCAGGCGGTAACAAGAGATTTCTAAAACGAGTTTTTTGTGCTTCATGGACAGTGTCTTCGTCAACCTTCATCTCTAGGTCCACCTCTTGCGTGGCCGGTCTTTTTGCTTGTATCACTGCCCAGAACATTGCTATTGGGTCGCACTGTCTGTTGGTCATCTGTTATGTGACCGAACCATTTAATTTGTTGTTTCTTGATGAAGTTCATCACTGATGTTGACCACTATCTTCTGTGTCTCCTATCTAAACCGGTCATCTTCTTGATACTCCTAGCATTCTGAGTAGACACTTCATCTCTATCATGACTAAACCGGTATCTTCTTGATACTCCTATCATTCTGTGTAGACACTTAATCTCTGTCATGATTAAACCGGTCTCTTCTTGATACTCCTAGCATTCTGAGTAGACACTTCATCTCTATCATGACTAAACCGGTATATTCTTGATACTCCTATCATTCTGTGTAGACACTTAATCTCTGTCATGATTAAACCGGTCTCTTCTTGATACTCCCAGCATTCTACGTAGACACTTAATCTCTGTCATGATTAAACCGGTCTCTTCTTGATGCTCCCAGCATTCTACGTAGACACTTCATCTCTGTCATGATTAAACCGGTCTCTTCTTGATGCTCCCAGCATTCTACGTAGACACTTCATCTCTGTCATGACTAAACCGGTCTCTTCTTGATACTCCCATCATTCTGCGCAGACACTTCATCTCTGTCCTGACTAGTTTTCTTATATCGTCTAATTACAATAAAACTGAATACAATAAACGTATACGTACTAAGTGTTATAAGAAAGAAAAGATGGAGATATGTTGGACACATTTTGAGGAGAAATGATCAACGAATATCAAAGCAGGCATTGAAGCAGTGGCGGCTCGTGATCATTTGTGTTGGTGGGCAGAAAAAATGTTCATGGCTTTGGGTTGTTATATTTATATTTAGAAAATAATAAATACACATTATTCATTATATTTGGTGTGGCCCGGCCCCACTAGCCCTTAATGACGAGCCGCCACTGCATTGAAGTGGGATTAAAGGGTTCAAGAAAGAGAGGACGATCTAAGGAGACCCTGAAAAGAATTAGCTGAGAGAGGAAAGAAATATCGGTCTCAGTTCCATGGAGGAGATTGAGCGAGTTGCCCAGGATAGAGCGGTATGGAGAAATTACTTGCAGGCCCTATGTAACGTATAACGGTACGAGAGAAATTATTATTATTATTATTATTATACGTACTAAGTGAGCATCTGTAGCTTAAGCGGTAGTGAGCTTGATCACAACCCAAGAGTACCTGGTTAAAACTCCGTGGTGGGCAAGTTTGGAAGCAAATTAGTTCCTTTGGATTTTTACAAACGGTAAAAGTAGACCTTACGGTTCAGAAATGAATGACAAACTACGGAACATATAAGTGGTGCCTAAAAAATCGACGGCTCGTTTACTGTTGTTGATGGCTACGTCATTTAAAGAATATGACGGGCCCGCGTGCCAAGCGTGTTCGTAGCGCGCTGGACTACGGGTGACTAGTCCTCTGAAAGTGCGGGTTCAACTCCGCGGACTGGCAGAAAAGCTACAGGTTCCCAGATTTACGGTGTTCGTGGCACCGAGCCGAGGGGTTACGATGTCCATGACACCGAGCTGAAGAGCTTTCAGCTCAAGTGCTTCTGGATCGGGGAAAAAACAAAACAAGAATATGCCACAATTTTCATTGTTATATATACTTAAGGTGAGACTTCTCTCACGGCTCGTTCACTGTTGTTGATGGCTACGTCATTTAAAAAATATGCCGCAATTTTCATTTTCATATTTTCATAAAGGTGACACTTCTCTTCTTCCTTCTCTATCCTTCACTATCTTCTTCTTCTTCTTCTTTGCGTTCGTTCTTTACAACCAATTTTAATCACTTTTTGTGACATATTTGATCTTTGTCAAGAACGTGTATACGTTGCACATTGATTTGGTAGGCCCCTAAACGCATACACTTCTACACGTTTAGGACATGTGTATCCGATTTCAGCCAAACCTCCTTAGTCGCCTCTTACGACATGCAGGTAACAGTGGTTCTATTCTTTACACCTCAAATTTGGACCCCTGTAACCACCCGGGCGCGCCTTGACTACATACTTCAAAGATTCTCGATCCCTTTCTGGAAGCTAAAATGTTCAGCTAAAATTGAATATTATTGCAATATCCAAATCAGATTAACGTTGGAATCGTTGCTACAAATGTTTCATTTTCCTTCTAGTATGGATTTCTCTATTGTCATGTACTCTTTATCTGTCCAAAATATTTTATTTGCCAATTTATATGTTCCCCCTCGTTCAATGTTTCTCATTTCAGCAAATTTTTCGAGATCTTTCGATTTGTTTTTCCTTTGAATCGAAATGCAATAGATTTATCTTTACATTCGCATCTCGGTAATTTTAATCATATCATATATGTGTGCACTGATGTGCACTGATGCACCGTCACAATGTTTGGGTTCTGTAGTTTCTTCTTTTAGATTCGTTCGTCTGTCAGTTATGAGATCACAGCAACAATAACATAAGTGGTATATCGTCTATCTATGCACTGATCAGCTTCCAATAGCTTGTTATGGGCAGAACTTTGTAACACTAACATTCTCTCTCTCTCTCTCTCTCTCCCTCTCCCTCTCTCTCTCTCTCACTCTCTCTTTCTCTCTCTCCCTCTCTCTCTCTCTCATTCTCTCTATCTCTCTTTCTATCTCTTTCTCTCTCTCTATCTTTCTCTATATCTCTCTCTCTCTCTATCTCTATCTCTCTCTCTCTCTCATAGGTCAGATATTCTCTGCCTCCGTTGTCGTTGCCTTCTTTCTTTTGTGGTCACACTGCTACCGAGTTGTTGCTCGTGTTGCCCAGTGTCGTGGTATTCTGTTTTTTTTTCTTGCGTTACTCTAGTGCATAGATTACCAAACTTTTTCGGCCACCGCCCACTTTGCACAACATAAACTTTGTAACACACCCCTCCACATTATAACAGTTTGCCAACCCTCACACCCCATATATGTATATATATATATATATATATATATATATATATATATATACATGATATATTTTCTTTGAAATAGAAAATTGATATATATTTCTGTAATACATGGTCAATTTTCAAATGATTATTTGCAGAAATAGAAAAATTGAATAAAAATGGATCGTGTAAGACGGGCATAACATGAATTAAAATGCAGAATTCAAATTTTAAATGATTATTAAATCGCAAAATCACGAAAATAATTTATTTTAAAATATTTATTATTTATTTCTTCTTTAATGAGCCACCGACCCTATATCGCATGAACAACCCCCAAATTCTTCTGAACCCACTATCGCCCCCTAGAACGCTTCAGCGCCCACTGGGGGCGGTACCACCCACTTTGGGAAACGCTGCCCTAGTGGCTTGGGTGATAATTATTTTTGCTTTTATGACAGGATTCTGCTATGTCCTCTAACCATCTTTACGTTGTCTTCCTCAAGCCTTCTTTCCTGATGTTCTGCTGTAGAAGACTCTATATATTGTTCTGAGTGCACATACGGTGAACGTTGATCCTAACAAGTGTTCTAGTTGGTATTGAGTATCAACATTACAGAGTCTCTATGGCCAAGTTAAATCCTCTGTTTCAGAAATACTGGGGTTTTACGATTGAGGATTATTAGGCCTCAGATCAACCGACCATAGCAAGTACGAAGAAAACAACACCTTCCATCTTGAAACCGGAACCGGAAAACCAACACACCAACAACCCGTATCAAATATTATAAGGAAACGAAGGTGGAAATATTTAGGTCATGTTCTTAGATCAGACGAAAAGAGACTAAATCGACAAGTCCTTATGTGGTCACCAGTTGGGAAAAGAAAAACGTGGAAAACCAAAGACCACTCTTCGAAGAACAATCCAACAAGAAAGTAAACTATTGGGATGTAAAACCATACAAGATCTCCAACTGCTAGCAACGAGCCGTATCACATGGAGATCTAAAACCTCTGCCCTATATGCCACCTTTGGCACGAAAGGAACAAACTAACTATGGCGAAGTTGTTAAGACGTTTGCCTGTCATTCTGAAGGCTGTGGGTTCCAATCCGAAACGAGTCACATGTCAATTCTTACATGAAAGCCCTAGGATTGTTGCTGGAGCTATTTAATTCGTGTGTTGTGCAACACTCTCGTCAAGTTCCGTGACATCTCTGCTGTGATACGGGGCAATATGAGGAAAAAATCGTTGGAATGAAGTCAATCCTAAAAGGGTCTAACGCCGAAGGATTGACTTCATTGCACGGGGATTTACCCTATATGGCTTGGTCCCTCTACGCAGAAGTGGCACCCCATCTGCCAAAAGTATCGTACAAAGCACTAAATCTGTAGCTCCGGTTAAAATTCTAGAGTCTCTGGAAAAAAATGCAGTCGTGAACAGAACGACGCAGTCCGGATTCGAACCCTCGACCTTCTGAACGCAAGGCAAGGGCTTAACTACTTAGCTATAGATACTATCCTAGTCAATCCATCGCCCTTATGCTCTTTATATCCATAAGTTTATTCGCTTCGTCATATATGAATGAAAATCGTGACATACCATTTACATGACTTAGCCATCAATAACAGTAAACGAGTCATTGATTTTCTATGCATCACGTATACGATCAGTAGTTTGCCATTGCTTTCTGAACAGTGATGTCTATTTTTACAGTTCGTAAAAATCCAAGGGAACTAGTTTGCTTCCAAACGTGCCCGCCGCGGAGTTTGAACCAGGTACAGCCTGCTGCCTTGTGGGTTTTGGCTGGGACAGCAATAGGCTAACGGAGAGCGAACCCAGTAAACGCTGGTTGAAATCGAACACACCGCCGAAGGATAAGCACCTGAGCTCAAATAGGTACTGAATGCTGTGCACGTACATCCGTTCTTGATGTTTGGCTGCTTATATATCACAATAGAATGATAAAAGCGGCTTAACCCTTTCGCTGCTACATACTTTCTGAAGGCTAGCTAAAAATAGCTACTCTTTGTTTCTAGGTCCCAAACGTAAATGTACGCCTATAGCAGTGACAGTAGCAATGTATAACGTGTTAACACGTCTTTAGTCCACAGAGGAGAGATAATAACAGACGTGTTAATGCGTATTTAGAAGTGAATGGGAAAACGTATATATACGTCCTTATCAGCTAAAGGGTTAAGAACGATCGCGAGAGAGAGAGAGAACCAGGTACGCTTGGGTTGTGAACGAGCTCACTACCGCTTAAGCTACATATACAATTAGAAAAAAAAAGTGATATTTTCTAAATATTTTACAATCCTACGACCTAGACAGTCCCAGTCTTTATGAATCTGGCTTCCAGCGCTGCGAAGACCACACGGGCAACGAGCGAGAATTTGACTGGCGTCATTTAATTGAAACAGCGGTAACCAAAGCATGCACTTGGTGTCCTGTAGCCAACAGGCAGTCAGTTTTGATGGTAGCAAGAGGTCGTATTTCTTTCCGTCGTGTTCATGTAGCTTCAGGGATGTTGACGAGACGACTGTAACCAGTGACAAGACGTGGAGTATTGTAATTACTATGTCTCAACTGTGTCTGTCTGTTAACTAACCACTCAATAACCCCTGTCTGTCTGTTTGTTTGTCACAGTCTATATATTTTACTTTTTTCTTATCTGTCTGTTTGTTTGTTTGTTTGTTTGTGTGTTTATCGCTCACTGTCTGTCCGTTTCTCTATTCACATATCCATCTGTTTGTTTGCTTGTCTATAGGTTTTTTGTCACTTAATCCTTTTGTCTGTTTGTCTGTCCCTGTCTATTCATTTTTCTATTCCCGTATCCTTCTGTCTGTTTGTTTGTCCCTGTATATTCATTTTTCTATTCACTTATCAATTCTGTCTGTTTGTCTGTCCCTGTCTATTCATTTTTCTATTCACTTATCCTTCTGTCTGTTTGTTTGTCCCTGTCTATCCATTTCTCTATTCTTCTGTTTATGTGTCCCTGTCTATTTTTCTATTCACTTATTCTTATGTCTGTTTGTCTATACATTTTTCTATTCACTTCTTCCCTTATGTGTCAGTGTCTGACAATGTTTCCTATCACTAATCCAGCTGGCTGTCTATTCACGACTATATATTTACTATCATATGCCAAATTATTTATCGTTTTGTCTGTCTATCTCTGAAAGCAGAAAGCACAGCTAATACAGTTTTTGCTAATGCATATCACATTTATTATCTGTGCTTCCAAAATCTCACAAACCAACAAGATAGAGAGAGAAAACAATGCCAATAAAGATATACACAAACTGAGACATTCTGAAAGACACGAACTGGCGTAATCACCGAATGAGACAAAAACACTAAAATTTGTAATTTTCTGTTCTGTTCTTTTAACGCCATAAAAATATATAAATAAATAAAGACAGTAAATGAAATGTTCAGAAAGAAATAACAAAAATTGAAATAACTAGTGGTTACGATCAATAAGATAAAAACACGCAGGGGAGTATTTACATAAGAAAATAAAACAAAAGCAGAGAGCTAAATATATCAAGTAAGAATATAAAGTGGTGAAAAAAATAGAACAGTTCACCTATTTGAGTAACAAGCTTGATTGCGCAGGAGATAATAATATAAAAAAATTATGCTACGAATTGTCAAAGCAACATCAGATTTAAAAAGTCTCAATAAAATATAAAACACCAAGATACTTATTTTTAAAACTAAATTGGGAACTTTCAATTCCAATGTTGCCCATGTGGTGGTAGGGTCAGCTAGGGAAGCAAAGAATAGTACCACTGCGACATACAAGAAATGTCGTAAGAGGCGACTGAGGTAGGGACCTAGGGAAGCTACCTAGTAAATAAAAAGCATCCCAGAAATCGGATGTGCTGGCCAACTTGTAGGCGCATAACTGGCACAACTCGTACAATCGCTCTTAGGCTCAGATCACAAATAAATCACACAGAGTGGTTAACAGGTAGTCAATATGAAGCGTTTGAAGAAGAAGAAGAAGAAGAAGAAGAAGAAGAAGAAAAGAATTTAAATGTTGTATCAGTTCTAGAATATGTCAGCAAAAGTTGAAAAATGAGTAAAGATATAGAAAGTATGTTGAATGCCTTTTCCAAGAGATATGCACAAATGAAGTACGTAGAATCGGGACGAAATCGGGAGAAGTGATGAAATCACAGAAATGTCTGGTCAACCACAACTATTATAAGAAAGGAAAGAGAAGATGGAGAGATGTTGGGTATACTCTGAGAAAAAATAATTAAAGAATCCCAAAGCAGGCACTGAAGTGGAAGGCAAAGAGTTTTTTTAAAAAAAGGACATGACTTCCCGAGGAAACCCTGAAACGAATATTACTGAGAGAAGCGAGAAATATCAGACTCAATTACATAGAAGATATTGAACGAGTTGTCCAGGATAGAGCGATATGTAGACATTTCTTGCAGGTCATATGTATTGTGTAACGTTTTAATAACAATAAAATTTTCCGTAGTGTTTTTAGACCTTATGGTATAAAGAGCCTGTAACTTCCCATTTCTAGTGTACAGGAGATAGGAGGATCAATTCCTTTCCTCGTGTGTGAAACGTCGAGTGTGGGACTGAACCTAAAATCTACTTGAGTCTGAGAATATAGGCGATCGCTTTACACATTACTCTAGCCCGTCCCACTTCAGCAACACTGAAATGAAAATCATGGCATATCTTTTACATAACTTAGCCATCAACAACAGTAAACGAGTCGTCGATTTTCTAGGCACCATTTATACGTTCAGTAGTTTGATATTGCTTTCTGAACGGTGAGGTCTGTGTTTTACCGTTCATAAATTCCACGCGAACAAATTTGCTTCCAAATTGCCTGATGCGGAGTTTGAACCAGGTATTCTTGAGTCGTGATCGAGCTCATCATCAGCATCAAGGTGCGTATCCTTTATAGGACGTTGCTCTCTTTGCAGCGCATCTGAAATTCATCTCTAGCCAGTTCACCCACTTCGTCGATGGTCATATTCATGGTTTCTTTAATATCTTGTAGCCATCTTCTTCTTGGTCTGCCTCTGCCTCGAGCTCACTACCGCTTAAGGTACAGACGCCCACAACAGCAACGCTACATAGTCTAAATTGCTAGAAATATACAAGCTGAACATATTTATAGGAGCACAAGATGTCCACTGATCGATATTCGCCTTAAATCATGTTTTTTAAATTGTTCACGTCCAATTCCGGTGTGACATCTGTTGGTGGCATTTATGAAGATCTATGTCTCGTTTGTGATGTAGATCGTGAGTAATCTACATGAACAGTTTATGATATTGCGATCTTTTTTTGTGGCGATAAATCATTAAACAGATGATCAACAACATTTTCATACCTACTTTGTGTTACCAGAGCCAAACATGGACAATGAGCAAAGCGCAGTCGTAAAAAATAACTACATGTGAAGTGTGGTGTCTGGGTAAAGTTACCAACAACACAAGAAAAGACAAGGGTGATCAACATCAGCATAAGAAAGAAAGTTGGCACAGAACCTCGCTTGAATTATTTTGAGAAACAAAGAATGAAGTGGTTCAGCAACTTAATCAGAATGCACCCTAACTCCACAATATACAGAGTCTTTTACAACAGAACATCAGGAAAGAAGACAGAGGAAGACACGAAAAAGATGGTTTATGATATAGCAGAATCCTGTCAAAGAGCAAAAATAACAATCCCCAAGCCACCAGAACAGCGCAAGACAAAAACAGAAAACCAACGACACTGGGCAACAACTCGGTACAGTGTGACGACAAAAGAAGAAGAAAGAAAGAGCCATCAAACAGTAAAAACACTCAAGGGATGTCGCACACACAAACACACATCTGCAGACCGTGTAGGTCGAATGGTTTGTTGTTACTTTGCAATACGTCAACGGGTGATTGACCACTACTTGTTTTGTCAGTCTCCGGCCAATGGCGTAAGATGAGAAGAAGACATTGCTTTAATATATATATATATATATATATATATATATATATATATATATATATAATAAATATATATATATATATATATATATATATATATATAAGATACACACATCATATATATATATATAAGATACACATATATATATATATATAATATATAATATCATATATATATATATACAAGATACACACATCATATATATATATATATAGTATACACACATATATATATATATATAGATACATACATCCATATATATATACAAGATCATCCATCATATTATTATATATAAGATACACATCATACATATAATATACAAGATACATTCAATCATATTATATAAGATACACATCATATATATATATACAAGATACACACATCATATATATATATATAAGATACACACATCATATATATATATACAAGATACACACATCATATATATATATATAAGATACACACATCATATATATATATACAAGATACACACATCATATATATATATATATATGTGTGTGTGTGTGTATACACATAATAGCCGTCCATCGCCAGCGATGATGACAACAGCCTCAGACGTGTGCTGCTGCACTTCTCTGGTGTGCGCGGAGGTGACTGTAGAGTTCAATCCTATAACATAACATCATATCACACATGGGGCATACATGGTCAAGGTTAGACATGTGGGTGTTGTTGTCCTGTCTTTTCGCGCAGCTCGTTTTATCTGTGTCTCAACGGCACGATGATTCTCAGCTATGCGGGTTCCTCTTGTGTTGTTATAGCGCCACAACTGGCGATCTTGCGCCAGGGATTCCCAGAACGTGGTTAACATACACAAGTACACAGCGTCATATATATATACACATACACACAATATATACGCACACGACCACAGACACGCATATAGGCACACACGCACAAATATACACATACACGAGGAGAGCCGCGGTAGCGTAGTTGTTAGTGAACTCGCTTCTCAAGGCTGGTGATCCAGGTTCAACTTCCGTAGTGTGCGTGAGATTTTTCCCGACTGCGACGACTCTCAGGTCGACCCAGCCTCAACTGGGTACCAGACATGCTCTGGGAAAGTAAAGGCGGCCGGCGTGATGCTGACCACATCCCCAACTGTGCCGACGGTCAATGAATAATACAGTCCTAACACTGTATTGCCCTATATACCACAAGGTATGAAAGGTTCCTTTACTTTTTACTTTACTTACATACACGAGTATATATATATATATCATAGAGATGTCTAGGGCAGGGGCGACAACTGCGGCTCGGAGCCGCATGCGGCTCTTTCTGATGTCAAATTGTGTCTCTTTCGATGTCAAATTGCGGCCTTCCAGTTCCATGCGCAAAAATAATAATTATATTATTTTATTTTCAAAACTCGTAGCATTCTATTAAAATCATTTATTTAAGGTTTACATTTTGATATGAATAAATATTATTTCGTATTTAAAGCCATTTATTTTAAATCAAAAATCAAATTTATATACCTAATCCTAATCAAATACCATGATATTGAAACAACAATTTTAGTGGCTCTTTAAAAACTGAGAAATTTTGTAAATTATAACTTTTGGCTTTTCCGTCTCAAAGGTTGCGACCCCTGGTCTAGGAGATAGGAAACAAAGCGGTCATTTCATAGATTCACTTTCCCATGGGGCGCCAGGGAACACATTTTATTCAGACCAAAGTAACAAAGATCTACATCAGGGCTGTGTTTTATATATATTGGTCCGCATCTAACTGATGGTTGTAAAGGCACGGGCACCATGTGATGATTGCATTATACAATTTCCCGTAGCTTTTTCAGACCTTAGGGTACGAAGTGACTGTCTATATTTCTAAACCCTAGTGTGCAGAAGGTAGGAGGACCAATTTCTTTCCTCCAGTGTGGAACGTCGAGTGTGGGATTGAAGCCACAACTCTTTTGAATCCGAGTCGTTATGCGAACGCATATGCATTACGCTAATCTGTCCCACTGATAATTGCACTACTACTACTACTACTACTACTGCTAATAATAGTAATAACAACAGTATTGTTAATACAGCTGATATGCCGACGTTTTCTCCAGTAAAAAAGCAACAAGGTTGTGGTGACGTTAGAGGGGCAGTGAATGGTTACAAAATAAAACAGGATTGCTAAAACAAGAAGATAGTGTTAGTGGGAGTGCTATGGGAAAAAAAACTCTCAAAAAAAAGGTTTTCTCTTAAAATCTGATTACCGTTAAAGCAGGCAGAGTCAAATAGGGCGCCGCATTGGAAGGCGCTGCATTGGAAGGCGCAGATATACTATGGACATGTCCGGAGTGCTATGATGATAGTCCTCATATAACTGATAACTGAT
The DNA here is from genome assembly GCA_020796225.1 of Arion vulgaris. Classification (NCBI taxonomy): domain Eukaryota; kingdom Metazoa; phylum Mollusca; class Gastropoda; order Stylommatophora; family Arionidae; genus Arion; species Arion vulgaris. Next base: position 44,211,228 of record CM036763.1, read on the forward strand.
ACATGATTTACACTGTAGTGAAGTCCTCTGAAGACAAATACTTGCCTATATATTCATCGTGTCTTCGACATTGTAAATACAGTCCCGACTACGGTCCATCTGGGATATATAACTGTCAAATTAATAACACTGTACACACAACAACATTGAGCCAAACAGCCATCTATAATTTTTTTTTAATCCCGGAAAACTTACCCCATCTGAAATATTCTTTAGAAAATTCATCAACATGAAGTCGATGCTACAAATTCCTCTTCTTGGCACAGGAAACAATATTTCTTACTCGTAATCCCATTTATATCGTATTTCGCTGACAGGATCGCAGAATATATTCTTCTATCATTACTACGTATAACTGAGCAGGGCCGTGCGGTATATTTTCTCAATATGATGCAAGTATTCGTAATGCGCCGCTTAAATATTTTTTCCTTAAAATAACCTTCAATTGTAATATTGATTTTGCTGCTTATGCCGGCCCTTTTATGGTCCGCCTGGTGCGTCGCCTCTCTGCATCATAGCACGGTACGGTCCTGTAACTGAGAATGGCTTGCTGGTTGTGTTCGTAAGAACGCTTGTATTGCTAGGCTAGGCAATGGATGCTGTAATGTAGTAGGGTGCGATCTGTTAATGATGGTCTTTTACAAAGATGTTTGTGATGATTTATTATAAAGGCATTTGTTGGTTTATGGTCCTACAATTCCCATTCTTTCATGATGATTGATGAGAGCCGCTGTAGCGCAGTTGTTAGTGAACTCGCTTGGCAAGGCTGGTGGTCTGGATTCAGCTCCCGCAATGTGCGTGGAATTTTTCCCGACCACGACGGCTCTCAGGTCGACCCAGCCTCAAATGGGTACCAGACATGCTCTGGGAAGTAAAGGCGGCCGGCGTGATGCTGACCACATCACCCATTGTGTGCAATGAATTGGGTCAATGAAAAAAAAAAAAATACAGGCCTAACACTGTATTGACCTATATACCACAAGGTATGAAAGGGTTCCTTTACTTTACTTTACATGATGATTGATGCTCCATAACAGATGGTAATAATATACAAACTCAATGCTTGATGGCATGTTACACGTTTATTAAACTATAAGCATAAACGTTTTGCTTAAGAACACGTCCATCTGAGTCAATTGTTTACGTTGGTCTCTCGTGTTTACTAATCGTTACTAACTCGTCACTACACAACTACGTCGATTAGTTTCCCTACGTCAATGTCTCGTTTTAGTGTTGCCATTCTACTTAGAGAGTGCAACAACTAAGTCTGCTAATAAAATATCTAAATATATGCAAGCTACACTAAAGCTAACTGTTTGGTTCATCAGCTGCCACCTGGGGAGGGGAGAATCTGCTACAGTAAGAAATAAGGGTAAGTTGTTCAAATCATGTGTTTGGTAATGTGTTTTTCGGAAGCTCTAATACTTGTACACAGTATATTTACCTAATACTTGTACACAGTATATTTACCTAATACTTGTACACAGTATATTTATTGATTATATTCAGTGCTTTCATTGCTTTCCTTGGGGTTATTACAAACAAACTCGTTGTTCTCATATAACTGAGCACAAATATCCTTCCTTCTTTCACTAGGTCCTATAAACTCTGATTGACCTCGCATACTTTGAACGTGCAACCTTCTCGTACGTTGCGCACATCTAGGTGCGCTTCAAGTGACTTCACCTATAACGCTCGTCACGGGGAATAAGATGACTGGAAGGGTTATCGCATCATTGATTGACAAATGTAACATTTGACTGTTTAACGTTGTATTGCAAATATTTCAGAAATGGTGTTGAATATACATTTTAGGGAATGCTAACCCGAAATAAATGTTTGCAGAAAACGGATGCACCAGGTGGGTAAGGCGCATAACATGGTGCAACGACCCCTCACAATGAGGAATGGGATTACGGATTCTACGGTCACCGATCTGCCTCGGAGATTTAGCCATGCAGTAAAGATACACCAGCGTCCAAGACCAACTGTATGGCGTGGCTGATAATCTGAGGCAGACGGCTGCACTTATTAGAGAATCGGAAATCTCAATCTAGTGAGAACGCAGAAGAAGAAGAATATACATTTCTACACAACTGATAACTACTGAAAATCGTGGCATATCCTTTACAGGACTTGACCATCAACAATAGTAAACCAGTCGTCAATTTTCTAGGCACCACGTATACGTTCAGATGTTTGCCATTGCTTTCTGAACGGTGAGGTCTATTTTTATCGTTCGTAAAAATCAAAGGGAACTAATTTGCTTCCAAACTTGCCCGCCACGGAGGAGTTTGAACCAGTTACGCTTGGGTTGTGATCGCTTCCCTTAAACTAGAGACGCTCACTACTATGATCTGATAATGGTATATTGGGTAATACGGTCTTGGGTTCGTATTTTTCATTGACCGTCGGCACACGATTGATGGATGACCTGGTCAATATCACGCTGGCCGTCCTTACTTCCCAGTTCCTTTCCTGGTAATATATCACAGCCCAAAATTTCAACACTTGTCTATCGAGGAACTTATGAAAGCAGCCATTCTGGCACCACAAAAAAATATATTTGAAATTAACAGAAAAAACACATTGCACACTTGTCGGATCTTCTAATTTATTTTTACAGCTCTGACTGTCAAATTTTTTAAATCGTAGATATTGATCCTGGAAATCTTGGTCAGATGATAACAGATGGTGGCAGATGTATAACAGAAATTAAAAAAAGAGAATAGGAATGAACAAGGATAATTTCAATAGTATGAGAAGTTACTGACATCCAAACAAATTACAAACAGGCTAAAAATGAGAATGATCAAATGCTATATTTATCCTATATTAATGTATGGCTCGGAAACATGGACAATGAACAAGCAGTTAGAAGACAGAATTGATGCATTTGAGATGTGGATATATAGAAGAATAGGTAGAGTTTCATGGACAGAAAAACAGACAAATAAACAAGTTTTAGGAAAACTAGGCATGAAGAAACAATTATTAAGAGAAATAAAATTCAGACAAGTAAAGTATTTTGGACACATAAAAAGACATGACACCATGATAAAATCTTTACTAGAGGGAAAGTTGAAGAGCAAGAGGAAGACCGAGAGATAAGTGGGAGGAAACTTTAAGAAATGGACAGGTTACAGTCTGACAGAGTGCAACACCAAAGCGAAAGACTGAGGATGTTGGCGATTAATTGCAGCCAACATTCAATGTGGAGACGGCACCTGATGATGATGATGATCCTGGAAAGATGGACTACGAAACGAGGACATCAGAAGCAGAGTGGGCATAACTTCATGCACCGAATACATTGAAAGAAAACAGTGGTTTGGACATTTAATGAGAATGGAATACAAGCAACCACCAATAACAGCATACGATAAGTAGAGATCAGGTACTAGAACTAAGGGAAGACCAAGAAAAAGATGGATAGAGAATATCAAGACCACACTAAATAACATGGATATAATACAAAGGCGACTCATATGACACTGAAACGCATCTGGATCTGCTGAGGCGGAGATCAGAGCACCTATGGACATGTCCGGAGTGCTATGATGATAGTCCTCATATAACTGATAACTGATAACTGAAACACAAATTAAAACTCCCACCCCTACGCTTAACAGCAAGAGTGGACAACCAATGCCATCATCATCCAACTGGGGAAAGACATTAAACAATAGATATACCTCTCATAGACATCCCATGTATTTCCCAGTGATCAGTTGTACGTACACTCTTTAAATCCAAAACACATTAGCAGATTAAAAATTTAACAAAGAAAATCAGATAGAAAGTCGGGGTCAAAAGGCTCATGAGGTCATGGTGGTAACATGAGCCAGGGTTAGGAGGGCGCGTAACCAAGACCCTGCCCTAACCTCCACGCGGTGACCCTGGAAACAGACTCTGGTTCTGGTCTGGCTAAGAGGGGCAGGGATCGGGAGAGGAAACTACTGGTAGTGGTAGCAGTGCAATTACGGAAATACGATAAAGATACATACAAATAAAATGCACAATTCTCCTGACCGATGTCCAACAAGATAGTGCCCAAGTCCCTGAACGCAAAGAAACAGCAACGAAACGTCTCAGACATGGATGAGAGGTGCATCCAGTGACCAAACGTATGCCCACGTAGGGCGAAGCTCGAAGCCCTGAGGAGGGCAAACATTGCGAGCCCGTCGGCAAGAATAAATAAGACAGGACCGTAACGAATGAAAGTCTACCCTCGTGTTGGTGCGAGAGAAGATTGCAGCTGACCCCGCATTGGTAGCCTGGTGCAGATACATGTACTGGGCAAGGTTTGCCGAGCGCAAAAGAACAAGTTGCGTTTAGTGCATAACGAAACTACCCGCCCTGGGAAAACCGTGCAAGGTACTGTGCGATTAAAATTAACATCCCCGGAAGAACTGAGGTTGGTGATGCCTAACGGAACTGCCAGCCTTGGGGCAACTGGGCAAGGTTCGATTGCTGTCGTAACTAACATCCCCGGAATAACTGGGGCGGGTGATGGCGGCGAGCGCAAAATCCTCAGTTACGCTTATAGTGCCCACTGAAACGACCCTCTACATTGTTTGTACTCGGCCCCATGCCAGTGCTTTCGAGGTAAATTGCAAATTGCCACGTACCGATACGCGTCTAGAAAAGGCTGAGAATGTTCCTTCCCGGATCAAACTCAAAAATGTACGGTAGAGCAAGGCCGACAATGTACGGATCAAACAGGAAGCCCGGGTCCTGAACATTGGCGAAGGCCGATACTTTACACGGTGTTTTATACGAGTAAGACGCCGTCCGAGGACAAGCTGACAAGCCCGAGAAATATTTCCCAGTCAGAACGGGTAAAGCAGCGTAACTCACTGTCTTGGCGTAGATCACAAAGCCCAAATATACGGCATAGTTGATCGAAAAGGCGTAGATCCGAAAGGATCGTACCTAGGAAAGTTCACCTAGTAAATCAAAAGCTGGCAAAAAACGGACGGGCGGGCCTAGTCACCATGGGCGCATAATCGTCCCGACGTAGATCACTCCGTTCTTGCCAGTGGACCAATTATACATCACAATAAGAATGATCAAATTGGCCGTGAAGAACGTTCGCAGAAGAAGAAGAAGATAGAAAGTCAACTAATAAACAACGATAAAACATTCCCACAAGTAGCGTAGAGGTTACGTTCTCGCCTCTTGCTCCAAAGTTACTCGTTTCGTTAGTATGAAGAAACTATGACATGACACAAGCAAAGAAAGAAAAGTATGACTTCCGAGAACATACATATTCATGTGGCAACATATGGATGTGAGTTGTGGACCAGAGCACAAACATTAAAGAACAAAATTGAAGCTTTGAAACAAGGTGATACGAAAAAATCTTAAAACATCCTAGACTGAGAAGAGAAAAAAACAAAGACTTCCACAAGACCTGTATATGAAGGAGTACTGGCTCATAAATAACATCATGTCCGGGAAGATGAAATATTTTGGTCACGTTAAACGTCACAGTGGTTTGGAGAGAACGGTAATGGAAGGCATGGTTTTTGTAGTACGAGGCAGGGGACGACCAAGATGATGATAGCAGTAGGACATCAAAGAAACCTTGAAGTTTACACTGGAGGAGGCGGGAGAACTGGCTAGAGACAGCGAGTTTTTCAGACATGCTGTGATGAAAGTGACGTTACGCAAGGGACATGCTACTACTTGACGATGTTTCGATTAGAAGAGAAAGCGAATTCAGAAACTTAGTTTCGGAAGAACATCACCTAATCTCCATAACAAGACGAGGAGGAGGTATGAGAACTGGCTAGAGACAGTGAGTTTTTCATGCAGGATGTGATGAAAGTGACGTTCCGCAAGGGACATGCACTTGACGATGTTTCGATTAGAAGAGAAAGCGAATTCAGAAACTTAGTATCGGAAGAACATCGCCTAGAAGTGAAAACGAATTCAGAAACTTAGTATCGGAAGAACATCGCCTAGAAGTGAAAACGAATTCAGAAACTTAGTATCGGAAGAACATCGCCTAGAAGTGAAAACGAATTCAGAAACTTAGTTTCAGAAGAACATCGCCTAGAAGTGAAAGCGAATTCAGAAACTTAGATTCGGAAGAACATCGCCTAGAAGTGAAAGCGAATTCAGAAACTTAGATTCGGAAGAACATCGCCTAGAAGTGAAAACGAATTCAGAAACTTAGTTTCAGAAGAACATCGCCTAGAAGTGAAAGCGAATTCAGAAACTTAGTTTCAGAAGAACATCGCATAATCTCTATAATGAGCCGACCGTCTACACATGATCTAATCTGATGTTATCACCAGTCTCTTTCTATTCTTCACTCTCTTCATAACTCTATGATATTCCCATGTCTCCGTCTGAAACCGTAATTAAAGAGCATTACAGCGAGATTTCACGGAAGTAGTTTCGCACAGACCACCGGTTTTTGTGTTTCTAAAGCTTTACTGATGCGACAGTCTCATTTGTGGTCTCTGATCATTGCATGACAAAACGTAACATATGAAATAGTACTAAAATAATGCTGACCTATTCCTGCTGATATTTATTATATACAACCCAGAAGAAATATAAGTTAGTTCTATCTATGCGTTAGCTAGTTTGTTCCTTTCGTGCCAAAGGCGGCACATAGGGCAGAGGTTTGAGATCTCCATGTAACGCGGTTCGTTGCTAGCAGTTGGAGATCTCGTATGGTTTTCCATCCCAATAGTACTTACTAGTTTAAACAGGGGCCTTCAAATTTGGATTTTCAAAGAATTACACCACTTTAACCTTGTCCGCAAATGCTGGAGGCCCATTAGAGGATTGACTAAATCAGATGCACATGTCCTAAAGTTAGAAAATCAATTGCATTTAGAGGACCAAAACCTTCTAACGTTAAGTATTGAAAAGGAACAAACCTATCAAAAATGATTAAATTGGGTTGAAAGAACGAACGCAAAGAAGAAGAGAGACATCCCATGTTTACTTTTAATAACTGAACGTGTAGCCATTTCAATAGGTCTTCACATGAGAGTTCCATTTATGGATCAATTCCTCTGGGTTTTCCCGAAATCTGGGGTTTTAACGATTAGAATCATGTATGCCCATGTCGAACGACCATAAGAGTTTGAGAAACAATGCACCTTCCAAATGTGAAAGTCGCGAGGGCTGAAAACCTTCAACGTTAAGTAATTCTAGGCAAAATCAAACCACAAAAGTGATTAAAAATTGGTTTATAAGAACGAACGCAAAAGAAGAAGATAGAGCTTGCCCGCTCAGACTCAACTCATTTAATATGGCTTCAACTCGAGGAGTATTATGTGATCAATCACCAGTGGTACTCGATCCAGATATTTAGAGGAGTATTTAAAATAAACACAAAATGTTAACTGCCACGCATGTTACAACAATTAGAGTTTGGCTGAAATCAGAGGACGTATCAAACGTGTGATTAGGTTTCACCAAACCAATGCCTAGACTCACCGTTTGAGCAAAATTCAAACATATCACAAACAGTGATTCAAATTGATCATAAGGAAACGAACGTTTTAGAAGAAGAAGCACAGGCTGTGACCAATATACCCAAATTGTCTACTTTTATTTTTGTTAAAATAATCTTTTCATTCCGAATGGTTGCACACTTTTTAAAAAAAAGGTTTTTTTACTTGGATGATTACTGGCAAAAGCAGGCAGCAGACTATCACAGACAGACACCAGTATGACATATGAAGAAGCAAAAAGCACAGATAAAAATGTCCTACAAGAACAAATGGTTGAGAGATCACCCAGGTCATGGAAAAGATGATGCATACCACCAACTCAATAGAGAAGAACAGGTTATCATTTCTCGGCTACGAACAGGGCACAATAGGCTGAGGTACCGTCTGTTTAACAAGTACAAAATAGGTCCTTCTGACATATGCATATGTGGCACCAGCAAGGAGACAGACACACATACTGCAAGAATGTCCAACATACACTAAACAGAGACAAAACATATGGCCGGTCAATCCTCATGTTAGGGGGCCTCTGTGGCTAAGTGGTTAGCCCTTTGCCTTGTGAGTCGAAGGTCGTGAGTTCGAGTCTGGACCGCGCCCTTCTGTTCACAGTGCGGTTTTTCCAGAGACCCCTAGAATTGTTGCTGGAGCTACGGAGTTCGTGTTTTGTGCAATACTCTCGGCAGGTGGCGTAATACTCTCGGCAGGTGGCGTGCCCTTTCTGCGGAAAGAGGACCGAGCCATATGGGGTAAAACTCGGTGCAATGAAGTCAATCCTTCGGCTTTTAAATTCTTTTTAATCCTATGTCAGTTCAAGACAAGCTTTATGGAGATGTAAATGGATTCCGGTTGACCACTAACTACTTTAGAAGTACACAAATCGATGTCTAAAAACGTTAGAGGAAGAAGAAGATGAAGAAGACTTGCATGATACTCCCCCAACTCTTCTATATACCAACATTTAGAAGACATCGATTCTTGTTTTCCTTCTGTCTGTTCATTGTCCACATTTAGAGACACCAATTCTGTTTTCCTGCTGTTTGTTCATTGTCCAATTTGAAGACATCAATTCTGTTTTCCTTCTGTCTGTTCATTGTCACATTTAGAAGACATCAATTCTTGTTTTCCTGCTGTTTGTTCATTGTCCACATTTAGAAGACATCAATTCTTGTTTTCCTGCTGTTTGTTCATTGTCCACATTTAGAAGACATCAATTCTTGTTTTCCTGCTGTTTGTTCATTGTCCATTTAGAGACATCGATTCTTTTTTTCCTGCTGTTTGTTCATTGTCCACATTTCCGTCTAATACACGAAAAGATGAGCATAGATTGCGTTCATTTCTTGTATGTCACCATAAGTGTCCCAGTATACACTCGTGATGTGCGAGATTCCACGAGTATATATGAGTGATTGATAGATAGGACAATCATCGTTGCACTTCATTGAATAGCCATATGTGTTGTAATCTCATTTTAACACAGGAAGGTCTGAATGACAGTGAGTGAACTATGCAGCAACGACGGGGGGTCCCCGATGTAATTTAATGTAATTGAAATACACTTTCAAAATAGTTGTTTTATCGATTGTTATGTCAACCTCACAGAGGTGTTCTTCGAATGAAATCAGTGTTTCCATTAGTTGTTAGTTACTTGTTACTTAGTTAAGTTAGTTAGTTAGTTAGTTAGTTATTTAGTTAGTTGGTTAGTCAATACCAGCTAGCATTAGTAGTTTAGTTAGTTGCTATCTAGTTAGTTAATTAGTTAGCTCAGTTGTTAGTTCGCTAGTTAGTTAGTTAGTTATCGTAGTTAGTACGTTAGTTAGTTAGTTAGTTAGTTAGTAGTTAGTTAGTTAGTTATTACTATTTAGCTAGTTAGTTATTATTAGCTAGCTTAGTTAGTTAGCTAGTTAATTGTTAGGCTAGTTAGGCTGCTAGCCATTCAGTCAGTCAGTTAGTTAACGCTAGCTAGTTAGTTAATTAGTTAGCTAGTTGTTAGTTGAGTTAGTTACTAGTTAGTTGATAGTTAGTAGTTAGTTAGCTAGTTAGTTAGTTAGTTAGCTAGTTAGTTAGTTAGTTATCTACTTAGCTAGTTAGTTAGTTAGCTAGTTAGTTTGTAAGTCAGTCAGTCATTCAGTCAGCCAGTTAGTTAGTTAGCTAATTAGTTAGTTAGTTTAGTCAGCTAGCTGCTAGAGTTAAGCTAATCCGCAGTTAGTTAGTTAGTTGGTTAGTTAGCTTGCCAGCTAGCCAGTCAATCAGTAAGTCGGTCAGTAAGTCTGCCAGTCAGTCAATTAGTTAGTTAGCTAGCAAGCCAATCAGAAAATCAGCCAGTCAGTCAGTCAGTCAGTAACTCGGTCAGTTAGTCAGTAATTATCGTAGCAGTTAGTTTTGCAACTATATAGTTTTTGGGCCAACTATATAGTTTTACAGAAAGATCCTACGAATACCATGGACAGAAAAAGAAAGAACACTGATGTCCTGAAAGAACTAAATATTAAAGAAAACTGGTTGATAAACAACATACTATATAAAGAAAAATTACATACTTTGGTCACATCAAGCGTCACGATGGCCTGGAAAGAATAATACTAGAGGGCAGGGTCCAAGGACGAAGAGGCAGACCAAGAAGAAGATGGCTACAAGATATTAAAGAAACCATGAATATGACCATCAATGAAGTGGGTGAACTGGCAAGAGACAGAGTGAATTTCAGATGTGCTGCAAAGAGAGCAACGTCCTATAAAGGATACGCACCTTGATGATGATATAGTTTTTGGGCCAACTATATAGTTTTTGGGCCAACTATATAGTTTTTAGGCTCAACTATATAGTTTTGGGCCACTATATAGCTTTTGGGCCAATTATCTCCACTTCTGGTCCATGTACAAATTAAATACTACAGCAAATCTTCAAATGACTATCTGTGGTCACCTTTATGCTATCAATGTTAAATATGGACATTGCCTGGAGCTAGTGAGCCTAAAATCATAACAGAGGATATACATATGTATATCATGTGTGTTTGGTGAATATGTGCGTGTGTATGTATGTGTGTTCGCGCGTGCATTATGTGGACGCACGTCTCTCTCTCTTCTCTTTAGCCTGTTAGCCCTGGCGTTTAGGCGCAACAAACGTACACCATTCTTCTGTTCATGGCCTTCTTTATTGTGTCCAGCTATGATTCATTTCCTTCAGCTCTTGCTCTATCGTTCTCCAGGTTGTCTTGGGTCTTCCACGCTTTCGCCTACCCTCTGAAGTCCATCTCAGTGCAGTTTTCATGTCGGAGCCAGTCTCATCGCATACATGTCAATCCATCTCCAGCGTCGTATTCGGATGATAGTGCCCATATTCTCTTGTTGGCACCGTGAAGCAATTCTGATTCGAGTAGTAGTCGGCCAGTACAGCGTAAGATTTTTCGCAGACAGTTGTGGACGCACGTATGGCATGAATATCCCGGTGGACGCGATCTGCAAACTGTGTGAGGCCATTGTACCAGGCAATCAAATACAGAACGCAAACAGAAATTGTCGTAGTTCACACAAATATTTGACATACCCTTCTAATTATCTCTTGAGTAATAAGCCCCTTGTGAGTGCGGTTCAATTCCGCATGCTAGGAGAAAAGTCACAGGTTCTCCAGATTTACGGTGTTCGTGGCACCGAACCGAAGGGTTACGATGTCCATGCCACCGAGCCGAAGAGCTGAGAGTTCAAGTGCTTCTGGATCGAAAAAAAATAATAATATCTGAGTAATCATAACATCTCCTGTGTGGTATCCAGAGTAACGAAGAAAAGAATCACTGTCTCCTGTCAACATATATTGTAAAAGGTGACAGCCAGTGGCGGCTCGTGATTAGTTTTGTTGGTGGGGTCAGACAGAAATTTTCTGGAAAATCATGGTTTCGGTTAGGATATATTTTAATGTATAAAATAATAAATACGTTACACCTTATTTTTGGTGGGGCCGGCCCCAATGGCCTCTTAATGACGAGCCGTCACTGGTAACAGCTATGTGTTGTTTCAGGAGGGGGGTGGGGAGAGCGAAAAGAAGATTTTCATTGAAATCAATCCATGTCGACTACTAGATTGCAAGAGTTGTGATTGAAGATTGAAGTAGCCAGAAAAAGAACAGCACAACAGGTATATGAGTAGGCTCATCAATTAAAATCAAACTTGTACGGTTAGTCGCTGGACGATGTTGGAGATACTGCGAAGGAGATTGGAGCACCTATGGACATGTCCATATGAAGATATTCCAAACTGAAACTGTTGGGGTGTCGGCGATCCCACATTGTAAAAAAAAAAAAGGAAAGTGAAACAGAGATAGAAAAAAACAGGATTGCACATGTCCTCTAGATGAGAAAAGAAAGACTACCAAGACATGCAATGCAGCGGACATCGCAGGGACAGCGAACACCACAGGAATCGCGTACACCACAGGGACAGCGGACACCGTAGGAACAGCGAACACCACAGGGACAGCGGACACCGAGGAACATCGGCACGCAGGGACAGTGAACACCACAGGAATCGCGTCATCACAGGGACAGCGGACACCGTAGGGACAGCGGCATCGCGAGGGACGAGTGAACACCACAGGAATCCGTACATCACAGGGACAGCGGACACCGTAGGAACAGCGGCATCGCAGACAGTGAACACCACAGAATCGCGTACGATCACAGGACAGCGGACACCGTAGGGACAGCGGGCATCGCAGGGACAGTGACATCGCAGGGACAGCGAACACCGTAGGGACAGCGGACACCGTAGGGACAGTCGGGCAAACGCAGGGACAGTTGGACATCACAGGACAGCCCGACACCGTAGGGACAGCGGGCATACAGTGGTCATCTTGACACCCAAATTGGGATCGCGTACACCACAGGGACAGCGGACACCGTGGGACGCCGGAATCGCGAGGGAAGTGAAACACCACAGAATAGCGGTACATCACAGAGACAGCGGGACACAGTAGGAACAGAAGGCACTCGCAGCGGACAGTGAACACCACAGGAATCAGCATACATCACAGGACAGCGACACCGTAGGAACAGCTGGCATCGCAGTGGACAGTGGATTATCGCAGGGAAGGCGAACACCACAGGGCATCGCGTAACCACAGGCCAGCGGTCACCGTAGGAACAGCGAACACCGTGGGGACACGCGGCATGGCAGGGACAGTGGACATCGCAGGGACAGCGAAACTCAAGGAATCGCGTACACACAGGGACAGCGGACACCATAAAGGACAGCGAACACCGTAGACGAGCGGGCATCGCAGGGACAGTGGATATCGCAGGGACAGCGAACACCACAGGAATCGCGTACACCACAGGGACAGCGGACACCGTAGGAACAGGGACAGCGGACACCGTAGGAACAGCGAACACCGTAGGGACAGCGGGCATCGTAGGAACAGCGAACACCGTAGGGACAGCGGGCATCGCAGGGACAGTGGACACCGCAGAGACAGCAGACACCACAGGAATCGCGTACACCACAGGGACAGCGGACACCGTAGGAACAGCGGGCATCGCAGGGACAGTGGACACCGCAGAGACAGCAGACACCACAGGAATCGCGTACACCACAGATACAGCGGACACCGTAGGAACAGCGAACACCGTAGGGACAGCGGGCATCGCAGGGACAGTGGACACCGCAGAGACAGCAGACACCACAGGAACATCGGACACCGCAGGGACATCAAACACAACAGTTACAGCGGACACCGTGAAAACCTGTAGGCCAGCACATCCGATTTCTGCGATGCTTTTTATTTACTTGTGTAGAACCTAGCTTCACTAGGCCCTACATCAATCACTTCTACGATCACTAGGTCCTACATCAATCACTTCTACGATATGCCTTGTAGGTCGCAGTGGTACGCTTCTCCTTCTTCTTCTTTGTGTTCGTTCTTTACCACCAATTTTAATCACTCTTTGTGATATGTTTGATCTTTGCCAAGAACGTGTATACGTTACACATTGGTTTGGTAGGCCCCTAAACGCATAGACTTCTACACGTTTAGGACATGTACATCCGACTTCAGCCAAACCTCCTTAGTCGCCTCTTACGACATGTGTGGCAGGTAACAGTGGTTCTATTCTTTACACCCCAAATTTGGGCCCCGGTAACCACTCGGGCGACAGTGGTACTATTCTTTGCTTCCCTTGCGGGCCCCGGCACCCCACGGGCGACTGGTGGTGATGATGATGATTAATCATAACATACGACGCACACAATTTAAAAAAAGAAACCTGGTTACATAACTTATAATTCCACCACTAAAACATTGCAAGACTAATTAATTTGCTGTTCACGCCTTCGAAAGAAGACATCTAATTATTCTTGGATCACAATGTAAACACTACCACGCTGGACACCAGAATACACCACAACGTGACTAGAATACAAAACACACACAAATTATGCATCTACTGTTAGAAGAACGTGTAATTTGCTGTACAATTTACAAAACAAAATTATGTTTTTGTCAGACGCTCAGATAAGGGGTTATTATTGTCTATTGTCCTTTCCCCAGATAGATGATAGAATTGATTGTTCACTCTTGTCGTTAAGCATAGAAGTGGGAACTTTAATTTGCGTTATACCCGTCTGCCCAGCGTGTTCGTAGCGCGTTGGACTACGGGTGACTATCCCTCCGTGTGTGCGGGTTCAATTCCGCGGGATGGCAGAAAAAGCCACAGATTCCCCAGATTTACGGTGTCCATGGCACCGAGCCGAAGAGCTGAAAAGCTCAAGTGCTTCTGGATCGGGGATTTGCGTTACAGGGTCAGATTGAAAATCGTGGCATATCCCAAAGGACGTAGCCATCAACCACAGTAAACAAGTAGTTGATTTTCTAGGCACCACTTATACGTTCAGTAGTTTGCCATTGCTTTCTGAACGGGTGGCGCCATCGTCCTTTGTTAAAATCAGCGGACAATTTGCAACAAACTGTCCGCAGCGTGATTCGAACTCAGAACGTCGGTTAATAGACCGAGTCACTAACCCCTAGGCCACAGACCTACAGGGTCAGATTAGCCGCCCTTATTGTGTTCTATCCGTGCTTATTTATTGTGGTCTTGATATTGTCTATCCATCTTTTTCTTAGTCTTCCCTTAACTCTAGTATCTGATTTCTTTTTATTTTATGCTGTTATTGGTGGTTGGTTGTATTCCATGCTCATTAAATGTCCAAACCACTGCATTTGTTGTCTTTCAATGTATTCGGTGCATGAAGTTATGCCACTCTGCTTCTGATGTCCTCATTTCGTAGTCTATCTTTCCTGGTGACCCCCACTGCCTTCCTCATTTCATTTCACGCGTAGGATGCGAACAATGAGAGGTTTTTTTTGCAAGAACCCGCAGAGGAAGTAAAGGAAACAAAGAATATGATCAACAAATAAACAGTGTACAAGTAGTTAGAGCTTTCGAAAAAACAAATAGACAAGCACAGGATTCGAACCACTTACCCTTCTTCTTCTTTGCGTTTGTTCTTTACGATCAATTTTAGTCACTCTTTGTGATGTTTGATCTTTGCCAAGAATGTGTGTACGTTGCACATTGGTTTGGTAGGCCTTTAAACGCATAGACTTCTACACATTTAGGACACATGCATCCGATTTCCGTTAAACCTCCTTAGTCGCCTCTTACGACATGCGTGGAAGGTAACAGTGGTTCTATTCTGTACGCCCCAAATTTGGGCCCCGGTAACCACTCGGACGACCACTTACCCTCATTTCCTACGACATCCATCGCCTGGCCTAGCAATACGAGCATTCATAGTTCAGAATGGCTCGCTGGTTGTGTTCGTAAGAAAGCTCGTATTGCTAGACTAGGCGATGAGTGTCGTAGGAATGAGGTAAGTGGTTTGAATCCTGTGTTTGTCTATTTGTTTTTCGGAAGCTCTCAATATTGTCACTGTTTATTTGTTGATCATTTCACACGTAGTGAGCTTTCTGTGGTGAGCTTTCTGTGGTGTGCTTTCTGTGGTGAGCTTTGTACTTTCTGTGATGTACTTTCTGTGGTGTACTTTATGTGTTACTTTCTGTGGTGTACTTTCTGTGAGTTTTGGGTATGGTGTACTTTCTGTGGTGTACTTTCTGTGTTGTACTTTCTGTGTTGTACTTTCTGTGTGTGTGCTTTCTGTGGTGTACTTTCTGTGTGTGCTTTCTGTGGTGTGCTTTCTGTGGTGTGCTTTCTGCGGTGTGCTTTCTGTGGTATGCAGGTAGATTATTATCATATGTTTTGTCGGCTGGAGTAGGCGATCATGTAACTATACAAATACTAAAGTTCGGATGTTGATGCTTTTTTTCGTGACATAATTTTTTTTAAATCCAGAAGCACTTGAGCTTTCAGCTCCTCGGCTTGGTACCATGAACATCGTTACCCTTCGGTTCGGTGCCACGAACACCGTAAATCTGAAGAACCTGTGGCTTTTTCTGCCAGTCCGTGGAATTCAACCCACACTCACAGAGGGCTCGTCACACCGTCGTCCAACGCGATACGAACACGCTGGACAGGCGGACTCGTGACATAATAAAGTTATGCTGTCCATTAATATTTTCTCTCTCTGTCGTAGTCTGAGTAAGATGTGGAAGTGGACAATGTAATCATAAGATTACTAGGATTAACATATTCCTCATAGAATGTTCCTACCGTAACAGCTCTCAGGTCGACCCATCTTTAACTCTTTCACTCGTCTCGAATATTGAGCTGAAAGCATCCGTGTGATGCCGGAACCCGAAAAGGAAGCAAAGAATAGTACCACTGCGACCTAAAAGGCATGTCGTAAGTAGCGACTGATGTAGGACCTAGGGAAGCTACCCTAGTAAATAAAAAGCATAACAGAAATCGGATGTGCAGGCTTACTAGTAGGCGCATAGCTGGCACAACTCTTAGGCTCCGATCACATACAAATCAGACAGAGTTGTTAACAAGTGGTCGATATGGAGCATTCGAAGACAAAGAACTAAAAGGATCACAGTACCAATGGGTATGTCTTGGATAAGTAACTGATAGGATCCCAGTACCAATGGGTATGTCTTGGATAAGTAACTGATAGGATCCCAGTACCAATGGGTATGTCTTGGATAAGTAACTGATAGTGATCGAAGCTGATGTCAGCCAATGGGTATGTCTTGGATAAGAACTGATAGGATCCCAGTACCAATGGGTATGTCTTGGATAAGGAACTGATAGGATCCCAATATTGAACTGAATATTCACGCCAATGGTGTATTTGAATGGATCGAATGGAGGCAACATGAATGGTGGAGCAGGAGTCTACATTAGACACACAGAAGCCACTACTGCGTCTCTAGCTGCACCCTTCTGGATCAATATGTTCCAACTACAAAGCAAAACTCTTAGTCCTTCTGATGGCAGCACAACATATGCATAAGCTGCAAGCACCTGCAGGCAAGATGGTATTTCTTACAGACTCACTGTCAGCTATACAAGCCCTGGAGGCTAAATCTGCTGACAGCACAGTACAGAAACTAAAAAAGAGAACTCGTTCAGCTTTCAGAAAAGACAGAAATTCACCTGTAGCTGATTCCATCTCACGGTGTCTTTGCAGGCAACGAGAGTTCTGATGTCTTAGCTAAGTAGGGCAGTGCCAAAGAGCAAATTTACCAACTCCTGTCTTTTCAGGAGGTCAAAACCCTCATACAGAGAAAATCTGCAGTAGACTGGAAGACAAACAGTGGATATGACTATGGAAAAGACTTCCTCAAAGACCTAAGCAGAACAGACCAGGTCGTTATATTTCGACTACGCACCGGACACTGCAGACTCAACAAATACTTATACAGACTAGGAATAAGTCAAACAGCTCTCTGCCAGTGTCAGCAGGCGGAACAGACATCGGAGCATGTCCTGCAAGACTGTCCTCTCCTGGGGAGCTGAGAAGCAACATGTGGCCACACCCAGTCGTCCTAAAAACTAACCTTTGGAAAAACCTGACAGATCTGAAGCTGACTACCCAGGTTGTGGTCCACAGTAAACTAGCTGCGGAGCTCGTGCTTTGTGCAATACTCTCTCTCGGCAGATGGCATGCCATTTATGCGAAGAGGGACCAAGGCATATGTGGTAAAACCCGATGCAATGAAGTCAATCCTTTGGCTTTAGACGTGTAAATAAAGAAACTATTTCAAACAATAACAAGGCTAACCAGTAGCCATCAATATACTGCACATTGGAGAGTTATTTTCCCTCCACCTAAACACTTTCTCTCCTTTACTTGGCAACGGAAGTAGCTACAATTTTCTCTGTATAGTTTTCTCACCGTTCTGTTTCCGTGTTACCACCCACTTCTCCCTTTTTGTTGTAAGCTTGCGCTAAAACAGATTTAATCAATATTTTCTCCACAAAAAAAAAAAAAAAAACGTGCCCGCTGGGTTAAATTTGACAATAGCACAAACAGTATATATTTACCATTTTTATTTCTGAAGATATTTTGTACATCATTTTTTGACAGCTTATTTCTGAATAATAAGAACCATAGACATTGTGAATTCAAATACAATTTAGTTAAACAGCACACAAAGTATGGTAATCTTACAGAGGGTAGCAACTGATAAATGTTATTTCCTGCATCTTTCTCTATTAGTGGTGGTATGTGTTCAAGCAGTCTACACTATATTTTACAACCAAAAGAGATAAAACTGAAACACCCAGTAATTCCAATAGAGACTAAAAGACAGATTATAAATGAAATCTTCATACCAACACTGTGTTACCAGTGCCAAACATGGGCACTGACAAAAGAACAAGAAAGGAAAATTACCACCTGTTAAATGAGAAGCTTGAGGAAAGCGGTAAATAAAACAAAAAGAGACCATATAAGAAATGAGGAAATTAGAAGAACAGTCGGAACAACACCTGCTATTAGATTTACTGAAAAACAGAAACTCAAACGGTTTCGCCACTTGGTGAGAATGAACCCGAATACACCAGCTAACAACCTGAAAATGGAATCATCATGAGGAAGGGGCAGACCAAGAAAAAGATGGATTGATGACGTTACAGGCATCTTAAAACTCAAAACTCTCACAGAATATCAAGCGACCGAGCGTGTACTATCTCGGAAACCGATCATAGGTTAAACCTGCTACGCCTAACGGCAAAAAAAGCAGAGAAGGACAAAAGATAGAAAAGAAGAAGAAAATACATAGAAACATTGTTTTTATTCTCACAGTGAATATACACAGTGAAATTGTGCCTAAATATTTGAATTCAGAGACTTGCTTTACTCTGGTGTTGTCTATTTGTATGTTTGCTTGGCTTGTTGTTCTGCTGATTTTCATGGTCTCTGTCTTTTGTTTGTTGATTTTCATGTTGTACTTTCTGCATGTCTTGAACGATGTGCCTTCCTGTTCAACAAAGATTATATATGATATTGTAGCTGATCTTCATAAATTATACTTTGAACCGCCTGAGTGGTTACCGGTGCCCAAATTTGGGGTGTAAAGAATAGAACCACTGTTACCTGCCACGCATGTCGTAAGAGGCGGCTAAGGAGGTTTGGATGAAATCGGATGCGCATGTCCTAACGTGTAGAATTCTATGCATTTTAGGGGCCTACCAAACCAATGTGCAACGTATACACGTTCTTGGCAAAGATCAAACATATCAAAAGAGTGATTAAAATTGGTCATAAAGAACGAACGCAAAGAAAAAGAAGAGACTTTGGTCGTCTGGGAAAAGTAATTCATTGATTTGGTTATTTAATTGATCGTAGTTTACATTATCTGTCTCGATAAGATCTTTTCTACACTGTGTCTATACAAATATATAGCTAGATAATATGACAGATTAGATCAGCGTTTCCCAAAGTGGGCGGTACCGCCCCCCCAGTGGGTGCTGACGTCTTCCAGGAGGGCGATAGTGGGTTCAGAAGCATTTGGGGGAGTTTTTTCGTGATTTTGCGATCGAATAATCATTAAAAATTTGAATCTGCATTTTAATTCATCTTACGCCCATCTTACACGATCCATTTTTCATCAATTTTCTATATGTATATAATCATTTGAAAATTGACCATGTATGACAGAAATATAAATAAATTTTCTATGTTAAAGTGAAAATAGAGCTATTTATATATATATATATATATATATATATATATATATATATATATATATATATATATATATATATATATATATATATATATTTATATATATGAGTAGGGGAGCGTTGGCAAACTGTTATAGTGGGGGGTTACAAAGTTTATGTCGTGCAAAGTGGGCGGTGGGCCGAAAAAGTTTGGGAATCTATGGATTAGATAGATAACAAGAGACAAGAAATAAATAGATCTGAGGTCGTTTAGATGGATTAATTAAGTGTGTAAACTTATAGACGGATGGATAAATAAACAGATATAATATATACGCCTAGACAGACATATAAAGACAGAGATAGATAAGCTGGCAGACAAACAGGCAGAGAGATGGATGGATTGACAAACAGACATAATAGATAAATAGGCAGGTAGGTAGATAAGACAGATAAGATTTTTAAAAAGTCAGACAGATAGACAAACAAACGGATGAACGGACATACATACAGACAGACGGACATACAGATATATAGACAGACGGACGGACGGACCAGCAGGCGGGTGGCCGGAAAGACAGACAGATAGTCAGACAGACTCGACAGATAAGACAAACTCGGCAGATAAGACAGACTCGGCAGATAAGACAGATACGACAGACAAGTCAGCCAGTCAGACAGACAGATTATAGATATATAGATAGACAGATAGTGAGAAAAGTGAGAGAATACAACAGAATATGTTCCCTAGCGTAACAATGTAATAAAATACAAACCAACATTGTGTCTAGCACAGACGGTACAAACAGTCGACTCTTTCTATTCCTATTAGTCTGATACTTATTTACTCAAGTGAATGATTCGTTCCCAAGTCGTTACTTCATAATACGTCAATAATTTACTGGTAGATCGCCGTCTCCTTCTGGATGGTGGGAGACCGTGATTTCAAGCGGAAATATCCAAATCGTTGATTTTCTGCCCATAAAAACACTGCAAATTTGCATCAGTGTGTTTCACATCAACAAATTGGTAAATTCTCCAAACAACCTTGTCGTCTCATTTTCTACACATTATTGCATACTTTATCTTTCTCTTGTTGATATTCCAACCTAACTTGTCTGTAGATTCACTTGTTCAAACTGAGAATGTGGTCTCTAGTTTGTCTCTATCAGTTGAATGTGCTGCTGGTAGTACAACCAATAAATTATAGTTGATTAAATTTATGTCTTTTCCCATCATTGCTTTCGAAAGTAAAACTAGGAAAATAAATCCATATCTAGAATATTCAAGAGCAGTGTTTCCCAAAGTGGGCGCTATCGCCCCCAATGGGCGCTAAAACGTTCTAGGGGAGGGGCGATAGTGAGTTCCGAAGAATTTCGGGGTGTTTAGACGATTAGGGTCGGTGACTCCTTAAAGAAGAAATTAATAATAAATTATTTTAAATATATTATTTTCGTGATTTTGCAATTGAATAATCATTTACAATTTGAATTCTGTATTTTAATTTATCTTATGCCTGTCTTACACGATCAATTTTTCATCAATTTTCTATTTCATGTATATAATCATTTGAAAATTGACCATGTATAACAGAAATATATATATCAATTTCCGATGTCAAAGATAAAATAGAGCATGTATATATGTGGGAGGCTTGGGAGGCGTTGGCAAACTGTTATAATGTGGAGGGGGGGCGTTACAAAGTTTATGTTGTGCAAAGTGGGCGGTGGGCCGAAAAAGTTTGGGAATCTATGTTCTAGAGAGAGCATATTCTAATATATTCTAAGTCATGGCCAACTCTAATATTGGGCAGCATTATTCACCTAGGAAACCCTGACCTAGGTTGATTTGGGCGGCTGGGTTTTATATATGTTTGATAAAATACTGAAAGTGATTTTGAAATTTTACTCAATTCTATGAGTATATTGTTATTTATTGATGAAAAATATGAATAATACTGATATTCCTTATTGTTAAACTGAACTTGTAACATAATATAACCTTGATTTAGCATGTTTTGTTGTATTTAAATTGAATTCATCTATATACTGGAATGTGAGGTCACGTGACGGTTGTGATCCTATTTCCTAGAATTTTGACGTGAGTCCGCTGGCCGTATGAGTTTATAGTTGTCTGTGTCTAAGCCACTGCCAACTATATTTACCTGGCCAGAATGCTCCCTTTTTAATGGCGGATACGTGAGGCAGAGTGTTCGACAATTTTCAAACGGATTATTATTCTCCTGTATTACTGCTATCATGTTAGTTTGTTAATTATTGTATAATTATGCTTATATAGTTATAATTTAATAATTATCTTCTTTAACGACAAAATAACGATACCTAGAAAATGTTCTATACCAAATTGTAGATCAAATTATTAGGGAGATTATGTTTAAGCATTCAAGGTTCCAACTGAAAATCGTCAGGAAATTCGCGACAAATGTATAAAAAAATATTCCAGGTCAAGATTGGCTTCCCACGAAACATAGTGTTGTTTGTATCAAACTTTTTAGAGAAGATTTAATACGTTCAGATAAATATACAGATACAGTTGGTATAGAATACATTGACAGACGTTGTGTAGTTTTGAAACTTGATGATGTTCCCACTGTGTTTCCTAACCTTCCATCTTATATGTCAAAAGCGCCTGTTGTTCTTCGTAAGAATCCACAAGCACGAGCTACAGCAGTACAAGAAAGATATAATAAAAATGTTGAAGATTGGCTGGCGTTAGATCTGACCAGTGATTTTAAGGTTTTTCAGGACAGTTATGAAGCAAGGTTACAAGATAATTTAAATGCAAAGTTTCTTCAGATTTGTAAAGACAAGGAATATGTTCTAGTGTATACTGTAATTGTTGAAACCATGGAAGCACCAGCTAAAGGACTCAGTATTAAAATAGATCAGGACATGTCTTTTACTGTTCACCTGAAGGAAGCTTCCATGGAAAGTTGTTGCGTAGACTATTGATCTCCTTCGACATAATGTAACAAAAGTTGTCATGCAGATTATTGATCTCCTTCGACATAATGTAACAAAAGTTGTCATGCAGATTATTGATCTCCTTCGACATAATGTAACAGAAGTTGTCATGCAGACTAGACTATTGATCTCCTTCGATATAATGAAACAAAAGTTGTTGTGTATATTGATCTCCTTCAACATAATGTAACAAAAGTTGGCATGTAGACTATTGATCTCCTTCGACATAATGTAACAAAAGTTGGCATGTAAACTATTGATCTCCTTCTAACTGCCAGCTACTTGAAATTCTCATTATACAGTATTGTATGTGTCTGCAGAGCTCAAAAATGAAATACTTTATTGTCTGAGGTTCCAACATTTTCCTTAACAATTATAGAAAAAAAGGAATGATCAATGCTCAGCAAGCTGCTTCTTCACAAAAAAGGAAAGTAGCAAAATTCAGTAGTAGATAAATATATTTGTGTAATACTGTTTAGTTTATGTGCTAATCAAGCTGTGGTGTTGTGCAAACTTGTGACTTACTTACTCATGGATTACTGATAAGAGACTACCATAAGCTGATGTTAGTTTATGTGCTAATCAAGCTGAGGTGATGTGCAAGCTTGTGACTTACTTATTCATGGATTATTGATAAGTGACTACTATAAGCTGATGTTAGTACACTAGTAATCATATATAAATTACTCTAAGTATTCTGTATAAAATTAAACTAAAATAGTATGTGAGAGCAACAACTATAGCTACTCATCAGAAAACATCTTCTGTAATAAACACATGCATCCAACAAGTTTCTAACATCTGCAAGATGTATTGTCTAGATCAACGTTTTCCAATAGTAACAGTCAATAGTTAGTTTGTGAGAAAACACCGCCTCAGTATAGACGTATTATGGCAATATGGCCGCCTGCGCTGAGGCCATTATAGAGAAGGTCGTGGTCTAAGCATATACCCACATTCTAACTAAATACATCAAATTTAGGTCTATTATCTTTCCTCAGGTGGATGATGAAATTGGTTGTCCACTCTTGTCGTTAAGCGTAAGGGTGATAGCTTTAATTTGCATTCCAGGGCCAGAAGAATCGTCCTTGTATTATATCCGTATTTATTTAGTGTAGTCTTGATATTGTTTATCCATCTTTTTCTTGGCCTTCCCTTGGCTCTATAACCTGATATCCTTTTATTATATGCTGTTATTGGTGGTTGTTTTATTCCATTCTCATTAAATGTCCGAATCATTGCATTTGTTGTGTTTCAATGTATTCGGTCCATGAAGTTAAATTAAATGAAAGAAAGATTTAAGTAAAGACATAAAATACCACATTCTATGTAACCGCATAAGTAGTATCTGTGGCATGTATGTAGGGTGCTCGACTCCCGCTCCAACCGCACTGGGTTCGTTTCCCGAGTGGAACGATCCATATATATTTGTTCTCTCTCTCGATCACCGCCCAGACCGATGTACCAGACCTCCCCATAAATACTATTCATGTGGAAATCTAATTCATGCAGCCCTAGCATTGGTGTGTTTTACGTCGAAAACACGTAAAAACAAAGTACTATAGTTTTATAAAATACAGAAACAGTGACGATATATAGCAAAGTTTCGACCCAAAGGCCTTTATCAAGCAAACGATACAACAAGAATGACGGGTTTCGAGGAACACTACAAATGGACGATTACATATGGAAACATTCAAACCTATCTAATCAAATCTATTTATCTATCTGTGTTTTACGTCACATCTTCAGCACTATTTGGAGCCCTGGTGCTTATCCTTCGGTGATGTGTCCGGTTTCAGCCAGCGTTTACTCGGTTCGCTCTCCGTTCTGTAGCCATCTAGTGTTTTTCACGGTGTGGGGTAGCTAGGCCCACACCCAACCTCCTTAGTCGCCTCTTACAACATACGTGGCAGGTAACAGTGGTTCTATCTTTACATCCCAAATCGCCTATTACAAAATACGCCCGTCTGCCCAGCGTGTTCGTAGCGCGTTGGACTACAGGTGACTATCCCTCTGTGTGTACGGGTTCAATTCTGCGGGATGGCAGAAAACGCCACAGATTCCCCAGATTTACGGTGTTCGTGGCACCGAACTGAAGGGTTACGATGTCCATGGCATCGAGCCGAAGAGCTGAAAAGCTCAAGTGCTTCTGGATAGGGAAATTTTTTTTTACAAAATACGTGGCAGGTAACAGTGGTTCTATTCTTTACACCCCAATTTTGGCCCCGGTAACCACTCGGGCGTATATATATCCTAAGTGAGATAGAGAAACTAATCCTATTGAAAACGTAGGATAAAACGTAGACCCCATGTTCAAGTTGAGCATGTAAAAGAGCCCTTGTCAATTGAAAATCGATACGAGCATGCTGCAAAGTCTATGCCTGGGCAAAAGTAATTTAAAAGATTACAATAAAATTCCTGCGAATATTTCCACCATCTTCAAAATTACATCGGGAACCTAGTCGGTGCTAGTGAGTTATTGCGAAAAATAATGAACAAAAAATTAGACCCGCCCGTGTCTTGCCGGGACCTGCAAGGAAAGCAAAGAATAGTAACACTGCGACCTACAAGGCATGTCGTAAGAGGCGACAGATGTAGGACCTAGGAAGCTACCCTAGTAAATAAAAACATCGCAGAAATCGGATGTGCTGGTCTACTTGTAGACGCATAACTGGCACAACGTACAATCGCTCTTAGGTTCAGGTCCCTGACAAATCACACTGAGTGGTTAAAACGTAATCGATATGGAGCGTTGGAAGAAGAAGAAGAAGAAATGAAACGAATTCAGGAGAAGTGATGAAATCAGAGATATATCTGGTCAACCACTAGTAACAACTGTTATAATAAGGAGACACTGTGTTAGGCACACATTGAGAAGAAATGATTAAAGAATACCAAAGCAGGCATTGAAGTTGAAAGTAAAGGGTTCTAGAAAAAGAAGAAGCCATATGGAAACCCTGAAACGAACTTTGCTGAGAGAGACAAGAAATATCGGACTCAATTCCATGGAAAAGATTGAGCGAGTTGCCCAGGACAGAGCGGTATGGAAAATTTACTTGCAGGCCCTATATAACGTATAACGGTACGAGATATATATATATATATATATATATATATATATATATATATATATATATATATATATATATATAATGACTAACAATGACCAACAAGTGGTGGATAACAGTTAAGTAGTTTAGTTTAAAAAGACATGAAAGGCTGGAGAAGACCATCATGGAAAGAGGCATACCTGCAAAGAGAAGAAGAGGAAGACCCCGGAGATGGATTCAGGATGTAACTGATGGTTTGAACAGGACGGCTACAGAGGCAGGACATCTGACCTATGAGAGAGAAACATTCCGGAGGACTGTTGGGGTGGTAAAGTTCTGTTCAGGACAAGCTATTTGATGATGAGTTTAGTTTAGTCGTCAGATCATCATTACCACACATCGAACCAAGTAATGAATATCATCTTACAAAGTGCCTTAAAACAAGCACACACACGATCATTACGTCTCCCCCTCCTTCCAACACTTCTATAAAGAAGTAAATGGTGGAAGAGAAGAAGAAGAACCAAGTAGCCTGTAGTGCTCCGATCTCTTCCTCAGGATGTCCTTCAAAATTGTGCAGCTAACGAATTATAAGTAACGAATATTTGTTGGAAACGTAACGAATAGTTAAGATAATCAAAGAAACTGACACGCACATCACTAGGGTCCAATTTCAGCAAATAACGAAGGGAATATTCCCTTATAGTTCCCGTGGCTAACACATTCAGCTATAACTGATGTAACAAATCTGAAACGGTCAACGCGACGTATTCTATATCGAAAGCCACTTCTATATATCATATTCAGAGAATTGAAGTGACCGGGGACGAGTGAAAATAAAATTAATTGGAAGAAGGTATTCAGAAGAGGTGTCGAGAATATTCATCTAAGCAGCCATCAATTTCAAACCTGAAGTGTATGCCTTGAGACATGCCATGACGACAATTATTGAATATAAAATCTAGACAGAAACAAATTGTCCTCTTCTTCTTTCTTTCATCATTTACTTCTTTATAGAAGTGTTGGGGAGGGTGAAACGTAGTGATATTGTGAGTGCTTGTTGTAAGGCATTTTGTAAGCTGATATTCGTTTTCGTAAGGCTGTTCTTGGTGTCGTCGCTTCATCTTTTGCGTGGTCTTCCTCTTGCTTTGTACCCGTTATATTTTTTCTCTGCGGCTCTCTGTGGTAGGCGATACCAGGACATTCTTGTCAGGCGTCCAAACCATATAATCTGTTGTTCTTTTATGAATAGCATGACTGGTTTCACATCCAGTCTACTTCTGATTTCTTCATTTCTAATTTTGTCTCTTATTGTCACACCTGAGCACACGGAGTTTTTAAGAACCCCAGAGGAAGCAACGGAAGTAACGAATATGATCAACAAATAAACATGGTACAGGTATTAAGAGCTTCCGAAAAAAAAAATAGACAAACACGGGACTCGAACCACTTGCCCTAGTCCTTACGACACCAATCGCCTAGCCTAGCAATACAAGCGTTTTTACGTACACAACCAATGAGCCATTCTAAATCGGAAGCTCTTAATACCTGTACCATGTTTATTTGTTGATCATTGTCACACCTGCAGCTCTTCTAAGACACATCATCTCCGTTGTTATTTTTTTCCGCTCATTAGCTGCTGTTATTGGTCAAGTTGTAATCTTCAATAAATATTCTTTCAATAAATATTCTTTCAAGAACAGTAGCTTCGTCCGCGCAGTTAAAATAGTATTTGACATTTTCTTCTTCTTCTTCTTCTTCGAACGCTCCATATCGACCACTTGTTAACCACCTTTTGTGATTTGTATGTGATATATCCTTAAGAGTGATTGTACGTTGTGTCAGTTATGAGCCTAAAAGTAGGCCAGTACATCCAATTTCTGAGCCGCTGTAGCGTAGTTGTTAGTGAACTCGCTTCGCAAGGCTGGTGGTCTGGGTTCAGCTACCGCAATGCGCGTAGAATTTTTCCCTACCACGACGGCTCTCAGGTCGACCCAGCCTCAACTGGGTACCAGACATGCTCTGGGAAAGTAAAGGCGGCCGGCGTGATGCTGACCACACCACCCATTGTGTGCCGACGGTCAATGAAAATACAGGCCTAACACTGTATTGACCCATATACCACGAGGTATGAAAGGGTTCCTTTACTTTACTTACTTACATCCAATTTCTGCGACGCTTTTGATTTACTAGGGTAACTTCTCTAGACATCTACATCAGTCGTCTCTTACAACATGCCGTGTAGGTCGCAGTGTTACTATTCTTTGCTCCCTTTGAGAGCCCCGGCACCACACGGGCGATTGCAGTAATAATACTAATATTCAGTGGCGGCTCGTGTTCAATTTTCTTGGTGGGCCAGACACAGAGTTTTCGGAAAAATCATGGTGTTTGGAGTATTTACTATTATTTGTCTATTCCAGGAAGTTATTCTCCTGTCGATTATTTGTGGGACAGGGCACCACTGGCCCTCAATGACGAGCCGCCCCTGCTAATAATAATAATAATAACAGAAAGGAGGACGTCCTAAACAGACCTGGAGACTAAGTCTTCTTGAGGAACTTAAGGGTGCTTGACTATTCTCGGAGATCGTAAAGAAAAACAGCCAGAGACTGGGAAAAGTGGCAAACAACTGTTGAGGCTCTATGCTCCAGAGAAGCAGAGAGGAATGAGAGAGAGAGAGAGAGAGAGAGAATAGTAACAGATAAAGAACAGATAACAAAAAAATAATAACAGACTAAAACTTAATCCTGACAAGATTAATGTCTTTTTTTCGATCCAGAAGCACTTGAGCTTTCAGCTCTTCGGATCGGTACCATGGACATCGTAACCCTTCGGTTCGGTACCACGAACACCGACAATCTGGAGAACATGTGGCTTTTCTGCCAACCCGCGGAACCCGCACTCACAGAGGGCTTGTCACCCGTTGTCAACGCGCTACGATCACGCTGGTCAGGTAGGCGTTTAATGTCTTAAAATATTGTGCCTACGAAGGACATTTTTTCCTCTTTAAATTCTGATTAACGTTAAAGCCGAAGGACAAAAATAGGAGCCAGGGATGTATGACAGGGATATATCGCGGTACCACTTTGCACAGCGCTATCCTAATGTTTTAATAACAGTATAATTTGATAAAGAAAGAAAGATTACAACATGTGAAATGAGATGTCTACGAAAAGCTGTCAACGTTATAAGGAGAGATAGAGTGAGAAACGAGAATATCAGAAGCATCGTTGGTACTATACCATGCATACAGTACATCGAGAAGCAAAGAATCAGTGGTTCGGCCATCTAATGAGAATGGAATCACATTTACTACCATCACGTGCCTACAATAATCGACACTCAGGGCGCAGAGCACGAGGCAGGCCAAGAACACGATGGATAGATAACATCTCAGAGTCAATGCGAAAGCATGGACATCAAGCGCAACACACCTGACACAAGATAGAAAACTAAATCTCCCCACGACACTTCACGGCAACTGTTGTTAAGATAAGATAAGATAAGACCAGCACACTAGACTGTATATGGGAAGTAGATACAGCTGGGATCAATCATCAACATGTATGGATACATTTCAGGTAATGTGGAATATCTGATTTTCCTTTTCGAAATGAGTACCCCAGCTTTCAGAAAGATTTTTAAAAAATAAAGGAACCCCTTTTTATCTTTTCTCCTTCTCTGCTTTTTTACCGTTAGGTGTAGCAGGTTTAACTGATGATCAGTTTCCGAGATAGTGCACGCTCAGTCATTTGATATGCTGTGGTTTTATTTTTTTAAAGTTCATCATCATCAGGTGCCGTCTCCACATCGAAGGTTGGCTGCAATGAATCTCCAGCATCCTCTGCCTTTCGCCTTGATGTTGCACACTGCCAGACAGTAAACTGTCCATTTCTTAAAGTTTTCCTCCCACTTATCTCTCGGTCTTCCACTTGCTCTTCCCCTCAACTTTCCCCTCTAGTAAATATTTTATCATGGTGTCATGTCTTTTATGTGCCTAAAATACTTGTCTGAATTTTATTTCCTTAATAATTGTTTCTTCATGCCTAATTTTCCTAAAACTTGTTTATTTGTCTGTTTTTCTGTCCATGAAACTCTGCCTATTCTTCTATATATCCACATTTTTAATGTTACAATGTTAATTACCTTTTTTATACCATGTGGTATATAGGGTAATACAGAGTTAGGCCCGTATTTTTCATTGAACGTCGGCACACGATGGGTGATGTGCTCAACATCACGTCTGCCCCCTTTACTTTCCAGTGCTTTTTCTAGAACCCAACTGAGGCTTGACCGACCTGAGAGCAGTTACTGTCAGACAAAATTCCACGCCCACTGTCTAATCGAACCCGGACCACTAGAATAAGAAGTGAGTTCACTAACAACTACGCTACTGCGCTCTCTCGGGTTTTCGGAATTCGGGAAACATTTTCTAAAAAATATGGGTTAATTTTCCGCACCAACTTTCATACACGAGGAAAGGAATCTCTTTAATACCGCCTGCATACTTGGATCTAGCAATGTGAAGTGCCAATTACTGTATAGCCTTCGACCTGCAAAGGATGCATGCTATTTTTAATTTTGCATTATATGTGTACGCAGTGGCGGCTTGTTATCATTTTTGTTGGTGGGGCAAGACAGAAATTTTCGGAAAAATCATGGTTTCGATTATGATATATTTTAATGTATAAAATAATAAATACACGTTACATCTTATTTTTGGTGAGGCCCGGCCCCACTGGCCCTTAATGACGAGCCGCCACTGTGTGTACGTGTGTTACAGAAAGAATGATTATTATGCCATTAGGTTATGCAAGCTAAGTAACAAATTACAAACATGAAAAACTTGTAAATTCATCGTTGGGGCAATGCGAATCGGAAGGAATCAGTGGCAAATTGAAAGTTATCGACAATGATTCAAGTCACTTCATGCTTGTCACACGAGAGCCAGTTGTTTATTCCTCAGAGCGAGTGAAGATAAAGTTGTATGCGCTATTTCTCATTAATGTATACATTAAGTCATATTATTATTGAAGGCACGAGGGAATGTGGCATCTCTGTGAGTGTGTGAGTAAAAGTGATAGCAGCTGACAAGTTTGATTGTTTATTTTTTAGTTTCTTAATTCGAACATCCTCAAAATAAAGAAAGTGACAGTGAGAGAGAAAGAGAGAGAACGCCCGAGTTGTTCATCATCATCATCAAGTAGCTTTGTCACTTCCGGAACTTGGCTCCCATGACAGCAGTCCTGAAAAAACTCTCTGTTCTGTGCAAGTTGACCTGCGTCAGCAGCATTCATTCACAGATCGTCAATGACATCTTGCACCCATCGTCTTTTAGGTCGTCCTCTCATTCTTCTTCAGTGCACCATTCACTTCAAAATTATCTTCTCAATGTACTCATGAATAACCGAGTGGTTACCGGGGACCAATTTAGGGATGGGAACAACAAATTTACAGGGACACAAAGTAACAACTGTGAAATCGTATATGGTTTCTTCTCTGCGACAACAAATCAGGACATAGAAGAATAAAAATAACAGAACCAATTATAAACACGACGTCCAGGAAATTACAATGGCACTGATTGGACAGGAAGATTATACGAACAGTTCTTAGTGATAATGATACCATAGAAACGGATAGGGAACAAGATTTTCAAATACTCAAAAAGGATTACGCAGAGAAACGCAAAAAAATATTAGAGGTATAAAGGGACTATAGCCGACGGATACCCGTGTTCGTAGCACGTTGGACTACGGGCGACAAGCTCCCTGTGAGTGCGGGATCAATTCCACGGGCTGGCAGAAAAGCCACAGGTTCACCAGCTCACGGTGTTCGTGGCACCGAACCGAAGGGTTACGATATATACGGCACCGAGCCGAAGAGCTGAAAGCTCAAGTGCTTCTGGATCAGTTAAAAAATAAAAATAGCCGACGGATTAAGTTCATTGTACCGGGTTTTTACCCCATATGGCTCGGTTCCCACTCTGCAGAAATGGCTCGGTTCCCACTCTGCAGAAATAGCTCAGTTCCCACTCTGCAGAAATGGCTCGTTCCCACTCTGCATAAATGGCTGAGTTCCCACTCTGCAGAAATGGCTCAGTTTCCCACTCTGCAGAAATGGCTCGGTTCCCACTCTGCAGAAATGGCTCGGTTCCCACTCTGCAGAAATGGCTCGATTCCACTCTGCAGAAATGGCTCGGTTCCCACTCTGCAGAAATGGCTCGGTTCCCACTCTGCAGAAATGGCTCGGTTCCCACTCTGCAGAAATGGCTCGGTTCCCACTCTGCAGAAATGGCTCGGTTCCCACTCTGCAGAAATGGCTCGGTTCCCACTCTGCAGAAATGGCTCGCTATCTGCCGAGAATATTGCACAAATCATGAACTATGTAGCTCATGTTACAATCCTAGGGCTTCTGGAAAAAATGAATTCGTGAACAGAACGGCGCGGTCCGGATCGAAATGCAAGGCGTAACCCAGTGGTTCTCAACAGCTATGTCCAGGCGCACAAGAGTGCCCGGTGCCATTCCTAGGTGCGCCCTAGGAAATCCCAGATCAGGAGTTGGCAACACGGTGCCAGCGGGCACCAGGGTAAATAATCGCCAAGACACATCAGGCCCAAGCTTCTCATAGGCAGAAATTAAATGATGAATAAAGGTACGTAGCATTTTCCAATTACTTATATATTTCTTTGCTTTTTTTGTATTTTATTTATTAAGTTTTTTGTGTATAGTGCACCTACGATTTTTTTATGACTTCAAGGGTGCTTCGACTTCAAAAAAGTATGAGAACCACTGACTTAACCGCTTAGCCACAAAGATCATTAAATATTAGAGGAATAAATACCAAGAAAACTGGAGCCCAATGCATGATCAATGTCAGGACACTTTACAAATAGAGGCAGCTGGAGATACTGTCAATGGAAATGCATCGGAATATTTAAGTTGAAGAGACCATAAAGGATTTCTTCTTCTTCTTCTGCGTTCTCACTAGATTGGGATTTCGGATTCTCTAATAAAGGCAGCAGTCTGCCTCAGATTATCAGCCATGCCATACAGTTTGTCTTGGACGCTAGTGTAAGTGGGCCACCTCTTTCTTCTCAAGTTTGCATACTGAGGCCAGTTCTATAGGATATAATTCCTATGATTTATGCTTACCCGTTTGTGCCAATCTATTCCCGCAGTAAGTTTTGGCCACCCTCGTGATGGTAGGTTTGACATTCTTACTGCGTAGCTAAATCTACCAGATTTACGACCGTAGAATCCGTTATCCCATTAGTCATTGTGAGGGTCGTTGCACCATGTTATGCGTCTTACAGCCTAGTACATCAGTTTTCTGCAAGCATTTGTTTCGGGTTAGCATTCCATAGCGGACACGTGCATCCGATTTCAACTAAACCTACTTAGTTGCCTCTTGCGACATGCGTGGCAGGTAACAGTGGTTCTATTCTTTACACCTCACATTTTGGCCCCGGTAACCACTCGGGCGATAAAGAATTTGAGAAGCATGTATAACTTAGTATGAAACAAATATAAGTGACAGCTCGAATAGCAGAAATCGATGAGCTCAACCCTATCCACTAGCGCCTTCTGAACAGACCTGAAATACTTTTTCTACAAATGCTGTGGCAGAGCAGGTATCACAGGAACACAGTGTACCAGTCGGCGTTATTTTCTATAGTTGTTTTCGTTCTCTCTTGAATAACCACTTTTCAACTATTTTTTTAGATTTGTCTGTGATTTGAGACATTAGTAAGCTATACTCTGATTTACAGTGGTCAAACTACGATGTTGTTTCTCCTGCGTATCCGATTTCCTCATGCGTTTGTTCGGGTTCACCCCTACCTTTGTACAGTATAAAGCATCTCTTATATCTCATCCTCCTCTAGTCATCCAAAGTATGCATTCTACTTCCTTTTGTCTGATCTAGTACCCAATTTAAGCTGTTATTCGTCATTGTTTCTTCTGAGTGTGTTAGCATCCAGACTAATTCCAAATTCCCTCCCGTTATCCTTCCAGTTCCGTGGTTGATAATTATCTAGTCGCTAGTAATCATCGTAAGGTTTTTATGTTGATGGCAAGCGGAAACAGAAGACAGAGAGTCCGTGTTACAGAAATAGATTTAGGTTACAGGGCTTCTGAGAAAATTATCCACAAGATGAGGGTTTATATTACGATATCTTAGATCAAGAAAAAAATGACAGAATCAAGAACATTTTATCAGCTAACAAGGCTGGACATTGTTTGAATATTCAAAAGTGTGATAATAAAAAGGGATAAAGTATTATTGTGATGAGTTACAATCCGTTCACCTGGGGTTGAATACAAAAAATATGAAAATCGTGGTATATTCCTTACAGGACCTAACCATCAGCAACAGTAAATAAATCGTCGATTTTTTTAGGTACCACTTACACGTTCAGTAGTTTGTCATTGCTTTCTGAACGGTTGTGTATGTTTTTACCGTTCGTAAAAATCCACGAACACGAACTGCCTGCCGCGGAGTTTGAACCAGTTATGCTTGGGTTGTGATGGAGCTCACTATCACTTAAGCTGCAGACGCTCACTATAGACTAGGATACATAATAATAATAATAATTCCTCTCGTACCGTTATACGTTAATAGGGCCTGCAAGTAATTTCTCCATACCGCTCTATCCTGGGCAACTCGCTCAATCTCCTCCATGGAACTGAGACCGATATTTCCTGCCTCTCTCAGCAAAGTTCAGGATACATAAGGTTATATTAAATAGTGTTGACTATTAAACAATAATCTAGACTGAAATATGATGGTCTGTATGACATTTTTGTAGGAATGTTTTGAAATCCCCTCTGGAGTAGAACACTTACTACATCTCGTGACATTGCCCCTACCATTACTTTAAGTAACGCAGTCATCTCGTGACATTGCCCCCAGCATTACTTTAAGTAACACAGTAATCTGGGATCTGAACAAAAGCTTTGGAAGCCTACCACATCAGAAAGAGTCGCCAAGAGATTCAATAATCTGGAGTTGAGAGTATGAACTCCCCTGCCTGGCACAGGTAGCAAGTGTGCAAACTCGTAATTCACTGTGGAGTCGAACCAATAACAGAACAAAGAAAGAATATGCCTACTTACGCCGTACCAAACATGCAATACAAGACGAGTTATAGTAGGCTGTATGAAAATGAAAAAAATGAAGATCGTGGCTTATCCTAAAGGACGCCCGCGTGCCCAGCGTGTTCGTAGCGCGTTGGACTACGGGTGACTAGTCCTCTGTAAGTGCGGGTTCAACTCCGCGGACTGGCAGAAAAGCTACAGGTTCCCCAGATTTACGGTGTTCGTGGCACCGAGCCGAAGGGTTACGATGTCCATGACACCGAGCCGAAGAGCTGAAAGCTCAAGTGCTTCTGGATCGGGAAAAAAAATCCTAAAGGACGTAGCCATCAACCACAGTAAACGAGTCGTTGATTTTCTAGGCACCACTTATACGTTCAGTAGTTTAACCAGTGATATTCTACGTTTATACATATTGGGGCGTAACTGAATAATGACTGTAGAGTCGAAACAATAACAGAACGAAGAAAGAATATGACTACTACTCTGTACCAAACATGTAATACAAGACGAGTTATAGTAGGCTGCAGTGGCGGCTCGTGATCGTTTTTCTTGGTGGGGCCAGGCACAAATTTTAGGGAAAATCATGGCTTTGGGATAGGTTATATTTTAATTTATTAAATAATAAATACACGTTACATATTATTTTTGGTGGGGCCCGGCCCTCTGGCCCTTAATGACGAGCCGCCACTGGTAGGCTGTATACCAGTGCTATCTAAGTTTTTACATATTGGGGTGCAACTGACTGATGACCGTGGAGTCGAAACAATAACAGAACGAAGAAAGAATATGACTACTACTCTGTACCAAACATGCAATATAAGACAAGTTATAGTAGGCTGTATAGATTAGAAACATTATCATATAAATACAATACTACAGAGGCCAACGATACAACTCAATAACAAGCAAATAAACTGTTTTCACATAATGTACTATATTGAGAAATGCTGTGTTAGGCCTGTATTTTTTTTACGAAACACGAAAAAGAAAGTGACGTAAGTTCTATAACGTACCAAAACAACATACAACGACGTTTCGACCAAAAGGTCTTTATCAAGCAAAAGATACACCAGATAAAAAATTCAGACTTCTTTTATGACAGAGATAACATATGCAATTATACAATAATAAATCCATAACCTGATTGTCTCAACTTTCATTTTATCTTAGTGATGTGAGGTGCGGAAAGGGGGAGGAGATGTAAGGATCTTCTCGTCACATTGTCTGATGCACATGCACTTTGTAAGTTGGTATTCATTTCTCTGGAGTTATTCTTGATGCTATCGCTTTATCTTTTGCCTATTCTTCTTCTTACTATGAATTCCTAACATTTCTTTCCAATGTGGCTATCTGTGGTAGACGCTATCAGGGCATTCTTGTCAAG
The DNA here is from genome assembly GCA_020796225.1 of Arion vulgaris. Taxonomy (NCBI): domain Eukaryota; kingdom Metazoa; phylum Mollusca; class Gastropoda; order Stylommatophora; family Arionidae; genus Arion; species Arion vulgaris. The sequence continues at coordinate 44,247,287 of CM036763.1, forward strand.
TCACCAATCCATTAAATATGCTAGTCTTGTATGCATTGAATAGCCCGCCTGCCTAGCGTGTTTGTAGCGCGTTGGACGACGGGTGACAAGCCCTCCTGTGAGCGCGATTCAATTCCGCAGAAAAGCCACAGGTTTTCCAGATTTACGGTGTTCGTGGCATCGAACCGAAGGGTTACGATGTCCATGGCACTGAGTCGAAGAGTTGAGAGCTCAAGTGCTTCTAGATCGCAAATAAAAAAATGAATTGAATGACTGGTTTCATTTGTAGTCGTCTTTGAATTTCTTCATCTTTAATTGCATCTCTCATTGTTTAACCCTGCAACTCTTCTAAGACATCTCATCTCTGTTGTTATGATTATTTCCGCTCATTAGTTGCTGTGAGCGGCCATGTTTAACATTGATAGCGTCATGTTGACTAAACAATAGAACTCTTATGGAGAAGATAAATGGAAATATATACACAGTATCAGGAAGATATAAATGACATGTCTGGTATATTATCGATCTGTCAGAATACAATAACACTGGAAAGTGCAACAAACAATCCATCAACCAGTGGCGGCTCGTCATTAAGGGTCTGTGGTGCCGGGCCATACCAAAAGTAATGTGGACTTGTATTTATTGTTTTATAAATTAAAATATAACCTAACCCAGAACCATCATTTTTCCAAAAATATTTGTCTGACCCCACTAAGAGAAATGATTACGAGCCGCCACTGCCAGCAACTATATGTTATGTATATTTTAATGCATCACTAGGCTCTGTGACTAAATAGTTAAACATTTGTCTTGCGTTCTGAAGGTCATGGTTTCGAATCCGGACCGCGCTGTTCTCTTCACGATTGCATTTTTTAAAGGTACCATTGGATTGTTACCAGAGCTAAGCAGTTCGTGGTTTGTGCAATATTCTCGGCAGATATCGTTCCATTTCTGCGTAGAGGGACCGAGTCATATGGGGTAAAACCCGGTGCAATGAAGTCAATCATTCGGCTTTAGATCTTTAGACCCTTTAGAAAAGAAAAAAAAACGAAAAATATAACACTTTTCCATTTTGAGATGACAAGGGTTCTTTTACGTGCTCAAATTGAACACGGGACCTCCGATTTATCATCCGTCTCCGTTAGGACTAGGAACTCGATCTCACCTACACTGAGATCAGGGATCTCTGCAAAAATATCCAGATGGCTCCATGAGAAACCGAACCTGGTACCTTTGGCATGAGAGACGAGCACCTAACGTCTACGCCACAGGGACCCCCAGTGTATGTACAGGGTGTTCAAGATAATTGCAGCCCCATTGACAATTCGAAAGTTGCCATGTACACATTGAGTTGTGTTTATTTACTATTTAAACCGGTTCTGACTAGCTCGTTCTACGTCATATTTGTTCATCGCCCCTTCCCGCACTACAATTACACACCGTTACACAACCTTGTCCTATACTACGTCATAACTGAACCTTCCCATTTCCATACATATATGCCAGATTAGCTCCATTCACGGGCTGCTTTTAAGTTGAACACCCTGAATAATAAGAGTTAATCTGCGATACACACTGTGTCAACTATATGGCATATGATGCATCTGACAAGAATGCAAACCTTCTGAGTGTTCAGCTGTTGTGAGATCGATAGCTGTCGTGTTAACTTTAGCAACAGACGATACACACTGTGTCAACTATATGGCATATGATGCATCTGACAAGAATGCAAACCTTCTGAGTGTTCAGCTGTTGTGAGATCGATAGCTGTCGTGTTAACTTTAGCAACAGACGATACACACTGTTAGAGACGAGAGAACGGTAAGTGTGAACAACAGACGGTACTGGAAGAAAGTAACGTAATGTAGAAACATATACAATTATATGAATATCAGTTATTGATGAAGAAGCAAATGGAGCTTTTATTGAAAATGATTAGTCAACAATATATATATATATATATATATTGTTTAACCTACGGGTTACCAAAGTGGGCGGTACCGCCCTCCCCAGTGGGCGCTGAAGCCTTATAGGAGGGCGATAGTGGGTTTAGAAGCATTGGGGGAGACACACATGTTGAGACGATTATTGGTCGGTGGCCCTTATAGAAGAAATTAATCATATACATTTTTAAATAAATTATTTTCGTGATTTTGCGATTTAATAATTATTTAAAATTTTTATTCTGCATTTTAATTCATCTTATGCCCGCCTCACACAATCAATTTTTTCATCAATTTTCTATTTAATGTATATGAGCATTTGAAAATTTACGTGTATGACCGAAATATATATCAATTTTCTATGTCAAAGAAAAAATAGAGCATATATTATTGAATGGGGGAGGTTGTTATAACGGGGAGGGGTGTTACAAAGTTTATGTCGTGCAAATGGGCGGCGACCCGAAAACGTTTGGGAACCTATGGTTTAACCCAGCGTTTCCCAAAGTAGGCGGTACCGCCCCCAGTGGGCGCTGAAGCCTTCCAGGGGGCGATAGTGGGTTCAGAAGTATTTGGGGGTCAGTTTTTGAATTTTATTAATTTCATTGAATAATCATTAAAAATTTGATTTCTGCATTTCTATTCATCTGATGTCCATCTTACAAGATCCATCTTTTCATCAATTTTCTATTTCATGCATATAATCATTTGAAAATTGACCATGTATGACATAAAAATATATATCAATTTTCTATATCAAAGTGAAAATATAGCATGTATATAGATATATGGGGAAAGGGGGCGTTGCAAACTGTTATAATGTGGAGGGCGTTATAAAGTTTATGTTGTGCAAAGTGGGCGGTGGACCAAAAAAGTTTGGGAATCTATGGTTTAAGCCTTCCAATACATTTTTTTCACGCACTTATATTGCATATTTGTTATGAATTAGCTAGTTTACTGACTGTCTCATGTTAAAAAATACAGCAAACCAGTACATCGACTCAACAGGGCGAAAGTATTAAAATTATAGTAGTGAGAACCACGATAGACGTGTGGTCTGGGTTTAATTCCACAGTTGTAGTGGATTTTTTTCCCGACTATAACAGCTCTCAGGTCAACCCAAGAATTGGATACCAGAAAAATACTGGGAAATAAAAAAAGTCGGCGTGACGTTTAGACGTTTACTACGTCACCCATCATGTGTCGATGATCAATTTTAAAAAAAAAAGTAAAACATAAATAGGACAAAGCTAAGACAAGATATCAATTTAAATACCATGCAGATCTGAAGAAATATGATGATAATGTAGATCTGAAGAAATATGATGATAATGTAGATCTGAAGAAATATGATGATATGAGATCTGAAGAAATATGATGATAATGCAGATCTGAAGAAATATGATGATAATGTAGATCTGAAGAAATATGATGATAATGCAGATCTGAAGAAATATGATGATAATGCAGATCTGAAGAAATATGATGATAATGTAGATCTGAAGAAATATGATGATAATGTAGATCTGAAGAAATATGATGATAATGCAGATCTGAAGAAATATGATGATAATGCAGATCTGAAGAAATATGATGATAATGCAGATCTGAAGAAATATGATGATAATGCAGATCTGAAGAAATATGATGATAATGTAGATCTGAAGAAATATGATGATAGTGCAGATCTGAAGAAATATGATGATAATGCAGATCTGAAGAAATATGATGATAGTGCAGATCTGAAGAAATATGATGATAATGCAGATCTGAAGAAATATGATGATAATGTAGATCTGAAGAAATATGATGATAATGCAGATCTGAAGAAATATGATGATAATGCAGATCTGAAGAAATATGATGATAATGCAGATCTGAAGAAATATGATGATAATGTAGATCTGAAGAAATATGATGATAATGTAGATCTGAAGAAATATGATGATAATGCAGATCTGAAGAAATAAGATGATAGTGCAGATCAAACATTTTAAAACAGAATAGGTCAGGCAAAAACAATATTTCAGAATATGAACGTAATATATATGCCTATTCTTTGTCTATTGACGTCAGAAAGAGAGTTTTCCAGTGCTAGATAGAGCCAATACTGACATTTGAATGCGAGTCATGGACAATAAATAAACAAACAGCAAAATCTCTGGAGACCATAGAGATGGTGTTTTACTTGAGATTGTTAAGAATTATATGAACAGCTAAAATTACTATGTTGATGTGTTGAAATAGCTTACAGCACAGAGATGAAACTTAGTATCAATATAAGAAAGAGGCAGTCATCATTTTTCGGGCATGTAATGAGAAAGGGGGTGACTTCTGTGGTTTAGGGGATAGTGACTCGGTCTATTAACCCGACGTTCTGAGTTCGAATCACGCTGCGGACAATTTGATTGCAAATTGTTTCGCGTGGATTTATAACAAAAGGACGATGACGCCACCCGTTCAGAAAGCAATGGCAAACTACTGAGCGTAATAATGCCTAGTAGAATTACAAACAGCGTTAAAAAGCTGGGCTTGATTCGCAAAGTCCTGTAAAGGATATGCAATTAACTTTTAAATGAGAAAAGGAGGTTTAGAATACATTAGAAAATCAATGGGAGACAGGACAGAAGAAGACAGACAGAAAAACAATTATGTCCTCGGTAGAACGGTATGGAGAAATGTCTTCGCAGGCCCTATGTAACGTATAACGGTACAAAAGGAATACAAAATTGGTTATTGGTTACTAAACTGACGTCATTGCACTCCGGGCAGACCCATAGGTGCTCAGCTCAGTCTCCCCCAACAGATATCGAAGAGTATGCATACTGATGGTTCCTGTGGCTCGCTGATTAAACACACTCTCACTCTGCCTCTCAGGCGTCCAGTTCGACTTGAACAACGGGTAACTCCAAACTGCTTAAATCGCTTGATCGATTCAACATCGATTTTAGTGTCCTCATCCAACAGAGAGTAGCGAAGAGACCGAAGAATATCCCCATTATCCATCTTCAACTCCCCAACAATCGATGCTGTTGATGCAAGCCTGTCCGCTCTCTCATTACCGTAAACACCAGCATGCCCAGGACAGTATATATATACTGAATACAAAATACACACCCAAATAAGTATTGAATGATGCGATAACATCAACAAATATTTCAATTAATATGTACGAACTTTTATTTTCAAGTTAATACTGGCAAATAATAAAAAATAATGTACACTTTCATTCTGCTATTGCTACATTTTTTCCTGTCACTCTTTGATACAAATGTTGATGTTTTAATTCAGAATTAACTTGACCAGGGAAACTGCCCGCAAACTTGGACAAACAGGGAATCCGTGCCAGTTCATGAAAACGTTCAAATTACTCTTTGGGGAGATTCTCGCTTGGTGTTATTCCTCCTCTTCAAGAAGAGTATTGGCTTTAGCTAAAAAGAAATGTTCACAGGAACCAGGAAGGAATTTAAAAAAAGTAAGTAGATGGGTGTAGAGATGCTGGAAAGGAAATGAGAGAGAGGAAAATCGATTGCTATAACATAGATAGACAATTTGCACGGGTGCTTCCATTATGAGGATGGAGGTTGAGGTCGTTACTGCTGCCCTCCATTGGCTCTCTGGAACTCCGTTTATTGGGGGCTGTTGTTGTATCTGACTCTCAGTCGATGCTTCGGAAGATTCGAAATGACAGGTTGTCGTATGAGTGGGTGTTGTCTATTGAAGTTTCTAACCTCCAGAGGCTTACGTGGATTTACTGTCCTGGGCATACGGTTTTTTTTGCGGCAATGAGAGAGGACAGACGCGTGGCATCAACAGCATTGATTGTCGGGAGTTGAAGATAGATAAGTTGGTGTTCTTCGGTCTCTCACGATTGCCTGTTGGATCTCTCTCTTCTCTTTGCCATTTTACCCCGGGTTGGGGCATAGGCCCTCAACCAACTCATGCCAAGTCTTCCTATCTCTAGCTATCTCCTGCAGCTCCCTCCAGCTCTTCTTTATTTTGTTGATCTCCGCCTCCAAATCTCGTCTCCTTGTATTTCTCGGCCTCCTCTTCTTTCGCTGTCCCTGTGGGTGTCTGTTGGATGAAGACATTAAAATAGATGTGGAATCGGTTCAGTGATTTAAGGAGTTTGGAGTTCCATGTTGTGTAAGAAGAGCTGGATGCTTGAAAGGCAGAGTGATGAGTGTGTTTAACCAGCGAGCCACAGGAAACATCAATATGCATACCCTTCGACTTCTCTTGGAGAAACTGAGCATCTCTGGATCTGCCCAGATTGCAATGGCGTCAGTTCAGTAACCAATAACCAATTGCACTGCTGTCTAAGTTGACCATTGGATAGTGTAATCACGAAGGAAGAACATAGCAGACAATTTGACAGTGTCCTTCCATGTGGTCTATATCATATGTGTAGGCCCGCCTGCCCAGCGTGTTCGTAGCGCGTTGGACTACGGTTGACAAGCTCCCTGTGAGTGCGGGTTCAATTCCGCGGGCTGGCAGAAATGCCACAGGTTCTCCAGATTTACGGTGTTCGTGGCACCAAACCAAAGGGTTACGAAGTCCATGGCACCGAGCCGAAGAGCTGAAAGCTCAAGTGCTTCTGGATCGGTTAAAAAAAAAGCAGAAGGATTGACTTCATTGCACCGGGTTTTACCTAAAATGGCTCGGTCCCTCTCCGCAGCCATCTGCCGAGAGTATTGCACTAAACACGAACTCCGTAGCTCCAACAGCAATCCTAGGGGTATCTTCAAAAAACTGCACTCGCGAACAGAACGGCACAGTCCGGATTCGAACCCAGTACCTTCGACTCACAATGCACTTAGCCACAGATACCCCCATGACATGTTCCCAGGCCTAACATCTCTTGGTCTCTTACTAAAGTCAGTATCCTGTGGAAATGCAAAACTACAACGGCAGGCGTGGAACGGATTAGCGTAAATAAAATAAGCGTTCACCAATCGATTCAGACACAAGAGAGTTGTGGGCTCAACCCCATATTGAATTAGTTTCCCATGACAGAGCGGTATGGAGAAATTACTTGCAGGCCCTATGCAATATATAACGGTACGAGAGGAAGGTATATTTATATATCTCTTAAACCGGCTGGGGACAGTCAAAGGCTGATGGAGAGCGAACCCAGTAAACGCTGGTTGAAATCGGACACGTCACCGAAGGACAAGCACTACAGCTCCAAATGGTACTGAAGATTATGACGTAAAACAAAAGTTCTTGGCAAAGGCTGCTTATATATCACAATAAGAATGATAAAAATGGCCGAAAAAGAACGACCGCGAGAGAGAGATATCTGTCATACGAAAAAAATTATTTCATTTTAGCGCCTTTGGGATGTTTCTGTCGTAGTCCATATGTAGTGTGCTGTGAAATTCATCACTTTATTGTATAGTTGTTGATAAATTCTTCTTGGTCTGAAACATTGCTGTGATTTTTATTGTTTTGTATTTTTATGAAACTACAGTACTTGTTTTACATGTTTCGCCATTCTACATAGTTTACTGCAGTCTTCCTATAGAAACAGATACAGAGAATAAAATGTAGAAAATGACAATAAAATGGTTTGACTAGAATATGAGATCAATCAACTACCACTTCGCATACAGCTGTTGGAAGATCAAGTCTGAGAACATGCGAGCTCGCCTGCGATGTGTGTGATGTGTGCATGTGTTTTTTATTTCTTTTTCTGCCTTTATATCTTTAGGAACATGTTCACTTAACTTTTATTTATCTTCCTATGTCACTCGTTTCATTCTGCAATAACACTACACCTTAAAAGCCAATATATTTATCATTTTTTGTTGTTCTATTCAGAGCTCATGTTTCTGATCCAAACAGTGAAATTGGCAATATATTGTGTGGTTACATTTTTCCCCTCACACATCAATATCAGTTGAAAATAAAAAATATATATATATTCATTCATCCGGCGTCATGTCCCATACGAAACTTTTCTCGCGCATGATAGCTTTCCTAAAAACCTCTATTAACATATGCAAGGTGCCCCCGTAGCGGATACATCCATTGACAATTTATAGTGCATCCATCTTCTCTTTGGCATTTCTCTCTTTCCCTTTTATGACATATAAGGAAAAAGAAGATTGTGGCATATAAGGAAAAGGAAGATTGTGACATATAAGGAAAAGGAAGATTGTGACATATAAGGAAAAGGAAGATTGTGACATATAAGGAAAAGGAAGATTGTGACATATAAGGAAAAGGAAGATTGTGACATATAAGGAAACGGAAGATTGTGACATATAAGGAAAAAGAAGATTGTGTCATATAAGGAAAAGGAAGATTGTGACATATAAGGAAAAGGAAGATTGTGACATATAAGGAAAATGAAGATTGTGACATATAAGGAAAAGGAAGATTGTGACATATAAGGAAAAGGAAGATTGTGACATATAAGGAAAAGGAAGATTGTGACATATAAGGAAACGGAAGATTGTGGCATATAAGGAAACCAAAGATTGTGGCATATAAGGAAAAGGAAGATTGTGACATATAAGGAGAAAAAAAGATTGTGACATATAAGGAAAAGGAAGATTGTGACATATAAGGAAAAGGAAGATTGTGACATATAAGGAAAAGGAAGATTGTGACATATAAGGAAAAGGAAGATTGTGTCATATAAGGAAACGGACGATTGTGGCATATAAGGAAAAGGAAGATTGTGACATATAAGGAAACGGACGATTGTGACATATAAGGAAAAGGAAGATTGTGACATATAAGGAAAAGGAAGATTGTAACATATAAGGAAAAGGAAGATTGCGACATATAAGGAAAAGGAAGATTGCGACATATAAGGAAAAGGAAGATTGCGATATATAAGGAAAAGGAAGATTGCGACATATAAGGAAAAGGAAGATTGCGACATATAAGGAAAAGGAAGATTGTGACATATAAGGAAAAGGAAGATTGTGACATATAAGGAAAAGGAAGATTGTGACATATAAGGAAAATGAAGATTGTGACATATAAGGAAAAGGAAGATTGTGACATATAAGGAAAATGAAGATTGTGACATATAAGGAAAAGGAAGATTGTGACATATAAGGAAAAGGAAGATTGTGACATATAAGGAAAAGGAAGATTGTGACATATAAGGAAAATGAAGATTGTGGCATATAAGGAAAAGGAAGATTGTGACATATAAGGAAAATGAAGATTGTGACATATAAGGAAAAGGAAGATTGTGACACATAAGGAAAAGGAAGATTGTGACATATAAGGAAAAGGAAGAGTGTGGCATATAAGGAAAAGGAAGATTGTGACATATAAGGAAAAGGAAGATTGTGACATATAAGGAAAAGGAAGATTGTGGCATATAAGGAAAAGGAAGATTGTGGCATATCCTTTACAGGACGTCGTCATTAACTACAGTAAATGAGTTGTTGATTTTCTAGGTACAATTTATACGTTCAGTAGTGTGCCATTAACAGGAGTGCGTCAGGGATGTCTTCTATCACCTTTGTTGTTCTTACTGACAATAGACCGGATTATGAAGACCACAGTAACTAACACCAGAAATGGAATCCAATGGACTCTGACAGAGCAACTAGATGATCTGGACTTCGCTGATGATTTAGTCCTTCTGTCACATACACGAAATCAGATGCATGATAAGCTAAACACATTGAATCTAAGGTCCCAGCAACTAGGGCTGAACATTCATAAAGGAAAGAAAGATATTGAGAATTAACCAAGCAAACGACAACTCGATCTCCTAGGTGAAATCCCACTTCAAGAGGTAGAATCATACACATATTTGGGCAGCAACGTAGACAAAGAGGGTGGAACAGATAGAGATATTAAAATAAGAATACAGAAGGCAAGAGGAGTTTTCATTGCACTGGGAAACATATGGAAGTCTAAAGAGATCAAATCTAGAACAAAAATTCGGATATTTAACTCTAATATTAAAGCAGTTCTACTGTATGGGTCAGAAACGTGGAGAACAACTAAAACAATAACGCATAAATTGCAAACATTTATCAACTGGTGTCTGCGCAGAATAGAGGGAATAAGATGGTATGATAGGGTCACAAATGAGGAACTTTTGGAGAGAACAAGACAGATTCCAGTGAACGAACAGGTTAAAAAGACGCTGGCGCTGGATAGGACATAATTTGCGAAAACCGGAGAGGAATATAACAAGAAGGGTCCTTGACTGGAACCCGCAGGGACAGCAAAAGAATGGGAGGCCGAGAAATACATGGAGACGAGATTTAGAGGCAGGCTGAGATCAACAATATAAAGAAGAGCTGGAGGGAGCTGCAGGAAATAGCTAGAGATAGGAAGACTTGGCATGAGTTGGTTGAGGGCCTATGCCGCAATCCGGGGTAAAAAGGCAAAGAGAGAGAGAGTCTGCCATTGATTTATGAGCAGTGATATCTATTGTTACCGTTAGTAAAAACCTATGGAAACCAATTTGCTTGCAAACTGACCGCCGTGTTGTTTGAACCAGGCACTCTTGAGTTGTGATCGAGCTCACTACCGCTTCAGCTAAAGACGTGATATATAAAATAATAATACTGTAATAATAATTCCTCTCGTACCGTTATTCGTTACATAGGGACTGCAAGTAATTTCTCTATACCGCTCTATCATGAGCAACACGCCCAATCTCCTCCATGAAAATGAGACCGATATTTCTTGTCTTTCTCAGCAAAGTTAGTTTCAGGGTCGCCCTAGAAGGTCCTCTCTTTCTTGAACCCTTTGCAGTCCACTGCAATGCCTGCTTTGATATTCTTTGATCATTTCTTCTCAAGGTGTATCCAACATATCTCCATCTTCTCTTTCTTATAACATTTGTTACTAGTGGTTGACCAGACATTTCTCTGATTTCATCACTTCTCATGAATTCGTTCCAATTTATATTCATTATTTTTCGCAGACATCCATTTTTAAATGCATCCAACTTGCTTTCTATATCTTTAGTCATTTTCCAACTCTCACTGGCATATGTATGAAAATGAAAATCGTGGCATATCCTTTACATGACGTATCCATCAACCACAGTAAACGAGTCGTTGATTTTCTAGGCACCACTTATTCGTTCAGTAGTTTGCCATTGCTTTATGATGCATATTCTATGCTAGGAGGGATCTATTTTTACCTTTCTTAAAAATCCCACGGAAACGAATTTGTTTCCAAACTGCCTGCCGCGGTGTTTGAACCAGGTACGCTTGGGTTGTGAATCGAGCTGACTACCGCTTAAACTACAGACATTCACTACAGAGACATATATATATATATATACACTTGTATTATTGTTTTCTTCAACCAAGCATATATGTCGTTTTATATTACCAAAATACATCACTTTTGTTGTTATATCTTTATTCAATGATCAACTCGCCCGAGTGGTTACCGGGGCCCAAATTTGGGGTGTAAAGAATAGAACCACTGTTACCTGCCATGCATGTCGTAAGAGGCGACTAAGGAGGTTTGGCTGAAATCGGATGCATGTGTCCTAAACGTGTAGAAGTCTATGCGTTTAGGGGCCTACAAACCAATGTGCAACGTATACACGTTCTTGGCAAAGATCAAACATATCACAAAGAGTGATTAAAATTGGTCATAAAGAACGAACGCAAAGAAGAAGAAGAAGAAGAATGACCAACCATCCTCAATGTTTAAGTCTTGTATAACGGATCTATTCTGTGGGGTAGAGGTTACACGCTCCGCCTTTCGTTCCAATGGTACTCCTTTTGCTTCCTCGTAGAGCCATCTGTATATTTTTCAAGAGATCTCTGATCGCAGTTTAAGTGATCTCACCTACACTGAAAATGAGTTCCTAGTCCTATCGGAGACGGACGATAAAAAGTAGGTCCCGTAAAAGGAAACTTGGCAGTTCAAAATCGAGAAGAGGTGGTCTCTGCACTACTTACCTAGGTAACTTCATTATATTTTGAATGTTCTATAATACATGTCATGTATATATCTATCTTTGCTCAACGAATTTGCAAACACATGTAGGCGAGATATATATATATATATATATATATATAGAGAGAGAGAGAGAGAGAGAGAGAGATAGAGAGATAGAGAGAGAAAGATAGATAGATGGAGAGAGAGATAGAGATAGACAGAGATAGAGAGAGATAGAGAGAGATGAGAGATAGATAGAGAGATAGAGATATAGAGAGAGATAGAGAGAAGAGATAGAGAGAAGAGAGATAAAAGAGAGAGAGATAGAGAGAAGAGAGAGAGAGAGAGAGAGAGAGAGAGAGAGATAGAGAGAGAGAGAGATATATAGAGAGAGAGAGATAGAGAGATAGAGAGAGAGAGATAGAGAGAGATAGAGAAGAATGAGAAGATAGAGAGATAGAGATGAGATAGAGATAGGAGAGATAGAGAAGATAGAGAAGATAGAGATAGAGAGAGATAGAGAAGAGAATAGAGAAGAGATAGATAGAGATAGAGAGAGATAGAGAGAGAGATAGATAGAGATAGATAGAGATGAGATGAGAGATGAGAGAGAGAGAGATAGAGAGATAGAGAGTAGAGAGATAGAGAGATAGAGAGAGAGATAGAGATGAGAGATGAGAGATAGAGAGAGATAGAGAGAGATAGAGATAGAGAAGAGATGAGAGAGAGAGAAGAATAGAGAGATAGAGAGAGTATAGAGATGAGAGATAGAGATAGAGATAGAGATGAAGAGAAGAGATGAGAGATGAGAGAGATAGAGATAGAGAAGATAGAGAGATGAGATGAGATAGAGATAGAGATGAGAGATAGAGATAGAGATGAATAATATATATATATAGATAATATATATAAATAGAGAGAGATAGAGATAGAGATAGATAAGAATTATAGAGAGAGAGATAAAAGATAGATGAGATAGAGAGAGATATATATAGAGAGAGATAGAAAAAACAAGACAACAATGAAATATAATAGAACATTGTAAAGAATAAAGCTACGTGCATGTTCTAAATTTAATGAATAACGTGATTTGCATTTAACATAAATTACCTTTATCTCTGAAAGAGGAAGAAAATAAAATTCAATTTTGAATTCCTTCTGTACTGTTTCCCTGATGAAAACCTTTTGGTTGATACGTTAGTTCTATTTTTCAAAATCCTTCCTTCAGGCAAACCGTCCGCTATAACATTCCCTCCCCTCCTCCCCCTTTATATTGATTTACCGCAGATTTGTCAAGAATCAAGTTACTGCTAGCTCATAACATTGATCAGAGTACCACAACTTGTTCATAAGAAAATGTAATCCGACAGGCCCCCTGCGCTCTGTCTTGTTCACGTGGCAAATTTGAGATCCGCTTGCCGCCTAAAAGGACATAAGATACTTACCGGCAAAGAAGAAGTCCCCAGATGACTTCGTTCCATAACGACATAAACGAACGTTCGATCGTTCTGTACTAAGATACTTAACAAATCAATGGCTGACCTCAATTGAGCAGTCGCGAATCAGTCAGGATAATTATGGAGAATGGAAGGATGATAATGGAAAGTCATTGAGAACGAGTTGATAATAAAGAAAGAACTAAATGAATCTATCTATATATATCTATCTATCTATCTATCTTCTTCTTCTTCTTCTTCGAACGCTACATATCGACCACTTGTTAACCACTCTGTGTGAGTTGTATGTGATCTGAGTCTTCTTCTTCTTCTTTGCGTTCGTTCTTTACGACCAATTTTAATCACTCTTTGTGATATGTTTGATCTTTGCCAAGAACGTGTATACGTTGCACATTGGTTTGGTAGGCCCTAAACGCATAGAATGTACACGTTTAGGACATGTGCATCCGATTTCAGCCTAACCTCCTTAGTCGCCTCTTACGATATGCATGGCAGGTAACAGTGGTTCTATTCTTTACACCCCAAATTTGGGCCCCGGTAACCACTCGGGCGTGATCTGAGTCTAAGAGTGATTGTACGCTGTGCTAATTATGCGCCTACACGCACATCCGATTTCTGCGACGATTTTTATTTACTAGGGTAGCTTCCTATGCCCCTACCTCAGTCGCCTCTTACGACACAATGTCGTTTTTAAAATAACAAAGAACAAATGAAATTTAGATAGGTAAATGTCTTCATATCGCCAAAAGACGGGCTGAATAGCCACGACTGAATAATTCGATCTGCTAATGCACTTTCCGTGGCACTGACAGAAGGCGTAGCTGGTCGTCAGCAGGCTCAGTCTAATCTGTTTACAGTTCTGCTTTGTCTGTTGATGCTGGAAGTATTAATGAGCTCCGCCTTTGTCGATTTCTGAAGAAGGGAAAGCACGCGATGAGTTGAGGACTGACAATATCAAGATTTGAAGTTCAGATTAAAAAAAAAAGAAAGATTGAAATTGACGAAGATAGAAGTATGATGAAAGAAATGTGGATAAATAAGTTGGAATACTAGAAGAGTATCTTATTGAGAAGTCGAGGTAGAAATAAACAAGTCAAATCTGAATAGTTGTTCGTATTGTGTGCTACTTCTTCGAGCGCTCAATATCGATCAATTGTTAAATCAATCTGTGTGATTTGTACATGATCTTCTTCTTCTTTGCGATCGCTTTTTGATGATTATACCGTTAGACGCGTTCTTATGATGAAATCGACTGTTGTCTGGAGCTCATCTCTAGTGCCATGTAGTTTTGAATGTAGTGTTGTGTTGTAGGGCCAGCATTCCTTTCTTGGGAGGACATACAGGGGCAGTCTTGCAGGACATGTTCTGTGGTTTTTACATGATCTGAGCTAAGGGCGATTGTACGTTGTGCTAGTTATGCCTACAAGTTGGCCAGCACATCCTATTTCTGCGCTGCTTTGTATTTACTTGGGTAGCATACCTAGGGCCTACATCAGTCGCCTCTTACGACATGCATTGTAGGTTACAGTGGTACTATTCTTTGCTTCCTTGCGGGCCCCGACACCACACGGGCAAACACACAGACGATACTGAGTACTGAATGTAGGAATAAAGAAGTTGAAATACTATAACAGAATTAGTTATAAGATTCCACTGGGGAATAAAACAATTGTAATACTATACCAGGATTGGTTATATCAACGTTTCCCAAAGTGGGCGGCACCGCCCCCAGTGGGCGCTGAAGCGTTCTAGGGGGCGATAGAGGGTTCAGAAGAATTTGGGGGATGTTCAGGCGATTAGGGTCGGTGGTTCCTGAAAGAAGAAATCGTGATTTTGAGATTGAATAAACATTTAAAATTTGAATTCTGCATTTTGATTCATCTTATGCCCGTCTTACACGATCCATTTTTCATCAATTTTCTATTTCAATATTAAAATCATTTGAAAATTGACCATGTATGACAGAAATATATCAATATTAACCCTTTAGCTGCTAAGGGCGTATATATACGTTTCCCCATTCACTTCTAAAGACGCATTAACACGTCAGTTATTATCTCTCCTCTTTGGGCTAAAGACGTGTTAACACGTTATACATTGCTACTGTCACTGATATAGGCGTAAATTCACGTTTGTGACCTAGAAATAAAGAGTAGCTATTTTTAGCTCAGCCTTCAGAAAGTATGTAGCAGCGAAAGGGTTAAATGTCAAAGAGAAAATAGAGCATGTATATATGTGGAAGGGGGCGTTCGCAAACTTTTATAATGTGGAGGGGGGCGTTACAAAGTTTATGTTGTGCAAAGTGGGCGATGGGCTGAAAAAGTTTGGGAATCTATGGGTTATAGCATTCAACATGGGAATAAGAAAGTTGTAATACTAAAGCAGGGTTGTATTTACGAGTCAAACAATGAATAGATAAGTTAGAATACTATCGCAAAGTGGGCGATGGGCTGAAAAAGTTTGGGAATCTATGTGTTATAGCATTCAACATGGGAATAAGAAAGTTGTAATACTAAAGCAGGGTTGTATTTACGAGTCAAACAATGAATAGATAAGTTAGAATACTATCGCTGAATCGAATTTAGATTCCAATGTACGAATAAATAAGTTCGTCTACTATTGTAGGAAGATGGCTACAAGATATTAAAGAAACCATGAACATGACCATCGACGAAGTGGGTGAACTAGCTAGAGACAGAGTGAATTTCAGATGTGCTGCAAAGAGAGCAACGTCCTATAAAGGATAGGTAACCTTGATGATGACTATTGTAGGATCGTATTTATAAATCATAAGGTTTTAGAGAAAACTGGTTCGAACTAACGTTATCTACAGGTGCATAGTCAGTTTCAGTAACAGGTGCACAGTAGGTTTCAACAACAGGTGCACAGTCGGTTTCAGCAACAGGTGCACAGTCAGGTTCGCAACAGTGCACAGGTTCAGTCTTAAAAGGTGCACATTCGGTTTCAACAACCGGTGCACAGTAGGTTTCAGCAACAGGTGCACAGTCAGTTTCAGCAACAGGTGCACAGTCAGTTTCAGCAACAGGTGCACAGTCGGTTTCAGCAACAGGTGCACAGTCAGTTTAAATCTAACAGAAAAAATAAACAGCAAATCACTTGGTAGTTTCGGTGACAACTTCAAATCTTTGTGAAACTCATAAAGTTCGGGCACCCAATTTCAGTTAGGTAGAGTAGGAAATCCACCTACCGGGGAACTGAACCACAAACTCGTATTTAAGAAAGGGTCTAAATGCAAAAGCTTGACTTCGTACATTCAGGTTTTCCCATATGGTTCCGTACCGTCGGCATAAATGGCACCCCGTTTACCGAGAGTGTTGCACAGAGCATGTACTCCGTAGCTTCAGAAACAATTATACGGATCTTATGAAAAAATGGCGTGCGAGCAAATATAAAGGTCATGGTAAACAAACGATGACAGAAAGTGTTATATTAAAGGTTTTGCCCGCCTGCCCAGCGTGTTCGTAGCGCGTTGGACGACGTGTGACAAGCCCTATGAGTGCGGTTCAATTCCGCGGGATGGTAGAAAAGCCACAGGTTCACCAGATTTACGGTGTGTTCAAGGCGGCACCGAACTGAAGGGTTACGATGCCCATGGCACCGCGCCGAAGAACTTAAACCCTCAAAGTGACATCAAGGACCCTCGTCAGTGTTAAATAGTTCGCTCACAGCGCTGAGATCGTCATGTGTAAGAAACAGATCGGAAAACATATGACTATTTATCAAAGTACAATGATAGATGGGCATATCAAACAATATACTGTTGTTCTAACACTGTTCCTTCGGAATATATACAGTTTTATCAAAAACCTTCCTTAAATTTTTTATTTTTTCCGATCCAGAAGCACTTGAGCTTTTCAGCTCTTCGGTTCGATGCCATGGACATCGTAACCCTTCGGTTCGGTGCCACGAACACTGTAAATCTGGGGAATCTGTGGCTTTTTCTGCCATCTCGCGGAATTGAACCCGCACACACAGAGGGATAGTCACCGTAGTCCAACGCGCTACGAACATGCTGAGCAGACGGGCTTACTTAAATTTAAGACCTCTGTGGCATAGAGGTTAGAGGATCGTTTCTCGTTCAAAATGTACTGGGTTCGCTTCCTCGTGAAGTCATCGGGATATTTTCCCCTGATCTCAATATAGGTGAGATTGAGTTCCTAGTCCTATCGGAGAAGGACGACAAAAAGTAGGGCTCGTGTTCAATTTCAGCACATAAAACATCCCTTGACAGTTTAAAATCGAGAAGAGCAGGCTGCAAAGTCGCTGCCTGAAAATTTCATTAGAAAGGTTAAAAAAAAAAAAAAATTTTCACTATATTTTAAATTACATCAGGGACCCTTGTCGGTGCTACGGAGTCTGTACACTACCGCTGTGATCTTCCTGTGTAAGAAAGAGATCGGAACACACAGTTACTCACCGAAGTGCAAAGATAATAGTCAGATTAATAAATCAATCAACTATAGACTTGTTATCTCTGTGTTCAGTGGCGGCTCGTGATCCTTTCTGTTGGTGGGGCCAGACATTTTTTCCGGATAAATCATGGTTTTTGGTTGCTATATTTTAACTTATAAAATAATAAATACACGTTATACATTATTTTTGCACGGCCCCACTGGCCCTTAATGACGAGCCGCCACTGTTTGTGCTATATATATATATAAGACGTGAGGTTGCACGTACAAAGAACCCAACAACCTGAAGAGCTTTAATTCTGTCACGTCGACAGCTATCAACGACATTATCAATGTAAGACACCGAGAGAAGGTTGCAAATGCCAACATAGCCGGGAAGGTGAGCTCTCAATAACGGGCTGAATACATAACCTCTGACAGCACATGTCTGAATTCTGGATCTCATGACGGGACATGTTTCCTGCAAACAGAAGAAACGACGAGACCGAGACGTTTGTGATCTCACCCCCTCTCCTCCTTTCGCAAAAAAACAACCCAGAATAAACGACATGACGTATGCGAACCCCCACCCAAAAAACCCGAAGAAAGGACGAGACGTTTCTGATTCCCAAAAAATAAAACCCCAGCAAAATAAAGAAGACGTTTGTGATCTTAAAAATAGCTCAAAATACTTGAGGAAAATGATAAGTCAGGATTAAAAAGTCTTCTTTCTTTCTTTGTCCTTCTCTGCTTTTTTGCCGCTAGGCGTAGCAGGTTTAACTGATGATCGGTTTCGGAGATAATGCACGCTCGGTCGCTTAATATGGTGTGGTATTGTGGAGTTTTAAGATGTCTGTAACTCCATCAACCCATCTTTTTCTTGGTCTGCCCTTCCTCTTGATGATTCAATTTTCAGGTTGTACGCTCTGCAACTGGTGTATTCGGGTTCATTCTGACCAAGTGGCCAAACCATTTGAGTCTCTGTTTAAAGTACAAGCGGTTATTTGTCGACGTTCGATATAATTGTAATAATATCTATCTCTCTATACATAAGAAGAGCAGCGTCTGGTCCGAATGGATTAGAGTGCAGATTCCATGCGGAAGACCCGTGTTCAATCCACGGTAAGGCCAAGGATTTTTTCTGTTGTGGGCATAAATGAAAATCCTAACCTGAACAGCTTCGTGGCAACTACACTAGCCATACGGCCATTATATTCCTCAGGATCACGTCCCACCTGTTCTACACCGCCCTAAAAAGCTACAGGTAGTAACGACAGTTTATATATATATATGTATGCCCGCCTGTCCAGCGTGTTTGTAACGCGTTGGACGAAAGGTGACAAGCTCCCTGTGAGTGCGGGTTCAATTTCGCGGGCTGACAGAAAAGCCACAGGTTCTCCAGATTTAATATGTTCGTGGCACCGAACCGAAGGGTTACGATGCCCATGGCACTGAGCCGAAAAGCTGAAAGTTCAAGTGCTTCTGGATCAGGAAAACAAAAATCTATATATCCACCTATCTATCCGTCTAAAGCAGCGTTTCCTAAAGTGGGCGGTACCACCCCCCAGTGAGCGCTGAAGCGTTCTTGGATGGGGGAGGGGGGAGAGGGCGATAATGGGTTCAAACGAATTTGGGGGTGTTCAGGCGATTAGGGGTCGGTGGCTCATTAAAGAAGAAATTAATCATTTATATTTTTAAATAAATAATTTCCGTGATTTTGCGATTGAATAATCATTTAAAATTTGAATTCTGCATTTTAATTCATCTTATGCCCGTCTTACACGATCCATTTTTACATCAATTTTCTATTTCATCCATCCATCCATTCATCTATCCATCCATCCATCCATCCATCCATCTATCTATAACAATGTATCATACACTTCTTATTCTGTCCTTGAATCTGTCCCTGTAGTTAAACTTCAATATCTTCATATAAGGTCTATCACATCATATTTGGTAAGATTTTTTATATTGTCTCTTCTTTTTTTCGTCACCCTGCCCCCCTTGGTCCGCAACCAATGTCTTCCAATCCCGTTTATCCAATGCCATATTTTTTAGATCTCTACCCACTTTTTGCATTCCGTCTCCAACTCCTGTCTCCAGGTGTTCATGGGTCTTATCTTACCTCTATTGTCCTGGGGGTTTCATTTGAGAGCCTGTTTCATGATGCTATCAGGGTTTCCCCATTGTGTATCCCTCATTTCATGTGTCGCCTGTGCTGTCTTCCGTTTCGAACATTGTTCGGGCATTCAAGGTGCCAATCCTGGAGATCCTCCGGGTTAAAAGAAGGTGAGCCGGCAGCCCGATTTAGTTTCAAATTTCGTCGAGTCGCTTTATGCGTCGTTCCTTGCGGAGTCCTTCTTCTTTCTCGGGTGTCGAACTATCAATTTTCTTGGTTGTGGTTTCTCTAGCTATATAGTGTTTGTTTTTTAGCATGGCGAGCGGCAGTGAGGGGCGGCTCAAAAAGAAAAGTAGAAAAACAACATCACATGTGGAGGCAAAAGAGAGCAGAGAGAACATCCCATGCATCGGCTCCAGTCTCCAGTTTTACCTGCAGCAACTGTGGCAAGGATTGCCACTCCAGAATAGGCCATTACAGCCACATGAAACGTTGTGATTCAGCACAAAACATACTACGTGACGCAACACATATTGTCTCCTGAGACAAAGAGGCCAATGATGATGATAGTGTTTTTTACAGTGTGGGGTAGCTAGCCACATGGCCTACCTCCTTAATCGCCTCTTACAACATGTATGTCAGGTAACAGTTGCCTTTTCTTTACACCCCTAATTTGGGCACCAGTAACCACTCGGGCGATATTCTGTCTCTGCTAATCTTCTTTTTCTACACACACAAAAAGAAACTAGTTATCATACAATGGGGTATATCGAGGAATACGGAGTTCTCTCTCTCTCTCTCTCTCATGCCTTTTTAACCCCTATTAGGGCACAGGTCCTCAACTAACTGATGCCAAGTCTTCCTATCTCTAGCTATCTCCTGCAACTCTTCTTTATATTGTTGATCTCTGCCTCCAAATCTCATCTCCATGTACGATATATCTAGGCCTCCCTCTCTTTCGCTGTCCCTATGGGTTCCAGGAAAGAACCCTTCTTGTTATATTCCCTCTGATTTTCTCAAAGTGTGTTTCTATCCAGCGCCAGCATCTTTTTTTAACCTCTTGGTTCACTGGAATCGGTCTTGCTCTCTTCATAAGTTCCTCATTTGTAACCCTGCGAATGGCTCGCTGGTTGCGTTCGTAAGGATGGTTGTATTTCTAGGCTAGACGATGGGTGTCGTAAGAAATGAGGGTAACTGGTTCGAATCCTGTGTTTGTCTATTTGTTTTTTTGGAAGCTCTTAATACCTGTACATTGTTTATTTGTTGATCATATTCTTCGCTTCCGTTGCTTCCTCTGGGGTTCTTGCAAAAAAACTGCTTGTTCTCATTTGTAACCCTACCATTCCATTTCAATCCCTCTATTCTGTGCATACACCAGTTGATAAATGTTTACAATTTATGCGACAATTTTGGTTATCTGTCCTTTCCTTTCTATCTTCCATCCTCCTCTCTTCTCTCTCCTCTCTCGCTCTCATGCACACGCACACACACCAAACATATAAAGCACACACTAACGTTGTATAGTGGCTGGATTTAATTCCATCTTCAAAGATTACGTTTATGAAAAGACATGAAAAGAAATCAATGACTCTATTTGAGTCGCGCACCGACGAGCATTAATGGAAGTTCAGAACAGAAAATGAAACAAATAATAAATAGATTAAATAGAGCAAATACAAGTTTTATTAACAATTTACTGACTACCTGGTAGTCTGTTAACGTTACAATAAACAATAAGAAATGAAATGAGAGTTTCACAATAGTAAAGTAACAGTTAGAGATGGCGTTTCGATCATAATGGTCTTTATCATGTTCGAGAAGTTGACGCTAGGGTTAACAGGCTGATCCAGATCTAGCTACAACAAGAGTTTCACAATAGTAAAGTAACAGTTAGAGATGGCGTTTCGATCATAATGGTCTTTATCATGTTCGAGAAGTTGACGCCAGGGTTAACAGGCTGATCCAGATCTAGCTACAACAAGAGTTTCACAATAGTAAAGTAACAGTTAGAGATGGCGTTTCGATCATAATGGTCTTTATCATGTTCGAGAAGTTGCGCCAGGTTAACAGGCTGATCCAGATCTAGCTACAACAAGAGTTTCACAATAGTAAAGTAACGTATACTAGACAGAGAGATGCCCGGGATCGCAATGCGGCAAAGAATAGTAACACTGCGACCTGCAAGGCATGTCGTAAGAGGCGAATGAGGTAGGGGCCTAGGAAGCTACCCTAGTAAATAAAAAGCGTTGCAGAAATCGGATATGCGAGAATAAATGTAGGCGCATAACTGACAACGGACAATCGTTCTTAGGCTCAGATTACCTACAAATCACATAGAATGGCTAACAAGTGGTCGATCAGTTATCAGTTATATGAGGACTATCATCATAGCACTCCGGACATGTCCATATGTGCTCCGATCTCTGCATCAGCAAATCCAGCGTCCAGCAGTTGATTAATCAATCTCTGCATATTTAGTATTGCGTTCTTTTCGGGCTGCACCAATATTGACACCCATCTCTCTCAATCTGGTCAGCGAGTGGGATTAACAGCCCTGAAACGTCTCTGTTCGGAAAGACTCTCTCAGTGCGTGAAGAATGTCATTTCGATCTATGGCAGCTCCCTCTGATATTGTAGCCAAGCCAGCCAATCTATCAGCTCGTTCATTACTCCTAACTCCTGCGTGCCTAGGGACAAAAACGAAGGCGCTTTCTCTGATCATTGTCTGTACCAGTGCCTCCACCCAGTTGCGTCTTACCATTCCTGATTCGATTTTACGAATCATGCTCATGGGGTCGATATGGGTCGTAAGAAGAAGAAAACAATCAAATATGGATATTTCATCTCTCTTTCTCTCTCTCTCTCTCTCTCTCATCGTCACTGCACGTCGAAGCAATAAGTCCATAATTGCTACTATCTCCTCAGTATGTCTCTCAGCGTGTGGCGACTAACGACACCAGTTGTTTGTTGGTTTAATATTCTTCTTTGGCTACCAGCACAGTGCTCTTGTCTAGCTACACCACATTTGACTTGGTATTCTTGCTGTATGGTTAGGATTGTAGATTTACCACTATTACTTGAATCATTTACAAGGTATCTTCTCCATTAGGTAATTCAGAATATCAGCCTGGTCCTCTCGCCGGCGACTTACAGCAACTATACCTGCAAGCCTATCGACACGTTCATTTTCCCTTACATCTACATATAATAATAATAATAATTCCTCTCGTCCCGTTATACGTTACATAGGGCCTGCAAGTAATTTCTCCATACCGCTCTATCCTGGGCAACTCGCTCAATCTCATCCATGGAACTGAGACCGATATTTCCTGCCTCTCTCAGCAAAGTTCGTTTCAGGGTCTCCTTAGGTCGACCTCTCTTTCTTGAACCCTTTGCATCCCACTTCAATGCCTGCTTTGATATTCGTTGATCATTTCTCCTCAAAGTGTGCCCAACATATCTCCATCTTCTCTTCTTATAACAGTTGTCACTAGTGGTTGACCAGACATGTCTCTGATTTCATCACTTCTCCTGAATTCGTTCCATTTTATATTCATTATTTTTCGCAGACATCTATTTTCAAATGCATTCAACTTTTTTCTATATCTTTAGTCATTTACACCTACATGCCCTGGCATAAAAATAAAACTGATTTTTGTAAGTCTAGACTTCTTCACCGAGTTTGATAAGAAGAAACTATTGTCTATTGTCTTTCCCCATGTGGATGATGGAGTTGGCTGTCCACTCTTACCGTTAAGCTTAGAGGTGGGAGCTTTAATTTGCGTTCCATGACCAGGTGAGTAGCCCTTGTTGTGTTATATCGGTGTTTATTTAGTGTGGTCTTGATATTGTCTATCCATCTTTTTCTTGGTTTTCCCTTGGCTCTAGTATCTTATCTCTTTTTATTGTATGCTGTAATTGGTGGTTGGTTGTATTCCATTTTCATTAAATGTCCAAACCACTGCATTTGTTGTCTTTCAATGTATTCAGTACATGAAGTTATGCCCACCCTGCTTCTGATGTCCTCATTTCGTAATCTTTCCTGGTGATCTCAAGCATTTCATTTCAACCATAAGGAGAAACAAATAACTTTAAGTGCTACAGGTTCTTCACTGGAACAGCCCATATCCTTTTCCCCTGCCATAGACGATTTCCAACCATTCCTATTACCATAAATCAAGATGACGGCTCAAATTGGAAATCGAGTTGACGAAACAGTAGAAGTTTTATTTTCTATATGGAAATGAAATGGTGAATGATTGTGATCACGTAATTGATGTTCTATAGATTGAGCGTCGGTGTGGTTACAGAGCTGGCTTGTCAAGCTTAAAAGTACCCTATCGTGGCTTTGTACTGTTAAAAATAGTTTAGAAAATAATTTCTGAACAGTCGAAGGAGTTACCGAGAATGGGATTTTTAGTTGGAATTTGTCAAATAAAAATTTATTCAAAAGGATTGAAGACGGATGTGTTCATCATTATGCCAAGTTCTTGTGACACAATCTGATATCTTTTTTTCTTATACGTTCTCTGTCATTATTTTGCCCATTTGTAACTTTGACAACATTTTTTCTTCTTCCAACGATCCATATCGACAACTTGCTAACCACTCTGTGTGATTTGTATGTGATCTGAACCTAAAAGCGATTGTACGTTGTGCCAGTTATGCGTCTACAAGTAGACCAGCACATCCGATTTCTGTGACGCTTTTATTTACTCTGTAGCTTCCTTAGGTCCTACATCAGTCGCGTCTTACGACATGCCTTGTAGGTCACAGTGGTATTATTCTTTGCTTCCTTGCGGGCCCTGCCACCACAAGGTCGTGACAATATTTCTAGAAGTATTATTACACAGTAGTCAGTGCTGGAACATAACCCATAACATCATACACAAGCTGGAGACATTTGTATATTTAATTAAATTCTTGCTTATTTATCTGACACTATACACACGTGTCTTTGTCCTTAAACGCCAATTTACTTAGTATCACCGCAGCCTACCCACGGTTATCTCCAGATCTGGTATGACCATCTCAGATTTATCGATTCCCGTACATCGCCAGCCATATACAATAAATGTTTAAGAAGAATCATGTGATGTAATTACAATTTGATTCCCGGAAAGGTGGTAATTCTTAGTTTTCATTTTTGATGGCCTACACGTTCTAATATAACTAATAGCCCGTCTGCCCAGCATGTTCGTAGAGCGTTGGACTACGGGTGACAAGCTCCTGTGAGTGCGGGTTCAATTCCGCGGGCTGGCAGAAAAGCCACAGGTTCACCAGATTCACGGTGTTCGTGTCACCGAGCCAAAGAGGTGAAAGTTCAAGTGCTTCTGGATCAGTTAAAAAATATATATATATATAACTAATAAAAGGCTCAGTCTTAGGTTAAAGTGGAGGGCCTCTGCTCAAATGAGCTTTAATCCCCTACATAACATTCAAACGATCCTGTAAATTTTCTGGCAAAATACTACAGAAATGAAGAAACTTTTAGAACGAACAAACTTTGCATCATTGGAGACAATCATTAAAAGAAGATTTATATGGATTTGGCATGTAAGTCGTATCAGGGTTGCCAACTAAAAATTGAGAAAATCGGCCAAACTGTGGACGGAAAAGGCCCCCAAAAAAAAGCCAGGAGGTAAATCAGTGCTTTTTCGTACTCACACCATAAGCAGAGTTCCAAATCAAGGGCATCACTATCCTCACCATTAACCAGCACCATACACTTTATCAGTTCTTTACCATATTAGGGGATGCAGTAAAATCCTTGCAACATTTATTAGATAAGAGTAGTTATGTTTTTATTCTCACTATCGCATCAAGAAGCTGCAGCTGCCATATATTTCTAGCTTTTGTTTTGACTGATGATACAAGAGAGAACACCCTCTCAATAACAGCATTACTAACTCGAGTTATTAAACAAGTCAGAGCAAAGGTGGCAAGCTCTTTAAATGAATCGTGTTTAAGAACACCAATCCAAAACGTTTTTTACTGTCGGTTAAAAATCCATCTTTCTTACATTGGACTTCTTCTTTTCAATCAACAAAATTTATTTTTCTGTATTGTTATTCTATTGCACTGATGTTTTCTCCAATAATGTGCATAAATGGTAGTTCTGCAATAAAGGCCCCGATGCTTGATTTATAATTATCATTGGGCTCAATTTTGGCAAGCACTAGGAGCCTTCTCCAATTGAAGTTTATTCTGTCCTGTTGATGGAGTCTAGTATATTTACCCAATTTGCTCTTAAGAATTATACATATTTTAGAGAAAAAAATGTATATGGAAAAGAACAAAATCGGCCAAAAAGGCCAAACACTTTTTTAAGCCAACCACTTTTAAATAAGGCCACATTTCTCTAATCTGACCTTAAAAAGGCCAAATTGACAACTCTGACTTGAGCAGCGAAAGCACATCAGCTGTGCATGTGTTGAATCGCTGACACGTCTGTGTAAATGATTACATCTTCCTCAGTCGAGTTCTAAGAAATTAACGCCTGAATTTCTGCCTCCCCAGCCACTGGGTTTTCTTGTCTGCATTTTCTAACAAGTCTGATACTTACTGAAAAGTATGTATTGATTTCTGTTGACACTTGTATGCATTCTTCACTGGGTTCAACCTGTTGAATACAATCCTTGGCCAGACATATCCACGATACTTCTCTTTGCAGCTGATAGAAGATAATGCAAGGGATGATGATGTTGTTGTATATACCGATGGGTCGGTTCAACGTGGTGAGAAGTCCGGCTGGGGTTTCTTGGCTTATGGTAGTGGTTGTTGCAGAGCGAAGTGGGGCATACAGGACAACTACTTCTAGTATGAGGATGGAGGTTGAGGCCGTTACTGCTGCCCTCCATTGGATCTCTGGGACTTCATTTACTGGGGCAGTTGTTGTGTCTGACTCTCAGTCGATGCTTCACAAGATCCAGAAGGGCAGGTTTCGGTATGAGTGGATGTCGTCTATAGAAGTTTCTAACCTCCAGCGGCTTACGTGGATATACTGTCCTGGGCATGCGGGTGTTTACGGTAATGAGAGAGCGGACAGGCTTCCATCATCAGCATCGATTGTTGGGGAGTTGAAGATGGAATGGGGATATTCTTCGGTCTCTTCGCGACTGTCTGTTGATGAGGACACTAAAATCGATGTTGAATCGATCAAGCGATTTAGCAGTTTGGAGTTACCCATTGTTCAAGTCGAACTGGATGCCTGAGAGGCAGAGTGATAGGTGTGTTTAATCAGCGAGCCACAGGAATCATCAGTATGCATACTCTTCGATATATGTTGGGGAGACTGAGCACCTATGGGTCTGCCCGGAGTGCAATGACGTCAGTTTAGTAACCAATAACCAATTCTCTTTTTAACCTATTTCCTTTTTCTCTCTTTATTTCCATGTGCAGGGGATGCTGTGTGTCAGCATTGAATCGAAGGTATGCACAACACAACTTTTTCTGTTTTTCATAGTCATCATCAGGTGACGGCTGGCGTAGGCGATCATGGATCTCCACAAATCTCTATCTTTGGTATTTGCTATCAATTCAGATGTTGACGCTTTACTATGCCATGAAGTCAGGATATCCAAAATTGTCTTTCTCTGTCTTCCTCTGTCTCGTCTACCCTCGATTTTACCAGCTGTTACAATGTGTTCTAAACCTCCTCCTTATCACATGTCCGAAAATGATGGCTACTTCTTTCATTTTCACAGTATTTCATAGTAGGATAATTTTAAAAAAAGTCAAACATTGTCATACACAACACGTCTTTGGTGCATCCAAGTATGATGCGCAAAGCCTCATTCTGTATTCTTTCCGAACACTCAAGCAGGGTTGCCAATTTGGCTTTTTTAAAGCCAGATTCGAGAAATTTAATTTTTGAAAGTTTTTTAAAAAACACAGTGTTTGGCATTTGGGCCGATGTTTTTATTTTTTTTACATCCAAACGTTTTTCTAAAAATGTTATAATTCTTAAGAGAAAATTGGGTAAATATACTTAATATAGTTTTTTTTATTGGTTTTGGTTTCCATTGTTGAACAATATGCTTAGTACTAAAGATTATGAAACATACAGGACATGTTGGACTGAATCACCACCTACACAGAATAAACCCACACACCTACACACTGTAGAAGTGCAGTCACTCATGTGAGACAGTTACAGCATATCTTGATTGAATGTCCTGGACTGATAAAGCAGACAAGAACTCCTCCCACCACTACCATCTGTTCATAATCCCTTTGCACTAGTCTTCCACAATTACAGAACACATCAGATTCTACAAACTGGCATTGGCTGCCCAAGAGTGAAACTTTTAGCTCTGTTAGAAGAAGTCTTCCACAATTACAGAACACATGCAGATTCTACAAACTGGCATTGGCTGCCCAAAAGTGAAACTTGCAGCTCTGGTTAAGAAGAAGAAGAAGAATGAAACATTATGGAAAGTTACAGCACTTCCTGCTTTGCTCTTTTTCCTGCCTGGAATTATGCACTGCAGTCCTGTTATCTGTTTTTATTCGTGTGTAATTTTGCAAGGAATCTAACTATAGCGGAAAAAAAATTAAAGCAATCTTATGACAGTCATCATCATCATCAGGTGCTGTCTCCAGATCGGAGGTTGGCTGCAATGAATCTCCTGCATCCTCTGTCTTTCGCCTTGGTGTTGTACTCTGCCAGACTGTAACCTGTCCATTTCTTAAAGTTTCCTCCCACTTATCTCTCGGTCTTCCTCCTGCTCTTCGCCCTTCAACTTTCCCTTCTAGCAAAGATTTTATCATGGTGTCATGTCTTTTTATGTGCCCAAAATACTTTATTTGTCGGAATTTTATTTCTCTTAATAATTGTTTCTTCATGCCTAGTTTTCCTAAAACTTGTTTATTTGTCTGTTTTCTGTCCATGAAACTCTACCTATTCTTTTATATATCCACATCTCAAATGTATCAATTTTGTCTTCTAACTGTTTGTTCATTGTCCATATTTCCGAGCCATACATTAATATAGGAAGCGTGTCAGTCTCATAATAAATCTTATGACAGTAGTCGTAAATATAATATCAATTGGGAAAAGACTTTTGTATGGGAGAAAAGATCTTCTGAGGGATCACAAAATGCATTCTGTAAATTATGCCACTGTACCGTTGTGCCTAAAGACTGTAGCCTCGCTGCACATAAAAAGTAAGAAAAACAGAGAACTCCAGCAACAGGACTTATATGAATACTAGTTCAAGGTGGAGAATTCGTCCTCTAGAGCAAGATAATGTATGAAAATAGGTTAAGGCAGCTGTGAGGCTTCAGAAAAAAGTAGGCTGTTCAATGTGTGTTGACCTGGCACTGTGCCATCCGTTCTGTCGACCATCTTAGTGAAATAATGATAGGTCATGGTCAAGGGAGCACTTCAGAGCACATAAGGTTGCACAGAACAAAATGTTCTTATTTAATAAAAAAAAAACATCATCTCACCATCAATAAAAGATGATCTCATTGTTGACTTCAAGTAAAAGAAATATGCTATAATTATAGTTGAATCTACTGACACTTCAACACAAAAACACTTATGTATTTTGATTGGTGTTCTTCAACTTGAGTCATTTAAAGAGCTTGCTACCTTTGCTCTGACTTGCTTAATAACTCCAGTTAGTAATGCTGTTATTGAGAGGCTGTTCTCTCTTGTATCATCTTGTATAAACAAAAGCTAGAAATAGAACGCAGCTGCAGCTTCTTGAGGCGATAATGAGAATAAGAACAGAACTGCTCTTATCTAACAAATGTTGCAAGAATTTTACTGCCTCCCCTAAGGGGTATATGGTAAAGAGCTTATCTATTAACAAAGTGTATGGTGCTGGTTTCAGTGTTGAGGATAGTGTGATGATCTTGATTTGTAGCTCTTTTTATGATGTAGGTACTAGTTGAGTATGAAATAGCACTGTTTTCATCTTGGCTTTTTTTGGCTTTTTTCCAGCCAGTGTTTGGCTTATTTTCTCAATTTTTAGTTGGCAACCCTGCACTCAAGTACTTTGGTACAAGCTAAGTCGCCCAAAAAACACTGTCGTGGTGACCATATCTCCTAGACTAATTAATGGAAAAGACAGGAGATAATGGCTAACTGAATAGTTAGAAATGTGTGGTAGGATACATTGAGAAACACAGTCAGTTTTCAATACACTCATGGTAATAGGACTGTGTGATAACCTTCAAGAAATATATACATATGAAATAGTGTTATGGTGGTCAACATAAGACACTTATAATAGGATTTGTTAGAACACCATCCATTACAAATTGTATTCTTAACAAAAGTGTGTAAAAACATGATTTTTTGTATTGTGCGTATCGCTGTAGCACGAGCGGTAGTGAGCCCGATCACAAACCCAAGCGTACCTGGTTCAAACCCCACGGTAGGAAAGTTTGGAAGCAAATTCGCTTCCATGGGATTTTTTCAAAAGGTAAAATATACCTCACCGTTCAAAAAGCAATGGAAAACTACTGAACGTATAAGTGGTGCCTAGAAAAATCAACGACTAGTTTACTGTGGTTGATGGCTATGTCCTGTAAAGATATGCCACGATTTTCATCATCATTATCATCATCATCATAGTGTGTGTATAGTATTAAAAATAAATAAAACAAAAAAAGATATCAAAATGTATGATGCCAAATTTAATATCAGAAAAATAAAGAAGACTATTGCCAAATTCCAGTTTACATGAACATTCCTAAAATTAAATCAATCAGTCTGTTATCATTGCCTATCCCTACCACCTACACCCTTAATCCCACACTCACTGAATACTTGGTGGTGCACTTTTACATTATATTGATCTGATGTAAATGTACACATTATTCATATATTGCAAGGAAATTCAAATGAAGCTCCTAATGTTTATATTATTACCATATTTAACTGCTAATTTATTTTTGTTTGTGTCTGTCTGTGGGGGAGGGGGATGTTTCTGGGTCTATTTATAAAAGGTAAATAAAGAAATTGTTGTTTTCTTCTGGTTGTCTTGTTTTCAAATTAGAGAAGCGCAAACACTTAGGGAAAAGTAAATGACATTTTAGAACAGGCCACATACTAAAATTAGACAAAATCCAACAAACTACCATCTTTATACCCCGGACATGTTCGAGTGGTTACTGGGGCTCAAATTTGGGGTGTAAAGAAAGGAACCACTGTTACCTGCCACGCATGTTGTAAGAGGCGAATAAGGAGGTTTGGATGAAATCGGATGCATGTGTCCGCTAGGGAATGCTAACCAAACAAATGCTTGCAGAAAAAGGATGCACCAGGTCGTAAGGCGCATAACATGGTGCAATGAGGAATGGGATAACGGATTTTACGGTCGCCGATCTGCCTCGGAGATTTAGTCGCGCAGTAAGAATGTCAGACCTACCATCATGAGGGTGGCCACAACTTACTACGTTAAGAGGTCGGCACAAACAGGGAAGCGGAAATCATAGGAATTATATCCTACAGAACTGCCCCTAGTATGCAGAAGAAAGAGGTGGCCCACTTACACTAGCGTCGAAGACAAACTGTATGATGTGGCTGATAATCTAGGCAGATGGCTGCCTTTATTAGAGAATCTGAAATCCCAATCTAGTGAGAATGCAGAAGAAGAAGAATACCCCAGACCTATTATCTATAACTACATCTTCACAAAATGAAAGCTGCTCAAACAAGTGTACATGTCAAAATGGTGCCAAGACTTGAGAATTTCTGTTTGTCCTTCTTCTTCTTCTAACGCTCCATATCGACCACTTGTTAACCACTCTGTGTGATTTGTATGTGATCTGAGTCTAAGAGTGATTGTACACTGTGCCAGTTAGCGCCTACAAGTAGTTTCCTTGGTCCTACATCAGTTGCCTCTTATGACATGTCTTGTAGGTCACAGTGGTACTATTCTTTGCTTCCCTTGCAGGTCCCGCACACACAGGCGACTGTATGTCCCATCTTCAATGATTTGAAGTCTCAAGCCCGGCCCTGTGAGATTAATCTGAGGGAAGCAATGATAAGTACTAGCAAGGACCTTGTGCTGATAACTAGATTCACAATATAGATGAGACTGCAGTAAAACTATTTGATTGGTCGTTTGCTTGATAAAGGCCTTGTTGGTCGAAACGTTACTGTATTTTGTCATTGTTTTTGTAATTTGTAAAACTACAGTGAGTTGACTAGATTCATGAACAACTAGATTCATGTTCAGACGTCTAAGAATAGTAAACATCAAGAAGCTTATTGATGTTAATGGTTATAGAAAATCATAATGAATAAATTCTATAAATGAGAAAATGTGTACTAAGAATCAATAACCACGTTGTTAATCTTCGAATAATATTCTATAATTCAATAATGAATTTTGTTGCACATATATGACAGGGCATCAGGTGAAGGAATAACATGGATAGTATATTGCTGTCAAGACGATGGACCAGCTGATATAAAATTAAGAGAGAGGGAAGTTCAAATTGCGTGAATCCAAACACTAAGCAGACTGCAAGAACTCAAAGTAATGGGTACTACAAAATCGCTATGCTGAGCAAAACAAGAGATTCAAGCATACAATGAAACTCCTGTTTGTTGTCACACTATGGACATACTGAGGAAGAACTAATTTATGGACTAATTATGTTAGACGGCAGTGTTGATCGTTGTAGCAACAACTAACTATGACTGACAATGAAAGCATTCAATATAGAAACACAATATACATTTTAGCCTGTATTAAACCGCCGTGTGTTGGCAGGGCTCACAAGGAGCAAAGAATAGTAACACTACGACTTACTCTGCATGTCGTAAGTGGTGACAGGTAGGGGCCTAGGAAGCTACCTATAAATGCATAAGGCTGCAGAAATTGGATATGCTGGCATACATGTAGGCGCATAACTGGCACAACTGCTCTTAGGTTCAGATCACATACAAATCACAATGACTGATTTAATAAGTGGTCAATATGGAGTTATATCGAGTCCGAAGAAGCAGAACACTGTCCAAACAACCCCAACAAGGAAAGTTACATCATATGTATTAATAATATTTTCAACCTTTAGAAGACTTTAATAAAATTATTAGGGTCGCGACAGCAAAGTTGATAACATTATGAGCTAGTGACCATGTACTGTGGAGATTCCAGGGTTCGAGGCCAGCTTAAGCCAAAAATTATTAGTGTGCACACAGTACATGGTTGGACTACATAAGACCCTGATCATTTACTTGGGGATCTGAATTACAAGTACCTCTGAAGTTGGAGTTAGGTTCGTTTGAATGGCAAGGGACACTGATGATAAAAAAAGCAAGTGTTCACCCAAAAATCAACCAGAGGTGTCAAATTAGATGTCATGACTACACCTTAATTCATAGCGAGAACACGGAGGAAAACATTTATCAGTATGCAGGCAAAAAGAAACTCTAAAATGATCAAAGAGGCAATAAGTAATAACGAATATTTGTATTATTATATTTGTATTATTATTTTGTATTTTTATCTTCACCTTAAAAGTGGTATGGTGATATTTTTTATATATTTTTCTGGGAAATAGTGGCAGATTTGTAGAATTTCATGTGGCAGAAAATATTTCAGCATAAGACAATCATCTATTAAATATGAATTTTTTTTAACAAGCATATGTTAGGTTATGTTATGC
The DNA here is from genome assembly GCA_020796225.1 of Arion vulgaris. Taxonomy (NCBI): domain Eukaryota; kingdom Metazoa; phylum Mollusca; class Gastropoda; order Stylommatophora; family Arionidae; genus Arion; species Arion vulgaris. Next base: position 44,280,723 of record CM036763.1, read on the forward strand.
GATCGACGTCTTGGCACATTGGGCATTCCCATTCATGATCTGTCCTCCGCTGCAGCAGCTATCCCAAAGTCCATTTGCTCACCGCACCAATGAGAAGTTGATTACTATATCTTCTCTCTCTACCACGAAGACACACTGTCTGGCATGTCCAAACTTAACGCCTAATTCTCAAACTCGTTCCAGTGTCTGAGACTTGCCCGTGTCACATAATTGAGAGCGTACCGCATTGATGATATCGGCTCTGTCCAACTTCTGCCTGTTTGAGTCGGGGCATTGTTTGCAAGAAAGTCAGCACGCTAGTTACCCTGCACTCCAGCATGTCCAGGTGTGTACAGCCAAGCCATTTTCTTGAGATGTGATCTCCGAATGCTGTCCACCCATTCCCCATGCATACTTCCAAGCATATTAACAAGCATAGATTTATGGTTTATTAAATTATTCAATTGAGTAAGTATGAGTAATTAAAAATATATCATACAAAGAGATGGTGTGAAAAGTCAAGAAATGTGGAATGGGAAAGAAAGTTGATGTCCTATAACCATTAATACACAAGTGTACAAGTTTGACTCGTAATTTCTGTGTGTAGTTTTGCATCTCTACCTATATCCCCTTTGCGTCCCACTGACATTTAAGAAATAAGACTTCCCAAAAGATTTCCATTGTTGCCATTCTGCTGCCTTTTATAAATTACCACTTTTTCCCTGTTCTTCTCCATGTTTCCTTTGTACGTCCAGACATTCTCTACCCATCCCATGTCCATCGGAAACTGTCCTAGCCAATGTCACTACTGGCATACGACACACATGACCAATTTGTAATTTTACATATAACAAATCAAAACATATAACAATAAACCTCTCACATTACAAAAAGTTTTATATATATATATATATATATATATATATATATATATATATATATATATATATATATATATATATATATATATATATATATTATATTTTATTATATAATCTCTTGCCTTTTACCGGATTGGGGCATAGGCCCTCAACCAACTCATGCCAAGTCTTCCTATCTCTAGCTATCTCCTGCAGCTCCTCCAGCTTTTTTTTATATTGTTGATCTCTTTATATATATATATATATGTGTGTGTGTGTGTGTGTGTGCATCGTATTTTGGCAAATCATATACTTTCCAATTATAATCATCTAGCACTTATAATACATCTACATTTACATTGCTGCATATAATCAATGTAAGTTCACTGTATGGACACTGACAACAAATGATGAGAAAACTAATCACAACAGAGATGAAGTGTCTACACAGAATGCTGGGTGTAACAAGAAGAGACCGGTTGAGAAATGAAGACATCAGGAAAAAGTGGGTACAACATCAGTACTAGACTTAATCAGAAACAACAAATTAAATGGTTCGGCCACATAAGCAGATTGCCAACAGACAGTGCACCTCAAAGAGCAATGCTGCTCCGATACAATGGGTACAAAGCAAAAGGCCGGCCACGTAAAAGATGGACCTCAGAGATAACAGTGGCAACGAAAGAGACTATCTACGAAGCGCATACAAGGGCCCATTTTATAAATCTCTTCTTGACCTGACGCTGTGAGGCAAACAGGATTCGAGAAAGAAAGTTCACTGTTACAGATGAGTTTTCTAAATGAAATGATTTAGAAAGACAGCAAACTGTAACCAAATATGCCCGATTTTGGATACCTCATTTAACTACATTTATTATATACTATTACTTAAAGTTTCAAATAAATGTAAAATTCATATTCATTGTGGTTCCTTCCGACTACCACTGGTACTGGGCTGAATGAATATAGAACTAACTAATTTATGTGTGTAGTAAACTAATGTATTGTTGTAGAAAGTGAAAGGACTGACAGGTATTTAAAATAAATTTGCTATCATCAAAACAACATGAATATATCATTATTATTATATGTAGCACTTTTGTTATTTGTGACCGGCACTACCACAACAAGTGCTAAGATTAACTAAACTAAAATAAATGAACTTACGTGTAGACTACACATTTTAATGTAGTGAACTGTAGACTAGAACTCAAGACTATAACTGTAGTGTAGAAATGTAGTGAGTAGTCAGTTAAACGAGAGAACTGTGCTGTTAGTGTTACTCACTCAAACTCACTGTTCTGTTAATGAGTTAATGTTGAGACCGATGACTTGAGTAAGTCACTTGAGTGTTTTAGTTTGTTGTTATATTTTCAAATTAATGAGACAACATACCTCTAATTGGAAAGATGTCACCATTCGTCTCGTGCAATCCTGAATCAAAGATTGAAGAATTCTAATTTCGCAAATAGTATTCTGTATTTCACAAACAGAAGTGCTCAGGAGTCAATGTCAGCTTGTTTATTTCGGAGCTAATTGTTTGGAGTTGCTTCTGCTACAAATAAAAATTTGCGACCGGAACTCACGAATCTAGAAACAATAATTGTTATGATTTTTATTTTGTAACGGGCGGATTTGTTGAATCGTAAATTAAAAAAACACGTACGTACAACAAAACAAAACAGGGTTTCGTCAGCTCAAAGAAAGCATGAAAAATTTAGGGATTAATAAAATATTAGGCTACATTATGCTGCAAAGTAGATGAAGCTGTCTAAACACGATCATTCAATATATAATTTATATTCATCACATTTTTACAACTAAACATTTATATAGAACCGACATCAGTGCAGTAACTTCATATTATACTCAGTATAATACTGTACTAGGTCCATATCAACTGCACGTTAGATCTGACAGTGTCAAAGAACCTAACATCAGCATCCGCGAAATCCAGTTCCCTGCAGCATGGGTTCTTCTATATTCATCAAATACTACAGGGCTGTATGTGGAAATGTCAAGAGAACGCAAGGTCCAAGTGTTCTAAATGTGGACAGTGGCTGGGGTTAGTTCGGAATTCCAGTCACCTTCATTTTCGAGCCCGACATGCGGGCGTAATGGGAGATGAACGAACAGACTTGCGGGTCCAGCTACAGTTGCTAGAAGTAGAACCATGGACTGAACTTATATCCGACAGAGCTTATATCCTGAACATCGTTAGAGACATGGGTCGCACAGGGTATTCTGATGCTGACTTGGATTTTACGTACACGGTAGATTGCAAGAACTTGGAATCAAACATGGTGTTGCTAGATTTGAACAATATTCTGAGAGTAGAAATTGTTTTATTAACTGTCAGACGATGAGTGCTGAAGACTGGATCACTTACGGATTTGTTCATTGTGCAATGAGAATATGATAACTAAACACGGCAGTTGTTAGCCTAAACACACTGAGATACATGCTTGGGAGGAGATCAAAGCAATTATGGACATGTGCGATGAAGATGATCCTAAAATGAACAATGATGACTAAACTAACCTGGTTGGTGGTCCCCTTCCCCCATGCCTCTATGAATTTTCATCAAATGCTGCGAACAATGACTGCGTTTCGAGGATCCGAGATTTAACAGTTTAGAGCTTCCAGTGAAAACAACCAAACCTAAAACTTACGATCAAATATAAATTATTGATTAGATCAGTGAGTTCATAACTTAAATTTATAAATAAAATCGAACTGCAAAACGGTCCCCCAAAATAAAACATATATGATTTATGCATCATGGACAATACAATAGCCGTCCATCGCAAGAGATGATGACAACAGCCTCAAACGTGTGCTGCTGCCCCTCTCTGATGTGAAGAGGTGATTGTAGAGTCCAATTCTAGAATACAATTCCCAACCACAGGTGGGGCATGCATGATCAAGGTTAGACATGTGAGTGTTGTGTGTTCTGTCTTTTCACGCAGCTCGTTTTCTCTGTGCATCAACGGCGCGACGACTCTCAGTTAATGCGAGTTTGCCTAGCGTTGTTACAGTTGCACATTTGGCGATCTTGAGCTAGGAATTCCCAGCACGTGGTGTCTATATCGAAGCAATTCAGAGACACTTTAAGAGTGTCCATAACGTGTTTTTTCTGTCCACCAGCTGAACGTCTGCCTCCTCAAGCTCACCATACATCAACTATTTTGGGATGCGTTTATCAGGCATCCGAGCAACGTGACCGGCCTATCTCACTGTGCCTTCTGCAACAGTGTGTTGACGCTTGGGATCTTTGCTCTTATGAGAACTTCAGTATCTGGAATTTTGTCCTGCCATCTTATTTTTAGTAGTCTGCGTAGATAGCTTGTGTAGAAGTGGTTGAGTTTTCTTGTGTGTCTGATATATACTATCAGACAAACACCTCAGTGAGAAGTGTAGATTCTTTGTCAGGGGTTTAAACGTTTTCAACAAAACAAACCTAGACACAAAGATGCAATCATTATTATGGAAACTTCTTCAAGCTCCATATTGACCTCTCTGTGTGATTTGTTTGTGATCTGAGCCTAAGAGCGATTGTACGTCGTGCCAGTTATGCGCCTACAAGTAGGCCATCACATCTGATTTCTGCGATGCTTTTAATTTACTATGGTAGCCGCCCGAGTGGTTACCGGTGCCCAAATTTGGGGGGTAAAGAATAGAACTACTGTTACCTGCCACGCATGTCCTAAGACGTGACTAAGGAGGGTTGGTTGAAATCGGATGCACAAGTCCTAAACATGTAGAAGTCTATGTATTTAGGGGCCTACCAAACCAATGTGCAACGTGTACACGTTCTTGGCAAAGATCAAACATATCACAGAGAGTGATTAAATTGGTCGTAAAGAGCGAACGCAAAGAAGGAGACTATGGTAGCTTCCCTAGGTCCTACATCAGTCGCCTCTTACGAATTGCCGTGTAGGTCACAGTGGTACTATTCTTTGCTTCCCTAGATGGCTCTGGCAACACAAGGGCGTAATCACACAAACTAATTCAATTGTTTATTTCGTTATCTCTTTAATGAATTAGCTAACTCTTACAATTTTAATATTATTTATTAATTATCCTTCTCTAAGCAACATTCATGATATTTCTAGGGCATCTTATCTCTGTTTGGCTTCACCTTAAATTTAAAGAACATAAGCAGTTAACTTGCCTGCCTGGGTGGTCTGGTGTGTGTGTGCACATGCATGTATACCTGTATGTGTGTGCATATATGTGTGTGTATATATGTATATACATATATACATACACATATATATATATATAAATAATAATAATTCCTCTCGTACCGTTATACGTTAATAGGGCCTGCAAGTAATTTCTCCATACCGCTCTATCCTGGGTAACTATCTCAATCTCCTCCATGGAACTGAGACCGATATTTCCTGCCTCTCTCAGCAAAGTTCGTTTCAGGATCTCTTTAGGTCGACCTCATATATATATATATAAATGCAACAAACACAAAATTTTGACAAACAATTGCCTGAAACAGAGCTGTTTAGTTCATATTACCTTCACTATACTTTGCCGTACTGCAACGTGCAAACTTGCCTTCCATCATGGGTACATTCAGCAGTAGACGACTAAGATGGTTGGGGCATGTGAGAAGAATGGAAACTTGTCGCATACCAAAACAAATGTTTTGTGAACTTTCGGAGGGGAATAGGCACCAGAGCAGACGACTGCTCAAATATAAAATGTCTGCAAGGCCTCAATGAAGAACTTTTCTATAGGTTCGGAACATGGGAAAAAACTAGCTGACGACAGAGTTGTGCAGAAAGCGATATTGTGCGAGGGTGCAGTCTTTTGAGCAGAGACTTATGTATGAGCTGAAAGACAAGAGAGAAAAGCAAAAACTCAGCAGTTATCACAGTAAAACACTTGCCAATTAACAGTCTGTAGGCAGTTAAAGACGACAAAGGCCATATACATATATACTTTGCAAACATTGAGAACAGAACACATTTATATGGTTCTCTGTTATGGCGTATGCCAACACACTGATTCTGAAACTAAAAATGATATAATCATCAACACGAATAATTCAATTTAATTCAATTTTAATTTTCGTAAAATAACATTGGCTTTGACAACATGAGAAGCAACAAAAATAAAACACAAAGTTAATGAACTATTATTCGCGATATGCAACACATGGGACGACTTACTCAATCAATAAGTCAGCACATCAATCAATAAGTAAAAATGCCAATAATGGTAGTATTATCAACACTAACACAAAAACAAAATGTGACCGATAAAAGTCACGTTGTCAAAATGAACAGAAAAAGTGAATTAAAAATCAAATGTGCAATATTAATTAATTAACTCCTTGTGGACCAGGAGCCACATTAAGTGGCATTTTTACTCTAAATGGCTTTTGTCCTAGTCCACTAAGAGTTAAGGTTGAACCTATTTTTCATCCCTCATTTGTTTCATCCCTCATCCCTCATCTCATACTAAGAAACAAATCTTGATCACCCTTAACAAAATATTAAAACCCACAAAAATGAAGAGGTCATCATCAGGTGCCGTGCCGGCTGGCGTAGGCGATCATGGATCTCCACAAATCTCTGTCGTTGGTGTTTGCTATCAACTCAGATGTTGACGCTCTACCATGCCATGAAGTCAGGCCATCCAACATTTTCTCTCTCTGTCTTCCCTGTCTCGTCTACCCTCGATTTTACTGGTTGTCACAATGTGTTCTAAACCTCCCTCCTCATCACATGCCCGAAAAATGATGACTGCCTCTTTCTTATATTGATGATAAGCTTTCTCTGTGTCTTGATCTCATTCAGCACCTCAACATTAGTCATTTTAGCAGTCCATGGGATTTTCATTAAGAGGTAGGGAATAAAAACAAAGAAAAGGGAAAACGGTGAAGTACATGATGACTCATCCTTCAGAGGTAGTTAGCTCTCTTCATACATTACATGATTCTATGCTGCCAAACCAACTATGTTCCTTTCTGTTATTTTTTTACATATAACGAATTCCTTTTTGTTACGTAGAATGCTGGGGGTAACAAGAAGAGACCGGTTGAGAAATGAAGACATCTGGAAAAAGTGGGTACAACATCAGTACTAGACTTAATCAAGAAACAACAAATTAAATGGTTCGCCACATAAGCAGATTACCAACAGACAGTGCACCTCAAAGAGCAATGTTGCTCAGATACAATGGGTACTAAGCAAAAGGCCGCACAAGCAAAAGGTGGACCTCATAGTTAGCAGAGGTGATAAAAGACACTATTTATGAAGCGCACAAAAGGGTTCGTTCTAGAAATCTCTTCATATTTCTTGCCTCCATGTGTGCAGGAGGAAGGAATACCAATTCCTTTCCTCATGTTGGAACATCGAATGTGGGATTGAACCTACAACCCTCTGAGTTCGGGTCAATACGTGAACGCTTACGCATTACACTAATCCATCCCACAATGGAGTGATACACAAATGACATTTATGAGAACCATAATATTAGCACAGAAAACGAGAACATGTGGTCATTTCTACTGCAGTGCAAACCCGCACAGAAAGCCAGTCTCTTGCATGTGTATGCCCACAAATTGTATGTGCACAAATGCATGTATTTTTAACATATAAACAATGAAACAATACAAATATCTTTCTCTTTCACATGAATATGGAATAATAATTTTAAACAATAAAAACTTTTTATTGTTGTAATACCACTTGTTAGGACGGTGTAGGACAGGAAGAGGAGGGGATGAGCCTGAGGAATTTAATGGCTATATGGCTAGTGCAATCGTTGCGAAGCTGTTCAGGTTATAATTTTTCTTCATGTCTCCTGCAGAAATAAAACTTCTTGGCTGTACCGGGGATTGAACCCAGGTCTCCCAAATAGAAACCTGCGCTCAAATCCATTTGGCCAGATGTTCTTTGAATATGGAATAAAAAGATGGAAAGTCTAGGCAACAGGATACAATATGATTGAGAGAAAATATTTATGTATGTGTGTGTAGCAAGAATCTACTGCACTCACATACCCTTGTTTATTTATCATGATCATATTTCAACAATTTCCTGTAATTTCCAGCAAATCTGAGCAACATGACATATGAATAATAGAAAGCTTGATACACGTTATGTTTGTACCAAATATCTAATGAATTATTCACAAACTATTCAATATTTCTCAGTGGTAAATTTCTGTACACAATTATTTACACTAGTTACACACACACACACCATGTTCAAGTATTAATACAACAGATTAACTCATTGTGGACCAAACACCACAATATGTGAATTTTAGTTGGACACCTTTTTACAAGGTGCCCCACTAAATGACGTCTTTTATTCTAAAAATAAATGGCTTGTAAAAACATGACCTTTACCCTGATCCACTAAGAGTTAAGAAACCCAGCAATGTAAACCAATTTACAATATAAAAATACAACCTAATATAAACATGAATTACAACAAATCAAATCTTGTTTAGGAAAATGGAGAACAAAGTTAAAAAAATGGTTTCTTGTGTTTTCAATAGAGATGTTATTTTGCAATACCTGAGACATACAGGTCAATGCTGTCATAATCTCTCACATCTGTATGGCGAGGGACGCTGATAATAAGGAAAGCATGCCTTCATGCAAAAATCAGTCAGAAGCACCCTGACTACGCCTGAATTCTTAGCGGACAAACACAAGAAGTGCTGTCATTACAATTTGTATTTTCTTTTTGAAGAAAATAGTAAAGACTATACTGATGTTTGAACCATTATTTTCTGAGACTAAGATGCACTAAATAAGATGACGGCTACATAGTCAGTCAACCAAGGCTGACCAAGATCCCACTTCACCTTCGAGTGGTGACCCTAGAAATTGGTTACATCACCCACCAGTGTGTTGTCGGGGCTCACAAGGGGAGCAAAGAATAGTAACACTCCGACCTACAAGGTATGTCATAACAGGCGACTGAGGTAGGGGCCTAGGAAATCTACCATAGAAAATTAAAAACGTAGCAAAATCGGATGTGCTGGCCTACTTGTAGGCGCATAACTGGCACAACATATAATCGCTCTTAAGCTCGGATTCCAAAGAGTAGTTTAACAAGTGGTCGATATGGAGCGTCCGAAGAAAAAGGTTGCATCACTAGTGTGACAAGCCATTTATTCTTGGGCTAAGATGTTGTGAATGAGATGACAGAAGTCACAACCATGGTCAGTCAACCAGGGCTGATCAAGATACCGCTGCACCTTCCAGTGGTGACCCTAGTCTCCCCCAGCAAATGTTAAAGAGTATGCAAATTGATGGTTTCCACAGCTCACTGGTTAAACACACTCATTTTACCACTCAAGTATCCAGTTCTTCTTGTGCATCTTGTGATTTCAAAGTCTTAAAATCCAAATTGGTTTAATATCAATGTATCTTCTCGCAACAGACAGTTGCAGAGAAACTAAAGGACAATCCCCATCCCATCCATCATCAATGATCGATGCTGTTGATGTAAACCTGCTCGCTCTCTTACTGCAGTGAATACCTGTATGTCCAAGACAGGAGATAAAGTAAACCTCTGGAGGTTAGAAACTTTGATAGACAACATCCACTTACCACAACTACTTTGGACCTTCTGAAGCATCGACTAGAGTCATACATAATTATGGTTCCTGCAAACGAATTCAGAGAGATTCATGGAAGGCAGCAGTAACAGTGTCAACCTCCATCCTCTGACTGAAAGTAGTTATCATGTACACCCCATTCCATGCGGACGCTCCATATCGACCACTTGTCAACCACTCTGTGTGATTTGTTTGTGATCTGAACGTAAGAGTGATTGTACGTTGTGCCAATTATGCGCCTACAAGTAGGCCAGCACATCGATTTCTGCGATGCTTTTTATTTACTTGGGTAGCTTCCTTAGGCCTTACATCAGTCGCCTCTTACGGCATGCCTTGTAGGTCACAGTGGTACTATTCTTTGCTTCCCTTGCGGATCCCGGCACAACGTGGGCTCTGTAGGATCACAAATGCAGTCACCTGGCCAACTGTCCAAAACTTGTTGATTTTATGGTATGTCTGGTAGTACATAGCAGTATATTTCTTCTGGGGTTCTCAATGGTGAATTGGTTAAGACACTTGCCTGTTGTTTTGAAGGTTGTGGGTTTCAATCTGGAACGAATCACATAAGCAATTTTTCATGAGATTACTAGAATTATTGCTGGAGCTACGGAGCTAGTGCAACACTCTCGGCAGGTGGCATGCCATTTCTGTCGACAGGAACGGAGCAATATGGAGAACCCAGTGCAATGAAGTCAATCTATCAAACTTTTCTTTTTATATTTCTTTTATCCCCCAAACCTAAATTCAGTCTTCTTAAACAATATACACAGAAAATAAAAAGTCAATTATTCAATTTTACACCAATTTAAAATCACACCAAATGTAACATTCTTAAACACTTAAGATATTGCAAAATTATTACCTCTTCTTCTTCTTCTAACGCTCCATACCTATCTCTTGTTAACCACTGTGTAATTTGTATGTGATCTAAGCCTAAGAGCGATTGTACGTAGTGCAAGTTATGCACTTTGATGTAGGCCAGCACATCCGATTTCTGCTATGCTTTTTATTTACTAGGGTAGCTTTCCTAGGTTCTACATCAGTCGTCTCTAACATGCCTTGTAGGTCGCAGTGGTACTATTCTTTGCTTCCTTGCGGGTCCTGGAAACACACAGGCGTTTATTACCTCAAGTCAGAGACTGTTAAATTACTCCTCCAAGTCATGCACTTTGATGTAGGCCAGCACATCCGATTTCTGCTTTGCTTTTTATTTACTAGGGTAGCTTTCCTAGGTTCTACATCAGTCGTCTCTAACATGCCTTGTAGGTCGCAGTGGTACTATTCTTTGCTTCCTTGCGGTCCTGGAAACACACAGGCGTTTATTACCTCAAGTCAGAGACTGTTAAATTACTCCTCCAAGTCAGACATTACTAAATCACTTCAATTCAAATATTGTGAAATCACTTTGCCTCAAACGTTACTAGATTACTGCTTCAAGTCAAATTACTTTGCCTCAAACGTTACTAGATTACTGCTTCAAGTCAGATGATGATAAGTTACTCCAGCCCAAACATTGCCAACTTACTTCAAGCCAGATAATAAGTTACAAACACATTACCACCCGAGTGGTTACGGGGCCCAAATTTGGGGTGTAAAGAATAGAACCAGTTACCTGCCACGCATATCGTAAGAGGCGACTAAGGAGGTTTGGCTGAAATCGGATGCACATGTCCTAAATGTGTAAACGTCAACCTGCCTTGCTAACAACATCATCAAATAAAATTTGGGACAGCCAAAGGCTAATGGAGAGCGAACCCAGTAAACGCTGGCTGAATCTGGACACATCGCCAAAGGATAAGCAACAGAGCTCCAAATGGTGCTGAAGATGTGACAAAACCCACCCATGATATGGCTGCATGAATCAGATTTCCACATGAATTTATGGAGAAATCTGATACATCAGCCTTTAGGTGATAGAGAGAGAGAGAACACATTACATTACTTATTCAACAATACCACGCATTTTTCTTCATGTTCAACATTAATTTTTGTTCATGTTTGGCACCTCATTAACAAAAAATTCCTCAACATTATTTACAAAAATACAAAACTCAGGAATAGTCCTACGTATACATACATATATTGCTGAAGCAACATATAACAAAGTCCAACCTCCCACTATTGTTTTCATGTAATCGAGAAGATTATTTACAACAATCACCATGATTACAAAAGCAGTATCAACTAAATATATCATTCTATTTACAGTGTTGGAAGATAGGATCATATCAGATAGTGAAAGTCTCGGTGGCTAAGGGGTTAAACAGTTGCCTTGCGTTCTGAAAACGGTAGGTTCAAATCCAGGCCCCATCATTCTGTTCATGAGAGCGTTTTCCTCAGAGATCCATAGATCTATGGACGAGCAATATATCCAAAACATGGTCAGACGAAAGAAGCATACAGAGCAATGTATTTGGAGCCCCCAAGGAATTTCTATGTTCAGCTTTATAGAGGCAAATCTCATAGTCTAGCCAGCGGTTCCCAAGCGTTGCATTACTGCGGACCCCTTTTTAAATAGATTTTGCTGCCGCATATCCCCTAAAAGTTTCTATATATGAAAATGGACAGTAATGAATTATCTTTGTGTTACAATAGTAAACAATGTTTTCAGACTGCACGAAACTTAAAATGATCTTTCATTTTGTCCTGTCAGACATTTAGACTCTGGTCTGGTCCGGCTGGAATTATTGCCTGAGCTATGGAGTTTGCGCTTTGTGAAATACTATCAACAGGTGGTGTGCCATTTCTGTTGGGAGAGAGCAAACCATATTGGGAAACCTGGTGCAATGAAGTAAATTCTTCATTTTAGATATTCCAAATAACATGTAACACACAATGAATCTAATTGTTCTCCAACAAACTTGAACTTTTGCTATGACTTTCTTCATATTTTTGCAGATCAGTTTCATATGTTCAGTATAGACCAACATTACCAAAACTGAGGTCCAATGATCACCTGGGCTCTGTGAGGTACTCACAGAGGTCTTCAATCACTTGGAGAAATATTATTATCTTTGATATTTCAAACAGAAAAAAAAATCATTAAAATATGTATAAAAACTGGTAAACTAGTTCTGCTGCGAAATCAAAGGACCCGGAATCTAAATGTCTGACAGATAAAATGAAAGCTCATTTGAAGTTTCCCTAGTCAGAGAACATTGTTTACTATTGTAATACAGAGCTAATTCATTCCTGTCCATTTTTATACATCAAAACTTTTGGGGGTCCGCGGTAATGCAAAGTTTGGGAACCGCTGGTCTAGACTATGAGATGGGTTGCCTCTATGAAGCTGAACATCGAAGCTTCTCAGGGTTCCCAATACTTGCTCTGTATGCTTCTTTTGTCGGGCCATGTTTTGTTTCGCTGGTATAGGTAAAATAGACAGGACTGCAGGATGTGCTCTGAGTCTGCGTTTCAGTCTGAAATGCACATTATTCAGTCTAAGCATACTTTATTCTGCACACACTATAGAAATGTTACCATGGACAGAGAAGAGAGCAAATAGATCTATCTAGAAGGAACTCAAAATTAAAGAAAACTGGCTGATGTTACAAATAAGAATGAGAAAATTGAAGTATTTTGGACATAAAAAAGACACGAAGGGTTGGAGAAGACAATTATGGAAGGAGGCATCTCTGCAAAGAAGAGAAGAAGAGTACTGAGAAGATGGATTTAAGAGGTGACTGGTGATTTGAGAATGATGGCTGCAGAGGCAGGATATCTGGCTTATGAGAAAAAAAATTCTTAAGGAATGTTAGGGTGAGAAAGTTCTGTTGAGTACAAGCTATTTGATGATGATAAGAAAACCTCATTATTTACTTTTACTGTAGTATTTGTATTTGTAGCAATTAGTTTTATGTGAAATATTACCATATATTATGCTACATACAACCATTTGAAGTGGGATGCAAAGGGTTCAAGAAAGAGAGGTCAACCTAAAGAGACCCTGAAACGAACTTTGCTGAGAGAGGCAGGAAATATCGGTCTCAGTTCCATGGAGGAGATTGAGCGAGTTGCCCAGGATAGAGTGGTATGGAGAAATTACTTGCAGGCCCTATGTAACGTATAACGACACGAGAGGAATTATTATTATTATTATATATTTGTCTACTTCTTCATTCACCCGCTTTGAATTCAGGTGTTAGCCATGATGTCTTATATGACGCTTCTGATTTTTGCGCAAAAGCCTGCTTGACTATTTGATTGGTGTCCCTCGCCATGCAGGCAGGTCTTCAACGATTTCAGAGGTTTTTAATATATATGTCTAATTCTGTGTTATGCATATCTTTAACACACTGGTTGCAACCAAAAAGACACAGTGGAGTGGTGTTTTATGTAACGGAACTGCAGAGCATGTAAAACATGTTTTCAGGCACACCTTCTAAATGTTAATACTTTATGGTCTGAGAACAAAAACAATGAACAAGCCGTTGGAAGAAATTGTTGTGAATCTTGAAATACCAAGATGCAAAACAATGGAGCACCACTCATATAAAACAAGAACAGAGGTTGTGTGAAAATTAGGAGCAAACTGTGGTTGGGAGGGTGTTTGTGTTTATCAGCTCTGAATTCAGATGTAATTGTGGCGCCCAATATGGTAACTCTAACTGGTTTTTACATGAAAGCTTGCTTTTCTTATCACTAGTGTCCCTCATTATTCAGACTAGCCTTACTCCCACTTCAGATGTACTTGTAATTTAGATCGCCAAGTAAAGGATCAGGGTCTCCTGTATTTCAACCGCATATCGTATGAACACTGAGAACTTTTAGCTCAAGCTGGCCTCGAACTCTGGAATTTCCTTGGCATGTGGACAAGAACGCAGCTTGCTACCAAGGTGTCGTTAACATCAACCAGATAAACATGATCATCATCATGTGCTGTGTCAATAAGCATAGACGATCATGATCAGTTTTGTGTTCTTGTCTCGACCAGTTAATGTAGCCAAGTAATCCAGGTATTTATCTCTTTGTCTTCACTTTCCCTGATAAGATTTGCCAGTTTTCATTAAATTTTCAACTTCACTTCTCATAACTTGCCCAAAAAACCTTGACTGTCTACATACAATTTCTCAAATCAATTTTGGGTTTTCGCTTGTTTCTTGAAAAAAACTGACTTGTTCGTTTTTTGGTCCATCTATGGTATTCTTTGCATATTTGTCAGAAACAACAAATTTCCGCTGTCCATAGATGCTTATCAGCTTGTTTACTTATTGTCCATGTTTTACATGCATACAACAGTACACAAAAACTTCCGATCAAAATGGAGCAGCAAGCTGGTTGTGAATTTCAGTGACTTCTAACCGGCCGATTTTCACGTTTTTAAAATGGATTTTGTGTATTCTAGCCTGAATGTGATAGACTAGTGCACTGTGTGACCCATCTTGGGGATTCTGAAGCCACTGGGACAGGCAATTTGTGCTCGTAGAATTATGAATAGATTTCAAAAACCGGTAAGTAGGGACAAGGGGGGGGGGCTCAATAAACAATGGATACAAAGCAAAAGGCAGACCACGCAAAAGGTGAACCTCAGAGATAACAGAGGCGACGAAAGACTATTTATGAAGCGCACACAAGGGCTCGTTCTTGAAATCTCTTATCATGACGGTGGGAGGCAAAATAGGATTGGGGAAAAGAAAATACAACAGTAAAGGTACTATATAGAGAGTTTCAACACTCTCTGTTTCACTGCAATTAACAGCTTTTCATTAGCTAGGATGTTTTCCATCTGGTAAATAGATGCTTTTGTGATTCTTGTTCTAATATCTTGAAGACATCTTAAATCTTGTTATACGATCGGGAGAGAGAGAAATCTTGTTATGATCCTTTCAAGACTGTATCGTTTCTCTTGTTTTCCTATTTACTTTGATAGTGATAAAGAGATGGTAAAAAATGGACACAAAGTAGGTTTTTCAAATGTGTAACTGAAACCAAATTCAGAAAATGTTGAATATTTCTACAATCAGTTATCACAGGACTATCATCATAGTACTCCAGATATATCCATATGTGCTCTGATCTTCGTTTCAACAAATCCAGCAGCGTCCAAACAAATATTTAGTATGTCGTTCTTTTCTAGCTGTACCAATATTAACAACCATCTCTCTCATTCTGGTCATTGGCTGGGATTCACAACCCTGAAACTCCTCTGTTCACAGAGACTATCTCAACGAGTTAAGAATGTAATTTTAGTCCATTGCAGCTCATATCATAGCCATGCCAGTCAATATATCAGCTCATTCATTACCACTGACTCCAGCGTGCCCAGGGGCAAAAATGAAGGTGATTTCTCTGAGCCCTGTCTGTACCGGTACCTCTAACCAGTTTGAACTTTCCATTTCTGTTTTAACTTTACGAATCATACTCATAGAGTTATTACAATCAATCTTTGAAGTGAAGATGGCACTTCTAATCTACAGAATATAATTTGCACTTTTTACTTCAAGATGCGGGTTGACATCTAAATTGAATGTGCAAACTAAATAAAGAAGTTCTGGAAAAAATTAATAATGGTATGAGAATTATCAACAGCAATTTTTTAAAACTAAGCAATCAAATATTTTGGAATTAGATTTAAAACTGTTTAAAAACTATACAATATACAAAGATTCAAAGCATGAGGAAGACAACACTATAAGTGCAAAGGAAACATCAATTGGTGGGCCTAGCAGAGGGTTCTACTATGGTAAGATATGAAAAATGGAGATACATTACAGATGACCTAATGGTTTTACTTTAAAATTGTGAAATTTGATATGAAAAATGGAGATAATTAAAAGATGACCTAAGGATTCTACTATGGTAAGATATGAAAAATGGAGATACATTACAGATGACCTTCATTGTGGCGACAGAATTTCATCTTGTTTGTTCATAAGATTTAAACATTAAAAAGCTGAAAAATATACAGCCGTAAATATTCGATGCATGATGATCCAGCAATGTGTATTACTGAAGAGGTATAATCAACACTAAGTAATGAGAAATTCTAAAAGTGGTTTCATCTTTAAAATGGACACTATCTATAAAGTGGTTCTTCTTCTTCGAACACTCCATAACGACCACCCGGTAAACCACTTTGTGATTTGTATGCGATCTGAGCCTAAGAGCGATTGTACATTGTGCCAGTTATGCGCCTATAAGTAGATCAGCACATCCGATTTCTGCTACGCTTTTTATTTACTAGGACAGCTTACCGTAGTCGCCTCCAACATGCCTTGTAGGTCACAGTGTTATTATTTTTGCTCCCTTTCGAGCCCCATAAACACATGGGCATATAAAGAAGTTAAAATACAGCAGAGAAAATGAAATATACCCCAGCCATTTTATCCTCGAGTGATGAAAGTTTTTAATGATGACATGTGCTCCAGAGGGATCTGTAAGGTTTATTATTATTTGATTGTACTAATCATAACTGGATTCTCTACGAAGTTAATCATTTGTCTTATTTGTACAACCAACATGTTGTTATATAACCAAAACAAGACTAGGTCTTTGGTTGAAAGAACTGTGTCTCGGCTTACATCCACTATAAAACCAACACAAAATACACACAACTCCACATTAGTTGCATCTAGACAAAGGTGCGGGAGTGATCTTGTTTTTAGAGATGATCTGCAACTCTAGTATGGTATGAAAAGCACTTGGCAAAAGCAGAAGCTCACAACATGATGGCTGTGTACTGGACGTGCCACGAGCATGGATAAGGACTTATCTGAAGACAGAAAGAAAATAAAACAATCACATCCCATTCTAATGTCAAAAAACCATATTCAATTCTAAATCAAAATCACATACCATTCTAAATCAAAATCAGTCAATTCTAATGTCAAAATCACATTCAATTCTAATGTCAAAATCACATACCATTCTAAATCAAAATCAGTCAATTCTAATGTCAAAATCACATTCAATTCTAATGTCAAAATCACATACCATTCTAATGTCAAAATCATATTCAATTCTAAATGTCAAAATCACATACCAATCTAATGTCAAAATCACATTCAATTCTAAATCAAAATCACATCCCATTCTGTCAAAATCACATTCAATTCTTAAATTCACAAAATCCCATTCAATTCTAAATCAAAATCACATTCAATTCTAAATCAAAATCACATTCAATTCTAAATCAAAATCACATTCAATTCTAATGTCAAAATCACATCACATTCTAATATCTATTTTGTATATTTGTATATACACCTAAAGAATGAAAAGGTGAAAAAGAATGAAGAGAAATAGCCTTCATTTTTGTCCCTGGGCACGCAGGAGTTAGGAGTAATGAACGAGCTGATAGATTGGCTGGCTTGGCTACAATATCAGAGGAGCTGCCATGGATCAAAATGACATTCTTCACGCATTGAGAGAGTCTTTCAGGACAGAGGAATTTCAGAACTGTGAATCCCACTCGCTGACCAGATTGAGAGAGATGGGTGTCAATATTGGTGCAGCCCGACATACTAAATATGCAAAGACATTGATTAATCAGCATCGAACTGGTATGTTGGGTCACTGGACGCTGCTGGATTTGTTGAGGCAGAGATCGGAGCACCTATGGACATGTCCGAGTGCATCGTGAGCACCTATGGACATGTCCAGAGTGCTATGATGATAGTTCTCATATAACTGATAACTGAACTGAATGAAAAAGTAAACAATAATTAATTTGTGTTTTCAATGTGGTAGTTTCATTTCCTATTCTCTTATTCTATTTTGCCTCACAGCATCAGGATAAGAAGAGAGTTCCAGAAATGGCTCCTCTGTGCGCTTTATAAACAGTGTTTTTTCACCGCCTCTGTTATTTCGGAGGTCCACACCTTAATGTGGACGACCTTTTGCTTGGTATTCACTGTATTGAAGCAGCATTGCTTCCCAAGGCGCACCGTCTGTTGACAAACTACCAATTTAGTCAAGTCAACCTAACTGTTGTCTCTTGATGAAGTTCAGTACTGATGTTGTACCCACTTAAATATATAAACATTTCTATAATGCAAATTGTAAAGAAAAAAGGCCCGCTTGCCCAGCGTGTTGGACGATAGGTGACAAGCCCCTGTGAGGCGGTTCAATTCCACGGGCTGGCAGAAAAGCCACAGGTTCTCCAGATTTGCGGTGTTTGTGGCACCAAACCGAAGGATTACGATGTCCATGGCATCGAGCCAAAAGAGCTGAAAGCTCTGGATCTAAAAAAAAAAAAGAAAAAGTAAATATGTAAAACAAAAAGGTAATATGCATACCTTTGAAGACAGATTCATTAGATAGGACATGAACACTTGAGTAAAATGGCTGCGGCACAGCGGCCTTGCGACGTAACATACAACACTCTTTACTTCCTGGAGAGTTCCAGTCGCGTCTGAGGAAGAAGGTATCTCATGTTGCAAATTAAAAATGCAGTCAGGTAAAATATCACAAAACTCAAAGATAGAGAAATGCAGTATATCTTAACACTTAAAAAAAAAAGAAATATTCGAGAATGTATTTTTCCCTATCTTCCATCTAGTGGAGATACTCTTAACACTTTCGCTGCCACCCACGACAAAAGTCGGCGAAGTACCAACTCCTTTGCTGCCGCGATGACTTTTGTCGGTGGACATGTGCCGTCGACTATGTCTTTTTAAACGGGAGTATCGCTTGCAAACGGGTCCGTGATGTACTACTTCCGTATTGTTCCACGAGCTTCTAAAATGGTGGATTTAACACACACGGAAACGTCAGTATAAGTCCGATTTCTGCGATTTTATGGCGATTTTCCGTAAGTAAACAAAAATTTTCAAAATGGATGACATAGCTGATGAATAGTGATGTCCAAAATGACTCTTTTCAGACTTTTTAGCTAGTGATAGTGTTAAAACGAACTCTGAATGTGATATGAATTTGAACTGTGATTCATGTGACGATGTTTATAGATCGATAGTAGATATTCCCAGGAGTACAGGAGTAGATGACAGACACCCAACTCGAAAACGACGGCATATCATACTGTGGATAGGTATGGGGATATCTGTTACTACAATAGCTTGTGGATTATAAAGAATATATTCCACATATAGACAGGTTAGTAGCTCATTAATATATGAACACTATTCCATAGTTTAAAAGTTCTAAGTTTATTAGTTTATTTTTTGAAATTGTCACTCTGAAAACTGATCATGCTGAAAAATAGCGTGGTAGTGAGCCAGACTTTGTTGAAAAATGGCTGGCAGCGAAAGTGTTAAAGGATGTGTTCTGTGGTTTGGGTCCTCCACATAGTATGCCTACAGAAACATGACAAAACTTGTTGTCTTCCTGTATTTATTTACACCTCATATCAAGTGCACTCCCCTGCAGAGGTCGTATTCGCACAGTCCGCTCGAATAACTGTCTCTAGAAAGTTCTCCGCCTCCTCCAGCGTCATGTTCAAGGTTTCTTTGATGTCCTGCTGTCACCTTCATCTTGGTCATCCACTGCCTCGTACTCCAGGAACCATGCCTCTATTACCATTCTCTACAAACCACTGTGACATTTAACGTTGCCAACATATTTCATCTTCTGGGGTACAGTGTTATTTATGAGTCAATGCTCCTCGATATGCAGGTCTTGTAGGATTTCTTTGTTTTTCTAGTTCCTGTCAGGATGTTCTAAGAACTTTCTATAGTACCTTGTTTCTTCTTCAGCGATCTCTGGTCATGCGCTTAATTTACTGTGGACCAAAACTGGCAGTCAGCTTCAGGTCTGTCAGGTTTCCCAAAGCTTAGTTTTCAGGTTGACTGGGTGTGGCCACATGTTGCTTCTCAGCTCACCAGGTGAGGACAGTCTGCAGGATATGCTCGGTGTCTGTTCCGCCTGCTGTCACTGGCAGAGAGCTGTTTGACTTATTCCTAGTCTATATAAGTGTTTGTTGAGTCTGCAGTGTCCGGTGCACAGCCGAAATATAATGACCTGGTCTGCACCTTGTTTCAAAAGCTTCAATTTTGTTCTTGAATGTTTGTGTTATGGTCCATGATCCATGATTCACATCCATATTTTGCCACAGGGAATATGCATGTTCTCAGAAATGTACACCACACAACACAATAAATCACATGGTCTATACATATAATAGCTGTCCATTGCAAGCTATGATGACAACAGAATCAGATGTGTTGTTACAACTCCCTGGTGTGTGTGGAGGTGATTGTTGAGTTCAATCCAGGAACATAATCTCCTAACACAAGTGGGACATACATGATCAAGGTTTGACATGTTGGTGTTGTATGTTTTGTCTTTTGACCCAGCTTGTTGTGCTCTACGCCTGCGGCTTGTTGTGCTCCACGCCTCGGCTTGTTGTGCTCAACACCTCAGCTTGTTGTGCTCCACGCCTCGGCTTGTTGTGCTCAACACCTCAGCTTGTTGTGCTCTACGCCTCGGCTTGTTGTGCTCTACGCCTCAGCTTGTTGTGCTCAACACCTCAGCTTGTTTGTCTCGCCTGCGGCTTGTTGTGCTCAACACCTCAGCTTGTGTGCTCAACACCTCAGCTTGTTGTGCTCTACGCCTCCGCTTGTTGTGCTCTACGCCTCAGCTTGTTGTGCTCTACGCCTCAGCTTGTTGTGCTCTACGCCTCAGCTTGTTGTGCTCTACGCCTGCGGCTTGTTGTGCTCTACGCCTCAGCTTGTTGTGCTCAACGCCTCAGCTTGTTGTGCTCTACGCCTCGCTTGTTGTGCCTCTACGCCTCAGCTTGTTGTGCTCTACGCCTCCGCTTGTTGTGCTCTACGCCTGCTGTGCTTACGCCGCTTAGTTTCACGCCTGGGTGTGGCCTACGCCTGCGGTTTTCAGCTCACGCCTGCGGCTTGTGTCTTGCCAGCTATGTCGTGCTCTACGCTCCGCTTGTTTGTCACTGCAGCAGTTTGTTTGCTTACGCCTGTTATTGTGCTCTACGCCTCAGCTTGTTGTGCCAGCCAGCTTGTGTGCCTACGCTCCCTTGTTGTCTACGCCTCAGCTTGTTGTTCTTACGCTCCGCTTTGTGCTTACGCCAGCTTGTTAGCTCCTGCTTGTGCCTACGCCGCGGTATGTGTCTCGCTGCGTTGTTGCCTCTACGCCTGCGCTGTTTAGCTTAAAGCGCCTGCGCTTTTGTGCACGATCGCTTGTTGTCTCTACGCCTGGTGTGTGTACGCCTGGTGTTGTGTCCGCTGAGCTTGCATCCAGTGAGCTTGTAGTGCTCTACCTCGGCTTAGTGTCTACGCTTTGCAGCTTGTTGTGCTCTACGCCGCTTGTTGTGCTTACGCCTGCAGCTTGTTGTGCTCTACGCCTGCGCTTGTGCTCTACGCCTCAGCTTGTTGTGCTCAACACCTGGGCTTGTTGTGCTCTACGCCTCGCTTGTTGTGCTCTACGCCTCAGCTTGTTGTGCTCTACGCCTGCGGCTTGTTGTGCTCTACGCCTCAGCTTGTTGTGCTCAACGCCTCAGCTTGTTGTGCTCTACGCCTCCGCTTGTGTCTCGCCCAGCTTGTTGTGCTCTACGCCTGCTTGTGCTCTCGCCGCGGTTGTGCTCTACGCCTGCAGCTTGTTGTGCTCTACGCCTGCTTGTCAGCCTATGTTGTGCTCTACGCCTCGCTTGTTGTGCTCACGCCTGCAGCTTGTTGTGCTCACGCCTGGCTTGTTGTCTCTACGCCTGCGGCTTGTTGTGCTCTACGCCTGCGGCTTGTTGTGCTCTACGCCTCGGCTTGTTGTGCTCACGCCTGCGCTTGTTGTGCTCACGCCTCGGCTTGTTGTGCTCAACACCTCAGCTTGTTGTGCTCTACGCCTCGGCTTGTTGTGCTCTACGCCTCAGCTTGTTGTGCTCTACGCCTGCGGCTTGTTGTGCTCACGCCTGCGGCTTGTTGTGCTCACGCCTCGGCTTGTTGTGCTCACGCCTCGGCTTGTTGTGCTCACGCCTCGGCTTGTTGTGCTCTACGCCTCGCTTGTTGTGCTCTACGCCTCGGCTTGTTGTGCTCTACGCCTGCGGCTTGTTGTGCTCTACGCCTGCGGCTTGTTGTGCTCTACGCCTGCTGTTGTCTCGCCTAGCTTGTGTGCCTACGCCTGCGTGCTTCGCTCAGTTGTGCTCTACGCCCGCTTGTTGCTCACGCCGTTGTTGTGCTCTACGCCTCAGCTTGTTGTGCCTCGCCAGCTGCTCTGCCTGCGCTTGTTGTGCTCTACGCCTCGGCTTGTTGTGCTCTACGCCTGCGGCTTGTTGTGCTCTACGCCTCGGCTTGTTGTGCTCTACGCCTCGGCTTGTTGTGCTCTACGCCTCAGCTTGTTGTGCTCTACGCCTCAGCTTGTTGTGCTCTACGCCTGCGGCTTGTTGTGCTCCATGCCTCGGCTTGTTGTGCTCTACGCCTGCGGCTTGTTGTCTCATGCCTCGGCTTAGCCTCACCTCACCAGTAAGATGATTCTCAATTATGTGAGTTTGTGTTGTTGCAGCACCACATTAGGCGATTTTGCACAAAGAATTCCCAGCAAGTGGTGTCTATATAAAAGCATTTTATGGACATATTAAGTGTCTTTAAAGCTTTTTTCTGCCCGCCTGCCCAGCGTGTTCGTAGCGTGTTGTACGACGGGTGACAAGCTCCATGTGAGTGCGGGTTCAATTCCGCAGGCTGGCAAAAAAAACCACATGTTCTCCAGATTGACGGTGTTCGTTGCACGAACGAAGAGTTGCGATGTCCATGGCACCGAGCTGAAGAGCTGGTTCAAGTGCTTCTGGATTAGGGAGAGAAAAAAAACTTTTTTCTCTTCACCAACCAGTCGTTTGCACCCATGAAATTTGCCATACATCACAGTAACATGCAGTCTTCCAAATGCAGCACTGACTTTGGATATCCTATAATATATAAGCTTTGCAGAAATGATCAGACTCACTGCTGAAATGTAAGATAGTTAGCAGTCAATTGACATACAAGTGACACTTATTCCACAGATTTACTTTCTTCAGTAAAGTAATAATTGTCAACTGAAACTGAATTGTAGCGTTCAGTTTAAAGTCAGATATTGTATTGCAAACGTCGGCAAAGAATAGTAACACTGCATCCTAAATGGCATGTCGCAAAAGGCGAATGGAGTATGGGCCTAGAGAAACTACCCTATTAAATAAAAAACGAAGCAGAAATCAGATGTGCTGGCTTACTTGTAGGGACATAACTGGCACAACGTATAATCACTCTTATGCTCGAATCACATACAGATCACAAAGAGTGGTTTAACAAGTGATTGATATGGAACGTTCAAAGAAAAATAAGATGAATTTTAAGATCAATTTAGACAAATTATTCATAAGGTTACAACAATCATCCTCTCTAGTCCAAACCCCACATGAGTACTGTCAGAAGTGAATGTATTTGGGGTCATAGAAACCTTAAATTTGTGTTGTTTTATTTTACTGTCCACAGAAGCCTTAAATATTTTACTTTGTTTTGTTATTAACTGAAGCTTTGTATTTCAATGTATTTATTTGTCAGCTTAAGTATTACATTTCTGGTAATTTCTTTTTTTAAATGTTTGTCTGCTATAAATTCAGTTGTAGTCATGGCTCCTCTCAGTGAATTTGGCATGCAGGCTTGTTTTATTTATCACCACTGTCCCTCACCATTCAAATCAGCCTTACTTCAACTTCTTCTTTGCGTTCATTCTTTACGACCAATTTCAATCACTCTTTGTGAAATATTTAATCTTTGTCAAGAACGTGTATACGTTGCACATTGGTTTGTAACCCCCTAAACACACAGACTTCTACACGTTTAGGACATGTGCATCCGATTTCAGCCAAACCTCCTTAGTCGCCTCTTACGACATGCATGGCAGGTAATAGTGGTTCTATTCTTTACACCCCAAATTTTGGCCCAGGTAACCACTCGGGCGACTTCCACTTCATAAGCACTTGTAATTTAGATCTTAAAATACAGGTTTCCCATAGTTTAGCTGCGTACGTTTTTGGTTTCAATATTGGTTTTGGGTGTCAATATTGGTGCATCCCGAAAAGAACGACATACTAAATATGCAAAGAGATTGATTGATCAACATCGAACTGGCATGTTGGGCCGCTGGACGCTGCTGGATTTGCTGAGACGGAGATCGGAGCACCTATGGACATGTCCGAGTGCTATGATGATAGTCCTCATATAACTGATAACGTTTTTGGCCCAAGCTGGTCTCGAACCTCAGAATTTCCACTGCAGGTGATCACTAGCACAGCATGTTATCAACTATGTTATCGGTGACCCCTCTGATAATTGAAAGCCTAATGAAATCAATCGTATTTGAACATATATTTTAATTTTGTGACAAACGATTCGCAAATACAATACACTTACCCCTGAGAATTCTTTCATCAACTTCTGACAAAGGCTCAATGAAAAGTGTGGAATACAACCCTGTAAATAACAAACACTACCATTAATAATTCATGATTATTTTTCAACAAGTGATACTGTAACATGAGCAAATTTGACTGATTCTTGGCGAGCGTGGAAATATTAATAAAATCCTCTTCTTCTGCATTTATATGTTACTGGTCATACTAAATCATTTTTTTTTATTATATGCCTTTTCTTATAACAAGTCATCAACTACAAAAGAAGTCTTTTTCTCTCTACCTCACTTAGTTCTTATGCTCTGCTGAATTCAAAAGTTTGTCTTTAAGTGCCTCTAGGCCTCCCTGTTTTCTGCTGTCCCTGCAGTGTCCACTGCCTTAGATATCTTAGTGAGTAAGGTCCTGGTTGCCAAGAGGCAGGCCGTTGGAGGTTATTCTCATGCAAGTTTTCACACTGCTATTCATCACTGACAACTGTTTCATTTTCTACCACTGTGGATTCCAGATCATCATAAACAGTTTGGGTTCATTCTGTCTGGTTTTTGTTTTTTTGAAACAGTGTGGGGTCTCTGAGTACACTTTAATCCCCCCATTAACCGCTTTTGCAACATGTGAGAGGAGACAGGACACAGGAAGATTTCAGCTGCAGTGCACAAACTCCGTAGCACCGGCGAGGGTCCCCAATGTAATTTTGAAGATGAAGATATTTTGTAGGAATTTTATTTTTAATCTTTTCTAAGGAATTCTGCACAGGCAGCGGCTTTCCAGCCTGCTCGATTTTGAACTGCCAAGGGTTATTTAACGTGCTCAAATTGAGCATGTGACCTATGTTTTATCATCTGTCTCCAATTGGACTAGGAACTTTTCTCACCTACACTGAGATCAAAGATCTCTGGAAAAATATCCAGAAGCAACCTGGTTCCCTTGGCACGAGAGATGAGCACTAACCTCTACACTACAGAGACCGCCTCTATAGTAGGATATGCGAGATTAATACAGAAGATTGAAGACAGAGACAGAAAATGAGGGATAGAGAAAGATTATGTTATCGATTGGTTATTGGTTACTAAACTGACGTCATTGCACTCTGGGCAGACCCATAGGTGCTCAGTCTCCCCAACAGATATCGAAAAGTATGCATACTGATAGTTGTTATAGATAGAATTCATAAAGATCTTACCTGTACATAAACTAAACACAAATGTAAACTGTGTCTGGTACAACTTGACCATCATACGGCTGTGGGTACAAAATAGAATACAAATGTCATCTAAAATTATAGAATAAAAACCACAAATAAAGAAGACATTTTGGGATATTTTACGGTTTACTATTAATTACGTGAGCCGCAGTAGCATAGTTGTTAGTGAACTCGCTTCGTAGGCTTGTGGTCCAGGTTCTTCTAACGCCCCATATCGACCACTTGATAAACCACTCTTTGTGATTTGTATGTGACCTGGGCCCAAGAGTAATTGTACATTGTGTCCGTTATGCCCATACATGTAGGCCAGCACATCCGATTTCGCAATATTTTTTATTTACTAGAGTAAATAAAAATATTAGGCCCGCCCGGTAATTGACGGTAAATGAAAAAATAACGGGCCTAATACTGTATTATTCAATATAATACTTCCGTGGATATACTGTCCTGGGCATGTGGGTGTTTACGGTAATGACAGTGGACAGGCTTCCATCAACAGCATCGATTGTTAGGGAGTTGAAGATGGATAAGGGGATGTTCTTCGGTCTCTTCATGACTGTCTGTTGGA
The DNA here is from genome assembly GCA_020796225.1 of Arion vulgaris. Classification (NCBI taxonomy): domain Eukaryota; kingdom Metazoa; phylum Mollusca; class Gastropoda; order Stylommatophora; family Arionidae; genus Arion; species Arion vulgaris. The sequence goes on from CM036763.1 coordinate 44,307,227, forward strand.
TGAGGACACTAAAATCAATGTTGAATCGATCAAGCGATTTAGGCAGTTTGAGTTACCCGTTGTACAAGTCAAACTGGATGCCCGAGAGGCAGAGTGAGAGGTGTGTTTAATCAGCAAGCTACAGGAACCATCAGTATGCATACTCTTCGATATCTGTTGGGGAGACTGAGCACCTATGGGTCTGCCTGGAGTGCAATGACATGAGTTTAGTAACCAATAACTATTCAATATACCTCGAGGTATGAAAAAAAAGGTTCCTTTACTTTAAGTTACAAGTTAACAAAAGGAAAAAGTGTGTGGCCAAGTGAATAATAGAAATAATAGAACTGAACTCTCAACTATGTAGAGAAGGTTCAAATTCCAAGTACAGTATACAATTTTTTTCAGTCGCTTGTATAAAATTTTTTAAATCACCACATGTACCCTGTGTGGTGACAGCTTTGGCATAGCAGCCTTTTTCCTCTTGACATTTAATATAACCAAAATACTTCAGTTTCCTGGACATGATGTTTATGAGTCAATATTTCTCAATGTTCAGATCTTGTAGAGTGTCTATAGTTTTTTCTATCCCTTGACCAGAATGTTCTAAGAATTGTTCTATTTGACCAGGATATTCTAAGAATTGTTCTGTAGCACTTTATTTCAAATAATCCAGTTTTCTTCATAACATTAAAAATATAAATATTACAAATTAAAATATAAATAAAAGGGTTTAAAGCCGAAGGATTGACTTCATTGCACCAGGTTTTACCACATATGGCTCGGTCCCTCTCTGCAGCAATGGCAAACCCCTGCCACGAGTAGCACAAACTTCATAGATCAAACAACAATCCAAGGATCTCTGGAAAAAATGCACTCGAGAACAGAATGGCACAGTCTGGGTTCGAAGCCACAACCTTCAGAAAGCAAGGCAAAGACGTAACCACTTAGCCACAGATACCCCAAAAATAGAAATATTATAGCATTACATATATCAATTATCAAGGCTGTACAACTTTATCCCAAAACCTGAGCTCACCTCATTTTACCACGATCCACAGAGTCCTTAGCCTGAATGAGAGCATACACAGTGCCATACACACTTTGACTATTTGGACATACCTACAAGTAATGGTTGATGCATAAAGGTTATGTTCAAGTATTCTGTCAAGTTTGGGGCAAGCAGTTTATATAAAAAATAGCAATGTATAACGTTTTCTTCTAAAGCTCCATATCGACCACCCACCCCCTCTGTGCGACTTGTATGTGATCTGATCCTAAGCGCGATTGTACGTTGTACCAGTCATGCACCTACAAGTAGGCCAGCACACCCGATTTCTGCGATGCCGTTAATTACTAGGTAGCCTCCTAGGTCCTACATCAGTCGCCTCCTATGACATGCCTTGTAAATTGCAGTGGTACTATTCTTTGCTTCCCTTTGGAGCCCCGGCACCACATGGGCGGGATAATGTCAATTTTGTAGAAAACATCGTATAACAACAGGTTGCAATGTCAGTTATGGAACAAGTATACAGAAAATGACAGTGTGTGACATCAATATGTTTGACAATTATATATAATGGGACCGTGTGAGATCAATTTTTGATTTTTTGACAATTGGAAATAATGACAGATTTTTGTTTGATTTCGTTTTCTAAAATCCTATTTTGCCTCACAGTGTCAGGATAAGAAGATATTTATAGAACTGGCTTTTGTGTGTCTTCTTCTTCTTCCAACGTTTTCAGACATCGATTTGTATACTTTTAAAGTAGTTAGTGGTCAACCGGAGTCCATGTACATCTCCGTATAGCTTGTCTTGGACTGATATGGGGATTGGCCATGTGTTTTTTCTCTGTTCCATGTACGTTGGACATTCTTGCAGTATGTGTGTCTCTGTCATCTTGCTGGTGCCACATGTACATATGTCAGATGGGCCTATTTTATACTTGTTAAACAGATGGTACCTCAGTCTATTGTGCCCTGTTCGTAGACGAAAATGACAACCTGTTCCTCTCTACTTAGTTGGTGGTAAGCATCGTCCTTTTCATGCCCTGGGTGATCTCTCAGCCATTTGTTCTTGTAGGCCATTTTTATCCGTACTTTTGCTTCCTCATATGTCATACTGGTGTCTGTCTGTGGTAGCCTGCTTCCTGCTTTTGCCAATATGTCTGCAGTCTCATTTCCAGGTATTCCACAGTGAGATGGTATCCACTGTATTACCACTCTAGAGAAGATGTTGCATACTTGGTGTAGTGATGCTTGCAGTTCCTTCAAGTTGTTATCGTCTTCATTTTTTAGAGCAGTAATTACTGACAGGGCATCAGTAAGAAATACCAGGTTTTCATTTACATGTTCCTCTGACACTATGGCTTCTGCTGCCGCTTTAGGGCCTCTGCCTCTGCTCTGTAATTGCTGGAGAACCTTCCTGTCGCTAATTTTAGCTTCCTGAGTTTCATGTCATTGAGCACTATGAGGGCTCCTCCTCCTCCATTTTCAGTTGCATTTGCTGCAGACCCATCTGTGTATACATGGGTCCACCTGCTGTTAGGAAAGTGTTCCTTTAGGTACTCGGTGGCCAGGAGTTTTCTTTCTTCACTTGTTTGTTGGTTTTTTCCTACTATCCCTGTGATGTTCTCATTCAGCTCTGGGAATTTTGTATCTTTCCATATCTGTCTTGTGTTGGTGTATTTTAGTGGTTTGGGGGTAACTTCAGCACATGATGGTTGTTTGCTCATCATCATCTTGGTTGTCGCTGCAAAGTTGGTTCGTTTTAGTCTGCCCTTCCTAGCCCATTCATTCTGTGGTACATTGGGTGATCTTCTAGTCTCTTGAACTTTTCTGCTTGTTTTTGTGCTCTGCTGTCTCTTATATCCTCCATTGGTTGTAGGCCGGTGGTCTTCTCTATTTCCTGTATTGGAGTAGATCTCATTCCCCTGTAATAATTCTCATAGCTTGGTTCTGAACACGGTTGATTTTATTGAAGTTGGATTGGGCCACAGTTGCCCATGCAGAGATTCCATAGTCCAGTGTCGGCGAACATATCCCATATAAAGCTTCTTAAAACATTGTTATCTGCCCCCAGGTTGTGCCAGCTAGTTTTTCATGATTGCCATCCTGGATTTTGCTCGGGTTTTGTTTTTTCAATCTGAGCATGCCATGTCATGCGCTGGTCGAAGGTGATTCCAAGGTATGTGGGGTTTTTCTCTGGGAGCAATATATGGTTATTTAGTAGGAGCTTTGGACTTTGGGGCTTTGTTGATAGGGAGAAAATCGTATATGTCATTTTCTTTTCATTGGCTTTGATCAGCCATGTATTGGACCATTGGTCTAGGGATGTGAGGGCCTGTTGTATTCTGCTTGTTGCAGCGGTAATGCGCCTCTCTGATGTCCACAGGGCCAGGTCATCCGATACAGGGCGTGGTGGATCCTTCTGGGTATGTTCTCGGTTATGTCATTGATGTATATGAGGAACAGTGTTGACGACAGTACTCCACCCTGAGGAACTCCTTGTTCTAGTGTTGTTTTCCAGCTGGTGAACTCTTGCACTTGCACTTTAGCAGTTCTTTTTCTAGATACTGTGATATCCATTTGTACATTCGTCCTGCTACTAGGTTTCTGTGCAACTTCACTTTTAGGCCAGCCTTCCACACTTTATCAAAAGCCTTCTCCAGATCTACCCATACTGCTAGCGTTTGTTTTCCTTCTTGAAAAGCATCCTCTATCTCCTGGGCGATGTATGTCACTTGATCTTCTGTAGATCTGTGTTTTCGAAAGCCTGCTTGTTGGGGGGAGTAGCAAGCCCTTTTCTTCCAAATGCCACATTAGTCTGGTGTTGATCATGCGCTCTAGCAATTTTCCTACGCAGCTCAGTAGGCTAATTGGTCTATAACTGCTAGGGTCTGTGGGATCCTTCCCCTTTTTTATCGGTATCAAATAGCTTCCTTCCATTCTTTGGGTATAACGCCACTTTTCCAGCTACAGTTAAATATTTCTAGTAGCTTCTTTTTCGCTTGTCGTCCCATTTCTATTATCATTTCGTTAGTTATCCCATCATTGCCTGGTGATTTTCTTTTCTTTAGAGAGCGTAATGCTTTTTCTAATTCATGTATTGTGAATTTAGTTGTCATGTGTCCTCCGGGACCTTGAATGAGGTCGTGAGCCATTAGTTCTTCTTTTATGGTTTCCTCCCTTTCTTCAGGAACATCTATATGATTTACTTGTGTAAAGTGCTCACTAAGGATATTGGCAGCTTGTTTCCGCTTAGCTGTTCATCATTCTGTTTGATGGTGATTGTGTGCTTGTATTTATTTTCTTGGTTTAGTGCCCTGGCTAGTTTCCACAACTTATTTCCATCTCTGTCTAGGTTAAGGCTTTGTGTTTTTTCTATCCAGCTGTTTCTAGCATTTTCGTTTAGTGTTCGTTTGTATCTTGCCGAGGTGGCTTTAAGTTTAATGTTTGCTTCTGTTGTTCTTTCTATTTCTGCAATGTCTCTTGCTTTCGTTAGTTCTACTTCTAGTTGTTCTAATTCGTCCATCCAGAATGGGCTGTAGTTTGGTCTCGCACCTCGAGGGATGGACTCGGTGGCTGCTTTTTTGGAGGGCTTTGTTGAAGTCTGCAACCCCAGCTTTTAGCATACTCTTGCGTATGTTTAGGGGTTCACAGTATAGGTCTGTCAGAAGTGCAAATTTCCCCCAGTCTGCTCGTTTGTAGTTCCATCTTGGTAGCAGCTTTGGTTGCTGTGGGGAGTATGCAACATTTACGGCCAGCTTTACCGGTCTGTGATCACTTCCTGCAAGTTGGTCCAGCACCATTCTGTCAATTTTGTGGTGGATGTCACCTGTGCTAAAGGCCAGGTCTGGAGGTGGTTTTCCAGGTTCTGGAGTAGTAACTAGGTTTATCCTCAGCATTGTTGATTAAGTGTAGGTTGCTGTCTATCTCCCAGTCCTCCACCTCATCACCTCTGTTATTTGTATCCTGGTAGCCCCACCGCCTGGAGTGACTATTAAAGTCTCCTACTACTATGCAGTTTGTTGGTATTATGTTCATGTTCTCCAGTACTAAGTCTTTGTTTGGAGGGCAGTAGATGTTATAGATCCGGGTGCTCCCAATTGGGGTTGTTCCGTCTATCCCTACAATTTCTGACTGTCTACTAGCACATACTGTTATTTCTTGACATGCAATCTCATTTCGGTCGAGGATCAGGACTCCACCTTTGCGTCCTTCCCTGTCTAATCGGAAGGTCTGATATCCTCTAATGGAAAATCTGTGGCTAGAGTTTAGGTGCGTCTCTTGTATGCATGCTATGTCTATCTGCTCCTGTTGTAGATATTTTGTTAATGGGACCTTCTTCTTTAGTACTCCTGCATTCCACTGCATAATGTTGAATGTTCTATGATTTGCTTCACTAGTGTTTGTCCCTGCTAACTGTCCCTGGCTCGGCGGCGTGGATCGATCATTCCTGCCGTCTGTCGATACTCCGGTTGACCACTACTCTTTTTTTGTATACTAGTCGATGTCGTCGTAAAGATTGCGCTGCACATTGTGCACCCGTCTTCTGCGGCGTTTCTGTCAGGCTGCCCACCTTTAGCCTTAATTTATTAACCTACAAGGCAGCAGGTTGGACTCGCACTTAGCCCATCGCCACGCGGTGCGCTACCTATCGATAATAGGTTACGCTATTCTCCGATACGGCGCCGGCACGCTCAGGGCCACAATGTACGGTCAGGCGTTGCTCTGACCATACATACACAAACACTGACACTAATCAACACGTTTTATCCGCTTATAGTAGCCAGAAACAGCGTAAATCACACCGCAATCACAAGAAATCGCGCACAGTTTATCCGTTAGGAATTTTCACACCCGACATGTTGGCGACCGGAAATCGAGCGCTTTTGTGTGTGCTTCATAAGGTGTTTTTCACCCTGTGTGTTATTTATGAGGTCTACATTTTGTGTGGATGGCCTTTTGCTTTGTATCCACTGTATCGGAGTAGCTTTGCTCTTTGAGGCACAGTCTGTTGGTCTTCTTTTTCATCGAATGCTCCATATCAGCCACTTGTTAACCACTCGGTGTGATTTGTATGTGGTCTAAGTCTAAGAACGATTGTACGTTCTACCAGTAATGAGCCTACAAGTAGGCCAGCACATCCGATTTCTGCAACGCTTTTTATTTATTAGGGTAGCTTACCTAGGCCCCTACCTCATTCACCTCTTACGACATGCCTTGTAGGTTGCAGTGTTACAATTCTTTGCTCCCTTCGAGAGTCCAGGCAATACATAGGCTGTTTAATTTACATTACTTCATACATCACAGAAAAATGCTTACATCTAATATCTGAAGATCATAATTGCAGAAAGCAACATATCTTTGGCCCCAATCTGCATCATGTCGTATCGCTTCCACCATGTAATGCTCTATATCAAATGTCATTTGTAGAACTGTGATCTAAACAATCAAAGTATACAAAGAGAAAGTTACATTTTCAGTTATTTAACAAATTGCATAATCTTATGTCATTTGATAACCATACGTTGTTAATTAACAAACAAAAAGAAACATCTGCAATTTAACAAAATTAGACTTCATGGTCAAATGGGACAGACAAACAAACGCCTGCTGCGGCATTTGGTAGTTAATATATTAAAAGATGGTCATTACTGATGTCTAAAAAAATATAGCAGTCATTAAAGAGTATAATGAAATCATCATGGAGAAGAATAGACAAGGGTTCAAAAATCAGATCATCAAATGCATGCATATTTATAATAGCAACATGAGTGCACGACAAGAGCTATATATCATTATTTAACAAAGAGACAGATGTTATTTAACAAAGGGATACATGTCGGCATTTAACAAAGAGATAGATGTTGTTATTCAACAAAAAGACCCATGTTATTTAACAAAGAGCTAAATGTCATTATTCAACAAAGAGCCCCATGTTATTTAACAAAGAGCTAAATGTCATTATTCAACAAAAGAGCCCCATGTTATTTAACAAAGAGATAAATGTCATTATTCAACAAAGAGATGGATGTTGCTATTCAACAAAGAGATGGATGTTGCTATTCAACAAAGAGCTAAATGCCGTTATTCAACAAAGAGCTAAATGCCGTTATTCAACAAAGAGCTAAATGCCGTTATTCAACAAAGAGCTAAATGCCGTTATTCAACAAAGAGCTAAATGCCGTTATTCAACAAAGAGCTAAATGTCGCTATTCAACAAAGAGCTAAATGTTGTTATTTAACAAAGAGATGGATGTTGCTATTCAACAAAAAGCTACATGTTATTTAACAAAGAGCCCCATGTTGTTATTTAACAAAAGAGCCCCACGTTGTTATTTAACAAAGAGCTCCATGTTGTTATTTAACAAAGGGCCCCCACGTTGTTATTTAACAAAGGGCCCCCACGTTGTTATTTAACAAAGAGCTCCATGTTGTTATTTAACAAATAGCTACATGTTGTTATTCAACAAAGAACTACATGTTGTTACTTAACAAAGAGCTACATGCTGTTATTTAACAAAGAGCTCCATGTTGTTATTTAACAAATAGCTACAAGCTGTTATTCAACAAATAGCTACATGTTGTTATTTAACAAAGAGCTACAAGCTGTTATTTAACAAAGAGCTACAAGCTGTTATTTAACAAAGAGCTACATGTTGTTATTTAACAAAGAATCCCATATTATTATTTAACGAAGAGCTACATGTCGATATTTAATAAACAACCTACACTATTATTTTTTACATAGCATTTAGTTTATAAGTTAAAAAGAAACAGAACAAAAAGTATCACAAAGGAGTGTTGTAAACAAATTTACCAAAGACATGTCGTTTCGGACTGTCCTGATTATGTTCAGAGGTTTAGTATTCCACACAACTTGAACGGGTAGAATACTTTTGTAAGCCAGGTCATAGTCATCTGGGGATATAGAATTTTATGTCCGATTAAATCTTTTATAACATGATGTATGTATGAATCAGCTCTCATAGTCACCCCCTTAACTAATCAAATCTGACACCATGCTACAGTATAATTCAGTGAATGTAGTATTATTCAGTGGAGCTTTCTGAAAATGTTACCAGTAGTTCGTCAGCCAGTTTTCTTTGATTTGTTTTTATGCAGAAAGAACTCAAAAATCAAAGAAAACAGGCTGATACTACAAATAATAATGAGAAAATTGAAGTATTTTGGATATATAAAGAGACACGAATGGTTGGAGAAGACCAGTATGAAAGGAGGCATACCGGCAAATAGGAGAAGCAGATCACAGAGAAGATGGATTCAGGATGTACTTATGATTTGAGCATGACATCTGCAGAGACGTGACATCTGGTCTCTGTGAGAGAAAACGCAAACGTCAATCACAACACAAACGTCACAAAGCGTCCTGACTACACTTGAATTTATAGCAGGTGACGCATCGAAGAAGAAATTCGAAGGACTGTTAGGTGGCAAAGTTCTGCTCAGGACAGGCTATTTGATGATGATTAGGCAGAAGGACAACAATCTAAGCATTGATGGATCACCGAAGATGATACATAAATAATTTACAATCATGTTTTATTTCTAATATAATAATGGAAAACTGGATAGACTTGGCTTGCACAACAAAGGTAGTGGGTTTGAATGTGGTCCACGCTGTTTTGTTTACGGGTGCATTTATTCAGAGACCCCTAAGATTGTTGCTGTCGCTAAGGAGTTTGCGCAATACACCTGTAACATTTCTCAGGAGAGCAAGCCATATGGGGTAAAACCTAATGCAATGAAGTCAATCCTTCAGCTTTAAACTCTTTAGCTTTTAGACCAGAAGTGTAGATTCTCCTGTTTACACAAAGCACGGATGAAGTAGCTTGAAAAGAGTCTAAAGCCCATGACTTCAGAATAATGCATAATGTCAGAAAAGTCATAAGTAATCCTAAATTTAAACAATGTCAAGTATACAATCTTGGTGTTGACTGTAAAAGAGCAACCTGATCAGCAACTCTTGCTCTCAGCAACAACCTGAAGAAATACAGAACCGTTTAATCAACCTTACCTTCAGCAGGAGTAGGAGATTCCTCCACCTCCTGATCATGGGTTGAGAATCTTCTTATGGAGAAGGTGACTGTGCGGGTATGAGTGGTGTGAACTATGACACTTTCTGAGCTCTGAGACTGGCAATCGGATGCAGCACTGCTACTTGGAGAGAAGAAAGACCGTTGAGATGACATGCGTATAGAAGATACATCCTCTGTGTCTGTTTGACTTCGGTTACTGCTAACTTCAATGCTGGGACTTTGAACCTGGCAAGAAGAGGACATTATACTTAGTTATATAAAGATACATAAACATATTTTTGAATATTCAAATACCTCTGAAGTCGGTGAAGGCACACCGCATGGCGAGGGACACCAGTCAAATGGTAAGCAGGCCTCATGTAAATATCAGTCAGAAGTGCAATACCAGGCATCATGACTTCCGCCTGAATTGACAGTGGGCGATCGCAGAAGAAGAATGAATATTCAAAATTAAACATAACAGCAAATTTAGCTGAGACACAGGCAAAAAATATATGGAAATCTCCCTGGCACAAAATATATGGAAAATCTCTCAGACTCCTTATATCTTCTTCTTCTGCATTCTCACTAGATTGGGATTTGGGATTCTCTAATAAAGGCAGCCGTCTGCCTCAGATTATCAGCCAAACCATACAGTTTGTATTGGACGCTGGTGTAAGTGGGCCACCTCTTTCTTCTCAAGTCTGCTACTGGGGCAATTCTGTGATATAATTTCTATGATTTCTGCTTCCCCAATTGTGCGACCTCTTCCCACAGTAAGTTTTGGCCACCTCCGTGATGGTAGGTCTGACATTCTTACTGCGTGGCTAAATCTCCGAGGCAGGATTAGCAACCGTAGAATCCGTCATCCCATTCCTCATTGTGAGGGGTTGTTGCAACATGTTATGTGCCTTACGTCCTGGTGCATCCGTTTTCTGCAAGCATTTGTTTCGGATTAGCATTCCCTAGCGGAACATGCATCAGATTTCAACCAAACCTTCTTAGGTGCCTCTTACGACATGAGTGGCAGGTAACAGTGGTTCTATTCTTTACACCCCAAATTTGGGCTCCGGTAACCACTCGAGAGACTCCTTATATAAACAATGGACTTACTTATTATATTAAGTTATTTGTGAGGTTGAACAAATGTAATTTCCATTCTCTCTGTCTATATTCAAATAATCATTACTATATTATGTTTTCATTAATCTATCATAAATTAAGGTGTAGTCTAATATGGCGTCTCTGACTGATTTTTGAATTATTGATTTTTGCATGAAGGTTTGCTTTCCTTATCTCCAGTGGTTCCTCGCCATTGAAGTCTTCTTCGAACACTCCATATCAACAACTTGTTAACCACTCTGTGTCTAAGAGCGATTGTACATTGTGCCAGTTATGCGTCTACAAGTAGGCTAGCACATCTGATTTCTGCTATGCTTTTTATTTACTAGGGTAGCTTCCGAGGTGTAAAATCAGTCGCCTCTTACGACATGCCTTGTAGGTCACAGTGGTCCTGTTCCCTTGCGGGCCCCGGCACCACATGGGCGGCAATTGAAGTGAACCTTACTTCGACTTCAGAGGCACTTATTAACTTAGATTCCCAAGAAAAGGATCAGGGTCTCCTGTAGTTAAATTGCGTACTGTGGTCATACCGATATTTTTTTTTAAAAGTTGACCTAGAACTTCAGAATTTCAAGAGGTATGCGGCCATTGGAGCAACATGTTATCAACTGCAACTATCAGCTACCCTTTACTATATTTCAAAAACTAGTATTATATTATTTCCAAGCATATGGTACAAACCAGATTCCAAAAAAATTGAGTCTATGTACCCCACGTGAACCCATAGGTGCGCTGTTCATTTCACCCTGAAAGTGTCCAAACACTCTTATACAATAGAACAAATAAAAATTCCCAATTTTTCAAAACTTTTTAAAAAGTGGTACTCATTTTCAACTGGGTGAAAAATAATTCAGTTCACTGTGACGAAATATTCTTGGAAATTATTTCGACAATTGGTATAATAATAATTCCTCTCGTACCGTTATACGTTACATAGAGCCTACAAGTAATTTCTTCATACCGCTCTATCCTGGGCAACTCGCTCACTCTCATCCATGGAACTGAGACCAATATTTCTTGCCTCTTTCAACAAAGTTTGTTTCAGGGTCTCCTTAGGTCGACCTCTCTTTCTTGAACCCTTTGCATCCCACTTCAATGCCTGCTTTGATATTCGTTGATCATTTCTCCTCAAGGTGTGCCCAACATATCTCCATCTTCTCTTTCTTATAACAGCTGTCACTAGTGGTTGACCAGACAGGTCTCTGATTTCATCACTTCTGAATTCGTTCCATTTTATATTCATTATTTTTGCAGATACATTTGGTATCCTGTTGTAAAATTTGGCCTCTTGAATAACTGAAAATCTATCAATGAACTTCACTTGGGAGCAGTTGATCGAGCAAGGACATGGAAGACCCAAAAAAATCTGAAGGAGAACGGTAAAACAGGAACGGAAAGAAATGAATCACAGCTGAAACACAATACAGAGGATATTCAAGAACAGAAGAATGGCTTGCATTTGTTGTTGCCCTGAGAATAACGGCATCACAGGCTAGAGAGAGAGATCTAGAGCATCTTATAGTTAAAGGTGTTGTTAGTCCATTACAAATGATAAAGACCTCTCTGTTTATTCAATAGAAAGATTACTTGGGTCAAGTTAGTTTATGAGTTTTCTTCTTCTTCAACGCTCCATATCGATCACTTGTTAACCACTCTTTGTGATTTGTATGTGATCTGAGCCTAAGAGCGATTGTGCTGTAGACAGTTATGCACCTACAAGTAGGCCATCACATCTGATTTCTGCTATGCTTTTTATTTACTAGGGTACTTCCCTAGGCCCCAACCTCAGTCACCTCTTACGACATGCCTTGTAGGGGTTAATGCGTTACTATTCTACTAATGTGTTACTATTACTACTGTGTAAGAGTTACTATTCTTTGCTCCCCTTTTAGGCCCTGGCAATACACGGGCAAGTCTTAAGTTTTAAAAAAGGGGTTTAAAGCCGAAGGATTGAGTTCATTGCACCGGGTTTTAAACCATATGGCCCAGTCCCTCTGCAGAAATGACATGCCACCTGTCGAGAGTATTGCACAAAGCCCAAACTATATAGCTTTGGAGCAACATGAAAGCTGAAATCGCAGTTAAGCAGCTGATAGAAGATAATGCAAGGGATGATGATGTATATATGATGGGTAGGTGTATCGTGGTGAGAAGTTAGGCTGGGGTTTCTTGGCTAATGTGCATGGCAGGGTTGTTGCAAAGAAAAGTGGAGCATACAGGGCAACCACTTGCAGTATGAGGATGGAGGTTGAGGCCGTTATGCTGCCCTCCATTGACTCTCTGGGACTCTGTTTACTGGGGCCGTTGTTGTATCTGACTCTCAGTCAATGTTTCACAAGATCCAAAAGGGCAGGTTTTGGTATGGGTGGATGTCATCTACAGAAGTTTCTAACCTCCAGAGGGTTACATGGATCTACTGTACTGGGCATGCAGGTGTTTGCGGTAATGAGAGAGCAGACATGCTTGCATCAACAGCATCAATTGTTGGGGAGTTGAAGATAGATAAGAGGGATATTCTTCGGTCTCATCACGACTGCCTGTTGGATGAAGACACTAAAATAGATGTTGAATCAATCCAGCGATTTAAGCAGTTTGGAGTTACCCGTTATACAAGTAGAACCTGAGTAGTGTCTAAGTGTGCTCCTTGGTCAAGTCTTGATGGAGGGTATCCAAGCGCTAGTGGGCTCAGCATCAGCCCCATGTGCTGAAGGAAGAGCTATTTTTAAACACATGACTACTCCAAATTTATGAGATGCCATAAACTACCTGACAAGACAAGTCATTATTTTCCACCTTAGGACTCAGTATATGCTTCTTAATGCACACCTACATGGCATTCAATGGTCCTGCAAGGCCATCTGTGTAGGTGCTCACACACCATCTCTTTTAATGTCCTGCACTTAGTGACTTACACTGCAACTGCCTACTCCCTTACTCAGACGTTGAGAACACTTTTTATGCAAATCTACCACAATTCAATCAGATCTGTAAATTCGCTGCCATGGCCTCAGGTCGAAGCACAAACTCATATGACTGCTGGGTTGGAAAACTATATTAACCATCTCGATCCCGGAAACGAAAATCTCCGGGATTTTGTTTATATAGTACTCCCTCCCAAACACGAAAATACACGACTTTTTAAACTGTCAGTTTGTAACTCGCTTTACGTTACAACTAATCAACCAATTTTATAACGGACTTTCGCATCCGGGCATTTACTAACGGAACTACTTTCTTTTAGTCTCTGGACCCGCTACTGAAAGGTTCTGTATTTTATCTTCAATTTTTTAATCGTCGGTAAAAATTTCAAAAATTTTCTGAAAATGGCTGCGAATTATGGCGATGATAGTGACAGCTCTGATATCTCTTTTCACGGACATTTCATCGAATTAGAAAAGGATACTCGTGTTATTGATGTGGAAAGTGACATAGATGTCCCTTTCTCTGATTCAGACCACGAGGCTTCAAGTTCTGATGAAGAGACCGTTAATTGCGGTTTTTAACTGTGATCGTTGGTGTGATGCCACCCCCCCAGTTGAAGTCGAGCCATTTGTAGAAGACTGTGGGCCTGTGCACGTCTTAGATGTGAATGCTGATCCATTTGATTATTTTAGCCTGATAGTTAATGAGGACTTCTATCAGTTAGCTGTTGATCAGACCAACTTGTATGCTGTTCAACGTCAGGAAATCACCGGCAATGCTGATAAGTACTGGGTACCTGTAACGCCTTCTGAGATTCGTCTGTATATGCACATCAATATCTTGATGGGCATTGTTTTGCCACAGTACAAAATGTACTGGAGCACAGATGATCGATTGAATCAAGTAGGGTTTAAATGTATGTTGAGAAACAGATTTGCTAAAATTTCTCAGTACTTTCACCTGAATGATTCGAGGAATCAGTTCCCTAAAGGCCATAGGAACTACGACCCGCTGTACAAAGTAAGACCTTTCCTCGACATGGTGAAAAGGAACATAGCTTCATGTTATCGCCCTGGCAGAGATATTAGTGTTGATGAAGCTATGATTCCCTACACTGGTCGTCTTAACTTCAAACAGTATATCAAGGGTAAGCCCAACCCTTGGGGGGATCAAGGTCTGGTGTGCAGCGGACTCGATTACAGGTTACCTTCTAAACTTCGACGTCTATGTTGGTGCGGTTCATGATCCAATGCCATATGGATCAGGCCATTATGTTGTCTGCAAAGTAGGAGAACCTTACCTTCATAAATATCATCATTTTTATTATGATAATTACTTCGCTTCTCTGCAGCTGGCGGTGGATCTCCTCAACAAGAAGACCTACTCGTGCTCCACAATACGACCAAATCGCAAGGGCTGGCCAGCTGACTGTAAAGCAACCGCTACAAAGAGAATGCAGAAAGGTTCGGTGTTGTACAGGCAGCAGGGGAATATTGTGGCTACTGTCTGGAGGGACAAGAGAATTGTAAATTTGCTGAGCACCAATACTACGCCAGGAGAGACAACAGTATCACGTCGTGCCCATGGTGGTAGACGGGAGTTGCAGGTACCATCAACCGTGGCATCCTATAATAAGTCTATGGGTGGCGTGGATAAGTTTGACCAGCTTTGCTCATATTACACTGTGGGAAGGAAGTCTGTTAAGTGGTGGAGATATCTCTTTAATTTTCTCTTACAGACTTCCATCGTCAATAGCTGGATAATCTATTCCAATTCGCATCGCCCACACCCAAAGGCTAAGGATATTGACCACATAGATTTTAGGCTTGCTCTCTGTGCATCACTCGTGAAGGGCAACATTGTCACGAGGAGAGCTAACCCCTTTGCCTTCAAATGTAGCAGTCACTGGGAATCAGACGGCGCACCGCCTTATTCGCATGCCAGGTAAATGCAAATCCTGTTTCTGGTGCCGCAACAGAAAAGCACCTGATGGCAGCAAGAAACGCCCAGGAAAGCGTGTACGGTGTAACATTTGCCAGATACATCTCTGCAAAGGCGAATGTTACTCCAAGTACCATTCCAGCCTGGATATATGACATTTGGTGAGTACACTGTCTTGAACTGTCGAGTCAAATTTTTTTTTCAAATTTTTTTCCACCAACTTCTACTACATTTTTCAATCATTCTTTTTTATGTATTCATTTTAATTTAGTTTCCTTTTAAACTATGTCCATTTTCTTGTTCACTGACACAAATTTGAGTGTCCTAGGTCAATAGTTTTTGTTATTAATTAAAAAAACATGCTGTGGAATGTCAGTGGGTTATTTCCCTTTGCTGGGATTTGAGAAGTGATTTGGTGTAAAATGGTGTGGGGTCCAAAGGGTTAAGTAGTAGCATGTCCTTGGAAAACATCGCATTCATCACAGCCCGCCTGAAAATCTTTATGTCTCTTATCAGTTCTCCGGCCCCTTCTATCGTCATGTTCAAGGTTGCTTTGATGGCCTGCTCTTCATCTTGGTCGTCCCCTGCCCCATGTTCCAGGAACCATGTCTTCCATTACCTTTCTATCCAGACCACTGTGGTGTTTAGTGTGGCCAAAATATTTCATCTTCGGCATTTAATGTGGCAAAATATTTCATCTTCCAGGACATGATGTTATTTATGAGCCAATGCTCCTTGATATGCAGGTATTGTAGGATGTCTTTGTTTCTTCTCTGTCCATGATGTTCTAAGAACTTTTCTATAGCATCTTCTTTCAAAAGCTTCAATTTTGTTTTTTAATGTTTGTGTTATGGTCCATGTTTCGCATGCATATTTTACCACAGGGAATATGCATGTTCTCAGAAGTCTTACTTTTGTTCCTTTGCTTGTGTCGTGCCATAGTTTCTTCATGCTGACCACCTCTGGAAAACCATGGCTACATCTTCTTACAACTTTTCGTACAATCTCCATTGTTGGTAAACTATAAGCTAGAGAAAATTATAAATATACTTACTTGTACTACAGGTGCAGGAGGGGACATAATGATATCTGCAAGTTGAGACAGTTCAGTTGGACGATCACTTGACTGACCACTTGTCATCACAGTTACACTGCCAGGGACAACATTAAGACTTAATCCTGGATTGGCTTGTCCAAACACTAGTGACACTCTGTTAGCACAATCAGAAAATCCTGAACTCTTTGGCGATTTGGGAGACTTTGGAGAAAGACATTCATGGCTGGTCAGAAAATGGCTAGGTCCCAATTTTATAGGCGGTGTTGTTTCACTGTTACTATTGCTCAAATTTTTCGTTCTTAATGCTGGTCTATGACTATTTACAATAGAACAACCACAATTTGAAGCAGTACGAGCATTGCCTGGACTGTTTCCATGCACACATTTCTCACATGTACGAGATTTGTCACAACTGGATTTTGTTGATTTAGATTCACTTTGGTCTGTGTCACTAAGTTCTGAAATGTCAGCGGAATAAAAGTTTTCCTCCTCCTCCTTAATCAGAAGAGGAGAATCTGAACTGTTCCTGTGTTTTGGACTGGCATCTTGTATCGGTTCCTCTTGTTCAGTGAAATATGTACTGACTGTTCCAAAGATGGATAGGTCTGACCCGAGAATGACCTTCTCTAGGTCAGCCTTGGACTGAATCTCATCCTGCTCCATTGCTAGGCGCCCTTCTGTATCAAAACTGTTCAGTGGAAGTTGTGTATCAATCTGTGAAGATTACCAGAAAGAAATTATTAACATTTGAAAACTGCAAAACAGCAAACAATGTCCTGTAAATAATATGTGCAAAACATATTTGTTCTCGATGTAATGTATTCCCGTAAGCGGTAGTAATCAGGACCACAACCCAAGCGTACATGGTTCAAACTCTCTGCGGCAGACAGTTTGGAAGCAAATTGTGCCGTGGATTTTACTAAAGGTAAAAATAAACCACACCGTTCGCCTAGTGGTTCGGGGCCCAAATTTGGGTGTAAAGAATAGAACCACTGTTACCTGCCATGCATGTCGAAGAGGCGACTATGGAGGTTTGGCTGAAATCGGATGCATGTGTCCTAACGTGTAGAAGTCTATGCGTTTAGAGGCCTACCAAACCAATGTGCAACGTATACACGTTCTTGGCAAAGATCAAACATATCACAAAGCGTGAGTAAAATTGGTCGTAAAGAACGAACGCAAAGAAGAAGAAGACCTGACCGTTCAGAAAGCAATGGCAAAGTACTGGGTACCTAGAAAGTGGTGCCTAGAAAATCAACGACTTGTTTACTGTGATTGATGGCTACGTCCTGTAAAGGATATTCCACGATGCATTCCCTGAAAACGGGTCACCAAAGGAATTTTTTCCCCCAGATACTTAGACAACAAAGTAATGGTAATTCTATCGGATGTTATTCTTCTCTCTCTTGTCCTTCTTTGCGTTTGTTCTTTACGACCAATTTTAGTCACTCTTTGTGATATGTTTGATCTTTGCCAAGAACGTGTATACGTTGCACATTGGTTTGTTTTTTTAGGCCCCTAAATGCATAGACTTGTAAATGTTTAGGACATGTGCATCCAATTTCAGCCAAACCTCCTTAGTCGCCTCTTATGACATGTGTGGCAGGTAACAGTGGTTCTATTCTTTACACCCCAAATTTGGGCCCCTAACCACTCTGGCGTTCTCTTATCCTGAAAAGAAACTCTGTTAAGGTGTGTCACAGTTGTGATATCTGAGCTATTAACCCGACACATCCATTTGCAACACTGCATTTCTGGAACCGGATTTGCCTTCGATATTCATTATCTTCTCACTTAGTCAGACTGCAATGATGCAGTTTGCTACCATGACAACAACCTGGAAGTGGAATGGAGTTTTGATCAACTCTGATTTGCTAACCGTAACTTCTGTCGTCTCAGTCAGTGCTTCCTAGGCCGCAATCTGAAGGATATAATGCTGCAGGGCTGTGAAGTGTTAAGAGATCTCACAATACTAGAACTTAACATTTGGAGGTCATGTGTCATGTTAGTCCTCACTAACTTATCAGTGAACTAGAAACCCTATATAGTTATGTCACCATATTGTATATGAGCAGAGGAGTGATCCCAATCTATTTTGACTGCAGACCCAGAGCTCTAACCATTTAATTATATCAACATTCTGTAAACAAGTTTTAAACAATATCATACATCAGAAAAAACAATCATAAATGTATTCAAATTTCAGAACATACATTTTGTTTTGCTCATTTGACTTTTGATGATTACATTCTAAATTACAGGACTACTTTGGAAAGGACAAGATATGGTCCAAGAAATACAAGGGACAGGGAGGGTCTCTGTAGTTAAGAGTTTACGATATTTGCTTGCATTCCAAAGGTCATGGATTCTTCTTCTTCTTTGCTTCGTTCTTTACGACCAATTTTAATCACTCTTTGTGATATGTTTGATCTTTGCCAAGAGCGTGTATACGTTGCACATTGGTTTGGTAGGCCCCTAAACGCATAGACTTGTACACGTTTAGGACACGTGCATCCGATTTCAGCCAAACCTCCATAGTCGCCTCTTACGACATGCGTGGCAGGTAACAGTGGTTCTATTCTTTACAACCCAAATTTGGGCCCGGTAACCACTCGGGCGAGATGTATTGAAGTTAATCTTTGTCTTTAAGTCTTTTATTCATAGCCGTGTATGAGGGATGTCATGCTCAGCAATCAAGAGCAATGAATACATGTACTTTCATTCTATTAGCCGTAACCTGATACAACTAATGTTATCAAGCTGTATTCTGCATTATATAGTCAAGCATTTTGTTCTTTCATATACTGCTTCTTCTTTCTTCTTTGCGATCTGTACAATATGAAGTTGGACATCAGTTGGATTTCCTTATAGGCTCCCTATAGCCTGTCCTGTAAGCTTCGTTCTTGAGGCCATGTTTCGTTTTGTTGGCGTAGTTATGATGGACTGTAAGCTTCGTTCTTGAGGCCATGTTTCGTTTTGTTGGTGTAGTTATGATGGACTGTAAGCTTCGTTCTTGAGGCCATGTTTTGTTTTGTTGGTGTAGTTATGATGGACTGTAAGCTTCGTTCTTGAGGCCATGTTTTGTTTTGTTGGTGTAGTTATGATGGACTGTAAGCTTCGTTCATGAGGCCATGTTTTGTTTTGTTGGTGTAGTTATGATGGACTGTAAGCTTCGTTCTTGAGGCCATGTTTTGTTTTGTTGGTGTAGTTATGATGGACTGTAAGCTTCGTTCATGAGGCCATGTTTTGTTTTGTTGGTGTAGTTATGATGGACTGTAAGCTTCGTTCTTGAGGCCATGTTTTGTTTTGTTGGTGTAGTTATGATGGACTGTAAGCTTCGTTCATGAGGCCATGTTTTGTTTTGTTGGTGTAGTTATGATGGACTGTAAGCTTCGTTCTTGAGGCCATGTTTTGTTTTGTTGGTGTAGTTATGATGGACTGTAAGCTTCGTTCATGAGGCCATGTTTTGTTTTGTTGGTGTAGTTATGATGGACTGTAAGCTTCGTTCTTGAGGCCATGTTTTGTTTTGTTGGTGTAGTTATGATGGACTGTAAGCTTCGTTCATGAGGCCATGTTTCGTTTTGTTGGTGTAGTTATGATGGACTGAAATATGCACTCTGGAGTCTTAATTAAATTTTGGTTTGACATTCACACTGTGCACTTTGAGCAGAATTTATTCTGTGCCTGTAGTGGTATTTTGTATTCTTCTTCTTCAAACGTTCCATATCGACCACTTGTTAATCACGCCCTGTGATCTGAGCCTAAGAGCGATTGTACGTTGTGCCAGTTACGCACCTACAAGTAGGCCAGCACATTCGACTTCAGCGACACTTTTTTTTTTTCTTTCGTCCGCTTTCAACTCAGGCGAAGTTTCATCTCTGAAACTGATTTTTGCGTGAAAATCCGTTTTCCAATTTCTTACAATGGCAGCAGCGTGCACATTGTAAATTACTTACACTGGCAGCCGTGTGCTCAATGTACTCGTAATTAGTATTCCTCGCCATACAGGCAGATTTTCTCCGACTTCAGAGGTACTCACGTTATCGTCCTGAGTAAGACCAGGGACTCGAACAAATGCCGGACAGTAGGTTCGAACCCGAGCTATGAGGCGCCTCACAGCTAGCAGGCCGAGCTACTATCAACTACTCTAGGCAGTCCCCAGCAACACTTTTAATTTACTAGGTAGCCTCCCAGGGCCCTACCTCAGCCACCTCTTGTGACATGTCTTGTAGATCGCAGTGTTACTATTCTTTGCTCCATTTTAGGGATCCGGCAAGATACGGGCGATTTTGTATTCAAAACACACTGAGCTTCAAGAAGTGTCTTGAACCTTTCTTTATTTTGTTACTTGTTAATGAAGGATAGACAATTATCTAACACTTACCTGTAATGCGACAATAGAGTCTCCAGTATTTAAGACAGCTATACCGTCTACCCGTAGCTGTACCCGTGGTGAGAAGAAAGGGAATGGTGGCGCCAACTCAAATTTTGAGTGGACACAGAAACTGTGACGAAGGCACTGCTGTATTGATGGAGCATGTGGCACAACTATTTGGAAAGGAAAAAGTAAATCTCAATTCAGTCACATAATAACAAGTTCATTTGAAATGAATTTTTTCTAATATTACTGACATTCATCGCAAAATAACCAACACAAAAACCAAATAATTGTGCAACTGATTAATATTATTGACATTCATCACAAAATAACCAACACAAAAACCAAATAATTGTGCAACAGATAACTAATATTATTGACATTCATCACAAAATAAACAACACAAAAACCAAATAATTGTGCAACTGATAACTAATATTATTGACATTCATCACAAAATAACCAACACAAAAACCAAATAATTGTGCAACAGATAACTAATATTATTGACATTCATCACAAAATAAACAACACAAAAACCAAATAATTGTGCAACTGATAACTAATATTATTGACATTCATCACAAAATAAACAACACAAAAACCAAATAATTGTGCAACTGATAACTAATATTATTGACATTCATCACAAAATAAACAACACAAAAACCAAATAATTGTGCAACTGATAACTAATATTATTGACATTCATCACAAAATAAACAACACAAAAACCAAATAATTGTGCAACAGATAACTAATATTATTGACATTCATCGCAAAATAAACAACATAAAACTATTTTAAGTTTTGCAAAAAATGTTTCAATTTTGTTTTGCATACTATGTGACTTGGTGGTTAGATACATCTATAAATCATTCTCTTATGTTATTATGTTACCTTTTTTTCAAAATAGGAACTACTAAAACTTTCTGTCTATCTTCAGTGGCTTCTCTTTCAGACCATTATCTATCTATATTCTCTTTGTTTGCCATCTGACACAGGTTTCCACAAGATATTTCCATTGTTGTCGCTCTGTCGCTTTTCTACTAATTGTTTTGCAAGTCAGGACACAATATTTCAACTCTCTTTTTACAGTTCACTGGAACGAGTTCGAGAATTAGGCGTTAAGTTTGGACTGCCAGACAGTGTTGTCTTCGTGGTAGAGAGAGAAGATATAGTAATCAACTTCTCATGGTACGGATGCGCAAATGGACTTTCGGATGGCTGCTGCAGCGGAGGACAGAGCATGCATGGGAATGCCCAATGTGCCACGACGTCGATCGCATAACATAACATTTCTTCTTCGTATTACCTTTCAGCAAAAGACATAGTGAGACCCAGTCCTACATTCTGAACACATGTGATACCTACAGCATACACCTTGAATACATCATATTGCCTATCTATGACCTTTTTCAACTTTCTCTCTCTCTTCACCCTTCGCCCCTAGGGAAGTATAGGTCCGCAACCAAGGCCTTCCAAGCCCGCCTATCCAAGGCCATCCTTTCCAGATCTCGCCACTCTCTCCCCGTCCTCTTGCATTCCATCTCTAACTCCCGTCTCCAGGTGTTTCTGGGTCTTCCTTACTTCTATTGCCCTGGGGGTTCCATCGGAGAGCCTGTCGCACGATGCTGTCAGGGGGTCTCCTCAGTGTGTGTCCTATCCATCTCCACCTTCTGCTCATTATCTCTTGTTCCACCTGCCGTTGTCCTGCCTTATCCCACAGTTCTCTGTTTGTGGTCCTGTCGTACCATCTCAGATGGAGTATCCTGCGAGGCATCTATTGATGAATGTCTGCAATTTTTGGTGTTCACCTTAGTTGTTCTCCATGTCTCTGCTCCATACAAGAGGACAGACTTGACATTTGAGTTAAATATCATTATCTTAGTTTTATTCCTAATCATTCTTGAACTCCATATGTTCTTCAGAATGACAAATGCTGATCTTGCCTTTTGTATTCTAACCTTAACATCTTCATCTGTGCCACCTTGAATGTTGACGACACTTCCCAGATATGTAAATGTGTCCACCTCTTTAGTGGTGATCCTCTCAATAAGATTGGGTCTCTGGAACCAGCATTTAATCTCATGATCTTTGTTTTCTCCCATGAATAGTCAGGCCTAGTTGCTGTGAGACTGTTTCTAGTTTTGTTATTTTCTCTTTCATCTGCTGATGGTTGTGAGAGAGGAGTGCTAGATCATCTGCAAAATCCAGATCCTCCAATTGACTCATCATGGTCCATTGTACTCCATTTCTTCCCCTGGCAGTTGTTGATCTCATTATCCAGTCAATAGCCAGCAGGAAAAGGAAGGGCGATAAAAGGCAGCCCTTTTTTCAACTTTACAGATGACTTATTTGGTATGTAAACTGACGACGCCTCAGTTTCCGCTTGTTTTTTATGCCTTCAAGCTCATTCCTAAGTTTCTCAACAAAAGACTCTGCACCTTTGTACGACGTTTTTGTTTTCCATACATCTTATTCATCATCTAGCTTTTCCCATTTGTCAGCCTAGACCTCCTCAGCGACTCCAACCATTGTCTCTGAACCCAACCTGTTTCAATTTTCCTGAGCATACTCATTGAGTCACTTAGAAAACATGCATGGATAAAAGTTCATCCTATTTGTTATTGTACATCCAACAAATGGAAGATTGGTGACAAATAACTGTCAGCCCTGTGTCCCATAAAAATAAAACAACGTAGGTGATGAGATTAATGTACAATAACAGAAATTCACTGACCATGCAGATGTGTCTGACAGTCGTGACATTCTCCAAGGGAAGGGACCGCTGTGACAGTAAGGTAACACTGGCACCCATCCTCGCCTGCCGGTGGTGTACTGCATAAGAAATAACTTGAAGAATTAAGACCAAACACAGATTGCAAGTACTACACAAAAATGATGGGGAATACAACAACAATTGTGGACTCGAACCATAAAATCTGTGAAATTACATGAATATTTGGCTATAAGATAAGTAGGATCTGATCCTTTACTTGGGGATCTAAATTGCAACTACCTCTGAAGTCGAAGTACTGCTCACCTGAATAGTGAATTACATTAATGATAAGGAAAGCAAGCCTTCACACAAAAGTTGGACGTTGGGCCCCACACTACTTTTTTTTTTAAATGCTAACGACTACAGAAAGAAAAAGGTACAGAAAAAAACCACTCAAAACTGCTCATGAAGATTCAGATGCCATAATGAGAAAGGCACAAGATCAAACTGTGGACATTTTTTGTCTCTGCTTTATGTGCCCTCCGACATGACAAGGATTGAGGATAATGACTTCACATCATCTAGATATGACATTCACTAGAGAGGAAATCGATACAAATATATCTTCTATACTATCAGTACCAAATATGGACACTGACATCAAATGATAGAAGAAAACTAGTCACATCAGAGATGAAGTGTCTACACAGAATGCTGGGAGTATCAAGAAGAAATCGGTTTATAAATGAAGACATCAGAAAAAAAAGTGGGTATAACATCAGCACTCAACTTCATCAACAACAATAAATTAAATGGTTCGGCCACATAAGCAGATTACCAACAGACAGTGTGTCTCAAAGAGCAATGCTACTCCGATACAGTGGATGCAAAGCAAAAGGTCATCTAAGCAAAAGGTTTACCTCAGAAATAACAGAGGCAGTGAAAAAAACAAAATTTATGAAGAGCCCACAAAAGCCAGTTCTAGAAATCTCTTCTTACGCTGACAGTCAAAACAGGGTTGGAGAAAAGAAAGAAGACATTACATCCATCACTTGTACAGGGTGTTCAAGATAATTGCAGCCCCATTGACAATTCGAAAGTTACCAGGTAAAATTGAGGTTGTGTTTATTTACTATTTAAACCGGTTCTGACTAGCTTGTCTACGTCACATTTGTTCATCGCCCTTCCCGCACTACAATTACACACCGTCACACAACCTTGACCTATACTACGTCATAACTGAACCTTCTCATTTCCATACATGTATGCCAGATTAGCTCCATTCACGGGCTGCTTTTAAGTTGAACACCCTGTATCTTTCCTACTGGAGGTAAACCGTACAGTTAAAGGATCCATGTCTTACATTACTATTTTCTTCTTGGTTTAGGGTATGCTAGACCATCAAGCATTTCACAAGTGAGAAATCTATTCTTCTCCATGTTTAGGTTGTAGTTTTGTTAATGCCAGATTTTGCTCCTACCCGGTTGTAGATGATAGTAGCAATGTCATGAGGCTAGATCTGACTATAGCATGTCCGTATCCTTGTATTTACATGTCATGTGTTGTGATTTGTTCAGTCTTCTGTACCTCAACTGACACTCTGAATTTTGCAGATTGTTATACTTGTCTGCAAAAGATCTTATGCATGTTTTGGTCAAATACTATCTCTAACCAAGAACTGCTTGTTAGGTGCCAAAATGAGAATATGAGCACCATTATCCGAAAGAGATACTGGAGATGGACATGGAGACTAATTATGTCCCAAAAACTGCACTGAGATGAACACCAGAGGGTAAATGAGAACGCAGAAGACCCAAAATGACATGGAGGTGAATAGAAATATAAAACAGGAACTGAAAGAAATGAATCACAGCTGGAACTGAATACACAGGAAGGCCAAGAATAGAGATAAATGGTGTCAATTTGTTGCTGGCCTAAACACCAGGGAGATTAGAAAGAGGAACTGAAAGAGAGATTGAAAGAGATATTTGGGGGGGTTATCAGTTATATGAGGACTATCATCATAGCACTCGGACATGTCCATAGGTGCTCCGATCTCCACCTCAACAAATCCAGCAGCGTCCAGCGGCCCAACACGCCAGTTCGATGTTGATTAATCAATCTCTTAGCATATTTAGTATGTCGTTCTTTTCGGGCTGCACCAATATAATGATATTTAGGGGGTTTCTGTGGCTAAGTGGGTTATGCTCTTGCCATGCGAAGGTCATGGGTTAAAATCCTGGCCACGCCGCTCTGTTCACGGGTGCATTTTTTTCAGAGACTCCTAGGATTGTTGTCGTAACTGCGGAGTTTGTGCAATACTCTCTGCAGGTGGCCTGCCATTGTGAAATGAAGTCAATCCTTTGGCTTTAGACACTTTAAAGAGAGATTGGATTGTAATTATTCATATCAATCTGAAATCTAAACCAGCATTTAAATACTCTTAAGAAAATGTTACATAACATACGTACCTATGGCCATAGATTGTTACTTTAGTCCGGTCCTCTGGCCATTCACAGTAGGCAATAAACAAAGAATCAAAGATACTTTCCTCCCCAAAGAGACGCACTTCAGATATCTGCATACCAAAGTGATATTCTATGTTAACATTACAACATTGTTTATTTGTTTAGCACTATGATGAAATACTAGTCCTACAACTATTTTAAAAATTGCTTCCTTGAAAAAAAAATATATTTCCAGTATGCAATCATCATCATTATCAAGTAGATTTTTCTTAGAAGAACTTTATTACCCTAACAGTCCTTTGGAATTTCTCTCACTCAAAGGCCAGATGTCCCGCATCTGCACATCAGTCATGTTCAAATCATCAGTTACATCCTGAATCCATTTTCTGCATGGTCTTCCTCTTCTCTTTGCTGGGATGCCTCCTTCTATAAAGGTCTTCTACAACTCTTCACGTCTATTTATATGTCTAAAATACATCAATTTTCTCATTCTTATTTGTAGCAACAGCCAGTTTTTTAAAATTTATTACTGTTAGACAATCATACATATGCTCTCTTCTTCTTCTTCTTTGTGTTTGAAATTTATGACCAATTTTAATCACTCTTTGTGATATGTTTGATCGTTGCCAAGAACGTGTATACGTTGCACATTGGTTCGGTAGGCCCCTAAACGCATAGACTTCTACACGCTTAAGACACATGCATCCGATTTCAGCCAAACCTCCTTAGTCGCCTCTTACGACATGCATGGCAGGTAACAGTGGTTCTATTCTTTACACCCAAATTTGGGCCCCGGTAACCACTCGGGCGATACATATGCTAATATTTATCATAATATGAACTTGCCAGTTTCAATCGTTTGCAAGGAATGAAGAGCCACCACTGAAGTCTGTATATGTGATCTGGATATGCTAGATGTGCATCAGCATCAATTTGAAGTGAGTATGATATAACATACTGGCCAGATTTGCTGAATCCCAAGAACACGTATCTAGAAAAAACAAAAGAAGTACAATATAAGAACACAACTTTGACAGTGATGAAAATTAGGGGTAAAAAAGCAATCACTAATTTAGTTCAGATTCATTCAATTTTTCCTTCCGTTTACTTTAGTAAGAGTAGTGGGAGATGGTCTGTGTGGTCTCTGTTTACTTTAGTAAGAGTAGTGGGGAGATGGTCTGTGTGGTCTGAGTGTGTGAAGAACCACAACCAGCAGTGTTAGGGTTAGATCTTTCTCACGCAGTAGTGTGGGGATCTCTGTGGGAAAGTCGACAAGATATTTGCCTTCGGTTTTGAAGACTGGGGGCTTGAATCCAGACCATGTATTTGTTTCACATGTGCATTTTTTAAAGATCCCTAGGATTGTTAATCAAGACAGATCAATACTTGAGGATCGAAACTACAAGTACCTATGAAGTTAAAGAAGGCACACCTGTATTGCGGGGGACACTGATAATAATGAAAGCAGACCTTTCTGTAAAAATCAGTCAGAAGCGTCATATAAGGTCCTCTCACTACGCGTGAATTTAAAGCAGGGGGAATGCAAAAAGAAGACTCAAGCTACAAAGTTGATGATTTCCATAACTGTCAGCACTTGAATTTTATGTCTTAGTCTTACCATGAAGTAGATATGTTTTTGAGGAAGTTGTTATTTACAGAAGCACTGTTATCATCATCAAATTGTCGCCCGTGTGGTGCCGTGACCCACAAGGGAAGCAAAGAATAGTACCACTGCAACCTACAATGCACATTGTAAGAGGCGACTAACGTAGGCACTAGGGATGCTACCCTAGTAAATAAAAACATCGCAGAAATCGGATGTGCTGGTCTAATTGTAGGCGCATAACTGGCACAATGTACAATCGCTCTTGGGCTCAGATCACATACAAATCACACAGAGTGGTTGACAGGTGGCCGATGTGGAGCGTTCGAAGAAGAAGATCATCATCAAATAGACTGTCCTGAGCAGAATTTGGTCACCCTAACAGTCCTTCAGAATTTCTCTCTCATAGGTTAGATGTCCCGCCCCTGTAGCCGTCATGTTCAAATCATCAGTTACATCCTGACTCCATCTTTACCATGGTCTTCCTCTTCTCCTCTTTGCAAGGATGCATCCTTCAGATCAGAGCATACATGGTTACTCACCAAAGTGCAATGATGATGGTCTTATTAATCAATCAATGAGAACATTAAAATGACTGGCACTGGAGGACAGAACACATATGGACTTTCCCAATGTGTGAAGATGCAGATCAGGAGAACTGACGCCTGAGTGGTTACCGGGCCCAAATTTGGGGTGTAAAGAATAGAACCACTGTTACCTGCCACACATGTCGTAAGAGGCGACTAAGGAGGTTTGGTTGAAATCGGATGCACATGTCCTAAACGTGTAAAAGTCTATGCGTTTAGGGGCCTACCAAACCAATGTGCAACGTATACACGTTCTTGGCAAAGATCAAGCATATCACAAAGAGTGATTAAAATTGGTAGTTAAGAACGAACGCAAAGAAGAAGAAGAGGAGAGAGGAGAATTGAAACGTAAGGTTATTTCTATGACAAATACTTTCAAAAAAACATTTAGCCCGAGTGGTATCGGTGCCCAAATTTGGAGTGTAAAGATTAGAATCACTGTTACCTGCCACACATATCATAAGAGGCGACTAGGAAGATTTGGCTGAAATCGATGCATGTGTCCGCTAGGGAATGCTAACCCGAAACAAATGCTTGCAGAAAATGGATGCACCAGGCCGTAAGGCATATAACATGGTGCATTGACCCCTCATAATGAGGAATGGGATAACAAATTCTACGGACGCCAATCTGCCTCAGAGATTTAGCCATGCAGTAAGAATGTCAGACCTACCATCACGATGGTGGCCACAACTTACTGCGGGAGAGGTCGGCACAAACAGGGAAGCAGAAATCATAGGAATTATATCCTATAGAACTGCCCTCAGTATGCAGACTTGAGAAGAAAGGTGGTCCACTTATACAATTGTCCAAGACAAACTGTATTGCGTGGCTGATAATCTGAGTCAGAAGGCTGCCCTTATTAGAGAATCTGAAATCCCAATCTAGTGAGAACACAGAAGACAAGAAACATTTTAGAATACATATCATTTGCTTACCCTTCTTCGAGAACGCTTGATGGTACTAAGTACTTTAATCTGTAGCACATGCGACCTGGTATTTTTGAAAAAGGCTTCCACTGGGCATCTGATTTTCTTATACCAAATCGACCTGTTAACTGTCAAAGAAAATAATTGAATAATCAAAGTTAGATTAAAGAGTAACAAAGTACATGTCTCCATGGGAAAAAAATCTACATTAGCTGATGATCAACTGCTTTTGAGTACATACATGTTTTTGTATCATAAAGCGGAGCTCGTGGGCTTTCACTGCTCAGGTCGGAGGAGATGTTGTGAAGAAAGACTGTGGTGGTTTTGCCGTGACAACGAGCAGTCTCACTATGAAAATCATGGCGGTTACCAAAGCGATGATTTGGCTAGAATCACAGACTTTTATCCATGCATGTTTTCTCAGTGACTCAATGAGTATGCTCAGGAAGATTGAAACAGGATGGGCTAGGAGACATTGGATGGAGTCGCTGGGGAGGTCTAAGCTGACAAAGATTTATTTTTGTGCCAGGGCATGCAGGTGTAAGGGGAATGAACGTGCGGATAGGCTTGCAGGTATGGCTGCTGTACAAAGTGGGCGAGCAATGGACCAGGCTGATATTATAAGTTCCTTAAGGGAGAGAGGACGTGTACATGATTCACGTAATAGCGGTGAATCTACAACACTAACCAGACTGCAAGAACTCAAAGTTAGGTGTGGTGTAACTCGACAAGAACGCTATGCTGGCAGACAAAGAAGAATTGTAAACCAACAGAGAACCGGTGTCGTTAGTCGCCACACGCTGATGGACATACTGAGGGAGAGATCTGAGCACTTATGGACTAATTTGTTCGACGTGCAGTGATGGTGATCCGACGACTAAACTAAACTAAACTTTTGTATCATAAACAAACTAAGTCTTTATTTCTTTTCATCTATATACACTTTCAAATATCAAGATGGAGTACCTATAGACAAATGTCCGGAGTTCTATGATGATAGTCCTCATATAACCGATAACATCAATTTTTATAAAGAAAGCAGTGGTTCAATCTAAAGTTTTTGGTGAATGAACAGACAGACTTGCATAAACTGTAAAGATCGTCGGGGAGCTGAAGATGGATAGGGAAGGTCCTCCAGCAACCGTGTGTTAGATGAAGACAGTAACATTGATAATGAATCTGTAGTGATTTAAGGAGTTTGAAATTACATGCTGTTTGAGCAGAACTGCATGCCTAAGAGGCAGAATTAGGAGTGTGTTTAACTAGTGAGTCACTGGAATCATCAGTGTGCATACCCTTTGGTGAGGAAGATTGAACACCTATGGGTCTGGTCTGCCTGAAGTGTTAGACGTCAGTTCAGTAACCATCATCAATTGTTCGTATCCTTTATAGGACGTTGCTCTCTTTGCAGCACATCTGAAATTCACTGTCTCTTGCCAGTTCACCCACTTCATCGATGGTCATATTCATGGTTTCTTTAATATCTTGTAGCCATTTTCTTCTTGGTCTGCCTCTACCTCTGCGTCCTGGGACCCTGCCCTCTAGTATTGTTCTTTCCAAGCCATCATGACGCTTGATGTCACCAATGTAATTTTTCTGTATAGTATGTTGTTTATCAGCCAATTCTCTTTAACATTTAGTTCTTTCAGGACATCAGTGTTCCTTCTTTTTCTGTCCATGGTATTCGTAGGATCTTTCTGTAGCATTTAGTTTCGAAGGACTGGATTTTCGTGCTTAATTTTTGTGTAATAGTCCATGATTCACAACCATAAGTAGCCACTGGGAAAATGCATGCTCTTAATATTTTTAATTTTAATATTTTGCTGGTGCTTTGCCACATGTTCTTCATTGTGTTTAACTTCTTGATTGCTATTGCAAATCTTCTTGAGATCTCTTTGGAGCAGTCACCGTTTTATTGTTAATTCAGTAACAAGTACATCAAATTTTTATGGGAAAAATACCGGTGAGAGCAATATAGGCTGTCTCTAATATCCACATGTTAAATAAGTAAAGCACCTGTTTTCATGCACAGTGATAAATTGGGAAATATGCTAAATAAAAATAAAGGACATCATTTTTATACCAGGTATATTGCTGATTAGAGTGCTAGACCTGCATTTTTTCAGACGAACAATATGTGATGAGTGATGTAGTCAGCATCATGCTGGTTGCCTTTATTTCCCAGTGTTTCTCTAGTAAACCAATTGAGGTTGGATCAACCTGAGAACCGTTATGGTTTGGACACAAATTTCACTTCCACTACAGAATTGATCCCAGGACCACATACAATTGAAGCAAGTGCACTAACCACTACGCTACTGTGGAAGAATATGGTGCTGGACCCATATTTTTCTTTTACAAATTACTTACAAAGGATGATGTGATAAACATCACATCACCCACTTTTACTTCCCAGCCTTTCTCTGGTATTCAATTGAGAATGGGTCGACCTGACAGTCACTTGCTGTCAGAACGATCCCACTCCAACAAGTCTTGAAGTAAAACCACTTGTTTAGCACTAACCACTGCATTACAACCCTGAGAGCCACAGTAGCATAGTTGCTATTGAACTTGCATCTTAGTCGGGTGGTGCGGGTTCAATTCCACAGAAGGTGTAGAATATTCTTCCAACCGTAATGGCTTTCAGATCGACATAACCTTAATTGGGTACCAGGAAAAGCACTGGAAAGTAAAGGTGACCGGCATGATGTTGACCACATAACCCATCATGTGCAGACGGTCAATAAAAAAATATATTGACCTTACACAGTATTACCCAACATACCTTGAAGTATGAAAAAGGGTTCCTTTACTTTTTACTGCACTACAGCGGCTTTAGGTGTTGAGTAGTTTTGTTTAATCGACAGATCATCATCACTGCACATAAAACCAATTAGTCCATGATTGATTCTCTCTCGCGCGCGATCGTTCTTAAGCCATTTTTATCATTCTATTGTGATATATAAACAGCCAAACATCAGAACGGGATGTACGTTCACAGCCTTCAGTACCAATTGGAGCTCAAGTGCTTATCTTTCGGTGGTGTGTTCGATTTCAACCAGCATTTGTGTACGGTTCGCTCTCCGCTAGCCTTTTGCTGTCCCCAGCCAAAACCCACAAGGCAGCAGGTTGCTATTGTCTTTCAGGGCAGCGACCTGCCCTTCTGGGCTAAGCATCATCTGCCCAGCTATACCAGTCTTGTTAATGGACTGCTTGGTTTGCCTACCGTCCAGTTTTGTGTACGGTTTGCTCCACTAGCCTTTGATTGTCCCCAATCAACTACAAGGCAGCCGTACATGAGTGATTCAATCTCTTCCAGTATGTCTCTAAGCGTGTGGTAACTAATGACACCAGTTGAATTAGTTTACTATTCTTCTTTAGCTTCCAGCATAATGCTCTTGTCTGGCTATGCCGTTTGATTTAATATTCCTATAGTCTGGTTAATGTTGTAGATTCACCATCATTTTTTAAATTGTTTACATGATCTATCTACTATCTTAGTGCATTCAGAATTTCAGCCTAGTCCACTGTTCATCCACTTTCTACTGTGGACATGCTTGCAAATCAATCGACCCATTTGTTCCTCTTTACTCCTGCGTAGCCTGGTACAAAAATAAAACATATTTTTGTCACCCCAAACCTCCTCAGAGACTCAAACAATTGTCTTCGAGTCCAGACGGTCTTGATCTTTCTGAGCATGCTAAATGAGTCAACATTGAGTAATATATTTTCAATTATTTTATTGGTGCCACAATTGCACACATCAGAAGTTCCTATCTCTTTCTTGTTGAACATGTGGTATTCAAGTCTGTTGCATTATATGGGAGCATGAAGAACTTCCCTGATCTCTGATCGCTTTCTTTATGACTTCCCAGGATAATCTGGCATCCTTCAGTTCCTCAAGAAGACTCTGTCACCAGGTGTGTTTGGTGAATCCCTTTTCTATTTCCTCGTAGATTCCCTCAAGTTCTTGTCTAGAGACACTCGACTGAGTCTTCAGCAGGTTATGCCAGACCAATCAATGGCCAGTTTCTTCTCCTAACCAGGGAACTGTGTTTGCCAATCTGTTCCTGCCTTTATCCACAGGTCTGTGTTTGCCAATCAGTCATACCATCTCAATTTGAGAATACATCAAAGACATTTGTTGATAAAGGTCTGAATGTTATTTGTATTAACTTGGTGACTTGCCATGTTTCTGATCCATACAACAAAACCGATTTCACCTGTGGCAAGGGTTTATAGTAATTTTTTTTCACTTGGAGTTTCCTCTCATAGAATATAGGAGATATTTCAATGGGTGTCAGTGTCACCTGCTACCCTACTCCATCATGCATGGGAGGACATGACTGCTTATTTGTCTAGTATAAAGCTGGCTTATATCACAGCTGACACACCATTTCTGAAGGTCATCCAACTATCCATCACCTGTGGATCCGTCTGGTTAGACTCAGTTATTTCCTTCTATCAGGCCAGGTGGATGACCTGATCAAAGAAGTACAGTTCTTGTACACCAAATTCAAGACAGACATCTCTAGCAGCTGTTATTGTAAATTGGCAGATATGACAGCTGAACATATTCACAACTGTCAAATGCAAACAGATATCCAGTAAAGAATGTGGCCCACAACTCCCACCTTCAAAAAGAAAATGTATGATGAAGATGAAATACTGAAGCAGACTATATTAGTCTATTAGAGAATCCTAAATCTTAGTCTTCTTTGCATTCGTTCTTTACGACCAATTTTAATCACTCTTTGTGATATGTTTGATCTTTGCCAAGAACGTGTATACGTTGCACATTGGTTTGGTAGGCCCCTAAGCGCATAGACTTCTACACACTTAAGACACATGCATCCGATTTCAGCCAAACCTCCTTAATCACCTTGTACGACATGAATGGCAGGTAACAGTGGTTCTATTCTTTACACCCCAAATTTGGGCCCCGTAACCACTCGGGCGGAATCTTAGTCTAAAAGGAATGATGATCATAAAAGAAACTTATTAAACAGCAAATGCTTAAAAATATTGTGGACAAATAAAGGAATATGATACTGCTGAAATCCAAACTGAAGGGAAAGGTTGACAGTGTAAAGTGGAGACACATTTTAAGAGATGGACAAAGAAAGGGCTGGTGGTCTATGACAAGAGACAGAAAGTGATGAAGATTCAGTTGAGGACAGTCAACCTTGGATGTGGAGATGACACATAATCATCAAAGCTTCAATAATAATATATTTAATCAGTTTTGAACAAAATATCATAAATATGTTGCATATTATTATGCATTATTTCATTATTATATAATTTCTGTAGTGCAACATATTAATATTGACTAAAAAAAAAAAGTAAATACATATTAAATTATACAATTTAGGGTTTTATTCATTTATAATTTCATTATGTTGCATTGTGCCAATGAATTAACAAGAATATATTTACATTATTACATTCCTAATGTTTTAAAATTATAAGATAATCCGTATTGAAATTATTATATAATCTGATTCTCATCTACTGTCTCAACTGTGGACTGTCCAGCTTAGGCATACGTTAACTCTCAGGCCTCTGCATGTGTTACTTACTACTAATCTTAATAATCCACAATTTCAATAACATATGAATTGAATGATGATAAGGTGAAAACATGAAAGCTATTCTATATTTGTCATTTTGGAAGAAATAAATGTAAGTTCCTCAAAGCCGTTCAATTTTAAAGAAGTCGCAAAGAGTTAAAAGACTGACTCAGACGACGTCACGACACTGAAAGAAGAAAGTTAAAAATAAAGGAGTTGAAGACTGAGAGCCGAAGTTTCACATAAAATATCACATTTCTCTGTCATTGCCCCTTATTTACTGTACTTTCTCTCTGCAATTTTTGCATTCACACCATATAACTAATATCATCAATACCTCTCTAACGTGAAGCTTTTTTATTAGGCTGACAGCCATTGTCGTGTCTCACCGACTGCCCTCTTAAGCCGTTCTGCAAGACATGTCCGTCCATTGACTAAGACTGACTATACTAACGCTGGAACATTATCATTGAGAGTTATCTACCGCATCTTTTTCTTTTTTTTTTAAACGAGGGCGGGAGGCATAGTACTTTATTATATTTCTGCAATTAAGTCAAAAATTTAAACGATTGAAGTGGGAGAAGAAAAAATATGGGAATATCGTTGGAATCACCTAGTAATGAAACGTATCAAATGAACGTATCGTATGTTTACTAAAACTATGATGTTCAAATAATGCACCAATAATGTCTCCTCCTCTGAACAAGTTTTATCTCCATATCAAAATAGATCCTTACATAGTACTTTTATTACAACTTGATTCTTTTTAATTTAAATTATTCATTTTGTTCATGTTTGTATGTCTAGCACATCGTCTTTGTTCTTTTTTCTAATCCTGTTTTGCCTCACATCGTCAGGATAAGAAGATATTTCTAGAACGAGTCCTTGTGTGAGCTTCATACATAGTATCTTTCTTCGCCTGTTATCTCTGAGGTCCACCTTTTGCGTGGCCGGCCTTTTGCTTTGTATCCATTGTATCAGAGCAACATTGTTCTTTGAGGCGCACTGTCTGTTGGTATTCTGCTTATACGGCCGAACCACATAGTAGATTTGGTGGGTTTTTTTATGAAGTTAAGTACTGATGTTGTACCCATATTTTTCCTGATGTCTTTATTTCTAAACCGGTATCTTCTTGAAGCTCCCATCATTCTTCGTAGACACTAGATTTACGTTGTGACTAGTTATCTTCTATTATTTTATATCAGCGTCCAGGTTTATAAATATTGTGTTGAACAATTCTCTATAACGTGCCATGATATAACCAAAACATGATTCGTTCTTAGGTTGAAGCAGTGGCGGCTCGTTCTCATTTTTGTTGGTGATGCCAGACAAAACTTTTTCGTAAAAATCATGGTTTTGGGTTAGGTTATATTTTAATTAACAAAATAATAAATACACGTTATACATTATTTTTGATGGGGTCATGCCCTACTGTCCCTTAATGACGAGCCGCCACTGGGTTGAAGGTTGTGTGTCTTGATATAAAGCGGCATTAATTATGTATAAAGCAAGCCAAAAATGTACCCAAAAGGAGTTCATTCTTATTTTTCATGTTTGTTGGTCTACACGCTCTGATCTAACCAAAACAAGGTTCGTCCTTAGTTCGAACGGGTGTGTCTCGGCTTTAATTCCCAAACAAATAAATAACGTTTTGTATGCCTTTATGCACCTTATGTTGTCACCAGTTGGGAAAAGAAAACGTGGAAAACCAAAGACCACTCTCCGAAGAACCATCCAACAAGAAAGTAAACTATTGGAATGTAAAACCATACAAGATCTCCAACTGCTAGCAACGAACTGCATCACGTGGAGATCTAAAACCTCTGCCCTATGTGCCGCCTTTGGCACAAATGAACAAACTAACTAATGCCTTTATGATACAGGTAGAAAGTGGATACTACCTTTTCTGTTCACCAATTGGTGTTTTCTTAGTTATACCAATGCCCGCGAATACTGTTATCACGCCATATTGCGATTTTCAAGGAATCGTGATTTCTGGACCTGAGTTTAATCACCTCTGGTTGAATCCTCTTTTCTTATGTTGTCGTTATACTGCTACCGGGTTGTTGCCCAGTGTCGTGGTTTTCTGGGGAACGTTAATCCTCTGCCGAGGCCAACGGTAACTAGTCAACGAAGGCCTCGCCTCTGT
This sequence comes from Arion vulgaris, assembly GCA_020796225.1. Lineage (NCBI taxonomy): Eukaryota > Metazoa > Mollusca > Gastropoda > Stylommatophora > Arionidae > Arion > Arion vulgaris. Next base: position 44,343,701 of record CM036763.1, read on the forward strand.
GGACCACAAACTAGATAGTTAGCTTCAGGTCTGTCAGGTTTCCCCAAATCTTTGTTTTCATCTTCTTCTTTCTTTTGTCGTCACACTGCTACCGGGTTGTTGCCCAGTGTCGTGGTTTTCTGTTTTTGTCTTGTGCTGTTCTGGTGGCTTGTGTGATTGTTATCTTTGCTCTTTCACAGGATTCTGCTACGCCATCTAACCATCTTTTCCGTGGTCTTCCTCTTGCCTTCTTTCCCGATGTTCTGTTGTAGAAGACTTTGTATACTGTGGAGTTTGGATGCATTCTTATTAAGTGGCCAAACCACTTCATTCTTTGTTTTCATGACGATACAAAAGAAGATTGTAGTAAACTCCGCAACGGAGGCCAAGCACAGATACATTTGTTGGGTAAGGTTGGCCGAGCGCAAAACCTAAGGTTGTGCCTAAAGAAGCTGCTCTTCCTGGAAGAACCGGGCACGTTGCACGAATACAAAATGTAAAGTTACGTTCATGTGCCGGGAAAAACTGCCATCACCGGAAGAACTTAGGTGGGTGATGTTGACGAGCGTAAAATTTAAGGTGCGCTTAATGAAACGAACGTCTGGATTATTTCAATGCAGCCCCAGCCCAGTGTTTCACGTGGTTAGGGAAAATGCAGAGTAGAAATTTCAAATTGTGAAGTGCCGACACGCGTCTCGAAACGGCTGAGAATGTTCCTATTCCGGAACAACCTCATCGTGGCTAGAAAAGTAAGGCCGATAATGTAAAGGTTTGACTGGTCGTACACAGGGCCGTGCGGTATATTTTCTCAGTATGATGCAAGTCTTCGAAATGCCGCCCCTCAAAAAGGTTTTTCCTTAAAATTACCTTCAATTGTAATTTGGTTGCTCATCGGCCGCCCCTCTGCATCAAAACACGACACAGCCCTGGTCATACAAACCCAAACAATGGCGAAGACCGACACTTCTCGGAAGGGATCGTTCTACTCCTGTAAGATGACATCAAACACCACGGTTCAGATCAAATAAAGGCCAATTAAAAAGCCTAAAATTGATCGTTCGTGTGACAAGCCCGTGTTCCCCTAATGGCTGAGAATGTTACTTTTCCGGAACGACATCATATAGTCAGAATGGGTGCATATTGTAGACATATTCTTAGGCAAAGATCATAAAGCCCAAATATACGGCGAAAAATGATCGCCAAAGAGCAATGAATACATGAAGGAAAGGAAGCGTGGAACTGACTGTCAGTGAGACGGACTCAAAACATTTCAACGTAGGATAAAACCGGAAGCCCTGCCCTACATGTGTATGGTACTATGCACAAGTAAGGGGGCCTAAGAACTGGGTACAACATACAGTCGTTCTTGTCAAAGATCAATTATATATCACAATAAGAATGATCAAATTGGTCGCAAAGAACGAACGTTAAGAAGAAAAGAAATGAATATTGAGGGGAAACTTACACAAGATTCTAATTTAAACAATGAAATGACATTTTAAAATGACATTAAAAGACACAAATACAAATTAAACAAACAACAAAAATGGAATGGGTTGATATTCATTTGGTATTTATTTCAATATTTTAACAATGCACGCGAAACAGTTTTAAAATGTTCTTGTACCATTCAAATTATTCAAGGACAGTTCATTCAAGGCAACTCAAACATGTGTAATATGAACAAGACTCTGCAACTAGACATGTCAAATGTCATAAAAATTAGATTCAACTGTGATAAAAAATTATGGCCACAAACTGGACAAAGCAAGCCTTGCCTGGATTCTTAGCAAGGAGTTAATTCTTATTTTTTATTTTTGTTTGTGGACTGCACACCCTGATATTTAAAAAAAACTGCAGTTACTGCCTGTAATACCGCTTTTTAGGGCAGTATAGGACAGGTGGGACGATAGCCTGAGGAATTTAATGGCCGCATGGCTAATGCAGTCCTCATGAAGCTGTTCAGGTTAGGAGTTTTCATTTATGCACACACCAGCAAAAAAATCTTTGGCTTTACCATGAATTGAATACGGGTCTCTTGAATGGGAGCCATGCTCTAGTCCATTCAGCCAGGCGCTCCTCATAAAAATAACCACATAACATATGTGGTTATTGTTATGTGGTTAGAAGATATAGCCACATAAAAAGACTTGTTTTTATGTTGAAAGAAGTGTTCCTCAAATTAATGAGGCTTTAATCTCCTATATGCCCACGTGCCCAGCGTGTTCGTAGCGTGTTGGACTACGGGAGACTAGTCCTCTGTAAGTGCGGGTTGAAGTCCGCGGACTGGCAGAAAAGCTACAGGTTCCCCAGATTTACAGTGTGTTGTGGCACCGAGCCGAAAGGTTACGATGTCCATGACACCGAGCGAAGAGCTTTCAGCTCAAGTGCTTCTGGATCGGAAAAAAAATCTCCTATATAACAATCAAGACACATCAGAACCACATGCTCCAAGTCTTGAGGAAATACAGTCACGCACAAAACACTAGCTGCACAAAGTGAAAAACTTGTATGTATGAATCAACATCTCTACCTAAATGTGTCACCACTTGACCACTCGGGAATTGATCCTATACATTGATCATTGAATATGACATGAGTCATATCTGACGGCATTCTAATGTCTAATAAGATCTGATACCATGCTACAGTATCACAATTCCAGATATGATATTTCAAAGTGGGGCTATTCGGTTTGTACAAATTTGTGTCCTGTTAGATAATATGCATACACTTTGGCTGAAATTCAGATGTCCCTGTCCTACATGCTGTAAGTCTAATGGGGGTGCAATGTACTCACGTTCTTTGCAGAAAGTACACAAATCACGAGTGAATAACCTGATTGATAAGAATGAATGCAAACAACATCAGTGAATATAGCGAGCGCACTTTCGTTGTGCTAGGGGACTCCGTAACAAAGATATAGTCAATGACAAACATACACACAAGTGACATGATTGTTTTCTAGGAAACGTTTAGATACTGTTTAGACTGATAATGATATCATTGATATTACACTCTATGTATGACGTTTCTAATTTTTTACAGACGATCAATTCGCAAGTGTTTCACTAATGACAACCTCTGAGTTCTCGCTTTTCATTCTTGTCTTTCAGCTCGTGCATAAGTCTCTTCTCAAAAGATTGCACCCTTGTGCAATATCGCTTTCCACACAATTCTGTCATCAACTAGTTTTCCCCATGTGCCGGGATCTATAGAAAAGTTCTTCATTGAGGCCTTGCAGACATCTTTATATCTGAGCAGTGGTCTGCCCTGGTGTCTCTTCCCTTCTGAAAGTTCACAGAACAACATTTGTTTTGGTATGCGACAAGTTTATATTCTTCTCACATGTACTAGCCATCTTAGTCGTCTACTGCTGAGCATGAATATTACACTAGTGAATTAACAAAACATTAAGCACAGCAGTTTTACAAGATACAGCAGGAGACTTTATAAAACTAGTTTACTTGATACTTTGTGATATTGCGTTTGATATATATATATACAGATATTACTGCAAACTATACCATGTATTATTAATATCACATACACTGATAACAAATGTTTACAATAGCATAACATTAAAAAACCCATATGAACAGCATAAGATCCCTCCTATCTTGAATCTGGCATTAGTTCAGATATATGGTGTTTGTATATGTACATATGGCCTTTTTCGTCTTTACAGACGGTCAATTTGCAAGTGATTTACTGTGACAACTTCTGAGTTTGCACTTGTCTCTCTTGCCTTTCAGCTCATCCCTAAGCCTCTTTTCAAAAGATTCTGCACCTTTTCGTAATGTTGTTTTCCACAAAACTTGGTCATGAGCTAGTTTCCCCCCATTTGTTGGGACTGATAGAATAGTTCTTAATTGAGGCTTAGAAGGCTCCCTTATATCTGAGCAGTGGCATGCCTTTTATTCCTCTTCCCTTTAGAAAGTTCACAGAACAACACTTGTGATATGCAACTATTGTCCAGTCTTCTCACATGCATTTGTATATAGATATTTGATATTCACCATTTTTTTCATTTTCATACAATAAAATAAGATCAGGTACTAGAGCCAAGGGAAGACCAAGAGAAAGATGGATAGACAATATCAAGACCTCACAAAATAAACATGAATATAACCCAACAAGAGCGACTCATCTGGCCCTGGATCGTAAATTAAATCTTCCACTCATACGCTTAACGGCAAGAGTGGACAATCAATTCCATCATCCACTCGTGGAAAGACAAGACTGTTTTTGCTAGAATGACTAAGATACTGACAAATTTTTTCTTCTGATAACCAAAGAAATATATAAATTATAACTCTTCTCCTGCTCTATCATTTTGTGAGGGTAGCTCTAGGACTTTTCCCCCAAACCTAAAAGTCTTCCACTATGCAATATAAAGAGGAAGAGCCCTTGACACTGAGGAGGATAACCACACAGAGATTTGTAATAGCAAATAAACATAAGAATGTGAACAATTCAGGATAATAGTAATTATTAACAAATTATTATTCCAAATTATAATGAAATTATGTGAATGCCCATCAATAATGAAAAAGTAAATTACTCAAAAGCTTGAATATAATTCATTTCCTTTCCAAACAAAATTGTTCAGTTCTTAATTGTTGTGCTGTTTTTATTTAGGTGCCTTTTTGAACCCACTTGAAATAATGATGTACAACATTAAACTCGCTAATTATAGGCATTGCGTAATATGTGTGTCAATGAGTGCACTGTATTAAGCATTATGTGCAAACCACCTCAAAGTTTAGATTTTTAGTAATGTGACTGAAGTTACATGAATATGACCATTGGTGAAGTGGGTGAATTGGCTAGAGACAGAGTGAATTTCAGATGCGTTGCAAAGAGTGCAACGTCCTATTTTTTTTAAAAATTTTCTTCAATCCAGAAGCACTTGAACTTACAGCTTGGTACCATCAACAACGTAACCCTTCGGTTCGGTGCCATGAACACTATAAATCTGGAGAACCTGTGGCTTTTCTGCCAGCCAGCAGAATTGAGCCACACCCACAGGGTTTTTGTCACCCGCCATCGAACGCACTACGAACGCGATGGGCAGGCGGGCAGCAACATCCTATAAAGAATATGCACCTTGATGATGACTGATATGCAATTAGTAGTGTGAAGTTCTCACTAGTTCTGTACAGGAAGTATTCAATGAAAAAACTGGATAGAATAGACATCAACACAGGACTCTATTATTCTCACACTCTACAGAAAGGATCAGTGCCAGAGCACTTACAGAGTAACTTAGCAAAGCTTTCACAATAATCGCCTGTACTGAGATTTGAACTCCCATCCTCTGTCCCATAACTAGAGCTCACTGTAACTGAGAGCCATGCTGATTCCTGATTTATTGATTAATCAGTAACTGGGGCATGAGTCAGCTCTGATAGCCTTCCCTGTAACTAATCAGATCTGGCACCCTGCTACAGTATAACTCAGTAGATGGGGTACTACCGAGTTGTGTTTTATGTTCTCAAAATTTTAGTAACATATCTGCACAAATTTGTGCCCTATTGAATAATTTTGAATTGTATATGGAGAAGATGGATTCAGGATGTATCTGATGGTTTGAGCATGACGGCTGCAGAAGCAGGGCATCTGGCCTATGAGAGAGATAAATTCTGAAGGACTGTTAGGGTGGCAAAGTTCTGTTCTGGACAAGCTACTTGATGGTCATGATGATTGTATAATAATAAAAACTTTGCTGAGAAAGGCAAGAAATATCGATAGTTCCATGGAGGAAATTGAGCGAGTTGCCCAGGATAATGAGGTATGGAGAAATTGCTTGCAGGCCCTAAGTAACGTATAACGGATCGAAAGGAATTATTATTTTATTATTATTGCATAATATTTCCTAAAGTTATCCGGAGTTAGGTTAGAGTTAACAAAAATAAAAAAAGATGACTGTTACAGAAACTGCAATGAAAATCTGACATAATGTTAGGAACAATTTCGGAATTATGTTCCATTAGGAACAATGAATTGAAAAACTAATATAAACATTAGTGATAAGTTACAGCTTTATGTTCTATGGACAGGACACTTTATCCTTGTTTTTGGCTATAAATGACAGTCTGTAAAGACAAAAGCAGGCCATATATTGGAAACAGAAAGGAATAAGATGTAGAATCAATAACTGAAAACATGAATCGCTTCACTATTTAGTGAAATGAAACAAAAATCGTGACATCTTTTACTGGATGTCGTCTTCAATCACAGTAAATGAGTCGTTGATTGTCTAGGCACCACTTTAACTAATCTTTATTTACGATTCTTTTTTATCAAGAGTGTGCAACTCTCATGACAGCTGAATTTTCTTTAATGTTATTAAGTTAATTTGTTAATTTAATTTCTGGCGTACAAAGATTTTCATTAGCTGTTGTTATGCAGATTTTATTGTGTTTAGGCTACAAACCTCCCAGTTTCTCTGGTACCCAACTGAGAATTGGTTGACCTGAGAGCCGCTACTGTCGAAAAAATTCCACTCCCACTGTGGGATTTGATCCTGGGACCATGCACCTATGAAGCATGTGCACTAACCACTTTGCTATTATGGTTTTTGGTGTCCAATAACATCACATTCAAACTGCTGACCTTTATCAACAGATGTCTCTCATCTTCACATCACACCACATAACCAGAAGTCAGGACAAATACAGGCTTGTGGAAGAGAACAAGACATCGATCAATACAACAAAAAATTACTTAAAAACACTAAATAAATTAATTGAAAAACACTGGGAAAAGAACAATAGAAGATAAAGCCTGATTCTCATGGGTAAATCTCAAGCATATGGCACATAAAGAGTTAGGTGAAGAGTAATACTTAAGAGTTCAACTTAAAAGCAGCCCATGAATGGAGCTAATCTGGCATATATGTATGGAAATGAGAAGGTTCAGTATGACGTAGTATAGGTCAAGGTTGTGTGATGGTGTGTAATTGTAGTGCGAAAGGGGCGATGAACAAATGTGACGAGGATCGCTAGTTAGAACCAGTTTAAATAGTAAATAGACGGAGATGCAATGCGTATCTGGCAAATTTCTATTTATCACTGGGACTGCTTTTAAGTTGAACACCCTGTATTTGCAGCCACATGTTCCAGCTAGAACAAGAAGGAACATGCCAAATTATCTTATGAACATGTTCAGGAAATAATGAAGAAGTTCTATTCATTTCTTCTCTGACCAAAGTTTATACAAGTTGTATCATAAGGTTTGAAATGTGTTAGGCAAGAGAAGAAATGGATGACAGAAGAAATATCTGAGATGGTCAGACAAGTTTATTAGTAATATTAATGATATAATAGTGAAGTTAATGTTAGAACAGTATGATCAAGTTCTTGGTGAAACATATATACCAAACAGCACAGAATATATAAGTCTGAGAATGTACACCTGTATGGCAGAGGACACTGATAAAAAGAAAAGCAGGCCTTCACGCAAAATCAGCAACAAGCACCATACCAGGCGACTTGACTAATCCTGAATTCATAGCGAGTGAATGCAAGAAGAAGAAGCACAGAATACAAATTTAAAAAAAGGCAACATGAAATCGAACAGTGGCACATTGAAACAATACGTCTCTTTACCTCAAATAAAGTATGCGCTGCAATTTGACCCCAAAAAAAGTTTTCTTCACTCAAAAAGGTGCTATCATTAGCCAATTATTTCCAAAATATCTCTCCAGACACTAAAACCTATGCACAAAAACACAGGAGTACTCAGAGTCTGGTAACATTTCTTAAGATAAATGATAGCTTTGTGGGAGTTTGATTGTCCTTAATATTAGATATATACATGATGATGATACAGACAGTTAATAAAAAGGGTGGCTGGGTGTTAGGACTAACACACTCTATCCAAGTTATCTTTGGCACAAGCAGAATTGTTTCTTTGTTGGTTTTCTATTTATAAAAATAATATGTGAAAACACAGTGTAAGGATGTTGGTTTTATGTCCAACTGTCTGTACACTTTATTGTATCCTGTGTGTTGTATACAGGAATGTTATTGTAAGTATTATAATGCTGGTTAAGTCTTGGGCTGCACATATAGACTTTGAACATATACAGGTACATAACATGGAGTGAATGAAATTACAGAAGTCGGTTGACCATGACTCTACTCTGCCACCAAGTGGTGACCTTGCTTACAGGCCATATGACTGCAGTCTGGCTAAACAAGTAGTAATTAAAGAGGCACATATAGACTTACACAGGTACATAAGATGGAGTGAATGAAATGACAGAAGTTGGTTGATCATAACTCTACTCTGCCACCAAGTGGTGACTTTGGTTACAGGCCATATGACTGCAGTCTGGCTACGGGAGTAGTAATTAAAGAGGCAAGGCAAAGCCCATATGTTTTTTTATGCAGAGGTGAAAATGGATGCATTAGTCTGAAAGGTGCAGATAAAGCAATCTTACTGTAAACTCAAATATAATGCAACAAATGTTCTTTCAGTGCAGACACAGAAGAAAATCATATACCTAAAACAAACTATTACGATGGGATAAAAAAGTAAAGGTACCCTTTTTCATACCTCGAGGTAAAGAGGGTAATATAGTGTTACTTGTATTTTCCATTGACTGTCGGCACAAGATGGGTATGTGGTCAATATCACACCGGCCGTCTTTACTTCCCAGTGCTTTTCCTGGTACACAATTCAGGCTAGGTCAACCTGGGAGCCATTACGATCGGATCAGTATTCCACACACCCCCTGGGGAATTGAACCTGGGCCACTAGCCTAAGAGGCGAGTTCACATGATATATAACGGAGTAATTTTTCTTTTGTAATGATTTTCATGATCTGCAAGGATTAAGGAGCTCCACTACAAATGGTCTCCTTAAAGTATGTCTCATGCTGATTACATCAATGATACTGCCAGCCACATAGGCAAAGTAAACAGTGACACCAGAAAAGAAGTTTAAAATGACTTGAAAGTACAATTCTGCCCATGTGGTGCCGGGACCGCAAGGAAGCAAAGAATAGTACCACAGCGACCTATAAAGCATGTCGAAAGAGACGACTGATGTAGGAACTAGGGAAGCTACCCTAGTAAATAAAAAGTGTTGCAGAAATCGGATGTGCTGGCCTACTTGTAGGCGCATAACTGGCACAACGCATAATCGCTCTTATGCTCAGATCACATACAAATCACACAGAGTGGTTAACAAGTGATCGATATGGAGCGTTTCAAAGAAGAAAGTACAATTCTTTGCTAAATAGTATAACTAGCAGATTATTGAAATATGGCAACAAAAATATTAACAATTGTAAAGTAAAATAGCGTTCATAATTCAAAAATGGTCCCTGTCTTAAGTGCAGGAAAAAAAATAAGTGTACACGATGACATGCAGGAAAAAAGGTCAATATAATGGCACCAAGTAAAACTGTGGACAATACAACTAGCATTCATTACATGGAAAGGCAACAAAAATTAAGTAATTAGGATATTTCATGAGACTGAAGCCCAATCAGCTGTCAGTGTGTGGTTATGACAGCAGACTTTCGTCTGTGTGTTGTCAGGGCTCGAAGGGAGCAAACAATAGTAACACCTATAAGGAATATTGCAAGAGGTAGGGGCCTAGGGAAGCTACCCTAGTAAATAAAAAGTGTAGCAGAAATCGGATGTGCTGGCCTACTTGTAGGTGCATAACTGGCGCAACGCACAATACTCCTAGGCTCAGATCACACACGAATCCCAAAGAATGGTTTAACAAGTGGTCGATATGGAGCGTTAGAAGAAGAAAATAATAGACGATCTGGAGGTAGAATATAAGGAAGTTGGACAGACAACCGCCCGAGTGGTTACCGGGTCCAAATTTGGGGTGTAAAGAGTAGAACCACTGTTACCTCCCACGCATGTTGAAAGAGGCGACTAAGGAGATTTAACTGAAATCGGATGCACATGTCCTAAACGCGTAGAAGTCTATGCATTTAGGCCCTACAAACCAATGTGCAATGTATACATGTTCTTGGCAAAGATCAAACATAGCACAAAAAGTGATTAAAATTGGTCGTACAGAACGAACGCAAAGGAAGGAAAGGAAGGAAGGGACAGACAATACTGTAGAAATTCTAGACACAACTTCAGCTGACAACAACAAATGCAACACACTTGACCTGGAGCTGAGTTTCTTAAGATATCATGCTGCAGAAAAGTATTAATAGCTTACTCCTGAAGTCGGAGAAGACATGCCTGTATGGCAGGGGACACTGATAAAAAGGAAAGCATGCCTTCACACAATAATCAGTCAGAATCGCCATACCATGCGCCCTAACTACGCCAGAATTCATAGCGGGCAAACGCACAAAGAAGTATTAACAGCAAAGCAAGTCATTTATTCACTAGTCGATAGGAACACATTAAGTTATTAGGGGGTCTCTGTGGCTAAGCCCTTTGCCTTGTGAGTCGAAGGTCGTGGGTTTGAGTCCGGACAGCGCCATTCTGTTCACGAGTGCAGTTTTTTCCAGAGACCCTAGGATTGTTGCTGGGGCTACGGAGTTCGTGCTTTGCGCAATACTCTCGGCAGGTGGTGTGCCATTTCTGCGGAGAGGGACCGAGAAGTATGGGGTAAAACCCGTGCAATGAAGTCAATCCTTCGGCTTTAAAACCCTTTTTTAAACATTAAGTTATAAAATAAATAATATAATATTGTAAACAGTTTACTTGAAGACAGACAATTATGAACATCTTAGCTCTGCAATTAGCAACCACGGACACAGTACAAAATAAATCAGAAGGTAAATAGCTATGGCAATTCAGAGTTTAAATCATGTAAGGAAACTATGGCACAACACAAGCAAGATAACAAAAGTAAAACTTCTGTGGACATGGATTATAGCTTTGGCAACATATGGATATGAATCATGTATCACTATTACACAAGCTTCTTCTTCACCCTTCACCCCTAGGGAGGCATAGGTCAGCAACCAAAGCCTTCCAAGTCCTCCTATACAAGTCCGCCTATACAAGTTCGCCTATCCAAGGCCATCTTTTTCAGATCTCTCCTGATTTTCTTGCCTTTCATCTCCAACTCCCGTCTCCAAGTGTTCTTGGGTCTTCCCTTACCTCTATAGGATCTCTGTGGCATAGAGGTTAGATGCTTGTCTCTCGTTCCAAAGGTACATGGTTCGCTCCCTCGTGGAGCAATCAAGATATTTTTCCAGAGATCCCTGATCTGAGTGTAGGTGAGATTGAGTTCCTAGTCCGATCGGAGACGGACGATAAAATGTAGATCGTGTGTTCAATTTGAGCGTGTAAAAGAACCCTTGGCGGTTCAAAATCAAGAAGAGCAGGCTGGAAAGTCACTGCTGGAGCAAAATTCATTAGAAAAGTTTTGAAATAAAATTCCTACACAATATCTTTCAAATTACATCGGGGACCCTCACTGGTCTATGGAGTTAGAGCCCTGCCACTGAGATTTTCCTGTGTAAGAAAGAGATCGCAGCACATATGTTAACTCACCGAAGTGCAATGATGGTCCTATCAATCAATCAATCTTACCTCTATTACACTGGAGGTTCCGTCGGAGGGACTGTCTCGTGATTCTTCCTGCCTTATGCACCATACTAATTGTAGAAAGAATATAGACAAACATTAATATAGCTATATAAATTTGTTTCAAATAAGGTACACTGCATATATAAATATTTTGATTGCAATGATAACACATAAGCTTGATTTCATATTGTTTAAATTTGTTAGCAATAAGAAAACCGACAATAATTTTGTCAATGAAAAGAAAGGTCTGGTCAAGACCTTTCTAAGAATGAGGAAATATCTATGTGAATACATGCCATCTTCGCATGGGAGTAGCTGAGTTGCCCAAGCGTCAACTACCCCCTCTAGGCTTCGTTGATAAGAGTCCAGAGGAGTGCAAGCACTATGTCTGGTATCCGCCTGTGTGTTGCCGGGGAGCAAAGAATAGTAACAATGTGACCTACAAGGCATGTCATAAGAGGCGATTGAGGTAAGGGGCTAGGGAAGCTATCCTAGTAAATAAAAAGCATCACAGAAATCAGATGTGTTAGTCTACTTGTAGGCGCAAAACTGGCACAGCGCACAATATCTCTTTGGCTCAGATCACATACAAATCACAAAGAGTGGTGTAACAAGTGGTCGATATGGAGCGTTCGAAGAAGTCTGGTATAAGTATAGTCACATATATATGTGGGTACACATTGTCTGTTAACCAAGTGATAGTCCTCCGTACTCACACACTGCGTCTCCTGTTATATCAAATATGGCTCTAGTGAATAATTGGTTCCCTGAGTCGACAGAACTTGAGGATAGACCGTTATACAGGGTGTTCAAGATAAAAGTAGCCTGTCAAGGGAGCCAATCTGGCATATATTTATGAAAATGAGAAGGTTCAATTATGATTTAGTATAGGTCAAGTAATACCATGGACAGAAAAAAAGAACACTGATGTCCTGAAAGAACTGAATGTTAAAGAGAATTGGCTGATAAACAACATACTATACAGAAAAATAACATACTTTGGTCACATCAAGCATCACGATGGCTTGGAAAAACAATACTAGAGGGCAGGGTCCCAGGACGCAGAGGCAACCAAGAAGAAGATGGCTACAAGATATTGATGATGCTCGTCCATCACGGGTGATGATGACCACACAAATTTTAATCCAAGGGAATGTAGTTGCGCTATGTTTGTCTGTGTGTGCGTAGATGACTAGTGAGCCCGATACGGGCTTGAAATGTTCGTGTACAGCGTGGGCAAGGTATACTTGCACTTGTGGGAAGTTTTACTGCCTTTCTGTTTTGACGTCTTTGCTCCATCCATGCTGTTCTATCCGCCTCGCAGGCCGAGGAGCAGTGTGAAGAAGTTTGGCCAGGTTGATCTGTCTTGAGCAGCATTCTTCCAGTTGTTGACATCTATGCCAAAAGATTTCATCGGGTTCTTGAGTGTATCTTTGAATCGCTTTTTCTGGCCCCCTGTGAGCGTTTACCACTTTGCAGCTCACCATAAAAGTTTGGGTATTCTGCAATCTGGCATTCGAGCCACATGTCCTGCCCATCTTGTCTGGGACTGCATCAAGATTGTGTAGATGCTGGGGAGAGCAGCTCTTTTAAGACCTCTGTATCTGGGATCATATCCTGCCATTTGATGTTCATTATTTTCCTAAGGCAGACTGTGTGAAAGTGGTTTAGCTTCCTTGCGTGTCTCTGATAAACCATGATATTAAAGAAACCATGAACATGACCATCGACGAAGTGGGTGAACTGGCAAGAGACAGAGTGAATTTCAGATGTGCTGCAAAGAGAGTGACGTCCTATAAAGGATACGCACCTTGATGATGATAGGTGAAGTATACAAATCTTTTTTGTGATGTGTGTGATTATGGTGTGGGAAGGGGCGTGAACCAATATGACGTAGGACGAGCTAGTCAGAACCGGTTTAAATAGCAAATAAACAAAACGCAACACGTAACTGGCAACTTTTGATATGTCAATGAGGCTTCTTTTATCTTGAACACCCTGTATAAAGAACACAATTGATACCACACAGAGAAGCTTTTTTTTTAAAGTCGTAATATTGGATGAAACTATGTGTGGATGGATATATTCCCAAATTTCCACAAAGGAAAAAGTCCCAGATATGGTTAAAAGGGAGAAACCAACAAAATCTTTAACAGCCATCTTCTTCAAACGCTTTATATCGACCACTTGTTAAACTACTCTCTGTGATTTGTATGTGATCTGAGCCTAAGAGAGATTGTACGTTGTGCTCCTACAATTAGGCCAGCATATCTGATTTCTACAATGCTATTTATAAATCAGGGTAGCTCCCCTAGGCCCATACCTCAGTCGCCTCTTACGACATGTCTTATAGGTCGCAGTGTTACTATTCTTTGTGCCCGTTGAGGGCCCCGGTAACACATGGACATAGCAGCCATCAATAGTGTATAGATGGACTGTTAAACTGTTACAGGTCAAACTGCAGTAGATTTGATAATGGGAATAACAACCAATCTTTACAGCAGAATTCTATGTCAAAAATGGCTGGTACGAGTAACCTCTTAACTGATTTGAAGAAAATTGATTGGAAACAAGCCGCAACAACCTACTGGAATAAAATTTATTCAAACAGTGTGCAAAATCTTTTTTTTTAAAAACTATCGTTACTGCCTGTAATACTACTTTTTGGATGGTGTAGGACATGAGTGACATAAGCCTGTGTAATTTAATGGCTGCATGGCTAGTGCAGTCGCAGTGACACTGTTACGGTTAGGATGTTTTCTTTAGGCCCTTGATAGAAACAAATTCTTGGCCTTATCATGTACTGAACCTGGTCTCCGCACTCTAATCTATTCTGCCAGACGCCCATGTGCAAAATATAATTAACTTAATTCTATTGAATTCTACACATGGTGTTAATACTTATTTCATGCGTGTTGGCCTATATTCTCTGATATAACCAAAAAACATTTGTCCTTAGGTTGAAAAGGCATGCCTCTGCTTAAAGAGGCTTTAATCATCTAAATAACAAACAACAATATAATTAACTATCTGGTCTAGTTGGGACGAAAATAAAAAAGGCAATATAAAATTATCAACCAAATAAAACAATCAAGAGAATAATGAAACAATATTTGAGAGAAATGTAGCAGATGGTTAAGAAGTTTATCAACTACAGGAGCATAATATTTGCAAATGAAGTGCTGAAAGAGCAAATGAACGGAAAATAAATAATTTTCTTTGAAACATGTACACTCAACCAAGAAAATAAACTTGGGGAAAAAAAGTATAGAAATCACAATGTGACTATTGCTGTACAAAGACAGTGTAGATACAAAGTAAGTACAAACAAACAGGTATATTTAGAAATATTATATCAAGCTACAGGTGCCATTATATGAGCGAGAAATACTGCCATTATGGAGTTGTTTTTTCATTTACCCTCAATGAATTCAGACACCTCTGATTATTTGTGCAATTGCTTCATGCGTGCGTGCTGTACACTGTCTTCAGAGGTACATGTAATTTAGTTCCCCGAGTAAAGGGTCAGGGAACACGTAGCCCAACAACGTACCGAGTGCACACAAAAATTTATTGGTCAAAGCTTGCCTCAAGCCTTGGAATTTCCCACCACATGTAGTCACTAGAGCAATGTTATTTTATGTTATGTTATGCAATCGACGTCATGGCACATTGGGCATTCCCATTCGTGCTCTGTCCTCCGTTGCAGCATCAACATTGCTATCGCCGACCCAATTAAAGAGTTTAAATATTGTCACAATAAATTTAACTGTTGCTATTACATGCTGTTGTAAGTATTACTGAGTATATTCTTCAACATATCAACAGATAAAGTTGTCAGTGGACAGAAAATGTAGATAATCAACATCTTGGTTATTGATAACAAGCAATGAAGATGTGATGATAAAAATTAGTCTTAAAAAACATGGAAAATTTTTTGTTTGGAGCGTAACAAAAAACAATATTAAGAGCATGCATATTACAAGTGCATTACAGCAGAATACTGTCAAAGAGCAAAAATAACAATCACCCAAGCCACCAGAACAGCGCAAGACAAAAACAGAAAACCATGACACTGGGCAACAACCTAGTAGCAGTGTGACGACAAAAGAACAAGATATTACCAGTACTGGTCAGCAAAAATCTTACGATATTCTGGACAAGAACTATCTCTAACCAAGTACAGCATCAACAAGAGATTATAAACACCATCATCCAAAAGAGAGGCTGGAGATGGACACTAAGCAGAAATAGATCTGTCCAGAATGCTATGACTCCTGTGTGTTGCCGAGGTTCACAAGGGAAGCAAAGAATAGTAACACTATGCCCTACAAGGTGTGTCCTTAAGAGGTGAATAAAGTAGGGTTCGGTACTGGACTAGCTACCCTATACGGTAGAAAACTTTAGCTACAAAATCCAACCCACAGTGAACAAGTGAAATATATGAAAGAGCTGGTAGGAGCTGCAAAAGATAGAAAGACTTGGCATTAACTAGTTGTGGACCTATGCCCCAACCAAAGTTAGAAAGACATAAGATAGAAAAGAGAGAGTGCTATGAGATCAGTTTAACAGGCCTCTGAAGTCGGAGAAGGCATGTCTATATGGTGGGGACACTGATAAAAAGGAAAGCAGGCCTTCATGCAAAAATCAATCAGAGGCACCATACATCATGCGCTCTGGTTACTCCTGAATTCATAGAGGGCGAACACAAGAAGAAGGAGATCTGTTTAATAAACAGCAATCTCATTACTGACAAGCTACAACCTCTCTTTCTTATATATTATTCTTCAGTCACCTTTTAATAGATGTTTAGTAGGATTCAGTGGTGCTATTCTGTGTTCCCCCCAAAAAAGAACCCAAATATTTGGGAAGTTCATCACAGAGTAACTGGCATACACAGAGTAAGTTCTATATGCAACAAATAAACGAATTATATCCCAACAAATGCTTTATGATATTCAGAGGAGACGCCAACCGCACTAGCAAGACAAAGAAATATTTCCTTCCACGCAATATATACTATTTTAAAAATGGCTGAATATGTTGCTTCAAATCATTTCATCATTTGTTACAACAAAACAGCACAATAAAACATGTTTCAAAACAATTGTTAAAATGTGACTCCTTTTACAAAGTCGGCATGAATCATCAATGTTACAATAGGGCAAAGGCACAACTCGACGGGATCTAATTTAGTCTAAGGAATCACTGCTAACATCTTAAATTATACTGGGGAAAAAAACAGTATTTGTAGAAGGACATACCCAGTGTTTAATTAATGAAAAAATTAAGTGATGAACAATCCTGATGATGAAACATCAATCTCTGCATGTTGCAAATACATCATGATTTGTAATTTATTCCCTCTTGATGAAATAATTTGCAAAAATTATAAAACATTAATGTTATAGCACCTGTGCAAATTCACAATGTTTGGACAATGACTGATGGTTTTTTCCTGGGCATTGAGAAGGAAAATGTGAAACTGAGTTATGTTGTCTTCTGTAGTGGTACTGTACACCTTCCAATGAGGTATGTAAAAGTTCATCGCTGTTTTATGACCCATATGTTGCTGTCAAGACTGTTTGCAGCCAGTGAGCTTGTTCTTCTTTCTTTTCTTACCTTGAAGTTTCCCATTCTTTTGTGTGGAACTTGACGCCTGAATAGATTCATCCTCATTCTCTTCGACAATATCATCCGACTGCCTCTGAGATGGTACAACATGGTCAGCTGCGGAAAAATATATTTTACAAAATAACATTTGCAAACAGGGAGCAAACAATAGATATTGATTCACTTATCTTATCTTAACCACATTTGCCGTGAAGGCCGGGAGAGAGTTACTTTTCTATCTTGCGCCAGGTGTGTTGCGCTTGACGTTGTCAGCCCATGCTTTCGCAGGGACTCTGAGATGTTATCTATCCATCGTGTTCTTGGCCTGCCTGTGCTCTGCGCCCTGAGTGTCGATTTTGTAGGCGCACAATGGTAGTAATGTGGTTCCATTCTCATTAAATGGCCGAACCACTTGATTCTTTGCCTCTCGATGTACTGTATGCATGGTATAGTACCAATGATGCTTCTGATATTCTAGTTTCACTGAGAAACTTTCACTTTCAAGCAAAAATAAAAGATGTACAGAAACTTGTAAATCTGGCTTTTAGTTTCAGTTTGGAATATCCTCATTGCACTCAGGACATGTCCATAGGTGCTCCGGTCTTCTTTGCAATATCTCCAACAGCGTCCAGTGCTGTTTTTAATTTCCATCATACCATTTCCATTTCCTGTTAGTAGTGAGCTAAGATATTCGAACTTTTCCTACTTTCTCTCTGTTGATAAAAACATTTAATGGTCAATGGGCTCAATGTATTAGCAGGCAAAGAAATTTCTACAGTTGCAAGAGAAAGCTTTGTGAAAAGATGGACAAAAGCGATGATAAACAAGAGAAAACCTTTAACAGAAAACATATGATCTCAAGATTTCAACGAAGAAGATAAAGGGTATTCTCTATCACAGTTGTGTAAGTTATGCATACAGATAGGTGCTGCAAGAGGGAAAACCACGAGAGAAACCGCAGTAGATACATAAATCAACACAGGAGTTGTTAGTCTAAACACACTGAAATACATGCTTGGGATTAGATCGAGCAATTATGGACATGTCCGATGATCCTCAAATGAACAATGTGAAAAGATGGAACTGATATGTCACAACAAACATGTTGCTAAAAGTAAAAAAAAAAGTAATTTTCATACCATGCGGTATATTGGGAATACTGTGTTAGGCCTGTTTGTTTCTTTAAACAATGGCGCTAAGATGGGTCCAGCCATCTTTACTTAACAGTATTTTTCTGGTACCAAATTGAGGGCGGGTATATTTTAAAGATGTTACAGTCTGAAAAAATCCCACTCCCACTGTGGAATTCAATTATAGGACCTCACACCTATGAAGCAAATGCATTAACCACTATGCCATCACTGCTCTTTTCAAACAGATAGACAAAGTTAACACCATTCCAAATAAATGGATCAACACAGAGTGGCCTTCATCACTCGTTACAAACAAAACAGAACAACAAAAGCTTTCATGCAGTAACCATCTTTAGTCACACGAATAAAAAAAAAAGTCACAAATGTAATTTACCATTATTACTCAGAGTGCCATTCCTATTGTAAGATACATCCATTGATCCTTGTGGAAGTATCATATCCTCAACCTCTGGTTCGTCAGGTTCTCCATCAAAGTGCATGGCTTGAAGACAAGGTATTACTGTCATAGAACGCAGTAGATCATTAGGTGCATCAGCCCGAGGCGGAATTACTATACGCTCTAAGACTCTAGGATGCTGCTTAATAAACCATCTGCGTAATATAAGATACTGGATTAGTTGATAGACAATTTTAACAACACTGGAGACTGTATTAGATGTTCAGAAATTTAGATGTGTTGGTACTATATGTTGCAGGTCTTCTTCTTGAACACTCAGTTGATCACTTTTAATCACTTATGATTTGTAAATGATTTGAGCCTCTTCTTCTTATTATTCTTATCGATTCTGTTTAACAATTTAATCCTTGTTTTGGTTTTTTTTTTTTTTTTTCTAACAGAGTCCACTAAACTGTTGGAAAATCTGTTCATAAATGCAGGCATTGTAAATCTAACTGGCGTGTAATGTACTGATGTATTCCATACAGGTGATTTTCTCATCAGATATCACGCTGAGCTTTGTTGTTTGATCTTAACGTATATGTGCATGTAGCCTAAATGATAGCTCGAGGACACATATCATTTCAGCCAAACCCAGTGCTGATGCGTGCAGGTAACAGGGTGTTCTTTTTTACACCCCAAATTTGGGTCCTGTTAATCACTCTGGATTGTAATGATCTGAGCCTAAAAGCGATTGTTGTTCTGCCAGTTATGCGACACAAGTAGGCCAGCACATTTCTTCTATGCTTTATTTACTAGGTAGCTTCCTAGGCCTCTACCTCAGTCACCTTTATGACAAGTCTTTTAGGTCGCAGTGGTGCTATTCTTTGCTCCCCTTGCGAGCCCCCCCGGCAACACACAGGCGGTTTATGAGCCAATGTTCAGGTATTGTAGGAAATCTTTATTTTTCATCTTACATAATCCATTCTATAAAAATATAAAATTTCTGTAGTCTGTCAATTCACATTTCTAGGCCCTAGTGTGCAGGAGGTCCAATTCCTTTCCTCACATGTGGAACGTCAAGTGTGGGATTAAACCCCCAACACTATCAAGTCTGAGTTGGTAGGCGAACGTTTACGCATTACACTAATCTGTACCCCTAATCCATTCTACAACTACCAATTTTTTCTTCTTCAGGTAACACATCACATTAATGTACAAAATAATACATCTTTACAATACAAGAAAAAAAAGTTTCATACTTACGGATGCTGCCTTATCTGTTGCAGTGTATACCTCACTTCTGAGTCATATGCCAGCATTCCTTAAAAAACAAAATACAGAAGTGTGAAAGGTGGTTGAAAATATATAACAGAAACATGCCATATTGAACAGAACATCATTGTGGAATATGTGTAAATGAAACAGCATACAAACTGGCCAAGAAAGGTGCTGCAGGAGGGCAGCCGAATGATCCAGTTACCTACCACACACAAAAAAAAAGATGATTAAATCTATCAGAAAGCCATCAATACCCACACAAGATGACGAACAAGTTGTCATTCT
Organism: Arion vulgaris; assembly: GCA_020796225.1. Taxonomy (NCBI): domain Eukaryota; kingdom Metazoa; phylum Mollusca; class Gastropoda; order Stylommatophora; family Arionidae; genus Arion; species Arion vulgaris. The sequence continues at coordinate 44,363,920 of CM036763.1, forward strand.
GCGTCTCAGAACATAATCGACTCTGCAGCCACATTTATACAAAATTCAAGATTGACAATTCAAAAATGTGCACAGGCACATCAGACTGCCCTGATTTATGATATACTGAGGCAAACTTACTAGCCTAATGAAACAACACTGGATATAAAACTACATGGACCTCTGTGTGAGCTACAAAAGACAGTGAGTTATACAAGAGACAATGTTGAATATAGACCATATTTCAAGCAAACGAAAGGAAGGAAGGAGCAGAACATATTGTTGCTGCACTCCATTTTATTTGCTTGAAATATTTTCTATTTATTCAACATTGTCTCTTGAACAAATTTCACAGTTTTCTCAAGCTCAAACAGAAGTCTGTGCAGTTTTCTTTCCAGTGTATTTTAACTAGGTCAGTTAGTTTGTTCATTATACTTGAGGCACTCTTGAAGTATAAGCTCTGCAGTGTCTGTCCACATGGCTGAATTGCCAATCATGAATTTTGTATACATGTGGTTGTAGTTCATAGTTCATAAGTACGGTTCCAACTTCACTGCAACGGGTCACCCCATAATTGCTCCGTTCCTGTGCCAATAAAAATCCCACGAAATGCCAACAACTGTGAAATGTTTCCTGTGTGAACTAATTCCAGAATGAAACAGCTGCGTACCACCACAAAAAGCAACCTGCTCCGCATAAAATGCATATGGCCGTCGCTGTCAATGTGGTTGTAGCGTCAATTGTACCCTGTTCATGAGGTGTAGAATAATAACCCAATCTGCTCATATTTTAGTAGTCATCTTTTATTAGTTTTGGCAACTTTCAGATTGATGAAATGACTTTTTATGATAATACGTAAACTCTACATCTGGTTGCTTTCCTGCAACACCTTCCATGGCCAGCCGTCTGTTGTTTCATTTTCTGGTATTACACAGTGAGGTGGTATCCATTGCATGACAACCTTGTAGACCTGACAATTTTCTAGATTGAAGTGCTTGCAGGGATGATTTTGCTTGTCAAAAATACCACAGGTTGTGGAGTACATCTGGTTTTTCAACAATTTCTCAGTTGCTACTATGATTTCTGTATCAAACTGTTACTGCACTATCTCACATAAACTAAAAAGCTTTCAGGAGTTTTACACTTGTTTCCTTGCTTGTGTTATGCCATAGATTTATCCTACTAATTACCCTCTGAATTCTCATGGCTAGTCTCCATCTGATTGCTTTTGTACATTCTCCATTGTTAACTATGTAGCTACCTGCTGGTTACTAGTATCAGCTGTATTATATTTTGTTGCTTATTTGCGTTTATTCTTTACCATGGTCTCCGATAACATACGGCTGGCGGGCTCAGGTAAAAATTCTAAGAAATAAGACCACAAACCTCGTGTGACCTCACATTACAGTATTGTTGTATAAATACTTTTTTTTTTTTCGTCCGCTTTCAACTCAGACGAGTTTCATCTCTGAAACTGATTTTTGCGTGAAAATCCGTTTTCCAATTTCTTACAATGGCAGCAGCGTGCACATTGTAAATTACTTACACTGGCAGCCGTGTGCTCAATGTACTCGTAATTAGTATTCCCTCGCCATACAGGCAGATTTTCTCCGACTTCAGAGGTACTCACGTTATCGTCCTGAGTAAGACCAGAAACGTATAAATACTAATTCATTTTAAAAACAACACAACATACTAAATCAAGATTATATTATGTTAAAAGTTAAGTTTAACGCTAAGGAATATCAGTATTATTAACATGTTTCAATACAAAAAAATAAAATAACCACAGACTCGTAGAACTGAGTAAATTGCAAAAAAGCTTACAATGTTCTATCAAAATCATATAAAATACCGGCCCCCTATTAAACAGTAATTTTCTATTTCCTGTCTGAGTTAATCGGCCTTATGTTGCCGGGGGGCCACTGTTCTTTACTACCAGTTTAGTCACTCTTTGTGATACGTTTGGTCTTTGCCAAGAACGACTATATGTTGCGCCTCAGTTCATAGGACCCTGCATGTGCATCTGAAATTTCAGCCTATGAGAAATGTTTGGGTCCATGTTTGGGTCGCATGACAGTCCCTTGCATTGTGTCCCCTACATTCTTTCATGTTTATTTTTTATACATATATTTGGGCATGTGTATGATCTGTGCCAAAGAGCATATTTACACTTTGCAACCTTGGATGAGTTCGTTCCAGATTAAGAACCATTTCATCCATTTTGGGACAAGTAAATTTGGACCCTGTATTATATTTAAAAAAAACATATTTGGAAATGAACTTCAAAAATATGAAAATACCTTTCAGTAAATCCCCAAGAAGATCAGACACTCCGTCAGGTATTGTGTACACACCTTTCCCTATATTTTCAAACAGTTTGAAAATATTGTCCCCTTCAAATGGGTATTTCCCTGTTGTTATATTGTATCTGGAAAGCAAGTACAAGTGTCAAGTTAGATCATAAACACAATCTTACAGATGTCATGACATTCATCAGTAGAAAACTGTTTAGGGAAGCATGTCTCTATATATGTCATAGCCAGAATTTTTCACTGCCTTTCAGAATGGTTATTTTTACTTCTAGTTTTGGGGAAGTGGGTGTCCTATAATGTTGTCATGGTGTTTTAAAGAATTCTTCTTCCTTCTTCTACGTTCTCACTAGATTGGGATTTCGGATTCTCTAATAAAGGCAGCCGTCTGCCCCAGATTATCAGCCACACCATACAGCTTGTCTTGGACGCTAGTGTAAGTGGGTCACCTCTTTCTTCTCAAGTCCACATACTAGTGGCAGTTCTGTAGGATATAATTCCTATGATTCTGCTTCCCGTTTGTGCCGACCTCTTCCCGCAGTAAGTTTTGGCCACCCTCGTAATGGTAGGTCTGACATTCTTACTGCGTGGATAAATCTCCGAGGCAGATTGGCGACCGTAGAATCCGTTATCCTATTCCTCATTGTGAGTGGTCGTTGCACCATGTTATGCGCCTTACGGCCTGGTGCATCCGTTTTCTGCAAGCATTTGTTTCGGGTTAGCATTCCCTAGTGGACACATGCATCCGATTTCAGCCAAACCTCCTAAGTCGCCTCTTATGACATGCGTGGCAGGTAACAGTGGTTCTATTCTTTACACCCCAAATTTGGGCCCGGCAACCACTCAGGCGGTTTTAAAAAGTGAAAACTACCATTAAAAATTTAACTACCATATAAAAGAGAATGAATGACACTATAGATAGCATGAAGAGTGATGAGTTATTTTTACTTGACTTATTCCTCTCCTCATGAAGCATAGGACCTAAACAGTTGTTTGCCACTTTTTCCAGTCTCTGGCTGTTTTCTTTATGGCCTCGCAGGATAGTTAAGCATTCTTCAGTTCCTCAAGAAGGCTTCGTCTCCAGGTCTGTTTAGGACATCCCCTTTTCATTTTCTTTGCGGGTTCCACTCAAGTGCTTGTCTAGTGACACTGGACACTGTGTTTTCATTAGGGTAATGCCGACTCACCGCCACTTTCTTCTCCTAACCTGGGTCATCATCTGTTCTTGTCCTGTTCTTATCTACAGGCCTGAGTTTGCAACTCTGTCATATCATATGGGTTATTTTGGATGACATTATATATGTCAACATAACATGTGTACTATATGATATCTCATACAAACACACAACATATAAGAAAATTGTTCAATGATATGAGACATATTACATACAAAGTTACTCCGCTTGACCAAATGTCAACTTTAAATCCAGAGAAACTGTTTTGGCCATTTGCAATCTCAGGTGGTTGGAATGCTGGTGAGCCCTGACTTGTACGACACTCATCTGTTCTAGCAAATTGATCCAAAGCCTGTAGAGAGGTGTTAAAAAAACCCAACTATTGTTATTGCCTGTAATACAGCTTTCTAAGTGGTGTAGGACAGGTGGGATACACCGAATACATTGAAAGACAACAAATGCAGTGGTTTGGACATTTAATGAGAATGGAATACAACCAACCATCAATAACAGCATACAATAAAAATAGATCAGGTACTAGAGCCAAGGGAAGACCAAGAAAAAAGATGGATGGACAATATCAAGAGCACACTAAAAAACATGGATAACACAACAAGAGCAACTCATCTGGCCCTGGAATGAAAATTAAAGCTCCCACCCCTACACCTAAAGGCAAGCGTGGACAATTAATTCCATCATTCACCTGGTGAAGACAAAAGGCCACTGACATTCCCAACTTTCTACCAGTTATATAAGATGAAAGATACTATACCTCTGCAACACCCAGATCTGTAATCTTCAATGTTTCATCATTAGTGACCAGCAGATTCCCAGGTTTGATATCCTTATGAACTATACCATGGCTGTGCAGATATTCTAGACCATCAATCAACTGGCAGAAGTATCTGCAGGATAGAAACAAATAACATAAACTAGTTAACAGTTGAAAAAACTGTGAACTCGTCAGAATCTGTGTCACTACACTCAGGGATCCCCATAGACACTCAGTCCCTTTAAATTTGCTAGAAAGTCAAATATCAGAGCAAGTGTAGCAATGGAAACGATTCTGAACTTGCCCCAAACTCAGAAAATTGGGTACAGTGAATAGTGCCCTGGATTCTTCTTCTTCGATCGTTCTAGGCCTGTTTTAATCATTCTCATTGTGATATATAAACAGCCAAACGTCCGAACGTAATGTACGTGCACCAGCCTTCAGCACCTATTGGAGCCCAGTTGCTTATCCTTCGGTGGGGTGTTCGTTTTCAGCCAGCTTTTGATTTACTAGGGTGAGCTTTCCTAGGTACGATCAGCTTTGCCGTATTTTGGGCTTTGTGATCTACGCCGGGACAGTGAGTTATGCTGTTCATGCCCGTTCTGACTGAGAAATATTTCTCGGGGCTTGTAAGCTTATCCTCGGACGCCGTCTTACTCGTATAAGACACCGTGTAAAGTATCGGCCTTCGCCAGTGTTCAGACCCGGACTTCCTGTCAGGTCCGTACATTGTCGGCCTTGCTTTACCGAACATTTTTGAGTCTGATCCGGAGAAGGAACATTCTCAGCCTTTTCTAGACGCGCATTGGACGTGGCAATTTGCAATTAACGTCGAAGCACTGGCATGGGGCCGAGTACAAACAATGTAGAGGGTCGTTTCAGTCGGCGCTATCAGCGTAACTGAGGATTTTGCGCGCGCCATCACCCGCCCAGTTATTCGGGGATGTTGATTACGACTGCATCGAACATTGCCCGGTTGCCCCATGGCTGGCAGTCCCGTTAGGAATCACCAACCTCAGTTCTTCTGGGGATGTTAATTTTTAGTCGCACAGTACCTTGCACGGTTTTCCCAGGGCGGGTAGTTTCGTTATGCACTAAACGCAACTTGTTCTTTTGCGCTCGGCAAACCTTGCCCAGTACATGTGTCTGCACCAGGCTACCAATGCTAGGTCAGCTGCAATCTTCTCTCGCACCAACACGAGGGTAGACTTTTATTCGTTACGGTCCTGTCTTATTTATTCTTGCGACGGGCTGGCAATGTTTGCCCCTCCTCAGAGCTTGAGCTTCTCCTACGTGGGCATACGTTTGGTCACTGGATGCACCTCTCATCCATGTCTGAGACGTTTCGTTTCTGTTTCTTTGCGTTCAGGGACTTGGGCAATATCTTGTTGGACATCGGTCAGGAGATTTGTGCATTTTCTTTGTATGTATCTTTATCGTGTTTCGTCTTGCACCGCTACCCCTACCAGTAGTTTTCTCTCCCGATCCCTGCCCCTCTTGCCAGACCAGAACCATAGTCTGTTTCCAGGGTCACCGCGTGGAGGTTAGGGGCAGGGTCTTGGGTTAGCGCGCCTCGCTAACCCTGGCTCATGTTACCACCATGACCTCATGAGCCTTTGACCCCGTGCCCTGGATTCAATCACCAACAGTTATGGGTTTATTTCCCTGGATGGTCGATTCCCCAACCCATCCAACTGAATATGGGTATACTACACAGGCTTTGAATAAATTAACAGTAAAAATACAAAATACTCCACCTCTAATTGCTAGCCCTGGTAATAGACTGTATCACTGTATTTGTCTCTATGGCAGAGTGGTAAGACATTTCACTGTCGTTCCGAAGACTCTGGGTTTAAATCTGGACATGCACATGCACAATTTTTTCATGAGATCCCTAGGATTATTGCTGGAGCTACAGAGTCCGTTCTTTGTGCAACACTCCGTAAGTTTCATCCCATTTCTGTCGAAAGGAACGGAGTCATATGGGGAACCCGCCCGAGTGGTTACTGGGGCCCAAATTTAGGGTGTACAGAATAGAGCCACTGTTACCCCTCAAGCATGTCGTAAGAGGCGACTAAGGAGGTTTGGCTGAAATCGGATGCACATGTCCTAAACGTTTAGAAGTCTATGCATCAGTTATATGAGGACTATCATCATAGCACTCCGGACACGTCCATAGGTGCTCCGATCTCTGCAAATCCAGCAGCGTCCAGCGACCCAACACGCCAGTTCGATGTTGATTAATCAATCTCTTTGCATATCTAGTATGTCGTTCTTTTCGGACTGCACCAATATTGACACCCATTTCTTTCAATCTGGTCAGCGAGTGGGATTCACAGCCCTGAAACTCCTCTGTTCGAAAGACTCTCTCAATGCGTGAAGAATGTCACTTGATCCATTGCAGTTCCTCTGATATTGTAGCCAAGCCAGCCAATCTATCAGCTCGTTCATTACACCTAACTCCTGCATGCCCAGGGACAAAAATAAAGGTGATTTCTCTGATCATTGTCTGTACCAATACCTCCACCCAGTTGCGTCTCACCATACCTGATTCGACCTTACGAATCATGCTCATGGAGTCACTGAGTATGAAAACACGAGAGTAATTGTGAGATGCCAACCAGTTCACCGCCTCCGTAACCGCCGAACCTCCATTGTCAAGCTACTTGTGGTTGTTGCGTAGGCTCCACTGGCCTCTCTTATTATTTTTCCTCCAGAGCGTGCTGAGTCTATGCATTTAGGGCCTACCAAACCAATGTGCAACGTATACACGTTCTTGGCAAAGATCAAACAGTATCTTAAAAAGTTAATCACTCTTTGTGATATACAAAGAGTGATTAAAATTGGTCGTAAAGAACGAACACAAAGAAGATATGGTGAACCCTGTGCAATAAGTTAATCCTTTGCCGTTAGACCCTTTCTTTTAAAGACTGTATTTATGTGTATTATTTGACGTAAGTGTTGGAGAGGATGCAAAATTGCATTACTTCCTTTTAATATTAAAACAAAGTAGCCTAACTGTGGATGTAGAAAGATATATTATTACAATAACATTACTTTTTTCATTCTTCTTCTATAATTGTACTATTCTTACAATAATAATTCCTCGATTATTTTAAAGTTATCTTGTTAAACATTATCTTTACTACGTACTGTTTGATGGATGTAAATATATTTACTTATCAATGCTGTATATTTACCATTGTTAACTTATAACTCGTTTTTCACAGGCCTGTTACATTTAATCGCCATCAATGTTAAGTAACTGGTACAAAGTAACAGGTACTAAGTAATGAGTATTTGATGCACAAACGTAATGGGATAGCACAGTTAAGTAACGGGATAACACATTTACTTAAAATTAACTGAAACTCACATTACTACTCGATATACGACATCCACTTATACCGCAACCTGCCATGGACAAGGATAAAAAGCAACTAAAATTACATTATAATCAACACAAAATGAAAAAGGGTTAAAAAAAGAAGAAAAATATTACCATTATCTGACTCGGAAGAATACGAACAATAAAATACATGCTATTGGGGGGTGTGTGTGTGTTGTTTGGTATATATTTCCAATATATCTAATGTACCAGCCAATGAAATCAGACATTGAATACAAAGTTCAAGACTTTCAAAATTAAGTGACAAAATAGTTTAGAATAACTATACCCTTCTTACCCATGGGCCTGCCATATAGGGAATTTCTTATCTGGCACACTCTCTAGCATTTCCTGCAGTTCACTTGTACAGTATTCCATCACCATGTACCTGGAGAGTTGGGGTTGGAAAGAGTTGATTTAACAGAAGCAATTGAAGTATTTAATGCTTTATCCTTAACGCAAACACAACAAGAAGGGTTTAACACACAAACTAATTAGCTATTTGTTTCTTTTTATTTTTCTGGGCTCACCGCTGTCAATTCAGGCGGAAGTCATGACGCCTGGTATTGCGCTTCTGAGTTTTGTGTGAGGCTTGCTTACCTTTTTACTGGTGTCTCTTGCCATGCGGTGAGCCTTTGCCATCTTCAGATTTTCTCAATTCCATCCAAAAACCCAAGAGGAAATGTACACAATGGAGCTGGATAGGACACATTCTTTTTCTTCTAACCAGGGCTGCAAGTTTTCACTCTTGAGCAGCCAATGCTAAACTGTAGAATCTGCAAGTGTTCTGTAGTTGTGGAAGACTAGTATAAAGGATATTATGAACAGATGGGTGTGGTGGGAGGAGTTCTTGTCTAGCTTTATGTAGTCCAGGGCATTCAAGTAAGACATGCAGGTATCCAGAGACCATCATGAGGAATTGCCATGCAGTGGAACTCAGAGGGGAAATGAAATAAGAGCAGACCAGGACAACTTGGTGCAGAACAGCGATGCAGAGTGTGGGTCAGTCATGGGACTCTCTGTGAAGGTTAGCCAATAACTGAGCCCGATGGAAAAATTACACTGTTGCCCTACAACACGCTACAAGGCATGTCAGGCACTGACTGCTTTGTCTGTCCATGTCTAGAGCTGGATAGGTAGTGCAGCCAGAGCTACAATACAGTGTAGTCCAGAGGAATGGCAAAAAATAGGCAGACCAAAGACAACCTGGCAAAGAACAGTGGAAATCAACAGTGTAAGCCAGACTTGGGACAAAGTGTAAAAATATGTCCATGGACAGAGCAAAGAGTAGAGATTTTGTTGCTGTCTTGTAAGACTGCTTTGTCTGTTGTGATTAAGTAAAATAAGATCTACACATGAACTTAACCATTTCATACACATTTCTTTCTCTTCCTTAGCTTTGAAATGCTCTTGACCACTAGCACAATTATTCTCCATTCCTGTTTGCTCTTCTGAAGTTCCTTCCTTACTTTTTAAAAGTCATCATGACCCACTTACACTAGCATCCAAGAAAAACTGTATGGCGTTGATAATCTGAGGCAGACGGCTGCCTTTATTAGAGAATCGAAATCCCAATCTAGTGAGAATGCAGAAGAAGAAGAAAGTCATCTTCTGAGCTATTTACAGATGTGAGTTCATTGATTTTATCTGATTCCTCTTCTTCTTGTCTTTAAAGAAGCAAGTGGTAAAAACTGCAAGAATACACTTTATATACGCTCTCAATTGTGTGACATGGGCGGGTCTCAGACACTGGAACGAGTTCGAGAATTAGGCATTAAGTTTGGACATGCCAGACAGTGTCGTCTTCGTGGTAGAGAGAGAAGATATAGTAATCAACTTCTCATGGGTACTGTGAGCAAATGGACTTTGGGATGGCTGCTGTAACGGAGGACAGAGCACGAATGGGAATGCCCAATGTGCCATGACGTCGATCGTATAACATAACATAACATGCACTTCAAAAGTTAATTAACTTTTTTTTATCCAATATCAGAAACCAAGTCAAATTCTGAATCGCAAGTGTGTTGTCGGGTCTGCAAGGAGCAAAATAGTAACACTCGTCCTACAAAGGCATGTCGTAAAGGGCGACTGAGGTAGGGGCCTAGGGAAGCTACTCTAGTAAATAAAAAGCATCGCAGAAATCGGATGTGCTGCCCTACTTGTAGACGCATAACTGGCACAGCGTACAATCACTCTTAGGCTCAGATCACATACAAATCACAAAGAATGATTTAACAAGTGGTCGATATGGAGCGTTCAAGCAGGCTCATAAGCATTATTATGTCTCGAAAACTGAAATACATTTAGCTTTGGCCTACAATTTTTATAAATGATTAAATATGTCCTACTTTTTACACCTCCATTTACATATCCGATCTATTTATAACTTTCTAATCTTCCTATTCATCCATTAAATACTTCCTATACATTGCTTATCTCATTTTGAAAATATACCAACACTTTGCCTTGACAGTAATCAATGATACTTCTTCTTTGAACGCTCCATATCGACTATATGGTGGCCGCCTTTACTTCCCAGTGCTTTTCCAGGTACCCAATTGAGACTGGGTAGACCTGAGAGCGCTTACGGTTGGAAAGATATTCTACGCCCATTATGGAATTGAAAACGGACCACTAGCCTAAGAAGCGAATTCACTAACACATACACTACCACAGCTCTCAGTCCTTAGTAAAATATTCCACATGAAATGTATTCATGTCAAGGGTCTTCAAGTCTTGTTTGCATACATTCTTGTAACAAAGATAGGTCATCTTCTTCTTCTTCTTCTTCTAACCAGGGCTGCGAGTTTTCACTCTTGGGCAGCCAATGCCAGTTTGTAGAATCTGCATGTGTTCTATAATTGTGGGAGACTAGTGTAAAGTGTATTATGAACAGATGGGTGTGGTGGGAGGAGTTCTTGTCTAGCTTTATGTAGTCCAGGACATTCAAGCAAGATATGCTGTACTGTCTCACATGAGTGACTGCACTTTCTACAGTGTGGTAGGTGTGTGGGGTTTATTCTGTGTAGGTGGTAATTCAGTCCAACATGTCCTGTTCTTAACTGGAAGATAGTGCTTTGATCTTTTCGTTGTAGCAGATTTATATTGTCCTTGGGGTTTGGTCTATTCATCTCTGTATACATGTCCCGACCAGTCGTCCCCATAGCCCATCGGTTCAGCCAATCTTCTCTGGAGTTGTTTTTCAGAATCTGTTTTATACTTTGTATGCTAACAGGTTTGTCTATTTGTGGTTTTGATGATCCCTGTTTGGCCAGATGATCTGCCTTGTCATTTCCTGGGATATTTGTGTGCCCAGGAATCCACTGTAGAATGACATTAATATCAAAGGAGGAAATCAGATTGTGAAGATAGGTCATCAAACAGTTCTTTTGCTATAAGCCAGCTCTCCAAACAATATATATCCTTTTTGGATCTGGCTATCATTCATATGGTACAAGTGGACCCCAGCTATTTTAGGAGTCATTGGTGAAGAAAATGACCATGCTGAACATTCCAGCAGAATATAACACCAAATTTATTATTTTGTCACTCCAGGAGATCTAGAGAACTTGTCTCGGATATTTTTATGATGGGGCTCTGATTGCTTAATCATAAATTCATAATCAACAATTCAACCCACCTGTCTGGAAAAAGGAGCTGGAGAAAATAGAAATGATCATCACCAACTACAAAACAACAACCATGGTGGTCACGAAAAGTTGGTAGAACATATTCTAGGGTAGATCAACCAGTTTAAATACCTTGGAAATACCAAGCAGTGTCAGCAGGCGGAACAGACACCACAGCATGTCCTGCAAGACTGTCCTCTCCTGGGTGAGCTGAGAAGCAACATGTGGCCACACCCAGTCGACCTGAAAACTAAGCTTTGGGAAAACCTGACAGACCTGAAGCTGACTGCCCAATTTGTGGTCCACAGTAAATTAAGTGCATGACCAGAGATCGCTGAAGAAGAATAAATACCTTGGAGCTGCAAAAGATTTGTAGAGGAATTCAGAATTCATGGCCACCCTAAGAGCAACATCTGGTAGACTCAGCAAATGGAAGGTTTCTAAGAGGATGAAGATATTTCTATGTCTGCAGAATGGGAGCAACTCAACTACCTCTACAAATATAAGAGATCCGGAATCAAGGCCTCTACGACAATTTAAGACTTGCGGGGAGGACAATAGTGCAGAGTCTATGGAAACTTGGATTGTTAACCTGCCGTATGTTACCGGGGCTCTCAAGGGGAGCATAGAATAGTAACACTGTGACCTACAAGCTACAAGGCATGTCGTTAGAGGCAACTTAGGTAGGGGCCTAGGGAGCTACCCTAGTAAATAAAAAGCATAGCAGAAATCGGATGTGCTGGCCTACTTGCAGGTGCATAACTGGCACAGCGTACAATTGCTCTTAGGCTGAGATCACATACAAATCACATAGAGTGGTTAACAAGTGGTCGATATGGAGCTTCAAGAAGAAGGAAGAAGAAGAGAGAACTGTTAACCCTAACCTTGTCCGTGATAACCTGGGAAAATATCGTCCAATAGGACTTAAATTTGTAAGAATGGGCTACTGATAACATTTTAGAAACATAGAATCCAACTTTACAGTACCACATCTACTTATAGTGAAACACGTACAAAGTACTATAGTTTTACAAAATACATAAACAGTGACGATAAACAGCAACGTTTCGACCAACAAGGCCTTTATCAAGCAAACGAACAAACAGGAGTGACAAATTAAAATGAAACACAAATGGACGACCAAATACCAATGTATCTAAGGAAAATCTGGAATAAAACGAATAACGAAATAAATGTAACACAAAAACACACATAAAAACTAGAAATAGAAAAGAAACAATGAAACATCTAGTAAATATATAACTTGAATACATGCAACATATACCCATATAGATTACAAAGCATGGGAAGAGAAAGTACTAAGAAGCATAAGAATGTAATACATGCAACATATACCCATAGAGATTACAAAGCATGGGAAGAGAAAGTACTAAGAAGCATAAGAATGTAATACGTTGAGCCAACGTGGTCGCAAGGTACCATACAAAGAAATCAACCGATTCTCCAGAGCAAATCGACTACGATCATCAGAGGAACATGATCGGATGGCTGTGACCTGGACATCGCAAGCTCCTGAATGGCCAGTATCATTGAAATGGGTAGCTACAGGGGTCACAGAGCATTGGCGTATATCGCGCAAGTGTTGGGCAAATTGGTCACTGAGTCTCCTGCTGGTTTCCCCAATATAGGCCTTGTTGCACAGCTTGCAGATAATGGCATAGATAATATTACGGGACTCGCACGTGAAACTGTCTTCAACAACGAACGTGGCTTTTGGAAAAGACACCGTCCGGGTCTGTATTACATAAGCACAAGTGTTGCAGCGCCGACGGCCACACTGGATGGTGCCAAAATGACTCTGGATGTTAGGCTTGAGGCGACTGTGAACCAACATATCCTTAAGGCTTCTGTCCCGTCTACTTATATATATATATACTGTAGCGAGGTGTCAGATCTGATTGGTAATAGGGGAAGCTGTCTGAGATGACTCATGCACTTGAAAGTAATAACATTATAAAATAAATCCACAATTTGAAATTCGCCATAGCTCTCTAAAATTGTGTACATTAGAGATACAGTTACCTTACCCTAGCTACAGCACTGTGCAGCAATAGTTTAGTCTTCATACTACACTCACATTTTTTGTTTTTCTTCATTCACCATCACGTCAATCAACTGAATCACGTTTCGATGCTGCAACCTCTTCAACAACTGAATTTCTCTGACAAAATGAAAGAAAGAAAATAATTCTTTAATACAAAATTTTAAAACAAATATGTATTTATTAAGATTCTAACACTGAATCAACCTGTCATAGCCGGAATCTGGATTAGTCCAAACATGCACTACAAAGTTACCATGCTGACATATTTCATTTAGGGGTGGTTATCACACTTGTGCTTTCTCAAAGCCTAGACACTCTTTAAAATAGGATAGGTTGTGACTTGAAATTCATGTTTAATCAGTTATATCACATGTTTGCTAATTAAATATAGTTCATGCATGAATCATGTGAAGACAACATGAAACTTATTTAGTTGAGCACATTCTTTGAACTAGTTCAATAAAAAATTTATGATGCAGGTTTGTCCAACAATAGAAACTGGAGAGGGTTAACAGTTCTGAATATTCTGATTCACTGATAACAAGCAGCGAAGAAAAGAGAAGAGCAAGGCAAAGATTGATACTAGATGGGGACTTGTCTCAGTGGATACGCTGTTGTCTTGCATTTGAAGATCGTTGAGTTTGAATCCGGACCATGCCGCTCTGTTCACCAGTGCATGTTTTTCAGAGATCCCTAGGATTGTTGCCGAAGCTATGAAGTTCGTACAATTCTATTGGCATCTGGTTTGCCAGTTCTGCGAAGAGGGGCCAAGTCATATGGGTTAAAACTAAATGCAATGTCAATCCTTGGCCTTTAGATACAAGATGTGATAGATGAATTGAAGATGACAAGAACAAAGGTAGGACTTTCATAACTAATAAGGATGTAAGCACTAGGAAAGCTAACGATATTTTCAATAAAAGTTAAAGGTAAAAAATACTTGTAGAACTGATGACAGTGCATTTAGATCACACCATATTCAGTCCTAAAAATGTCTTTTATATCACTGATAAATAGAGCATATTCTCCATAACTCTATCAGCACTTATGAATTTTTGTCACAACTCTTCAAACCAGAGACACTCTTACAAGTGAGTTAACTTGAGTGATGTCTGTGGCCACAACCAGGGAATGTTAGGTTGAGAATTCAGTGTACTAACCAATTAAACATGCTTACTAAAAAAATGTAATACTGACAAATGAAGCCAAGATAACTTCAGAAAACATGAATAATAGTAGTATTTATAATAATTACAGTAATTTAATTATAACAAAGAACAAATGCCTATAATAAAAATATATATCGTTGGTAACAAAAAAAACCCAAACACCCTGTGACAAAAATATATGTCACTGGTAACTCTCTCTTTTGCCTCTTAGGCCCCAGTTGGGGCATCGTTCCTCAATCAAATCAAACTAGATCATGGTTAGCTAGAATTGGCAGCTGAAGTTTTTTTTACTGGATGGGGTAGCCAGCCCCAGTCGATCATGACAGACGAGTTACTGGTAACATAGGACAATAAATAACTTTGGAGAAAAATATTTATCAGTGATAACAAAAGACAACAATTATCTTCTAACAAATGTATCTATCAATGATAACAATGGACAAAAATATCTGTCAACAGTAACAAAGGACATAAATTATCTTCGGGCAAATATATATATATATGATGTGGCGAGAAGTAAACAAAATTACTTTAATCTCCCCACCAGATTTGAAGATTGTACAAAATATGTATGTCTCATTCTGCAATGATCACACATAACAATAACTTAACAGTAAGCAATAAAATGTTATGAAACTTGATCAAACTATTTTAAGCTTTAGATATATACTGCTTCAATCCATATTTTTAGATTCAAATAATCCACTCAACTTGCTGTATGGCCAGTACAAATTAATGAACATATATGATCTAATTTCTAATCACATGAAACCTGCCTGTGGCTACCTAACTTTTTATTTCCGCCCGCTATAAATTCAGGCATACTCATGGCATCTAAGACTGATTTTTGTATGAAGGCTTGCTTTCATCACCAGTGTCCCTCACCATTCAGATGAGCTGTACTCCGACTTCAGATGCACTTGTAACTTAGATCCTCAAGTGTGTTAACAAACTCATTCAAATGCAGTCATACAGTGGATCCCATCACACTGCAACATATGTGGAAATGAAGAGGTAGACAAACTAGCAAAGGCAGAAAGGCGGTTGTCGCAGACTGATTACGAAATCAGCTAAGAGGAGGCAAAAAAAATCATCAGAGGGTGATATAGAGAGAAGTGGTCGCAAGACCACCCTCAACACAGCGCCAAAGATGGGTACTATGGTCAGTCCTGTAGCAAACAAGTTGTCATATTCCGCCTCCATACCGGCCAAAACAGACTCCGGTTTCACGTTTACAACAAATTTAAAATTAGCATAAACTAGCTTGTGCCATTGTGAGAAGGTGGACATGACGATAAAGCACCTACTGCAAGACTGCCTACTCCTAGCAGGCCTGAGAAACAAAAACTGGCCAGAAAATACCAATCTAAATGAGAAGCTGTACGGAGGGACGGAGTCCCAAAAACAACAGCAGAATTTATGGAGAAATCTGGTTCATCGGTCTAACCGGTGATCGCAAGAGAAGAGAGATTCTCAAGTGAAGAATCAGGGTTTTCTGTATTCCAACTGTATACTGTGTGCACACCAAAAATTTATCCCTGAAATTTCCACGGCATATGGTCACTAGAGTAGCATGTTCTCAACTTTGCCATCGGCAGCACTGGGTTAACTAATATATGTGCTTAACTATACTAACACTGAGTAATTGGTACTGAGTCATACTTGGATTCTCCACAAGAAGTTAATGCTTATTTATCATGTTTGTCAGCACACACTCTGATATAACCAAAAAAGGCTTGTCTTTGGGTTGAATTTAGCACATCTTGGCTTAAAGAGGCTTTAATCTCCTACCTAACAAACTAACATACTGCAACATATTTACTGCATATAATGACTGTGTGACCATCACTGCATTATAGAAACAATAAATTAAATGGTTCGAAACAGTCATCAAGAAGCAACAAATTAATTGGGTCGGCCACATAAGCAGATTACCAACAGACAGTGCACTTCAAAGAGCAATGTTGCTCCGATACTATGGGTACAAAGCAAAAGGACAGCCACGCAAAAGATATACTTCAGAGATGTTTAGTTTAGTCTTCGGATCACCATCACTGCACGTCAAACAAATTAGTCCATAAGTGCTCCGATCTCTCCCTCAGTATGTCCCTCAGCGTGTGGCGACAAACAACACCGGTTCTTTGTTGGTTTACAATTCTTTTTTGTCTGCCAGCATAGCGTTCTTATCGAGCTACACCACACTTAACTTTGAGTTCTTGCAGTCTGGTTAGAGTTGTAGATTCACCGCTATTACTTGAATCAT
This sequence comes from Arion vulgaris, assembly GCA_020796225.1. Classification (NCBI taxonomy): domain Eukaryota; kingdom Metazoa; phylum Mollusca; class Gastropoda; order Stylommatophora; family Arionidae; genus Arion; species Arion vulgaris. The sequence goes on from CM036763.1 coordinate 44,380,672, forward strand.
GTACATGTCCTCTCTCCCTTAGGAATTTATAATATCAGCCTGGTCCATTGCTCGTCCGCTTTGTACAGCAGCCATACCTGCAAGCCTATCTGCACGTTCATTCCCCTGTACACCTGTGTGCCCCGGCACAAAAATAAAAGTGATCTTCAGAGATAACAGAGGCAATGATAGACATTATCTACGAAGCGCAGACAAAGGCCCATTTAAAAAATCTCTTCTTGACCTGATGCTGTGAGGCAAAACAGGATTGGAGAAAAGAAAAAAAGGTCACTAACTGTAGGATGGATGATACAGAGAAAAGTGGTCACAAGACCACCCTCAACAAAGCGCCAAAGATGGGTACTATGGTCTGTCCCGCAGAGAACAAGTCATCATATTCCGCCTCCATACCAGCCATAACAGACTCCGGTAACAGGCCCACCTTCACAACAAATTTAAAATGGGCTCAACTAGCCTGTGCCATTGCAAGAAGGCGGACATGACGGCAGAGCACCTACTGTCAACTGTTAGCAGGCCTGGGAAACGAAACCTGGCAGGAAAATACCAAGTTAAGTGAGAAGCTGTCCAGAGGAACGGAGTCCCTAAAAACAACAGCAGAATACATGAGAAAATCTGGCACAACAGTCTAAGCGGATCGGAGAGAGATTCAAAACTTTTAAAAGGGTGTTTATCAATTGTTGCGTTCTCATAAGAGGTGGTAGCTGAGAAGCTGAAGGATCTCCCCAATCAATCTTAAACTTAGTGACTTGTTGCTGCTTTAAAATCAAGTAATAATGATAAAGTAATTTGTCAACTATAAATATGCAAACACAAAACTAAACAAACTGCCCAGTTTGGCTCACTGAAATATGAGTACAAAAACAATGTTTTAAAATGTTTAGTCTAACTTAACTATGCTGTTTTTATTTTTAATGATGTAGGACTATTTTGAAAGATTTATCAAAGTACAGTTCAGTACTTAGTTAACTTAGCAGTACTAACTTCGACCTACTATACCAAGTTATACTATCTATAGTATTATTTATTATGTATAAGTCATCATAAGCATGCAGCATAGAGACATTCTTATCATTCTAATCTTAAATCTTACTCCAACTATTGAGACTACTCTGTCACTCTCTACACAGTCTGTCTTGTCTACACGTAACACTGTAAACAAACTACTAACCTTTGGACATTTTGTTCTCCGTTGGGGATTCTCCTTAATTTTCGTTTCTTCAATATTTTCACTGCTCTGCGGCATAATGTTTCAATGTCCAAAATCTCTTTAACTTTACCATATGACCCTTCACCCAATACACTGCCCATCAAGTATTTCCCACCAATAAGTTTGACTTTGTGGCACTGTGGTTGGTAAACGATCTGATCGGACTCAACTCTACGAATAATTAAGTCACAGTCGTCGGCATCGTCCAGTAGATGCAACATATGATCAGATGTATTCAATGGCATGTCATCTTGGCAAAGTAAAGAGCCATCAACAAACTCCTCATGATCCATGATAAAGAGTGATCAAGAATAGGCAGACTTAATCCGAAACTCATATTACTTGAATGTTTTCACCCTGCCCATAGAGGAAGTGCAGCCATTTTATTTTAGAACGAAAACGAGGTAGGTTTGTCCTCGTGAAGCGGAGTAGTTAGAAAGGTAGTGGTTAGAGATAAGAAATTGGAAGGAAATAATATGGTACAATACGGTTGGTTACTACAGATTCTACTATAACTACGCTAAGTCACAACTAAGCATATTACCGCATTTAAAGGATATTTGATTAGAAAACCAAAGAATCGATGAACTGCCTACGTTTTATATTTCACATTAATTGGTTGCGTTCTAGAACGAACATCTCTTTAATTAGGGCATAGTTAATTATAATTTAAAGAAACAATGCGCGTTTGATCTTGACTTGGGCGCGACGAGATCTGATGTTGATGTTATAAGTCAAGAAAACAGGTATATGCATACGGTGCTGGTAAAAAGTGTGCCCCAAAAGTTTGAAGTTTGGTTATTACAGAACAGATGAAAAAAGAACAATTTTTAAAAAAAAATCTTTAATCAAGCTGGCTGCCGTATAAGGAAACTCATTTAAGTGGTTGGTTTACTATTAGATGTGGTAACCATTATTATGGGACGGATTAGCGTAATGTCACGCCCGAGTGGTTAACGGCGCCCAAATTTGGGGTGTAAAGAATAGAACCACTGTTACCTGCCATGCATATCGTAAGAGGCGACTAAGGAGGTTTGACTGAAATCGGATGCACGTCTCATAAACATGTGCATTTAGGGGCCTACCAAACCAATGTGCAACGTATTCACGTTCTTGGCAAAGATCAAATATATCACAAAGATTGATTAAAATTGGTCGTAAAGAACGAACGCAAAGAAGAAGAAGAAGCGTAATGCATAAACGTTCGCCTATCAACTCAAACACAAGAGTGGTGTGGGTTCAATCCCACACTTGACGTTCTACACGAGAGGAAAGGAAATTGCCATCCTACATCGTGCACACTTGAACCTAGAAATATAAATTGGCAGGTACTCCATACTCTAAAGTCTCTAAAGGCTACGGGAAATTTTAGTTTATATAATAATAATAATTCCTCTCGTACCGTTATACGTTACATAGGCCTATAGCAATTTCTCCATACCGCCTCATCCTGGGCAATCCGCTCAATCTCCTCCATGAAACTGAGACCGATATTTCCTGCCTCTCAGCAAAGTTCGCTTCAGGGTCTCCTTAGGTCGACCTCTTTCTTGAACCCTTTGCATCCCACTTCAATGCCTGCTTTGATATTCTTTGATCATTTCTCCTCAAGGTGTGCCCAACATATTCCATCTTCTCTTTCTTATAACAGTTGTCACTAGTGGTTGACCAGACATGTTCTCTGATTTCATCACTTCTCCTGAATTCGTTCAATTTTATATTCATTATTTTTCGCAGACATCTATTTTCAAATGCATTCAACTTGCTTTATATCTCTAGTCATTTTCCAACTTCGCTGGCATATGTTAGGATTGATACAACATTTGAATTGAAAATTCGTAATTTAGTTTTAATACTATATAACTTGCAGTTCCATATTTTATTTAGACTTTTAAAAGCTGATGTTGCTTGCCAATTCGTATCATAATTTCTTTTTAACATTTCCAGTGCAATCAAAATTGCTACCAAATAGGTGAAACACGTACAAACATAGTACTATAGTTTTACAAAATACAGAAACAGTGACGATAAACAGCAACGTTTCGACCAACAAGGCCTTTATCAAGCAAACGAACAAACAGGAGTGACAAATTAAAATGAAACACAAATGGACGACCAAATACCAACGTATCTAAGGAAAATCTGGAATAAAAACGAATAACGAAATAAATGTAACACAAAAACACACATAAAAACTAGAAATAGAACGGAAAAGAAACAATGAAACATCTAGTAAATATATAACTTGAATACATGCAACATATACCCATATAGATTTCAAAGCATGGGAAGAGAAAGTACTAAGAAGCATAAGAATGTAATACATGCAACATATACCCATATAGATTACAAAGCATGGGAAGAGAAAGTACTAAGAAGCATAAGAATGTAATACGTTGAGCCAGCGTGGTCGCAAGGTACCATACAAAGAAATCAACCGATTCTCCAGAGCAAATCGACTACGATCATCAGAGGAACATGATCGGATGGCTGTGACCTGACATCGCAAGCTCCTGAATGGCCAGTATCATTGAAATGGGTAGCTACGGGGGTCACAGAGCATTGACGTATATCGCGCAAGTGTGGCGAATCGGTCACGAGTCTCCTGCCGGGTTTTCCCTAATATAGGCCTTGTTGCACCGCTTGCAGATAATGGCATAGATAATATTACGGACTCGCACGTGAAACTGTCTTCAACAATGAACGTGGCTTTTGGAAAAGACACCGTGCGGGTCTGTATTACATAAGCACAAGTGTTGCAGCGCCGACGGCCACACTGGATGGATTCGATACCCAAATATGTGAACTGCTCTGTTATTTTTATCATTTTAGATTCCAGGGGATAGCTGCATTACTTGCCATAGGTGTCTTCATTATATTTGTTTTTTTATAGCTTATCTGCAGTCCAACTTTTGATGCTATAGATGACAAGTTGTCTGTTTTTCTTGCATATCTTGGTTGTTTCTACTTAACTTAGTTTATACAGAGCCAACTATAAACTTATGGGCCTTCGGACTCAGGTAAGAATTATGGGAAATCAGACCCCAACTACACCACGTGACCTCGCATTCCAGTATTGGTATATATAGACGAATTCCTTTTAAAATCAACACAAAATGCTAAATCGAAGTTATATTATGCAACAAGTTCAGTTTAACAATAAGGAATATCAGTATTATGAATATGTTTCACCAATAAATAACCATAGACTCACAGAATTGAGTAAAATTTCAAAAAGCTTGCAGTGCTCTATCAAACATCTATATTTTCCGGCCCCCTTTTCTGATCTAGGTCAGGGAACCCTTTGTCAGTTGTCTGGCCTAGCTTATCTCAGAGTTGGCTGTGGTTTATATAACCATTATTAAAATGCTACATGTGACAATACAATAAATAAACACAGCACAACTCGCTTAACTTAAAAATTATGTCCAAGTACGTATGAGCAAACAAATAAGTGAAAGATACATTTAGTTTAGTTTTAGTTACGCCTGTTTTAGTTACGCCTGTATGAGTTTGGTAGGGACAGTGATAATAAAGAAAACTGACCTTCACGCAAAAATCAGTCAGAAGCGCCATACCAGGCGTATTAACTACGCCTGAATTCATAGTGGGCGAACGCAAGAAGTACAGGGTGTTCAACTTAAAAGCAGCCCCATTGATAAATAGAAATTTACCAGGTACGCATTGCATCTCCGTCTATTTACTATTTAAACCAGTTCTGACTAGCTTGTCCTACGTCAAATTTGTTCATCGCCTCTTCCCGCACTACAATTACACACCATCACACAACCTTGACCTATACTACGTCATAACTGAACCTTCTCATTTCCATACATATATGCCAGATTAGCTCCATTCATGGGCTGCTTTTAAGTTGAACACCCTGTATAAGAAGAATAGGCTCTGATAACTCCCGTGTGTTGCAGGGGCTCGCAATGAGAGGGGGGAATAATAGTAAACTGTGACCTACAAGGAATGTCGTAAGAGGCAACTGAGGCCTGGGGAAGCTACCTTAATACAAAAATTCACGAAATTGGATACTTGAAGGCGCATAACTGGCTCAACGTACAATCACTCTTAGACTCAGATCACATACAGATCACAAAGAGTGGTTTAACATAGGATCGATATGTAGCGTTCGAAGAAGGTTCTGCTAAGTTTATTGAAAGATATATTCTGACTTAATTCAGATATAGTATAACAATGCATGTATACATTTCGGCAGAATGTGTATCACATTACAGTGGTAACGTGCGTTGATTAACAGTAGCCTACACAGTGTTACGTTTCCGTCGCATAGTCCAGGTGAGGACAAGGTGTTCCGTTGTGCATATCCATGCTCTCTCTCCCTCTCTCTCTTTGTGTTCGTTATATTGTTCGCACATTCCCCAGTCTTCAGTCCCAAACTATTTGATGTTTTGTTTGACTGTCTAACAGCTAAACTCTGTGTGCACGCCCACTTTGTATATATTAAAAAAAACTGAAAGAAAGCTGAAAATACTTTTCCGGATCAGAGGCCGGTTTGTTGCGTTTCTTCTTCTTTGCGTTCGTTCTTTACGACCAATTTTAATCACTCTTTGTGATATGTTTGATCTTTGCCAAGAACGTGTATACGTTGCACATTGGTTTGTGGGCCCCTAAACGCATAGACTTCTCACGTTTAGGACATGTGCATCCGATTTCAGCCAAACCTCCTTAGTCGTCTCTTACGACATGCATGGCAGGTAACAGTGGTTCTATTCTTTACATCCCAAATTTGGGCCTCGGTAACCACTGTTGCGTTTCATTTGTCTACAATCATTTAATTTGTCAGACCGGCCGAAACGAGGATATTCAAAACGGGATCAGGATTTCTAGTTCGCAGTGGAATTCTCAGTTTATTGTAGGATTTTCACTTTGTATACGTGTTTTCAGGTTGTATGAAGATTTCCTTATGTTGAAATTTATTTACTAATTTTGTTTAGTGTGTTTACTTACAGCCTTCTTCTACTTTACACTGTTTGCATCATTTTGTGTGCTTTAGGATTGACCGTTTTGTTAACCGTGCAGACGCAGACAAATAGTGCTACTGTTGACTGTTATATTCTCAAAGGTTTGTATGCATATGGTCATCGTCATTATTGCTTGACTGCGGGATCAATATTAGTTGCTTTGCTATGACTGTTGTTGCTACTTTGTTGTTGTTGTCTACTTTCAGTTTGTTTTATTTCAACGTATATGTATTTACATTTCGTAATATTTTGGAACACAGTATCGGGTGCCAGATGAATATCAATCAATCAGGTGCCATTCCTGCCGGCGTATGCAATCATGTTTCTCAACAACTCTCTTTCCTTAGTGCAGTTAATTAGTCCTGACGTCAATCTTTTGTCAACCGCGATGTCAGACCATCCAACATCTTTTCCCTCTGTCTTCCACGATCTCTCCTTCCGTTAATTTTATATGTTGTTACAAAATGTTCTAACCTTCATCTTCGCATTATATGTCCGACGAACATTGATTGTCTGATTCGTATTTTTTTTAATAAGGTTTCTTCTTCTTCTTCTTTGCGTTCGTTCTTTACGACCAATTTTTATCACTCTTTGTGATATGTTTGATCTTTACCAAGAACGTGTATACGTTGCACATTGGTTTGATAGGCCCTAAACGCATAGACTTCTACACGTTCAGGACACATGCATCCGATTTCAGCCAAACCTTCTTAGTCGCCTCTTACGACATGCAGGGCAGGTAACAGTGGTTCTATTCTTTACACCCCAAATTTGGGCCCCGGTAACCACTCGGCGAATAAGGTTTCTTTATGTGCAGGCCTGTTTATACAAATGATTATATATATAAATTATGTGGACTTCAAGAATGCTTTTGATAGTAGTTACATAAACATACTCCCCTAGGCTCAGTCACCTCCTACGACATACCTTGTAGATCGCAGTGTTACTATTCTTGCTCCTTACTAGCCCCGGCAACACGAGGGCGACTCAAAAGCTTTCGATAAAGTAAAACATGAAGAAAAATAATTAGAATGTTGGAAAGTATAAATATTGATGGGAAAGATCTTAGGCTGATCAAGAATATGTAGTGGCAACAAAGGTAGCATAAGACTCGAGAATCAGTGTGGAAACTACCAGGAGATTCAATTAGGAGTGGGGGACTGCCTAGAGTAGTTGATAGTAGCTCGGCCTGCTAGCTGTGAGACGCCTCATAGCTCGGGTTCGAACCTACTGTCCGGCATTTGTTCGAGTCCCTGGTCTTACTCAGGACGATAACGTGAGTACCTCTGAAGTCGGAGAAAATCTTCCTGTATGGCGAGGGAATACTAATTACGAGTACATTGAGCACACGGCTGCCAGTGTAAAGTAATTTACAATGTCACGCTGCTGCCATTGTTAGAAATTGGAAAAACAGATTTTCACGCAAAAATCAGTTTCAGAGATGGAACTTCGTCTGAGTTGAAAGCGGACGAAAGAAAAGAAAAGAAAAAGAATTAGGAGTAAGACAAGGATCTCACCAGACCTGTCAACCTATACAGTGAAAACATCATGCGATATATAGAAGAAAATGCAGGAATAACAGTTGGCGGACAAAACATGAACAATCTAAGATACGCTGATGACACAATTTTCATGGCTACAAATGAACAAGATCTACAAGACTTGATAGACATATTATTAGTGAGAGAGCGTGAAAAGAAAGGATTACATATATATATAAATAAAACAGAGGTAATGATTATCTCTATTGGTTATTGGTTATTGGTTACTAAACTGACGTCATTGCACTCCGGGTAGACCCATAGGTGCTCAGTCTCCCCAACAGATATCGAAGAGTATGCATACTGATGGTTCCTGTGGCTCGCTGATTAAACACACCTCTCACTCTGCCTCTCATGCATCCAGTTCGACTTGAACAACGGGTAACTCCAAACTGCTTAAATCGCTTGATCGATTCAACATCGATTTTAGTGTCCTCATCCAACAGATAGTCTCGAAGAGACCGAAGAATATCCCCTTATCCATCTTCAACTCCCCAACAATCGATGCTGTTGATGCAAGCCTGTCCGCTCTCTCATTACCCTAAACACCCGCATGCCCAGGACAGTATATCCACGTAAGCCGCTGGAGGTTAGAAACTTCTATAGACGACATCCACTCATACCGAAACCTGCCCTTTGGATCTTGTGAAGCATCGACTGAGAGTCAGATACAACAACTGCCCCAGTAAATGAAGTCCCAGAAATCCAATGGGGGCAGCAGTAACGGCCTCAACCTCCATCCTCATACTAGAAGTAGTTGTCCTGTATGCCCCACTTCGCTCTGCAACAACCCTACCATGCGCATTAGCCAAGAAACCCCAGCCGGATTTCTCACCACGTTGAACCGACCCATCGGTATATACAACAACATCATCATCCCTTGCATTATCTTCTATCAGCTGCTTAACTGCGAGATCAGCCTTCATGTTGCCCCAATCTCTACATTCTCTTCCAAGAGCAATGATAACGTTGAGATAGTTCATCATGCTACCATCTGTTGGGATCCATTCTTCCCTTTTTGGTAGAGTCGCAACCGTAGTCACCTGGCCAATTGTTCTCTCAGCCTGGGCCATCCACGACATGCCACGCTTGATTCTCGTGCCCTTAACATCATTAGTGTTCTTGTGAAGTGGATGTCTCTTATCCGAAGTAACCGGCATATATGCCTTGGTTTGGGCGATTGCATGACAGGAGCGTAGTGACAGAAGGCCAAGCATATATCTCATCTTCACAATGGGGTATCTCTAGTGCAGCCCAGAACTATACGCATACCTTCATTCTGAACCCGTTCGAGTCGTTCACATTGTGATCTTGATATCGTAAGAATTCCGAGTCCGTAATCTACCACTGACATTACCAGTCGATCGAACAAAAGGGCAAGTAGTCTCTGCTCAAGGTGTGCGGCCACCATAACTTTGAGAGCCGCAAGACCACGCTTGCACCGTTGTATCGTCTGTTCAATATGGTGTTTGAAAGATAGACTACGATCAAAGGTTATTCCAAGATAGCGCAGCCTGTCTCTGCGCTCGATGGTATATTCATCAAAGATTACACAGGGTAGGTCAGCCTTGACGATGTGATTATTCAACGAGCACCACAACATACACGCTTTTTCAGGATTGACCTGAAAGCGAGACTCTCTACACCAACCCGAGATGGTATGCAATATTTTCTGAATGTCGTCAACCATCTCACGTCTATCTGACCCAGTCCTATATATTAAGATATCATCTGCAAATGTCAATGTCCCACCCAATCCGGTTGGCTGAATTTTAGCTACATTTGCTGTGTAAATATTAAACAACACGGGTGATAGAGGATAACCCTGGGGTAATCCCGGCATATACGTGCAGGATCCGATGTCCATGTTCCTAAACGGAGTGCAACGGTTCTCTCCATTAAAGAAGCAGCTATCCAGTTTACCAGCCAAGGATTAACTTTACATTTAATCAAAGAGCGCACCATTATTGAAAAATTCACCTTGTTATAAGCATCCTCCAAGTCGATGGCCACAGCAACAGTCTCTTGCTTGGATTGGAAGCCTTCATAAACATCATATGCAAACGTGCCAGCATTGTCCCATGTCCCTTTCATTGGCCGGTAGCTACCCAAAGTGTAAGGGAGAATGTGGTCAATCTCCAAGTGACACATTACCTTTCTGGCCACTATCTTCTCTAGTAATTTGCCATATACATTTTGCAAGGTGAGTATGCGGTAGCTGCTGAGCAGTTTAGGATCCTTCCCATGTTTGTGGAGCGGTCGTAAATAACTATGAAGCCAATCCTCGGGTACCACAGCATTATGTACACTTTTATTAAAATCCATCACAACTGCATTAATAACAGTCTCGTCCAGCTGTTGATGTGATGATATTGGACACCATCAGGCTAAGAAACAGGAAACAATAAAATGCAATATCAAAATAAATAACACAACACTGAAACAAGTCCATCGATTCAAGTGTCTGGGAACATTCCTAACATCAGGCGGACGATGTAAAACAGAGATTAGGAGTAGAATAGCTCAAGCAAAAGCAGCTATTATGAAAATGAAAAACACACTATGCCTGCGAAAACAAGTACTCCAGTGCTATATTGAACCAATACTCATGTATTGCAGCAAATCATGGACACTGAACAAACAATCAATAAGAGACATGATCGCCTACGCCAGCAGGCATGGCACTTGATTGATACAAAAAAGTTGGTGACATCCTGCATAAACGCGTCATCATTTTATGCGCTTGTTCGTCTTCATTTTCGGTGGACAATAACGTGACTTTCTCATATATCTAATAGCTAACCATGCAAGGTGAACACAAGTTCCGAAGTAAATCAAAAATGCAAAGGTAGTATAAATATGGTTGACAAGCTCAGACTGGAATCATGTTTGATGGTGGCTGACTTTTAAATATGTTTGACAGAACAATGTAAGCTGTTTTGTACTTTTACTCAATTTGGTGAGTCTGTGGTTATTTATTAAAAGGCGTTTGATACCCTACACGGAATTTTCCTGTTGGGGTATTCTGAGATGCCATAGAATGCCAGCCAAAATCATAAACATGATTCAAATCGTGTATGTTGGTGGGAAAACATATATGGGCTTTTGAATATAAGTGTTACAGAAGAGTCCTTCGTACATCTTGGACAGAGAAGAGAACAAATAGATATAATATCCAGAAAAAACTCAAAATCAAAGAAAACTGGCTGATGCTACAAATAAGAAAGAGAAAACTTAGATATTTTGGACATATAAAAAACATGAAGGGCTGGAGAAGACCATCATGGAAGGAGGCATACCGGAATAGAGACGAAGAGGATGGATTCAGGATGTAACTGATGGTTTGAACATGACGGCTGCAGAGGCAGGACATCTGACCTATGAGAGAGAGAAATTCCGGGGGACTGTTGGGGCGTCAAAGTTCTGCTCAGGACAAGCTATTTGATGATGATGATGATGATGGTTCACAGTGTGCAGCCCACACTAACGATGGCCAAAACGACTGGTTATGGTTGAAACCAGAGCAAAACAAGGTTGCATGGTTACATTGGTGGATCGTGATCATTTTTGTTGGTGGGGCCAGACATTTTTTCTAGATTAATCACGGTTTTGGGTTGCTATATTTTAATGTATAAATGAATAAATACACGTTATACATTATTTTTGGTGGGGCCCGGCCCTACTGGCCCTTAATTACGAGCCGCCACTGCATGTTTATCTCTTCTATTGTTTGAAAATAGTTAACTTACAAAAATAACAGCGCAGTTCACCGATTTGTGTAGCTTCTTCTTCGAACGCTCAATATTGACCACTTGTAAACCACTCAGTGTGATTTGTACGTGATCTGAGCCTAAAAGCGAGTGTCCGTTGTGCCAGTTATGCGCCTACAAGTAGGCCAGCACATCCGATTTATGCGCTGCTTTTTATTTACTAGGTAGCATCCCTAGAGCCTACATCAGTCGCCTCTTACGACATGCATTGTAGGTTGCAGGGGTACTTTTCTTTGCTTCCTTTGCGGGCGATGTGTATAACAATTTTGATAGCACGAAAATTACATTTAAAAAAAAAAAAAAAAAAATACTATGAACTGTCAAAGCAACATTATATTTTAAAAGTCTAAATAAAATATGGAACTGCAAGGTATATAGTTTTAAAACTAAATTACTACTTTTCAATTCAAGTGTTGCTTGAGTCCTAACATATGCCAGCGAGAGTTGGAAAATGACTAAAGATATAGAAAGTAAGTTGAAGGCAGTTGAAAATATATGTCTGCGAAAAATAATGAACATAAGATGGAACGAATTCAGGAGAAGGGATGAAATCTGAGAAATGTCTGGTCAACCACTAGTAACAGATGTTATAGAACGAAAAGATGGAGATATGTTGGGCATATCATGAGAAGAAATGATCAAAGAATACGAAAGCAGGCATTACAGGTGAAGGCAAATGGTTTAAGAAAGACAGCACGCGCTAGAGAAACCCTGACACGAACTTTACTGAGAGATTCAAGAAATATTGAACATCATTTCATAGAGAAGCTTGAACAAGTAGATAAAACGGTATGGATAAATTGCCTGCAAATCCTATGTAAAGTAAAACGGTACGAGAGAAATATAATATTAATGAGATTGGTTATTTATTGATGAAACTTGTTGATATTATTGATATTCCTTAGCGTTAAATTTAAGTTGTGACATAACAACAATCATCTTCTATCATGTGTTGTATTTGAAACGAATTCGCCTTTATCTAACAATATTGGAATGGGAGAGTCACGTGGTCGTTGTGTTCGATAATTTTTACCTGAGGTCGTTGACCTTATGTTATCAGTGGCCACTCTCTAGCCCGTGTCGCTGCTGGTACTTAGTTTTAGCTTAGAATTAATTTCTATTAGATTTTACTGCTCAATTTTTTTCACATTTCATAATTTAGAGAAGATCTAATACAGTAGTTCCCGTAGCAAACAAGTTATCATATTCCGCCTCCGCACCGGCCATAACAGACTCTGATATCACCTGTATAACAAATTTAAAATTGGCACAACTAGCATGTGCCACTGCGAGCAGGCGGATATGACGGCAGAGCACTTACTGCAAGACTGCCCATTGCTAGCAGGTCTGAGAAACGAAGCCTGGCCGGAAAATACCGAAATAAACGAGAAGCTGTACAGTGGGACAGAGTCCCTAATAACAACAGTCAACCGTTTCCACCGTGGCCTGCGACTCAAATTCCATTTTCACAACCAGGAGGACCCTCTAGGTTCTTGTTAGTATTTTCCATAGGCACAAGTTGTGGAAAATACTAACAACCTATGGGGTTAATGAACACCTAATCAACCTTTGCAAGAACATTTATACTGACAGCCAATGTACGATTAGAACAAATACAGGATTATCAGAAAAGTTTCACGTAGGGTCAGGAGTAAGACAAGGTTGCGTACTATCCCGCTGCTATTCATCACGTACATTGACCACATTTGTAAAATAGCTAACACCAGCGAAGGAAACAACCTCGGAGAACTCTTAAATGAATTTCTTTTGCAGACGATCAGGCAATCATATCAACAACAGAAGAACAGCTACAACAACACATCAACAGACTCCAGTTAGCATGTAACGAATACAACATGAGAATTAACATCGACAAAACAGAAGTAATGACATTCGCCAGAGAGGAAAACACTACCAACATCTCCATCGATAATCATCTACTAAATCAAGCAAAAGATTTCACATACCTGGGGATCATTTTTTCAGCAAATGGAAGAATAACTAATGAAATTCAACACAGATGCAACAAAGCAAATTAAATGATAGGGCAAATGGCGCCAATTTTAAGATGCAAACAAGTCACCATGAACACAAAAAGAGCAATGTTCAACACAATCTTTCTCCCCACATTATGTTACCAGTGCCAAACCTGGACGCTGACAACAAACGATAGAAGAAAACTAGTCACAACAGAGATGAAGTGTCTACGCAGAATGCTGGGTGTAACAAGAAGAGACCGGTTGAGAAATGAAGACATCAGGAAAAAAGTGGGTACAACATCAGTACTAGACTTCATCAAGAAACAACAAATTAAATGGTTCGGTCACGTAAGCAGATTACCATCAGACAGTCCCTAAAGAGCAATGCTGCTCCGATACAATGGGTACAAAGCAAAAGGCCGGCACGCAAAAGATGGACCTCAGAGATAACAGAGGCGACGAAAGAGACTATCTACGAAGCGCATACTAGGCCCGTTTTAGAAATCTCTTCCTGACCTGACGCTGTGAGGCACACAGGATTCGAGAAAGAAGAAGAAGAAGAAGGAGGACCTCTAGAACATCACGACTCGAGTATGTTCTCCCAGTATTCCACTCGCAAACATGATTGACTCTAAACCTGGTGCCTCTAACGCTCTTGACCTCTACATCAAGAATACTTCATACGACATTGACTTCTCCACCTAAACGCCTAGGGCGTTCTAACATGTCACCGTCGAGTTTCGTGCTCTATCACACCTCCGTCGACGTGATGACATTGTTATCAAACCCGCTGATAAAGGTGGTGCCATAGTCGTATGGAGTAAAGAACTATATCTTCAGGAAGGCCACAACCAACTACTCAACACCCTATTCTACAAAAATATTCCTTCTGATGCCACAATATCCAACAATAGTAAGGTCCGTACAGTCATCAAGAACCTCATTGCCTCTAAAGACCTTCCTACCGGCGCATCATCACTATGTGTCATCGACAGTTGTTTGGGCAAACCAGCATTCTATATGCTCCCCAAAATTCATAAACTTCACAATCCTGGTAGGCCTATTGTTTCTGCTTTCTCTTGTCCTACGGAACATATCTCCGCATTCCTTGACAGTATCTTCAACCCTATAGTCACCACACTACCTTCATTCTTGAAAGATACTAACCACACTTTGTCTGTTTTTTCTTCTATTAAGTTGTTGCCTGGCAGGACTTATCGCCTCTTCCTCCTTGATGTCTGCTCACTGTATACCTCTATACTCATTCCGACGGACTTCAAGCTCTCCAGTTTTCTCGACAGGAGAACTAACCTCTTGTCTCCACCTCGACTCTCCTTCGTCTTGCAGAACTAGTTCTCACTCTCAACTCCTTCAGTTCAATGACCAGTTCTTCGAACAGATTAGTGGGGCCGCCATGGGTACTAAAATGGGACCCAGCTATGCTTGTCTATTCATGGGTCATCTTGAACACTTAGTATGGAACACCTATGATGGCCTTCTTCCGTCCGTGTATCATAGATACATTGATGATTGTATTGGAGTTACCGATATGTCTGAAGTCGATTTGTCACGATTCATTACCTTCATCAATGCCTTCAATCCTGCTATTCGGTTCACCTCTCACATCTCTACCTCCTGTGTCAATTTTCTTGACATCACTATCACCATCAGCCTATCCACTATCACTACATCAGTATACTCCAAGCCTACTGATACACATAGCTTTCTTCTGTATACCTCTTCCCATCCCAAGGCTTGTCGTGACTCTTTACCTTTCTCTCAACTCTTACGCCTTCGTCGCTTCTGCAGCGAGGACGACGATTTTCTTGCTAGAGCTCATGAGATGCTTGATTTCTTCCGCCAGCGCCTATACCCGGAGAATGTGCTACATCTGCCATGCATCGGGTTCAACAATTGCTCGCCAGAGGCCCTCTCCACATCTCTAGAACCCCAATTCTGACAGGGTTAAACTTATCTTAACGTTCCACCCTCATAGTTCCCTGGTGAAAAAGGTCTTATTCCATCATCTCCCTATTCTTCAGTCTGATCCTGAGACACGTTCAGTCTTCCAACACTATCCTTTGGTGGCGTACAGACGGGACAGAAGCCTCAAGTATTTGTTGGTACACAGTCGCCTCAAGCCTAACATCCAGAGTCACTTTGGCACCATCCAATGTGGCCGTCTGCGCTGTAATACATGTGCATATGTAATACAGACCCGTACTGTCTCTTTTCAAAAGCTACCTATACCATTCAAGACAGTTTCACGTGTGAGTCCCGCAATATCATCTATGCTATCACCTGCAAACGATGCCATAAGGCCTATATTGGTGAAACCGGTAAGAGGCTCAGTGACCGATTCGCCCAACACTTACGCGATATTCGCCAATGCTCTGTGACTCCTGTGGCCACTCATTTCAATGATACTGGCCATTCAGGAGTTGACGATGTCCAGGTCACAGCCATCCGATCATGTTCCTCCAATGATCGCAGTCGATTCGCCCTGGAAAACCGTTTTATTTCATTCTATGGCACTTTGCACCCTTGACTCAACGCATTACATTCCTATGCTTCTTAGTACTGTCTTATCTCGTGCCTGTTATCTATATGTGTGTTTGCTCCATATATGTGTCATTTATCCACTATATTGTTTATTGTTCCTCTCCTTTTCCACTTTCGGTTTTGTGTTGCACTCATTTCGTTGTTCGTTTTATTCCCAGATTTTCATCAGATAGGTTTATGTTTCCACATGTAATCGTCCATTTGTAGTGTTCCTCGAAATTCGTCATTCTTGTTGTATTGTTTGCTTGATAAAGGCCTTTTGGTCGAAACGTTGCTGTTTATCGTCACTGTTTATGTATTTTGTAAAACTGTAGTACTTTGTTTTTACGTGTTTACCTAATAACAACAGCAGAATTCATGTGGAAATCTGGTACATCAGTCTAAGCGGTGATCGCGCGAGAGAGTGAGAGAGAATACAGTAGACTTTTAGTTAATTAGCACACATGAGGATTAGTAGATGCTGCATACATGTAGTTTCTGGTTGCTTGAGATTCGAAATCTTCTGTCTTCTCCTTCGAACGCACCACATCGACCACTTGTCAACCACTCTGTGTGAATTTGTATGTGATATGAGCCTAAGAGCGATTGTGCGTTGCTAGTTATGCCTAAAGAGGCCACGCATCCGATTTCTGCGATGTTTTATTTACTAGGTAGCTTCTCTAGGTCCACATCAGTCGCCTCTTACGACATGCCTTGTAGGTTGCAGGTACTATTCTTTGCTTCCTTGCAGGCCACGGTCACCACGGGCGGTGAGTCGAAATTAAACGAAAGCTAACTAGGCCTTACACCTGCAAACACTAAGTCTCTACTAATATTATATATATACTGTACAATAAACTCTGTATTGAATTGATATTAGGATGCCGTAATTAACAGCGAATTAAGACAAATAAGAAAGGACACACTTCACGTGAAGTAATACAGTTTACTCGTATTATCTTCTTCTTTCTTCCACCATTTATTCTTTATAGAAGTGTTGAGGTGCCTGAACCCGCAGGGACAGCGAAAGAAGGAGGCCGAGAATACATGGAGACGAGATTTGAGGCGAGATCAACAATATAAAGAAGAGCTGAGAGGAGCTGCAGGAGATAGCTAGAGATAGGAAGACTTGGCATGAGTTGGTTGAGGCCTATGCCCCAACCGAGGTAAAAGGCAAAGAGAGAGAAGTGTTGAGGGTGAAACGTAGTGATCTTGTGTGTGCTTTTTTAAGGCACTTTGTAAGCTGATATTCATGTTCGTAAGGCTGTTCTTGATTGCCGTTGCTCCATCTTTTGCGTGGTCTTCCTCTTGCCTTGTACTCATTATACTTTTTCTGTGTGGCTCTTCTGTGGTAGGCGATACCAGGGCATTCTGGTCATGTGTCCGAACCATTTAATCTGTTGTTCTTTTATGAATTGCATAACTGGTTTCACATCCAGTCCCTTCTGATTTCTTCATTTCTAATTTTGTCTCTTCACACCTGCAGCTCTTCTAAGACACCTCATCTCTGTCGTTATGATTGTCCGCTCATTAGCTGCTGTTATTGGCCATGTTTGACACTGGTAACATAGTGTTGACCAGAAAATCGTTCTTATAAAAACGATTACCGTATTATGAAATATGAAAATCCTGGTATTTCCTTTACAAGACATCGTCATCAACCACAATAAACGAATCGTCGATTTTCTAGGTACCACTTATACGTTCAGTAGTTTGCCATTGCTTTCTGAACGGTGAGTTCTATTTTTATCATTCGTAAAAATACACGGGAACAAATGTACTTTTTAACTGCTCGCCGCGGAGTTTGAACCTGGTACACTTGGGTTGTCATAAAGTTCACTACCGCTTAAGCCGCAGACGGTCACAGTAATATAAAAACAGCTATTTATAATTCGGTTTGCATATTAGATTGATTGATGAGAGAAGCAGCATCATTGTACTTCGGCGAATAGCCAGCCATATGTGCTCCTATCAATTTCTGACACCAGTGGCACAGTACGTGCTAGAACTCTGTAATAGCCGTCCATCGCAAGCGATGATGACAACAATCTCAGACGTGTACTGTTGCACTTCTCTGGTGTGTGCGGAGGTGACTGTAGAGTCCAATCATAGAACAGAATCCCTGACCACAGGTGGGGCATACATGATCAAGGTTAGACATGTGCGTTTGTGTGCTCTGTCTTTTGCGCTGCTCGTTTTCTCTGTAACTCAACAATACGATGATTCTCAGCTATTCGGGTTCCTCTTTGTTGTTACAGCGCCACATTTGGCGATCTTGCGCAAGGATTCCCAGCACGTATTGTCTATATCGAAGCATTTCAGAGACACTTTAAGAGTGTCTTTAAAGCGTTTTTCTGTCCACCAGCTAAACGTCTGCCCCCTTCAATGCCTGCCATCAACTGTTTTGGGATGCGATTATCAGGCATTCGAGCAACGTGACCGAACCATCTCAGTTGGGCCTTCTGCAACAGTGTGTTGACGCTTGGGATCTTTGCTCTTGTGAGGACTTCGCTGTCTGGAATTTTGTCCTGCCAGTTTATTTTTAGTATTCTGCGTAGACAGCTTGTGTGGAAATGGTTTAATTTTCTTGCGTGTCTGCTATACACTGTCCATGTCTCGCTTACAGCAGCGTTGTTAGCACTATGGCCTGGTAACTTTCAGCTTTGTGACTATGCTTATCCCCTTCCGTTCCCACACAGTGACACGTAACCTTCCGAATGCAGCACTGGCTTTGGATATCCTATTGTGGACCTCAAAATCTATGTTTGCCGATCTGGATAGGAGGCTGCCAAGATAAGCAAAGTTGTCCGTTGACTGGAGACGCTGGTGTTTAATGTTGATGACTGGATCGTAATACTGTTCTCGGGGCGGGCTTGAACATGACCTCTGTTTTTTTGGTGTTAATGGTGAGGCCAAACCTATCACAGGCCATTGAGAACTTGTCCATGTAAGTCTGCATTTCTTCCACAGAGTTGGTAGCGAGGGCACAGTCATCAGCAAACAACAGGTTTGAGATAGTTGATTCTTTTACCTGGTGGAGGATTTTAACCTCCGAAGATGGAATAGGTTACCGTCTGTCCTGTATCTAATCTTTACCCCATGTTCGTCGCCTTCCCAAAGACATCCGTGAGCATGGCAGCAAACATCATGCTGAAGAGTGTTGAGACCAGTACACAGCCCTGTTTGACTTCGTTGGTGACATGAAGGCTTCCGACAGCTCCTTCGTCAAGTATACGTGCTATCATGCCCTCGTGAAACTGTTGGACGATCTTGATGAATTTCCCTGGGCATCAAAATTTTTCCATGATCTTCCATAGACCCTCTCTGTTGACAGTGTCGAAAGCCTTCGTCAGATCGACAAAGACCATATGAGAGGTTACGGTGCTGCTCTTGGCATTTCTCCTGTAGTTGGCAAGCAGCAAATATCATGTCTGCTGTTCCACGACCTGCTCTGAAGCCACATTGGTCTCAGGAGTAAGTCCTGTTCCAGGTGATCGATTAATCGATTGAGGAGGACTCTGGTCAGTATTTGCCAGTGATTGAAGGAGGGAGATCCCTGTGGTTATCGCAGACCTGGCGGTTTCTTCGCTTGTACAGGTGGACAATAGTGGCATCCTTTAATTCCTGTGGCACACGTTCGTTGCACCAAATGGATGTAAATAACTCTGTCAATTTTAGCATCAACGTGGGCCCTCCTTCTTGTAGACTTCGGTTGGTATTGAGTCCGCACCCGGTGCCTTCCGCTGGACATCTGGCTTGTTGCCTTCTTGACCTCTGCTAAGGTAGGTGGAATATCAAGCTTGGCATTGATTGGGACCTGGGGCATGCGCTCTATGGCTTCACAACATATAGTGGATGGATGGTTGAGGACAGAACGGAAGTGTTCTGCCCAGCGATTTAGTATCTGAGGCTTGTCAATTAGTAGCCTTGCTCCATCTGCATCGAGTATGGGAGTGGGTGAGATTGTTGAGGTCCGTAAACAGTTTTAGGGCATCGTAGAAGCGTTTGAAATCATGTCTGTCTGCATATATCTGGATTTCATCAGATTTTTGCTTAGCCAGGCGTCTTGTAATTTCCTGATTCTCTCTTGAGCCCTTCTACGAGCATCTAGAAAGCTGTTTTTGGATGATGATGATGGGTCATTTTGATAGGCTCTGTATGTCTCATGTTTCGTGAGAAGAATAGACTTGATTTCTTCGTCATTTTCGTCAAACCAGTCGTGGCTCTTGCTACAGAGTGTCCTATGAGCTCAGAGGTAGATAGGTACACGGTGTCTCTGAGGGCAGTCCAGTCATCGTCCACGCTGGTTTTGCCAAACTGGAGGTCCTTCAATTTGTCGTCCAGGTCTCTTATTAAACTTTCGGTGACAGCGGAGCTTTTCAATTTGGAGACTGCCAGCTTTTTGTTGGTTTGCGACCCTGGTGACGTTTTCTAGGCTTGATGCGGAGGTTGAGCTTTGACACGATCAATCTATGATCGGTCCAACATTCTGCTCCGCACATAGCCTTTGTGACTCTGACGTCAAGTCTGTCATTTTTCCTTACGATGACGTAGTCAATGAGGTGCCATTGTTTGGAACGGGGATGCATCCATGACGTTTTGTTTTGGGTTGGTAAACGAAACAAGGAGTTTGTGATTGTTAGGTCGTGGGCAGCACATAGTCTGAGTAATAGAAGCCCATTACTATTGCACTTGCCCACGCCGTGTACTCCTAGTACTCCATCCCAGACCCGATGGTCTGTCCCTACTCTGGCATTGAAGTCCCCAAGTATGATGAGCTTCTCAGACCTTGGGACCGCTGAGATGACAGAACTCTGTAGCACATGTAAGGGTACCCGTTGTAATTTTGAAGATAGGGAAATTGTATTCGTAATTTTATTATATTATTTTGCTTGAGAGTTCCGACTGCTTAAGTTTCGGTTAACTGAGAGTCGTACTGTAGCTGCATCGAATGTCGTCTGCGCTAGATCTGCATTTCCTGTCCCTTGTCATGGCGGTACATTCTACCAAACTATTATCTGTTCATTCTTAAAGTTGTCATCTCGTTTTTAGAAATCACCGTAGTTCAGGTCTAGCGATTTAGATTTGATTACACGTTAGCTGTGTTCCATTCCCAATGCAGTTGATTCTCCATTTATCCTGCTAAAGATGGGTATCCAAACATTTTGAGTGTGAGAGAGAGAGAAAGAGAGAGAAGGTATTCTGAACCTATTCCGCAGTTGTGGTACAAGTGTCCTGTTATTGACACTGTCAGCAGCTTTATGAATGCGACAGCAAGTACAGGGCGTCATAAGTGCTTAGACATGGTCTACTTTAGTTTAGACCTGCTGACTAAGACAATGGTGCTTTAGTGACGTCACAACAGTAGTCATATCGCGTACTATCAGTCGCACAGCTAGTGCGTTGTATTTAATTGGAATTGTGATCTGAATTGTTATGTTATGTTATGTTATGTTATGCGATCGACGTCATGGCACATTGGGCATTCCCATTCGTGCGCTGTCCTCCGTTGCAGCAGCCATTCCAAAGTCCATTTGCTCACAGTACCCAATGAGAAGTTGATTACTATATCTTCTCTCTCTACCACGAAGACGACACTGTCTGGCATGTCCAATCTTAACGTCTAATTCTCGAACTCGTTCCAGTGTCTGAGACCCGCCCATGTCACACAATTGAGAGCGTACCGTATTGATGATATCGACTCTGTCCATGCTTCTGCCCACTTGAGTCGAGACACTGTTTGCAAGAGAGTCAGCACGCTCGTTACCCGCACTCCAGCATGTCCAGGCGTGTACAGCCAAGTCATTTTCTGAGATGTGATCTCCGAATGATGTCCACCCATTCCACACGCTACTTCAGATTCAATCAGTTGAAGCATATTCAAATTTAGATGTAGCACAACTAAGTACCTCTGCGTAATTTCACAAATGTGTACAGCTATATCCAAAAACTACATACTGTACTCAACACATCTTTTCAGTACAGTCACTTCTTTTTCTGAAACTGCAAGCTGTCATTTTTATTTCCAGCTCAGCAGATATATGATTCTTCATTGTTGCATATGCTAAAAATGTCAGTAAAATTAGAAACGTATAAAGATACTTCAAATCTCCACAGTCAAGTAGACATACGTCGTCTGCAGACATTTATCGAAAAAAGGTGGAGGCTGCAGTAAAACTTTGAAAAATAGCTAAACACGTAAACACAAAGTACTACAGTTTTACAAAATACATAAACAGTGACGATAAACAGCAACGTTTCGACCAAAGGCCTTTATCAAGCAAACAATACAACAAGAATGACGAATTTCGAGGAACACTACAAATGGACGATTACATGTGGAAACATAAACCTATCTAATGAAAATCTGGGAATAAAAACGAACAACGAAATGAGTGCAACACAAAAAAACCGAAAGTGGAAAGAAGAGAAACAATAAACAATATAATGCAGACATCTGCAGACATTACATCTTTATCACCATCAAATGCCAATGATCTGTACATCTACAGAAACATCTTACAATTTATTCGAAACAAATTATTTTTGTACCTTTCGAAACAAGCAATTCATAATCATGGATACTTATGTGAAAGAAAACGTGCTTTGCACCAGACTGAAGAGCATCAGTAATAATATCAACAAATCTCACCACAATTGTTGCCGAGAAAATTTTGATAGGTTACAAACAGGGTTGCCAATTTGGCTTTTTTAAAGCCAGAAACGCGAAATTTGGCTTTTTTTAAAAAGTGGTTGGCTTTAAAAAAAAGTGTTTGGCTTTTTTTCATGTGCAAACTTTTTTTTTCTAAAAATGTGTATAATTCTTAAGAGCAAATTAGGAAAATATACTTAATATAGGTTTTTAATTGGTTTTGATTTTTATTGTTACAAATATGTTTAGTACTAATGATAATGAAAGATTATGGAAAGTTACATCACTTCCTGCTTTGCTCTTTTTCCCGCCTCGGATTATACACTGCAGTCCTGTTATATGTTCTTATTCGTGTGTAATTTCGCAAGTAATCTAACTATGGTGACATAAAAATGGA
The DNA here is from genome assembly GCA_020796225.1 of Arion vulgaris. NCBI lineage: Eukaryota > Metazoa > Mollusca > Gastropoda > Stylommatophora > Arionidae > Arion > Arion vulgaris. Next base: position 44,403,747 of record CM036763.1, read on the forward strand.
AACAATCTAATGACATTAATCGCGAATATAATACCAATTGGGAAAAAGGCTTTTGTATGGGTGGAAAGATCTTCTGATAGATCACAAAATGCGTTCTGTAAATTATGCCACTGTACCGTTGTGCATAAAGCCTGTAGCCTCGCTGCACCTGAAAAGTCAGAAAAACACAGACAGAGGACTCCATCAACAAGACAGAATACACTTCAAGGGGAGAATTCGCCTAGACAAAATTATGATAAGGTTAAGGCAGCAGAACTTCAAGTGGCTGTATGTGTGACCTGTCACTGTGCCATCCGTTCTGTCGACCATCTTAGTGAAATAATGATAGGTCACGGACAAGGGAGCACTTTAGAGCACATAAGGTTGCGCAGAACAAAATGTTCGTGTTTAATAAAAAAACATAATTTCACCATCAATGAAAGATGATCTCATTGTTGACTTAAAGTACAAGAAATACGCTTTAATTATAGATGAATCTACTGACATTTTAACACAAAAGCACTTGTGTATTTTGGTTGGTGTTCTTCTACTTGGGTCATTTAAAGAGCTTGCCATCTTTGCTCTGACTTACTTAATAATTCCAGTTAGTAATGCTGTTATTGAGAGGCTGTTCTCTCTTGTATCATCTTGTATAAACAAAAGCTAGAAATGAAGCAGCTGCAGCTTCTTGAGGCGATAATGAGAATAAGAACAGAACTGCTCTTATCTAACAAATGTTGCAAGGATTTTACTGCCTCCTAATATGGTAAGACTTATCTATTGACAAAATGTATGGTGCTGGTTTCAGTGATGAGGATAGTGATGACCTTGATTTGGAGCTCTTCTTATGATGTAAGTGAGTATGAAATAGCACTGTTTTTCCTCCTGGCTTTTTTTTGGCTTTTTCCGGTCAATGTTTGGCTTATTTTCTCAAATTTTAGTTGGCAACCCTGGTTACAAATAGGAACATCACCGTAAATCAATGGCGATGTGCTCAATGCTAACAGTGAGTAACCTTTCCGTTTTTCTTTAAACGTTTAAAATTTCTGTACACATGGCGTTCATACGTTGAGACAAGATGGGGCAAGTGTCACCCCCTTGAAAATGGCGTTTTGATAACAGCTTTATACGAATCAGATCTTCTACATTTCTGCGTAGTAAGGTAAAAACTAAAATGTTAAACTTTCATTTTGTCCCACCTTGAAAAATGTCTGTGGACGCCAATGTACATACACCAGATAGTTTGCTTCTGATTATGTTGTTGTTTGCATTCGTTCTTATTCACCAAGTTAAACACTCTTTATGATGTGTATGATTTGTGCCAAGAACATGAGTACGTTGCATAAAACGTTGAGTAAAACTCTCCGCAAGTGGCCTGTCATTTCTGCCGAGGGCGACGAAGCCATGTGAGAAACCGATACAATCTCCTTCTTCTTTGCATTCGTTCTATACGACCAATGTTAATCACTCTTTGTGATATGTTTGATCTTTGCCAAGAACGTGTATACGTTGCACATTGGTTTGGTACGTAGGCCCCTAAACGCATAGACTTCTACACATTTAGGACAGATGCATCCGATTTCAGCCAACCCGATACAATTAAATCAATCCTTCGCTCTTTTAGACCCATGTAGACCTGGCAGTAACGAGGACATATTTATAAATAATAAAGAAAACTAACACAATCCTACATCAGCATAAACTATTAAGAAGTAAAGAGATTAGTCCCAAGAAAACACACAATGAAACCGCCCGAGTAGTTACCGGGGCCCAAATTCGGGTTGTAAACAATAGAACCACTGTTACCTGCCACGCATGTCGTAAGATGCGACTAAGGAGGTTTGGCTGAAATGGATGCACATGTCCTAAACGTGTAAAGTCTATGCGTTTAGGGGTCTACCAAACCAATGTGCAACGTATATCCGTTCTTGGCAAAGATCAAACATATCGCAGAGTGATTAAAATTGGTCGTAAACAACGAACGCAAAGAAGAAGAAGAAGACACAATGAAGTTGGAATAAGAATTTTTCTGTGTTCTGTAGTCGACGCCCTTTATAAAAGACACCACTCGGTGAAGCGCTTTTTTTGGAGAGCTAGCGTGTTGTATTCTTAAAAACGTTCGTCTGTAGGGATAGACAAATAAAGCACCAGGACCACCAGACGACGATCTATATCACCCAGAAAAAAACGCAAAGTTGTAATATTCAGACCACACACAAGCTACAACAGACTTAATTAGCATCCTTTTTTTTAACAAGTTACATCTGATGTGTGTGACTTTTCAGCTGATAAAATGACTTATGAATACCTTTAACAGATTTCCAGAATATGAAGAGCAGAGAATACTAATGTGATCCACTGCCATTTAATTACAGGTTTTTTTTAGATCTCAATAACCAGAGATAAAACACCGCTTTCTTTGAACACATTCAAGCTGAGAGTGAATGAAGAAGAAGATTCAGCTGCATTCTCTCTCTCTCTCTCTCGCGCGCGATCACCCCTGAACCAATGTAAACCTCCCCATAAATTCTATTCATGTTGAAATCGGATTCATGCAGCCTTAGCATTGGTGTGTTTTACGTCACATCTTCAGCACCATTTGGAGCTCTGTGCTTATCCTTTGGCGATGTGTCTGGTTTCAGTCAGCGTTTACTCGGTTCGCTCTCGGTTCTGTAGCCATCTGGTGTATTTACGGTGTGGGGTAGCTAACCCACGCCCAACCTCTAGTCGCCTCTTACGACATGCGTGGCAGGTAACAGTGGTTCTATTCTTTCACCCCAAATTTGGGACCCGGTAACCACTCAGGCGTGCTGTATTCACATATATAACAAAATATATAAACATAGAAACACACAATAAATAACGCAGTCGTCATTTGTTTACTAAATTCAAAGACCCGTCATGTGACGTCATCGTACCAGCTAGTTATACTTGTAACGCCATAGAAGAGTTTTGCTTATAAGTAGATTCTATTCCTCCCCATGAGGCCATTACCTTGTAGTGGTGGGGAGGCTTGCGTGCTCAAATGATACAGTGAGCTAGGACGGCGGGAACTTATGTTCCCGGAAGGGTTACCCAAGCCGGAAAAGTCACTGAAGAGGGGACAGACGAAGCATGGTCTCCTGGTCCTCCAGGTTGGGGTTGGGCTTGGGACTAACGATCCCATCCTTTAAAAAAATTAAAGTTACGGAAACAACAACAAACATACAACCTATCTACAGGCATGAAGGGCTACCAGAGTCATTGACTCACATGACTGGAAGTGGTGAAAGCCGAAAGGAAGCTACTTTCATGAGGACGGAAGTCCTGAATGCCAAAACCAAGACCAGAATTGGATGCTGGAATGTAAGAACAATGTACGAAACCGGAAAACTGTCAAATAACAGCAGAAATGAGAAGATATAATCTATATATCCTAGGGGTTAGCGAGAGCAGATGGACAGGAAATGGAAGAAGTACCACTGCAACAGGTGAAACAGTCCTTTTTCTGGACGAGACGATGACCTACACCATGAAGGAGTAGCAGTAATCCTAAGAAAAGGCGTGGAAAAGTGTCTGTTAGAATGGAAACCTATCAGTAGCCGCTTGATTAAGATCAGACTAAAGGGGAAGCATACAAACATCACAATCCTACAATGCTATGCACCAACTAATGATAGCGAAGATACAAAGAAAGACTATTACTACGAAAACCTACAAGCAGAATTAGACAAGTCACCATCCCATGATGTTATCATTGTTATGGGAGATCTAAATGCGAAGGTCGGACAAGACAACAAGCATAGTTATAGAACTATGGGAAAATATGGATGTGGTATGATGAACGAAAATGGGAACGTTTAGTAAACTTCTGCAGCATGAACAATCTCGTTATAGGAGGAACCCTATTTCAACATTTAGATATCCACAAATTAACATGGTATTCCCTAATGGCAGAGATAAAACCAAATAGACCATATAATGATCAATGGACCCTGGAGACGCTCGCTGCTAGATGTTGTAGTCAAGAGAGGTGCAGATGTTGGTAGCGACCACCACCTAGTCACAGCTTATGTCAAACTTAAACTAAGAAAAACAGGACAACAGAAAAACTTCCAAAAGAGGTTCAATGTGGATAGACTAAAAGACACGGAAGTAAGGGATAAGTTTATAATGCAGATAAAGAACAGATTCCAAGCCTAGAAAGTAATAAAACTACGGATGAAACTGACAACATAGATAGAACATGGGACAACATAGCATCTATATATAGCCAGAGCAGTGAAACATGTCTAGGGTACCGCACAAAGAAAAGAAAAGAATGGATAACACCAACAACATGGAAAATAATAGACAGCCGAAGAATATTAAAAGAAATTGTTAGAAGCAAAGTCCGAAAGACTGAAAGCAAGATACCAAGAACAGTACAAAAGCGCAAGTAAAGAAATCAAACGGGCTGTGAGAGCTGACAAAGAATGTATGTTGAAGACCTGGCAGTGCAGGCAGAAGAAGCAGCAAAAAGTGTGCTCAGGAACAGTGTACAAAATTACAAAGCTAATAAGCGGGAAACATTACAGGAGATCAAATACTCTCATAAAGGATAAGAATGGAATACTATTGACAACGGAAAAGGAACAAGAAATACGATGGACAGAGCATTTTAAAGAATTGCTAAATAGACCACCGCCAACGGTAGTAGCAACATACCAGAGCCAACAGAGGGAAATTTGAAATTGGCATTGAAACACCCAGCCGGGATGAGATCATTACAGCAATTAAATCTCTTAAGAATAACAAGGCACCAGGAATGATAACTTAAACGCAGAACTATTCAAAATAGACCCAGAACTTGCAGCTAATATATTGCAACCCTTGTTTACTACTATATGGAATACCCAAATAATACCTCATGCATGGAACAGAGGAGTCATCATCAAGATCCCCAAGAAGGGCTCCATTGCCGATTGTAATAATTGGCGTGGAATAACACTGCTTTCTGTCCCAAGTAAAATCTTAAGCAAAATCATCGTACAACATATTACTGATGCTGTGGATAAGAAACTAAGAAAGGAACAAGCAGGATTTCACAGAGGACGGAGCTGTATAGGCCAAATATTTGCTCTTAGAAATATCATAGAGCAATGCACAGAATGGCAAAGCAAACTCTATATCAATTTTGTAGATTTTGAAAAGCTTTTGATAGCATACACCGCGAAAGTCTATGGCGTATCTTAAGATGGTATGGAATCCCACTGTGTTTTATAAATATTATAAAAACTGCTATAGAAGTTTGCATGCAGTGTTGAAACTTCAGAACTAAAGTTTGAAGTAAAAACAGGCGTGCGACAAGGATGTGTTATGTCAGCCTTATTATTCAACACTGTCATAGATTGGGTGATGCGTAAAACAACGGAAGATAAGGCAAGAGGTATTAGATGGACGCTCACATCCACTCTGGAAGACCTAGATTTTGCAGATGACATCGCACTCCTATATCATACACATAGAGATATCCAGGAAAAGACCTGCCGCCTTAACCAATATAGTGAGATGGTTGGGCTGAAAATAAATCAGAAGAAAACTGAAGTAATGACTCTGAACATAGCAACCCCAGCACCAGTCAAACTAGAAGGTAAAACCCTCCGAGATACAACCGCTTTACATACCTTGGAAGTGTTATTAGCAATGAAGGAGGCGCTGGATCTGACATTAAAAACAGACTGAGTAAGGCACGAAGTGCATTCACGACCCTTCAGACCGCCTGGAAATCTGCCCAATACAGCATCAGAACCAAGACTAGTATCTATAACAGCTGTGTGCTGTCAACATTGCTGTACGGATCGGAATGCTGGAGAATGACAGAACAGGATATGTCAAGACTCTCCGCCTTTCATACAACTTGTCTGCGAAAAATCTTACGCGTGTACTGGCCGACTACTATCTCGAATCAAGAATTGCTTGCACGATGCCAGCAAGAGAATATGGGCACTATCATCCGAAGACGACGCTGGAGATGGATTGGACATGTGATGCGCATGGAGACTGGCTCCGACACGAAAACTGCACTGAGATGGATTCCAGAGGGTAGGCGAAAGCGGGAAGACCAAGACGACCTGGAGGAGAACGATAGAGCAAGAGCTGAAGGAAATGAATCATAGCTGGAACACAATACAGAGGAAGGCCATGAACAGGGAAGAATGGTGCGTTTGTTGCTGCCTAAACGCCAAGGGCGTAACAGGCTAAGAAAATTCTATTATAGTTTTCTTGTCTTTGCTTTTCCTTCTCACTTAAAGTGGTAATGACACGGATATAACACAAGGGCAACTCATCTCCCTTGAACGTAAATTAAAGCTCCCACCCTACCAGAGGGACAACCAATTAAATCATACACGTGGAAAGGACAATAGACTTAAAGTGGTTACTATCTCTACCTTTAGATCCGCCATGCGTTGCAATTAATAAGTACACTTATTTCGTATGCGTGGGTTGAATGGATGAAATCTGTAATGAAACGTATGCCCTTAAAAGTACCGAAGACGAGCATACTAGAAAATTCTGAATTATTTATGAGGACCATGGCACTTCAGGATATGTCAAGTAGTAGGCTTTGCTTTATTCTTCACGGCTATAGCGAAACAATGGGTATGGGTCAGCATTTTGACACTTTTAGTCAACATAAACAGGAAACAACTGAAGACAACGAGAATATACCTGGATATACAACAATAAAGTGATTATAGCGCAGGAAAATATAATATAGAAACTTAATGGGCATGAGACCGCTTTCACACACTTTGCCTGTTGTTAGTTTAAATGTAATTGACAAGACAACAGACAGTACAATCAGTTATTAAATAGTGTCTTCAGCAGAAGTCAGGAGTCTCACGCTTTGAAAGGTATTGGCTTCTACCTTAAGCATCGTATTTCGTGTAGAAATAATAAGATTGATAGACATTGGTAGGTAGGTAGATATATAGATGATTATACAGATTAGATAGATTTAGATAGATTAGACTAGATTAACGGGGTCTTTGTAGCGTATAGGTTAGGAGTTAGGAGCTCGCATGACAAAGGTACCAGGTTCGCTCCATCATGGAGCCATCTGGATATTTTCCAAAATATCCTGATCTCATTGTAGGTGAGATCGAGTTCCTAGTCCCATCGGAGATGGACGATAAAACTTAGGTACCGTTTTCAATTTGAGCACGTAAAAGAACCCTTGGCAGTTCAAAATCGAGAAGAGCAGACTGGGACGCCGCTGCACTGAAATTAATTAAAAATAAAATTTCTACAAGAATATCTTCTCTATCTTCAATAATACATACGGTGCTACGGAGTTCGTGCACTGCAGCTGAGATCTTCCTGTGTAAGAAAGAGATCGGAGCACACATGGTTAATCACCAAAGTGCAATAATGATGGTCCTATCAATCAATCAATCAATCAAGACTAGATTAGACAGGCAGGCAGACAGTAATTTTGTACGGTGTGATCAGAGTAAAATATATATAATTTAATTGGTTCGTTTGTTGTCTGCCATTTTGTAAAGCCAGGAATATGTATTTAGATATCTCTGAAGTCGGAGAATGCATGCCGGTATGGCGAGGGACACTGATAATAAGGAAAGCATGTCTTCACGCACAAATCAATCAGAAGCACCACTCGGGCGGTAACGGAACCATTTTCTCTACCTCTAGGTAAACAGGTAATACGGTCTTTGGTCTGTCTTTTTCATTGACCGTTGGGCCCCGATTGGTGATGGGTTAACATCACGCAGGCAGCCTACTTCCAGAGCTTTTTCTGGTACCTAATCGAAGCTAGATCGACCTGAGAGCCGTTACGGTCGGAAAAATATCCCACACCTACTGTGGAAGTGAACCCGGACCACTGGCAGTGCAGCTGCGGGTAAACCCAGTACATACGTGAGCAAGTCTCTTACAGGACTTTGCTATCAACTACAGTAAACGATTCGTTGATTTCTATACCACTTATACATTTCAATAGTTTGCCATTGTTTTCGGAACGGTGAGGTCTATTTTTACCGTTCGTAAGTATCCACGCCTAACAAATTTTCTTCAGGCTTAGTCTATGCGTTTAGGGGCCTACCAAACCAATGTGCAACGTATACACGTTCTTGGCAAAGATCAAACATATCACAAAAAGTGATTAAAATTGGTCGTAAAGAACGAACGCAAAGAAGAAGAAGAAGAAGAAGGTTCGTTACTTTTTTACTTTTAATAACAGTAGATATACTTAGTGACGATGACATAGAAAATATTGCTGAGATCAAACAATGAGTTTTTTGTTTTTTAAATTGTCGTTACTGCCTGTAGTATCACGTTTTTAGGGCGGTGTGGGACATGTGGAACGAGAACCTGAGAAATGTAATGCCCATATGTCTAGTGCAGTCGCCACGAAGCTGTTCAGGTTAGGATTTTTCGTTTATTCCAACAGAAACAAATTCCTTGATTTTCCCAGTGGATTGAACATGGGTCTCTTCATGGGAGCCACGCTCTCATCCATTCTGCCAGACGCTCCTCTCTGAGACAGTGAGTTCTTCTTCTTTGCGTTTGTTCTTTACGACCAATTTTAATCACTCTGTGATATGTTTGATCTTTGCCAAGAACGGGTATACGTTGCACATTGGTTTGGTAGGCCCTAAACGCATAGACTTCTACACGTTTAGTACACGTGCATCCGATTTATTCCAAACCTCCTTAGTCGCCTCTTACGACATGCGTGGCAGGTAACAGTAGTGCTATTCTTTACACCCCAAATTTGGGCCCCGGTAACCACTCGGACGAGACAATGAATTAAGCAAGGATATGCTTTCTACGAGCACATAAACATTTAAAAAAAAATATTTTACCTGATCTTCTGTATCGATATTAGTTGTAGCAGTGGCGGTTCGTGATCATTTTTGTTGGTGGGCCCAGATTTTCGTTTCGGTTAGGTTATATTTTAATGTATAAAATAATAAATACACGTTCACCTTATTTTTGGTGGGGCCCGGCCCCACTGGCCGTTAATGACAAGCCGCCACTGAGTTGTAGTGTTATCTTTAAGTTTCTATTGAAATATACACAGTCGGAAGTTGATTGTTACATATTTAGTTTTAATTTTTTGCAGTAAAAATCGTAATGTTGTGCTCAAGACAAATACTCTTTGCAAGCCTTCTTGTCGTAATCATTGTGAGCCAAAGTCAGGGTTATCCCAATGGTCAGGGAATAACATCAGCTTGCTCTTCGCTTATCCCTGGACATAAAGTATCTGAGCAGAAAACATTATCACCTTATAAGATCGTGTTTAATCCACCATCATACAAGCCTGGTTCTCCAGTTACTGGTAAATATAACACACGTTGATAAAGTGAAATCTCTGCTTGTTTTGCTCTTTTCACGCCAATCGCAGCACACTGCACCAAATCACTATTCCGTTAAAGGCATTTGCGTACACTGTGTCATTCGAGTTGTTTCCCCTTATACAAGTCTTTCTAGTTTTACTTCTATTTATCTTCTACTATTTAACCTTGTTATTCTAATAGGTTGTCCAGTTTTCTTTAATTTAGTATATATTAATATATATATATATATATATATATATATATATATATATATATATATATATATTATATATATATGTATATATATATGTTTATTTACTAACGATTAGTTACGATTTTTAATTTTTTTTTATTTGCCTCCCTTGAATTAACCGTGTACAACTGAAGAAATGACTGCGTACGGAAAGAGTTATCTTGTCGAATGCAGGCGTGATACTGTAAATTTTTTATGATCTGTATACAATGTATATAATGTTCTGGTGAACCACTAGTAACAACTGTTATAAGTAGAAGATGGAGATATATTGGGCATACCTTGAGAAGAAATGATCAAAGAATAGTAAAGCAGGCCATGAATTGGGAGGCAAAAGGTTCAAGAAATATAGAGGATGCCCTAGCGAAATCCTGAAACGAACTTTACTGAGAGAGACGAGAAATATCGGATTCAATTCCATGGAAGAGATTGAACAAGTTGCCAAGGACAGAGCGGTATGGAGAAATTACTTGCAATCCTAAGTAACGTATAATGGTACGAGTTTAAATATATATATATAAAATATATATATATATAAATTATACATTTTTGGTGTTGTTTTTATGCCCAAATCATTGGTAATCAGTTACACTGTAGCATACACTACTGACTATGTTTCCACCTTGTGGTTTCCAGGGTAGTGAAAACTGAATCACTGTCTTCTCTCAAGGTCTGTTTAAAACGACTCGGATGGGTTGATGGTGAGCTGGCAACAATAAGTCTACACGTTCTGCTAGTATCACTAACAAGTCTACACTTTCTACTTGTATCACTAACAATAAGTCTACATTATCTATTTGTATCATTAACAACAATAAGTATGTCTACTTGTATCTATCTTCATAAGTCACCGTTCTCTAGTATCACCAACAATAAGTCTACATGTTCTACTTGTATCACTAACAATAAGTCTACATGTTCTACTTGTATCATTAACAATAAGTCTACATGTTCTACTTGTATCACTAACAATAAGTCTACATGTTCTACTTGTATCACTAACAGTATGTCTACATGTTCTACTTGTATCACTAACAATATGTCTACATGTTCTACTTGTATCACTAACAATAAGTCTACATGTCTACATGTTCTACTTGTATCACTAACAATACGTCAACATGTTCTACTTGTATCACTAGTCTACATGTTCTACTTGTATCACTAACAATAAATCTATATGTTCTACTAGTATCACTAACAATAAGTCTATATGTTCTACTTGTATCACTAAAGTCTATATGTTCTACTTGTATCACTAACAACAAAGTCTACATGTTCTACTTGTATCACTAACAACAATAAGTCTATATGTTCTACTTGTATCACTAACAACAATAAGTCTACATGTTCTACTTGTATCACTAACAATAAGTCTACATTTTCTACTTGTATCACCAACAATAAGTCTACATGTTCTACTTGTATCACTAACAATAAGTCTACATGTTCTACTTGTATCATTAACAAAAATAAGTCTACGTGTTCTGCTTGTATCACTAACAATAAATCTACATGTCCCTGTGGCTAAGTGGTTAAGCCGTGCTTTGCAAGTCAAAGGTCATGGGTTTGAATCTGGACTGCATCGTTCTGTTCACGAGTGCATTTTTCCAGAGACCACTAGGATTGTTGCTGGAACTACGGAGTTCATGCTCTCTGCAATACTCTCACCAGGTGGCGTGCCATTTCTGTGGAGAGGGACCAGGCCATATGGGGAAAGCTCGGTTCAGTGAAGTCAATCCTTTGGCTTTAAAACCCCTTTCAAAAGCTCTACATGTTCTACTTGTATCACTAACTATAAGTTTACACTTTCTACTTGTGACAGGGATAATAAGTCTGTTTGTTCTAATTTTGTTTGTTATTTCCCTTGTTTTAGTAACTGTCATCACATGCCAAAGACCAGGATTTAAAGGTTTTTTAATACAAGCCAGACGGGCTGACAAGAGCCTTAATCAAAATGAAGCGTTGGGGAGTTTTAGCGCCATTACCAACACAAGACAAACTTGTTCAGGGGTAAGGACAATTTAGTGTGATGAAAATAATACTAGAAATTGGAAATCAATGTAAGTATATACAGTGGCAGTCCAAACATTAAGGAACAAAAGTTAATCCTTTGAAACAAAGTTCTACAGATAAATTCTTAGAACACACTGAATACCATTTTCTTCTGTAATGCTTGTGTAATCCGCAGTAATAAGCTGTCTGAAGTTATTTTTTTATTTACCTCATTCTTCATTTTTTTCTGTGTCCATTGCAGTGTCCCTTTGTGGCTTGCTAGTTAAATGCACTCCTCGCCTGTGTGTTGTCGGAGCCATCAAGGGGAGCACAGAATAGTAACACTGCAGCCTACAAGGCATGTCGTAAAAGGACTGGTGTAGGACCTAAGGAGGCTACCCTAGTAAATAAAAAGTAGCGCAGAAATTGGATGTGCTGGCCTACTTGTAGACGCATAACTGGCACAATGTACAATCGCTCTTAGGTTCAGATCACATATAAATCACACAGAGTGGTTAACAAGTGATCGATATGGGCGTTAAAAGAAGAGGACAATTCAGATTCCTTATGAAATATAGTGTTATAATTGTTTCTAACACTTTTCTAGTTTTTCATTACAGTTTCTGTAACTATGCCATGTTAATAAATTTAGATTGTTAGTCCTAATACCTATGTGGGATGAATGAACATAATGCCTAAACGTTCACTTATTGACTCGGAGACACGAGGGTTGTGTGTTAAACCACACACCTGACATTCCGTGTGTGAGGAAAGGAATTGGTCCTCCTACCACCTGAATACTAGGTACTAGAAATGTGAAGGGAAGTGACTTCATACCGTAAGGTCTGAAAAGACTACAGGGAAATGTTATTTTTATTAAATCCTAAGACAACTTCTGAAATCTGAGGAAATATTGTCCAATAAAACACACATTTGTACAGATAAGTTACTGAAAGAATGTACAAACAGCAATAGAACACACATTTGTACAGATAAGCTACTGAAAGAATGTACAAACAGACAATAGAAACACACACATTTGTACAGATAAGCTACTGAAAGAATGTACAAACAGCAATAGAACACACATTTGTACAGATAAGCTACTGAAAGAATGTACAAACAGCAATAGAACACACATTTGTACAGATAAGCTACTGAAAGAATGTACCAATATGAAACTTTTCTTTTAGCACCCCGCAACTCATCATCATCAGATAGCTTGTCCTGAGCAGAACTACTGAGTTGTAATGTGGCATGGTGTCAGATCTGATTGTTCCATATGGGAGGTCATCAGAGCTGAGTAATGCCCATTTCAAATCATAATTCATATACATTCTTCATTTTAATCAATTTCGACTGTGTGGTGCCAGGGCCCGCAAGGAAGCAAAGAATAGTACCACTGCGACCTACAAGGCATGTCATAAGAGCCGACTAAGGTAGGAGCATAGGGAAGCTACCCTAGTAAATAAAAAGTGTCCCAGAAATTGGATGTGCTGGTCTACTTGCAGGCGCATAACTAGTACAACGTACAATCGCTCTTAGGCTCAGATCACATACAAATCGAAGTTCACGGACAGATGTCGGCAGGGATGGACAGTCCAACGTAAGTAGTATGGATTAGACCACATGGTTTAATTCGAAATGTGAAATTCGCCCATGTGGTGCCGGGGCCCGCATCGGAAACCAAAGAGTAACACTGCAACCTACAAGGCATGTCATAAGAGGTGACTGATGTAGAACCTACGGAAGCTACCTAGTAAATAAAAGCACGCAGAAATCGGATGTGCTGGCCTACTTGTAGGCGCATAACTGGCACAATGTACAATCACTCTTAGGCTCAGCTCACATACAAATCATACAGAGTGGTTAAAAAGTGGTCGATATGGAGCGATCAAAGAAGAGGACGAATTTTAATCAATTTTAGTTAAGCATGCTAAATGAGTACAGTCTTGTCTATTTCAGAATACAGCACTGTCCCACGCAGAGTCCAGCACTAAGATGTCCCTTACTTTCAATTGGAATCCACCATTAACTCCTCAGGGTCATATTGTTTTCAGGTAAAACATACACTTATCTAAAGTAATGGTTAGACAATAGCATGTGCCATCCTGAGAAAGTTAAGTGGAACCACATGGGGCGCCAGTCAAAAATACTTAAAAATATTTATCAGCAGGGCATACGACCACACCTGGAATATGGGTCAGTTGCATGGTGTCCAGCATCAAACACCACATTAGGAGAACTGGATAAGGTGCAAAACCAGGCGCTTCGTGTCATCACAGAAGCAATGAAAACAACACCAATAGTGGAGATGGAAAGAGTGGGGGAATACAAGCACTGAGAGAACGCAGAGACACAAAAGTGATGACGCAGGCAGAAAAGTTTCTGAGTATGCCAAGCCACCCAATGGAAAACAGATTCCAAAATCTAGCATTGGGGCGGCTGAAAAGAAGCAGCTTTATTCACCAGGCCAAAAGACTGAATAGGCAAACCTCAGACCTACCAAAAGTTGGCATTCCCTAAAGTCTGTGCCAGAGCAAACCCCTTGGAGAGAGGAGACTGAACCAGAAGTATATATCTAGACAGAAGTGATATTCGACAAGGATGAACAGAACAGCATACAACGCAAGACAGTCACTCTCAGTTTACTTGATGAAGAATACCCACATGACCTCTGGGTCCAGGTATACATGGATGGGTCAGCAGAAAATGCAGTGAAGAATGGAGGAGCAGGAGTGTACATAGAATACCCAAACAACGCTAGAGATGTGATTAAAGTACCAACGGGAAATTCTGTCACAACTATGATGCAGAAATTCAGGCAATCAAGGTGGCAACTGAAAACTGTTGAATACCAGACCCGATCCTCAACCTGTTGTATTTTTGACTGATGCAAAATCAGCACTCCAAGCACTTCAGTCCAGAAAATTGCCAGATCTACAGACCCTACTGTCTAAATTGTCCAAGCATCGCAGGGTCGTCTTGCAGTGGATACCCTCTCACTGTGGAATACCAGGAAATGAAACAGCAGACCGATTGGCCAAGGAAGGTGCTGCAGGAGAGCAGCTGGATGTGCCAGTTACCTACCACCAAAAGAAAAGGATGATTAAATCAATGAGAAAGCCACAAATACCAACACAAGACGATTACTATAATATGAGCAGATTGGAACAAGTTGTCATTCTGCGCCTTAGAACAGGACACAATCGGCTCCGCAGCCACATGTATACAAAATTCAAGATTGGCAATTCAGCCATGTGTACATATGGACAGGCAAACCAGACTGCAGAGCACATACTTCAAGACTGCCCCGAATAGATACACTGAGGCAAACTCACTGGCCTAACGAAACAACACTCGACAGAAAACTACACGGACCTCTGTGTGAGCTACAAAAGACAGTGAAGTTCATACAAGAGACAACATTGAATATATAGACATATTTCAAGCGAACGAAAGGAAGGCAGGACAATAGCATGTAATGCATAACATGTGGGAAGTATTAGGGCCTTTTCTTAACCTCCAAATGCATTTATTTTGCAATGTACACTGAATTCGCCAGTATACTAATTTTGCGGCATTTTAAAATACCACTCGCCAGTATATCGGCTGAAAATAACAACGTATAAATTTCAAACACTCATCAACTGGTGTCTACGCAGAATAGAGGGGCTAAGATGGTACGTGAAAAAATGAAAATCGTGGCATATCCTTTACAGGACGTAGCCATCAGCCACTGTAAACCAGTCTTTGATTTTCTAGACCCCATTTATACGTTCAGTAGTTTGCCATTGCTTTTTGAACAGTGAGGTCTATTTTACCTTCTGTAAAATCCCATGGAAACGAATTTGCTTCCAAACTTGTCCACCAAGTTTGAACCAGGTATGCTTGGGTTTGTGATCGATCTCACTACCGCTTGAGCTACAGACGCTCATAAATTAGGGTCTTCTCACATGATAGGGTCACAAATTAGGAACTTCTGGAGAGAACAAGACAGATTCCAGTGATCCAAGAGGTTAAAAAAGATGCTGGCGCTGGATAGGACACACTTTGCGAAAACCTGAGGGGCATATAATAAGAAAAGTACTTTCCTGGAACCCACAGG
The DNA here is from genome assembly GCA_020796225.1 of Arion vulgaris. NCBI lineage: Eukaryota > Metazoa > Mollusca > Gastropoda > Stylommatophora > Arionidae > Arion > Arion vulgaris. The sequence goes on from CM036763.1 coordinate 44,419,402, forward strand.
GACAGTGAAAGAAGGGGGGCAGAGAAATACATGGAGACGAGATTTGGAGGCAGAGATCAACAATGTAAAGAAGAGCTGGAAAGAGCTACATGAGATAGCTAGAGATAGGAAGACTTGTCATGAGTTGGTTGAAGGCCTATGTTCCAATCCAGGTTAAAAAAGCAGAGAGAGAGAGAATATATACTTTCTGTACTTTTGTATGGATTTGAATGTTGGAGGAGTCAGCATTACATACAACCTGCCTGAGAAAAATTGTCTCAATATCTTTTGCAGGACAAAATCAGTAACCACGAAGTACTCAACAGATGTAATCAGAAGGAAATGTTTACAGTGATAAAAGACAGATGCTGAGCTGGACAGGACAAAATATTCAAAAGTCATCTAGAGACAATAACAAGAACTGTCTTAAAGTGGACATTGGAGGGAAGACAAAAGAGGGTCAGATCAAAGAAGAACTGGTGGAGAACAGTGAAGGACGATGCACAGTGTAGGCTAGTCGTAGGTAGTCCAAGTTTTAAATAAAAAATAATTATTACAAACTGTCTAATCAGGGATGTTTCTTTTAAGAAACGTTTATGTTTGTACCAATGGATGGTCACTGACCAAGCATGACGGAGAGATTTGTTGTCCTACGAGAACTACAAGTCATGCAGGTCACTGACTGTTTTGTCCATGTCCATCTATGTCCAGGGAATAAAGGAAGAAGGAGATGATGATTATGCCATAAACAGTTTAAATCTCTATATCAATATGTATTATATAATTATGTTTACTTTTGCATTACCTTCAGGGCAACATTTGTGAGGGATGACTCACGTTTTTGGACTGTGACATCAAACGTTCTTAATGATGCCAGCATTACTACATCAGAAACTTCCTCCTCTTTGACAACAGCAACACCACTTGATGGAAGCTGTTCTGTTAATAATAGCAACCCTGGAGTTACTGATAACAGTATTAGTACTAATTCTGCAACTACAGATGCAGGCGGCCAGACTACACAGTTAACACAGGTATGACTTGCATGTATTATAAAACATTTCATGTTAATATTTCATTTAATGAAAGTAACCACTGGTTATAGTTTCTTCTATCACTTACACTGACACTAAAACCTATCTATAGCCTGCTTGATGATAAGATATTTAACTGATTCACTACACAAGATCACTTTAGTGTCTTGCTTTGCACAACGACTGGACGTGCTGTCATTTGAGAGACTTATTAAAATATAATGTTTTGGCGTAGTACCATCCTTTAAATTGTCTGAAACATACTCATATTCGTTTATAAGATCAATATAACTAGACCACTCAGGTTAGACATTTTGTTTTGTTATTTTAGACATTAAAAGATTAGTTTTTACAATATTTAATTGGCATAGGCTACCTCTGTTGCTACACAAGTCATCTTTCACATCTTGTCTCTATCTTAGCTTAGTCCTCCTCTGCTGTCTTCTAATGTTTTCCTCAATAATTAAAGGGTCTAAAGCTGAAGGAATGACTACATTGAACTGGATTTTATCCAATATGACTCAGACCCTCTCTGCAGAAATAGAACGCCACCTGCCAAGAGTATTGCACAAATTCCATAGCTCCAACAAAAATCCTAGGGGTCTCTGGAAAAAATACATGCATGAACAGTGCAGTTCGGATATAAACCTATAAACTGCAAGGCAACGGTTAACCACTTAGCCACAGAGACCCACTCCCTCAATAATTGTCTTTTCCAAACCTTAGTGTTTCTTTATGTGTCCAAACTACTAAAGTTTCATCAATCTTATTTTTCTCAACTAGTTTTCATAATTTTTGAGTTCTTGTTGGATAGATTAGTTTGTTCTACTCTCAGTCCACATAATTTTGAGAATTCTTTTATAATATTTATATTTAAAGGCACTTCTGTGTTTTTTCACCTGAGTTGCTCAACGTCTAAATCTCTCCATATGTTGCACTGGAAGTTTGCATGAATTTTAGTGATATGATCTTTGTTACCTTGTCTGTTTCATTCCATAAAGAGTTAAGTTTTTGTAGTGCAATGTTTGATCTTTTAACATCTTTCATCAAATCTCCATTTCTTGTTATCAATGAACCAAGATAATCTTCTTATTATTTGTTTGTGATAGATTTCATATGCTCAGTCTTCACTATGAGGTGGGCTGCTTCTATGAAGCTGCATGCCAGTTGGAGTTCCTTGAGGGTTCCCCATAGATTGCTCTGTAAGCTTTGTTTCTGAAGCCATGTTTAGTTTAGCTGGCGTAGATGATGGACCAAGATATTCAAAATCGATCACTCTCCAAGTTCTATTACCAGACAAAGCTACATTACTCTTAATATCAGAGCACGACAGTATAAATACACTAAACAGACAAGCACAGACCACAGTCTTCAGACTTAGAACGCGACACTGCAGTCTCAGAGCACACCTCCACAGAATGGGTCTCAGGGACTCGGCAGCCTGCACCTGTGGAGCACCAAAGCAGTCCCCAGAGCACATCCTGCAAGACTGCCCTAGTCTGAGTAGTGAGAGATTGGAGATCTGGCCAACAGAAACAACACTACAAGACAAACTATGGGGAACCGGTGAAGACCTCAAGCGCACCGCCCTGTTTATGACATTATGACAAATACCAGAGTAGTCGCATAGCAAAAGTTGATAGCAGAAGAAGAAGAAGTTCTTAATATATATCAGACAAAGTTACGTCACATTTCTTTGTATGTCAGAGTTGGCTCCCTATACATGTTCAGTGAAATCCTTTTCCTTTTGTCTCCATGTGGTTCACAAACTATTTTTAGAGATTATCTTTGCAGGCCAAAAATGATTACGGTTTCAGTAAGTAAACATATGAGCACTCTCAAAAAAGAAATTATGAAATAGTTGAACCATGGTTGATGATTTAGTCCTTGACGTTTGGTAATGCAAAATTTAAATTATTGCATATGGTTCACAAACTGCTTTTACAGCCTTAGTATGAACATTGCTCATTAAACTCTTTTCTGTTGTTATGAGTGAAATTATTAATAATTTAATACTATTAATTTTCTTTATTTGTATGTCTGTCATAGTACCCACACCAAACTTTCATGCCGTATTTGCATGATGTGTAATACAATACATCAATTGCACCTATTGAAACATATGTTTCATGACATGGTACGATTAGCATTGCGTTAGATGTCATGCATTTTATAACTCATTAAAAATTATGTGGAGACTAAAGAGTGACACACAAAAAGGCAAAGGAAGAGAAAATCAAAGTAACTAGAGCCTGTAGAAGTTTGTCCTAAATAGAAATCAGTGATCAGCTGCCTCACAGGGAAAGACATTGAATAAATGAGTAAATATCTGTGTCTTCCATGACATAAACATAGATGTTGGGGACATTTCTGTCTAAAGGAGACTTAAAAATAAATTATTGACTTCATTGCACCAAGTTTTCACCATATGGCTCGATCCCTCTCTGCAGAACTGACATGCCACCTGCCAAGAGTATTGATATTGCTGTATACTTACTTAACCATTGGTTTTCGTTCTGTTTGTTGACAGTGACCATGAAATTTTGTCATAAATATTTTCTTTTGAATTGTCTTTTCTTTCTTTTAACAAATACATAGCCAGGAATATATATCCCTATAGTTTTGTCACCATTTTTTGTGAAGTTTTTAAAATTGCCATTTGTAACAGTTTGAAAATCCTTAATTAATGCATTGTTAATGTCACTCTCATTCATCTCAGGCAAGAAGTTTAGTCAAAGACACTGCTTGTGGCATTACTAAAGGCTGCTTCTCCAACTGTCAAGGCACTGTATGCAGTTTTATAATTTCGTGGAGTCAGGAAGGAAATTATGGTGTCTACACTCTAAATGCAAATGTGGGATCTAAAACAGGCACATATCTGGCCTTGGGCTTCTCGACGGATGACAAAATGGTAATTACTAATCTTTACTATACAGAAACAAAACAAATGGTAATGTGAAATATTTATAAACATATGAAAAATATTCTATTCTTTTCTTCTTTTGTCGTAACACAGTAACCGGGTTGTTGCCCAGTGTCGGGGTTTTCTGTTTTTGTCTTGGTGGCTTGGATGATTGTTATTTTTGCTCTTTGACAGGATTATGCTATGCCATCTAACCTTGCAGTCTTACTCTCGCCTTCTTTCTTGATGTTCTGTTGTAGAAGACTGTATACTGTGGAGTGTGGATGCAATGAAAAACATTAAAAAATAAATAAGAAATAAGTGTAAACCAACAAACTATAGGAATGTAAGCATGTATACATTGCATAATTTGCTGAAAAATACTGAGAGTGCTATATAGAGTTGGTTCAGAGTACCATAAAGCGATTCTGTCAGCTAATAATCAGTAATTCTGAAAAGATATATACATACATAGCCAGTAAACAGAACAACAGAAAATAAGTCATAGATGACTAGCTGTCAATGTTTGAGTAGCAGAAATGGAGTATACACTTTAATTCTAACTCATTTACTTTACTATAGAAAACAGTTTCTATAATCTGTTTTACTTGTGTATTATTGAGTTGAGCACAATTTTTCCTGCAATGATTTATACTGTGATGAAGTTCAGGAGCATTTACTCATTTAACATTTTTGCAACAAAAATTGCTTGCTCTTCTGTGCCCATTAATTACAACTATAAATAAAAAAACTTGACTATCAGAAGGGTCTCTTTAGCCTGTTATGCCCTTGGCATTTAGGGCAGCAACAAACGTACACCATTCTTCCCTGTTCATGGCCTTCCTCTGTATTGTGTTCCAGCTATGATTCATTTCCTTCAGCTCTTGCTCTATCGTTCTCCTCCAGGTCGTCTTGGGTCTTCCACGCTTTCGCCTACCCTCTGGAGTCCATCTCAGTGCAGTTTTCGTGTCAGAACCAGTCTCCATGCGCATCACATGTCTAATCCATCTCCAGCGTCATCTTCGGATGATAGTGCCCATATTCTCTTGTTGGCATCGTGCAAGCAATTCTTGATTCGAGATAGTAGTCGGCCAGTACACGCGTAAGATTTTTGCAGACAAGTTGTATGAAAGGCGGAGAGTCTGGACATATCCTGTTCTGTCATTCTCCAGCATTCTGATCCGTACAGCAATGTTGACAGCACACAGCTGTTATAGATACTAGTCTTGGTTCTGATGCTGTATTGGGCAGATTTCCAGGCGGTCTGAAGGGTCATGAATGCACTTCATGCCTTACTCAGTCTGTTTTTAATGTTATATCAGAAAAGTGTCTAAAGGCAAAGGACTGACTTTATTGCATTGAATTTACTCATAGGGCTTGATCACTCTTCATAGAAATGGTAAATGACCTGCTGAGAGTATTCCACAAAGCAATTCCACAATTACTGGCTATTAGCTGATGGTGGGCCCAGAATAAACTGCATCTATTAGTGGACATGCTGTACCAGAGGTTTCTATTTTTTTCAATCCAGAAACACTTGAACTTTCAGCTCTTCGGCTCAGTGCCATGGACATCGTAACCCTTCGGTTCGGTGCCACGTACACTGTAAATCTGGAGAACCTGTGGCTTTTCTGCCAGCTCGTGGAATTGAACCCGCACTCACAGAGGGCTTATTGCCCGTCATCCAACACGCTACGAACACGCTGCGCAGGCGAGCCAGAGGTTTCTATAGAGCTACCTCATCCATAATCTAAAGCTTGACAATGGTAGACTCCACAGGTTTGAGTTTAAATAAGACCTATCGCTTGAGCGGTTACCGGGGCCCAAATTTGGGGTGTAAAGAATATAGCCACTGTTACCTGCCACACATGTCGTAAGAGGGGACTATGGAGGTTTGGCTGAAATCAGATGCACATGTCCTAAACTTGTAGAAGTCTATGCGTTTTTTTTTTCTCCGATCCAGAAGCACTTGAGCTGAAAGCTCTTGCCGTGTCATGGACATTGTAACCTTGTTCGTGCCACGAACACCGTAAATCTGGGAAGCCTGTGGCTTTTCTGCCAGTCCGCGGAATTGAACCCGCACACACAGAGTACTTGTCACCCATAGTTCAACGTGCTACGAACACGCTGGGCAGGCGGGCAGTCTATGCGTTTAGGGGCCTTCCAAACCAATAAGCAACATATACACGTTCTTTGCAAAGATCAAACATATCACAAAGAGTGATTAAAATTGGTCGTAAAGAACGAATGCAAAGAGGAAGAAGAATAAGACCTATAGCAGCTCTTACTCTGCGGAAGTCAGTAATATCAGTGGAAAGAAAACATTGAAAGATAGATAAATAACAATTTCTTAGAATTACTACCGCAAGAAGAGACACATAATGGTGACTCATTACATCCAACCTGTGATATGGAGGTACACTACATTTAGTCTGAGCTGCTCATTAGTTTCTTGAACAAAGACTGTTACTTTTAATTTGCAGCTTTAATTTTTCAAAACTATTTGTTGTTAGGGTTTTCAGACTTTTTACAACCTGTTCAGGTGAAATCAATCCTGTTTTCACTGGTATTCTAAATACCCTTGCTTCTGGACCTCTGTCAGTGAGGTTTAAGTGGTACATACCCTATCTTTTAAGAGTATCAAATATGTTCTCATATTATTAGTCACAAAAACTCTAGATATACACAATGCCAAGTACCTTTGACATTCAGTGTGAAAGCAACCAACTTTATAGCTCTAGTTATCAGCAACAGCATTAATGTGCATTATGTTTTTTTAAATTTAGTATTTAACTTTTTTTAACGATCATCTATTTAACCATCAATTCCATTTGCCATTCCTTCAGGGTGATGATAGTGTAACAGGATGTGCTTCAAGAAATGATGGCTCTGTTGTTCTGTTTAATGGCAGAAACACAGGAAAATCACATCCAACCTTGTTCATAGATAAAGTAAGTGTTCACTTTATTCATTAGTTATTTGCATAACTATAAACATGGCATGCCAAAGGACATAACACAATTTTTATATATCAATGATATTATTGAAAATATTCCCAAAAGAGTCCTTCTTTGCAGAAGATCTGTGGACCTTGGAAGAATTACCACATGATCCAGCTAGTTCCTTCAGCACTTAAAAGATGGGAAACGGAGTTACTAATGACAATAAATGAACAGAAAACAACAAGTATAGTGCTTAGATTCTGAAATAAACATTGAGGTTAAAAATAATTAGCTCTAAATCTAGAGAATCTACAGCCAGTTGAAACTTCTATTTATGTATCATCTTTGATCATAGCTTGACATTGTAAACTGAAGCTGAAAGAAAGCAAGAAAGACAGAGTGACAATCAGTTGAAAACTTGTCAGCTCAAATTGGGGAACAGATGAGAGTGTCTTGAAAAAGCTTTACACTGGAAGAGTGTAGCATTGCTGCATGGACAACTGTAACAAAGTCAAATTTTGAATAAATAAACAGATTGTAAATTCATGCAATTGGAATCATAACATTGAGCAGGAAAACAATACTCATTAAATAACTGGAGCAAACCACAAACATTCAACCAATTTGTCTGGCCAATGCTTATACATCAAATAACCACACCAGACCTGCCAAATTGTACAATTTTTCTTGTCATGAATATGTCTATCCACTCAGTGCATCCGATTTTGACATGCTGGCCAAAATTCATTAGAAATATTTTCTTTTAAATAAAATTTCTACAAAATATTTTCCCAACCTTCCAAATTACGTAGGGTATCCTCGCTGGTGCTACAGAGTTTGTGCACTGCCGCTGAGATCTTCTTCCTTCCTTTCGTTCGCTTGAAATATTGTCTATATATTCAATGTTTTCTCTTGAATAAACTTCATTGTCTTTTGTAGCTCACACAGAGGTCTGTGTAGTTTTATGTCAAGTGTTCTGAGATCTTCCTGTGTAAGAGAGAGATTGGAGCACACATGGTTACTCAGTAAGTGCAATGATGATGGTCCAATCAATCAATCAAGTAGTCAATCTTCTAATTGATGATCAGCCAAATCATCTGGCTGCACAGACTAAAGCAGCAGACTATTTCCTGAATACCTTTCTGCATATGAGAAAGATGTGCAATGTCAGCAGCAAAATCTAGGTCTTTTAGAGTAGTGAGAGCACATCTGATGTCTCTTGTTTTATCTTAATTTATTTTATATATCATCCATTCTCTGACATATAAATATTTATAAGCACGTTATATTTCAGAATGTGACACTTCTGAACCATACAAATGCAGATGGAATCTTTTCCTGTACATTTAAACGCTTAATAGCAGCCTCAACTGATGGACGAGTTGATATATCACAGCCTTGGGTATTATTGTTTGCTCAAGGTCTTGCTAGTGTCTGTGAGTAAATTTTATGATTATTAAACACAGTTGTGATTTAGTTTTGTTATGCAGCACAATATAAGTTATCAAATACTAATAACTCCCGTTTTATGTATGTCAGTCCCATTACAAAAAATATAAATATTGATGGGGTGTGCACATGTTATGTGGTACACTACAACAAATAGTACAGATGTTGCATGCCACTATGCAATTAGCTCACTAGATGTTATGTGTTGTATCTTAGAACTGATTAAAAGATGACGTCTAAATTAATAGCACAGTGGTTAAAAACTTAACAAATCTTAATGGAATAATAATGAAATGCATTCAAAGTTTTGATTTGCATCCATCGTTATTAACAGGTTTCACATAATATACTAGGTTTGTTTTTAAAAAAGTATCAGATCATTAACCATGAAAAACACAATTACTTACCTGAAGATTGGAAACACTAATTACCTTCATAGTACTCTCTTTCTGATTGTAAACACTTCTCTCTGAGGTTCACTCATTGGTGGAAGAATTTTAGAAAGACCTCTTTGGGAATGGAACATAGCTTGGCTGTCAAGTTTCCCATAATATCTTCTCTTAAGTTTCTCATAATATCTTCTCTTAGTCAAATCAAGTCCCTTTCAGTAGAATTTTTAGTTTGGGAAACAACCCAAAAATCACAAGGAGCCATGTCAGGAGAGTGAAGAGCCTGAAAAAACCCCAGGAATGTTGTAATCTGAATCAGATGTGAAGAGCGGGCTGCTGTGTTATTATAACAGAGCTGCCAAGTACCCATGCATCACATGGCATCAAAAAGGTGATGAATGACTACAAAGAAATTGAAGTTCATGGAACCAATGTTTATCTAAACCTCATTCTCAAATTCTCAGATAGTGAAACTATGGAACTGCATGACTAAAATTCACACTTGATCAATGACAGTGTCATTTCAGCTTGTTGAGAGCCTACCAGAACATGGTCCACCCTCCACCGATGTGTGGTCATCTTTGAAACAATTATATAACACTCCTTAATTCATGTGCTGCCCATGAAATCATTGTCAAATGTCTAATGAAGCTTCCATATAGTTTCCTCTTGAGTATTGCCAAGCTTGTGACAAAGTTTGATCCAATATCGCTTTTTAAACTTCAAATGCTTTTTTTTGCATGCTCAACCTGAACATAGAACTTGTGTTTTATTTCCATCTCCAATAAGACTAGACATTTGATATCACATACTTGAGATCAGAAATCAGTGGGAAAAAAAAGATCATTTCATATATTACTGAACAGAGTAATTTTGAAGCATAAGACAAGCATCTAACCTCAACACAAGAGACATCACCCCTCCCATTAAGCATGCTTGAATACGTTTAGCAAATCTCATATTTCAAAGTATTCACTAATTTCATATTTCTCCTTTGTGCAGCATCAAATGATGATGTCAGATTACAGTATCATGGTTCAGTAAATCGCTATGTATCACAGACCACTTACAAAGTTGCAGATATAATAGATTCAGAGGCTAAAATTCTTAGTTCCCCTCATCAGAGCTCATGGTAAGTTATTGAATGTGGTAGTAATTATCAGTATTCTCTCCCGAGTGTTTACCGGGGCCCAAATTTGGGGTGTAAAGAATAGAACCACTGTTACCTGCCACACATGTCGTAAGAGCGACTAAGGAGGTTTGGCTGAAATCGGATGCACATGTCCAAAACGTGTAGAAGTCTATGCGTTTAGGGGCCTACCAAACCAATGTGCAACGTATACACGTTCTTGGCAAAAATCAAACATATCATAAAGAGTGATTAAAATTGGTCGTAAAACAAACGCAAAGAAGAAGAAGGAGTATTCTCTCATTTTGGTTATATTAGTAAGTAAACGTTTAATTTGCCATATATAATTTTGTTACAGAGAACTCACCAGAGAATGTAAAATTATTGTAATCCATGGTTAGAATCAATTTTAATAAACTCATGACAATACAATAAGCTTTCTTCTTCACCCTTAGCCCCTAGGAATAGGCCTTCCAAGTTTGCCTATCCAAGGCCATTTTTACCGGATCTCTCCACTCTTTCCCTATTTTCTTGCATTCTGTCTCCAACTCCTATCTCCAGGTGTTCCTGGGTTTTCCCTTACCTTTATTGCCCTAGGGGTTCCATTGGAGATCCTGTCTTGTGATGCTGTTAGGGGGTTTCCTCAATGTGTGTCCTATCCATCACCACCTTCTGCCCATTATCTCTTGTTCCACCTGCCGTTGTCACGCTCAGTCCCACAGTTTCCTGTTTGTGATTCTGTCATACCATCGCAGATGGAGTATCCTGTGCAGGCATCTATTTATGAATGTCTGAAATTTTTGTGTGTTCCCCTTAGTTGTTCTTGATGTCTCTGCTCCATATAGCACAGCCTTGACATTTGAGTTAATATCAATATTATTAGTTTTATTCCTGATTATTTTTGAACTCCATATGTTCCTCAGAATGGTAAATGCTGATCTTGTCTTTTGTATTCTAACCATAGCATCTTCATATGTGCCACCTTGAATCAACACTATAAGTACCATTTACTATCATGTAACAGAGCACTTACTTAACAACTCCAACATCAATTCTGATTTTGCTCCTAGCTCAGAAATAGGGTACCCCTTTTTGAATTAGCTGACTTGGGAATCAACCATGTTGGAGAAGTGAAATTCTGCAGGAGATAATGTGAAGGTGTTCTGATACTTTAAGCAATATGTTGTTGCAGAGCGAAGTGGGGCATACATGACAACTACTTCTAGTATGAGGATGGAGGTTGAGGCCGTTATTGCTGCTCTCCATTGGCTCTCTGGGATTTCATTTACTGTGGCCGCTGTTGTATCTGACTCAGTCAATGCTTCACAAGAGTAAAAAAGGCAGGTTTCGGAATGAGTGGATGTCATCTAAAGAAGTTTCTAACCTCTAGAGGCTTACCTGGATATACCATCCTGGGCATGCGGGTGTTTACAGTAATGAGAGAGTGGTCAGGCTTGCAGCAACAGCATCGATTGTTGGGAAGTTGAAGATGGATAAAGGGGATGTTCTTCGGTCTCTTCGTGGCTGTCTATTGGATAAGGACACTATAATAGATGTTGAATCAATCCAACGATTTAAGCAGTTTGGAGTTACCTGTTGTACAAGCAGAACTGGATATCTGATGGGCAGAGTGAGGAGCATGTTTAATCAAGGAGCCACGGGAACCATCAGTATGCATACTCTTCTATATCTGTTGGGGAGACTGAGCACCTATGAGTCTGCCCTGAGTGCAATGATGTCAGAAACCAGTAACCAATAAGCAATATGAAAAGTACTTAAAATTATTTATGGCGCTCTGAATTTCATTGATTCTAATGATTTTCCTATATCATGTAAAATAAGTTGCAACAGATTATATCACTGTAAGTGGAGAGCATAACAGATTTTGTATTAAATTTCTGCAAGCAGTTCATCTGATGTACAAAGCAGAGAATCTTTCAATCAAATGTATGTAAAGTCAGTGCTGTTCTGTGGCTCGGAAACATGGAAGACAACAAAAGAAACCACCAGAAAACTACAGACCTTCATAAATGGATTTTTACTTAGAATAGAGGGACTGAGATGGTATGATAAGATTACAAACGAGGAACTCAGAGAAAAACAAAGCAGATACCAGTGGAGAAAGAGCTAAGGAAGAAATGCAGGCAATGGGTAGGACACACATTGAGAAGACCGACCGGAAGCATTTCAAGACAGGCACTGTTTTGGAACCTGCAGGGAAAGAGGATATGGGGAAGGCCTACATATACCTGGAGAAGAGAGCTGGGGGCTGATATTAAAAGGATTGGCAAAACATGGAAAGAATTGGAAGGGATGGCACAAGGAAGAGATGGACAAAGTTTGTTGAAGACCTGTGCTCCATTGGGAGTTGAAAGGTGAAGAAGAAGTCCATCAGATGTAATAGATCTATGCTTCTACCAGAGCAGAAATAAGTTGATAAAAATAAATTAGAAAGTTTAGTTCTTGTACTTAGAAAAAGAGTCATTAACTCTTTCCACGCTTTAAGCCGCACACTGCGCCACGGTGGAAGTCCGTTGTACGCTTTAAGCCGCACACTGCGCCATAGAGTTGCTTCCCTTATAAGAAGTCTTTCTAGTTTTACTTCTACTATTTTACTTCTACTACTTTTTAACCTTGTTATTCTATTGAGTTGTCCAGTTTTCTTAAATTTAGTATATAATAATATATATATATGTTTATTTATTGACGAGTAGTTGGGATCGTAATTAAAAAATTGTTTTTATTTTTACTTCCCTTGAATTAATTGCTTAAAAATTGAGGAAATAAATGGGCGTGGAAAGAGTTAAAGAATTTGGTGAAAGATTGCAACAATGAAAAGTGAGATGAACAAACCTATTATACAAATAATAAACCTCCCTGAATATTTCTTTAAGGCAGCCTCATGATTGCAGCATGGATATTTTTCTCTAGTGTGGGCATAGTAGTAGCTAGATACTACAAGGAGGCCTGGAAAGGCCTGATGTTTTCTCAGAAAGTCTGGTTTCAAGTAAGTTAAATTTTTTGTTAATGAATGATATTGGTTATCAGAATCAGCTTAAATGCACTGTCGCCGGTATCATTGGTGTTATAACTGTTACCGCTATCATTGGTGTTATAACTGTTACCGCTATCATTGGTGTTATAACTGTTACCGCTATCATTGGTGGTATAACTGATACCGCTATCATTGGTGTTATAACTGTTACCGCTATCATTGGTGTTATAACTGTTACCGAGGGTCTCTGTAGCATAGAGGTTAGGTGATCATCTCTTGTGCCAAAAGTGCTAGGTTCATTCCCTTGTGGAGCCATCTGGATATTTTTTCAGAGATCCCTGATCTCAGTGTAGGCGAGATCAAGTTCCTAGTCCTATCGGAGACAGACAATAAAACGTAGGTCATGTGTTCAATTTGAGCATGTAATAAAACCCTAGGCAGTTAAGAATCAAAAAGAACGGGCTGGAAAGCCACCACCCTAGCAAAATTCATTAGAAAAGATTAAAAATAAAAGTTTCTACAAAAATATCTTTACCATCTTCAAAATTACATCGGGACCCTCGCCGGTGCTATGGATTTCGTGCACTGCAGCTGAGATCTTCCTGCGTAAGAAAGAGATAGGACACACATGGTTACTCACCGACGTGCAATGATGATGATCCTTTCAATCAATCAATCAACTGCTACCACTATCATGTTTGGTATAACTGTTAGCACTATCATTGTTGGTATAACTGTTAGCACTATCATTGTTGGTATAACTGTTAGCACTATCATTGTTGGTATAACTGTTAGCACTATCATTGTTGGTATAACTGTTAGCACTATCATTGTTGGTATAACTGTTAGCACTATCATTGTTATATAAGTTAGCACTATCATTGTTGGTATAACTGTTAGCACTATCATTGTTGGTATAACTGTTAGCACTATCATTGTTAGGGATAATGTTAGCACTATCATTGGTTATAACTGTTAGCTATCATTGTTGGTATAACTGTTACCACTATCATTTTATTAACTGTTAGCACTATCATTGTTGGTATAACTGTTAGCACTATCATTGTTGGTATAACTGTTACCACTATCATGTTTGGTATAACTGTTAGCACTATCATGTTTGGTATAACTGTTAGCACTATCATTGTTGGTATAACTGTTAGCACTATCATTGTTGGTATAACTGTTAGCACTATCATTGTTGGTATAACTGTTAGCACTATCATTGTTGGTATAACTGTTAAGACTCATTGTGGGTATAGCTCTATTTACATCATTGTTTTTCCGCGTTATAATTACCAGCATTACGTTCATAAAAATTACAATTGAATTTCTGCTAAAATCAACTTCTTCCAATATTGCCATAATCATTGTCAGTATTTTTGTTATTATTGCTACTGACACGTCCACATTTTAACTTTGTATTTAAAAGATTCACAGAACATGTATGGTTCTTGTATTGTCTACAACTGTAGCTGGGTTTATCATCATTTTTGTGGAAGTCAAGGGATGGAGTAAGGTATGATTTCAAATGTTCTATTTATTTGTTTGTTTTAGTTGCTATTGTTGATACATATTTGTATATTTTGAGAAGAATGCTTGTCCTTTCATAATCCTCTAAGTCTTGAGATTCTGATTTTTTAAAAGGATATATGTCTTAAGCAATTTTAAAATGTATATTTTCAACCAATCTTGCAACAGGATTCTTAGTTAATTAAACATGCATAACACTGTACCAAATGGGGCTATAATTTAGATACTTTTTTAAATAATGCACCAGACACCAGCGACCTATATCTCAAAAGACTGTTGGTTCTAACTTACTGGGAACACTCCACAATGAAAGTGATCAAGTGCTCAAGAATTGCTTTGCAAGGTAGAGATCTGTAGATATATTTTGAAGAGTTGCTACCAATAAAAGTCCCTGGTGCTATCATGTAGCCAGGTGTGGAAACTGTCATGAGCTTGGGAGAGCAAACACAAACAAAATTGATTCCTAAATAAGATGGACTGGATTGAAAATAACACATATCACTGTAAACTAACAACACTACAGTATTTGTGCTCAATGCTTCAAATCATAAAGAGTTTTTTATATGTGGTTATACTTAGAGCAAATGCAAAAGAATAGCTCTCAACTAATCATAGCAAGTATATGTTTATTAATCATAATATGAAATTATCAACCAATTAAACTTGTATCTCTCGACCAGTCATAACATTTCATAATCAGATGTGAATCTCAGCCTCTATTTTAACATACAATTGTGTTTCAGTTTGATGACATGGTTATCTTAACGATCAATATGGCGTGATAGACAGCATTGACAGTCTTAATGTAAATTATTGCTGTTGTTAATATATCATCATAGTTACATCAAATGCATCATTATTCATGTCATAGGTAATGAATGAAGTGAAAGTTCACCAGGATTAGTGATGGCACTGACAAGACTGCTCCATGTCTATAATGGTCAGAACATGATTACTGCGTAGTGACAAACATGTAGTGACAAAGTTGCTACCTATAAATTGTAGCAGTGTAAGTTAATGCCAATGGTTATGTAATTATCCATCGTATAAGAAAATGCAATGTTAGCCTGATGTTTCATTGAGTCGTAGCACAATGAGTGAAGTGGCACAGGATATACGCACTGACCAGCCTTATTTCCAGTCATGTGTGGTCCAGATGGATGTCGCCTGAGACGACAAAGCATGTCATGGAAAACTTTACACCTATAGTTGAGTAAACCAGCACAGGTAACTGCCAATGGTTTGAGATTAATTCGCACAACAGACAAGCAATATCTCAGAGTGACTGCACCTACACGAGTCTCCTCGCTAATGTCCGTTGATTGATTGATTTATTAATTATACCATCATCATTGCACTTTGGGAAGTAACCAAAGTTATAAATAATTAAATATGGGTGATAAAACAAATACAAACAAACTATTCCTAACTACTTTAACTTATTGCTGTTTATTAGTTTCATTGTTGGTTCATTTTCTAGTGTGTTTATTGTCTCATAAAATGTGTCTGTTGTCACAGATTAGTTATAACTTCCTTCTTCCCATGATATGTCATCTTGAGAAAAAACAGTCTTGAACTCTACCAATCACTTAATCAACAACTCATTTTATAATGGGTATATCTTTAGTTTGGAACATCCATATTTCATATACTAGGATTGATGCCACAAATACCTACTACTTATATAGTTATTTTAATTGAGTATTGTCATGATAAAAATGCCAGAGTGGTTACTGGGGCCCAAATTTGGGGTGTAAAGAATAGAACCACTGTTATCTGCCACATGTCGTAAGAGGCGACTAAGGAGGTTTGACTGAAATCGGATGCATGTGTCCGAAATATGTAGAAGTCTATGTGTTTAGGGGCCTACCAAACCAATGTGCAACTTATACACGTTCTTGGCAGAGATCAAACATTTCACAAAGAGTGATTAAAATTGGTCGTAAAGAACGAACGCAAAGAAGAAGAAGGAGAGTCATGATAAAAAGTAAAAGCAATCTCACAGCATTTAGTTTGTTTGAAGGCGGGTAATATCTACCGCAATAAACTTCAAAGGCTTGGAAAGCTGAAGAAGAAGATCATTGACTGAAGATGACATTCATTTTAGTGTTGATATGGCTAATATGGTTAAGAATACAGAAACATATTTTAACATATTTTTTCACAGCCTCTAATGGCTATGTTTCGTCCTCATCCTGGAACACCAAATCGTCCTATTTTTAATTGGGCCCACTGGTCTGTCGGAATGACAGCTCATAGTTTAGGAGGTGAGTATTCTACTTTTGTTTATATATTGGAGACTGCCATTTCATATTTGTTTCTTATATCTTGACAAATGAATGCTGTACTACTCCAGGTACCTATAATCATTAAATTAGACAAGTTGATCCAATAGTAATATCATGAAGAACGTTCATAATCTCAAGGTTGTCATTCTTACCATCCTTTTTGTAAGTCAAAAACTTGGAAGGAACCCCTGCCCTTTTATGCCTCTGTTGTCAACATAAACAAAGCCTGATGATTCATCCAAATTTTGAAAGTAATGGCTGGTAGTCCTCCTATTCATGCTCTAGTTTAGTTTAGTCGTCGGATCACCATCACTGCACGTCGAACAAATTAGTCCATAAGTGCTCCGATCTCTCCCCCAGTATGTCCATCAGCGTGTGGCGACTAACGACACCGGTTCTTTGTTGGTTTACAGTTCTTCTTTGTCTTCCAGCATAGCGTTCTTGTCGAGCTACACCACACCTAACTTTGAGTTCTTGCAGTCTGGTTAGTGTTGTAGATTCACCGCTTTTACGTGAATCATGTACACGTCCTCTCTCCCTAAGGAATTTATAATATCAGCCTGGTCCATTGCTCGCCCGCTTTGTACAGCAGCCATACCTGCAAGCCTATCCGCACGTTCATTCCCCTTACACCTGCATGCCCTGGCACAAAAATAAAACTGATCTTTGTCAGCTTAGACCTCCCCAGCGACTCCGTCCAATGTCTCCTAGCCCATCCTGTTTCAATCTTAATGAGCATACTCATTGAGTCACTGAGAAAACATGCATGGATAAAAGTCTGTGATTCTAGCCAAATCATCGCTTTGGTAACCGCCATGATTTCCATAGTGAGACTACTCGTAGTCACGGCAAAACCACCACTGTCTTCCTTCACAACATCTCCTCCGACCTGAGCAGTGAAAGCCCATGAGCTCCGCACATGTCGAATCACCGAACCATCCATATAAATGATTACATCATGCTCAGATTCATGCTCTAATCATACTCTAACGAAATAGAGTGTCTTATTACCACAGACTTGTATTATGAAATTCTCTCATAATTTCCTGTTTGCTTCACTTGCCAATTCTTTTAAATCATTAGTTCCTTTTTGTTTGGCAGCAGACATCTCAGCCATATCACATATATTTCTCTACTGTTTCTTTCAGGATTTCTACCATTATTTTGTAGCAGCCTCTTTTGCAAATAAACCTTAGTCAAAAGGTGGCATAAAGGACAAAGTCAGAGTGGTTACCAAATATATTGTTGTGTCCAAAGGAACTGATCAACTCCTCCCAAACCCGGCACATTCATGGATAACAGATAGTGAAAAGACCATCAGATACAATTGAAATGAAAATCGTGGCATATCCTTTACAGGACTTAGTCATCAACCACAGTAAACAAGTTATCGATTTTCTAGTCACCACTTATACACTCAGTAGTTTGCCACTGCTTTCAGATACAATTGGTCAAGAAATAAGGCTATGGGAGACAACCAAGTGAACAACATAATTTGTAGAAGATGTATGTGGTCAGTGTAGTTATGATTAGGAATACTGTTGTTGACACTAACATTTTATCTTTTCTTTCTAATTAGTTATCAACATTTTCTTTGGAATCAAGATGAGCAAGACGAATGTTCCAGAATATCTGATTTACGTATTAGCTACATATGTTGCCTGGCAAATTTTTGTGATGTTACTTTTGGAACTTATTACTTGTTTTGGACGCAAAAAAGGTAATAGTTACACAGCAAGGGCTTTGGAATGGCAGATCAAGCTGTGTAGATGTATTTTGCAATTTATAGATGAAGTGTAACATGTAAATAACATTTATAATTAAATACTTATTTATAAACAAACCTACATACCCTACAAGAGTTGCCGGAGCTCGCAATGGGAGCAAAGAATAGTACCACTGTGACCTACAAGGCATGTTGTAAGAGGCACCTGAAGTAGGGCCTAGGAAGTTACCCCAGTAAATAAAAGCATTTCAGAAATCGCATGTGCTGGCCTACTTGTAGGTGCATAACTGGCACAACATACAATCGCTCTCAGGCTCACATCACTTCCAGATTACAAAGAGTGGTTTAACAAGTGGTCGATATAGAGCGTTCAAAGAAGAAGATGTCTTTGAAAGATTCAATTTTTTCTTCTTGGCATTTGTTCTTTACAACCAATTTTAATCACTCTTTGTGATATGTTTGATCTTTGCCAAGAACGTGTATATGTTGGTAAGGCCCCTAAACGCATAGACTTCTACACTTTAGGACATGTGCATCCGATTTCCTCCTTATCGCCTCTTATGACATACGTGGCAGATAACAGTGGTTCTATTCTTTACAACCCAAATTTAGGCCCCGGTAATCACTTAGGCGACATTCAATTTATTTCATACTGTTTTGTTTACCTTTTGAATGCTGACTTCAAGGAAACATAGAAACACACTCTCTGGCAGCAGGAGAAACATGCACCAACTTTAGAGCAGAGGCAACAGCCCTTCTTGCAGCCATACAGATTCTCAACGACCAGCAAGTGTCAGCAAAAAATATTGCAATCTTTAGCGATTCAAGATCCGTTCTCCAGGCTATCTCATGTCCCAGACAAGACAAGCTCATTCAGGACATACGGCAAAATATCAGCTTGTTGTCAAAAAATCCAAACTGGTCCTACAGTGGATACTAGCTCACTGTGGCATACCAGGAAACGAAAAGGCTGACAAACTCGCAAAGGCTGGGGAGCCTAACACAACACCACCCAACACAAAGTTTTACAGAAGCAAAGACTCTCCTAAAACAATCCAGGAAAATGATCTGGAGAAAACAAATGGAGGATACAACCCAGATCACGACAGTATAAATAAACTAAACAGAAAAGCACAGACCACAGTCTTCAGACTTAGAGCGGGACACTGCAGTCTCAGAGCACACCTCAACAGAATAGGTCTCAGGGACTCGGCAGCCTGCACCTGTGAAGCACCAAAGCAGTCCCCAGAGCACATCCTGCAAGACTGCCCTAGTCTGAGCAGCGAGAGATTGGAGATCTGGCCAACAGAAACAACACTACAAGACAAACTATGGGAACCGGTGAAGACCTCAAGCGCACCGCCCTGTTTATGACACATACCGGAGTAGTCGCATAGCAAAAGTTGATCAAGAAGAAGAAGAAGAAGAAGAATGCTGACTTTACGTGAATCATTAACAAATTTGCTCTAAATTTTAGTCTCAACAGACTCTAGCTCTATATTTATTATTTTTGTTAATTCTTACAGACAGAAGAGACTTGTATGAATTGCATACAGAAGGTGACAAAAACTTTGATGCTAATCTTCCATTTATGGAGAACTCTGTGGTAAGTAGGTTGGTTAGTTCAAACAATGAGATTTTGAAGGATAATTGGTTATTGGTTACTAAACTGATGTCATTGCACTCCGGCAAACCCATAGGTGCTCAGTCTCCCCAACAGATATCGAAGAGTATGCATACTGATGGTTCCCGTGGCTCACTGATTAAACACACCTCTCACTCTGCCTCTCAAGCATCCAGTTTGACTTGTACAACGGGTAACTCCAAACTGCCTAAATCGCTTGATCGATTCAACATCAGTCAACATTGTATTTCATTTAAAAATTGTATAAACTAAGTACAAACTACCCAATTTTAAAATTGTATACGCTAAGTACAAACTGCCCAATTTTAAAATGAAATACAATGTCGACATTCAATTTCAGTCGACATTGGAGTTTCTGAAGGATAAGAGCAAAATAAATTTTGTTGTGGGAAAAAAACAAAAACAGAGCAGATAGGAAAGTGCAATAAATCCTTAATTTAATGGATTAATAGGGGAGAAGGATTTGCCTTCAATGAAGAAAGTATGTTAAACCGCATGTGCCCTAGTAGAAGACTCGGAGGTGCGGTGAGAGGGAGGGGTGTTATTGTACATAGTGTAAACAAATAAAGCTTATACTATACACTTTAAAAATATATTAAACAATAATGAAATGTGACATTCAACATTTAAAACAAAATTAATGTATTATTATTTGTCTGCTGCATTAAGTCCTAAATGCTGCTTTGCTTCTGTGTCCATCAGTACCCTATATTTCTTGCTCTACATATTTTTTATCCAGATCTATTGCACCAATTATACGACACATTCTATTTCTTTTCTCTCACCACTATTTCTTCACTTCACTAATATTTATTATTACATATTTATATTTCTTCTCTCAAGTAATTTTTGTATTCATCAATATATATGCTCCACTTTTTCTCTCAGCTCTGCTATAATAATTGATTGATTGATAGGATCATTATCATTGCACTTTGGTGAATAACCATGTGTTTTCTGAACACTTTCACAGGACACAAACTCCGCAGCACTGGCCAGGGTCCCCAATGTAATTCCCCACTTTAATAATACTAATAATAACACTACCAATAATAATAATAGTAATATGAGTAATAATCCTTTCAGTTCCTCTGGAGCACATGTTTTGAGAAAATACACTCCACATACCATTATGTTTCATGCCAACAATCTCCACATCTTTCCAGCTCTCTTCTCCATCTGTTTTTTATGGTAATCTTCTGTTTCTCTTTCTTTATGGATTCTATAACAATAATTTCCTTGCTATAATATTTGCTAGCCTTCTTAATTTATGTTAACTTTGTTAATATTGGAGTTTTTTTTTCTTTCAGTTGACATTGGCCAAACAAATTATTTTTGTGGCCCATACAATTGTTGTGGGAGTTTTGTCCATCTCTGTGATTGTTATATTATCTGTGGACTAGTTGGAGTTACACAACAATCTTCCCTGGATATTCTACTTACATCTATGCAAGTATGCAGGACAACTCAACACATTATTCACAGAAAACAGACAGTGTTAGGATACAGGAAAATATGGAAGGCAGTCGCCAACATGCTTTAGCTTATATTGAGCAATTTGAAACTAAAGAACATTGGAAACAGAGAGTGTTAAGACATATATACATTTTTAGTCTTTATTTAATAATTTATAAATGAAAAAATTAATGGAAAACCTACTGCTTTTATTGCACCACAAATGGCTTAAATGGGTACTATCTATAATGGAACCTACCACATACATATCCCAGATAACTAATTAGACTGCACTGTGCCACCATACTGCACCATAAGTTTAATCAAATTCTGTCAGCAGAATATGCATTAAACAGAAATGTATCTCATTAGTTACTTTTTGGAACGTTTAATCAATTCTGCCAACATACAATGAACAGAAGAAACACACATGGTCAACCTCCATGTCAGTCCAAGAAAATATTTATATGGAGATGTACACAGACTTCAGTTGATCACTAACTGCTTTAGAAGTATACAAGCCAATGTTTGAAAATGAAAGAATCAATTTTATAATATATAGTTATTCAACACTGTATGAAACAAAGGTATTCATAACACTATCTTATTCAAAAGAACAAGTATATTATTGTAAGTAAAACATGAAACGTTGGATTAGCATGAATGAGAAATGAACATAAAAGAGCTTACATTATAATTGAAACAACATCTGGCTTTCAGCTTAAAATGTTACGGCTCGTGACAAATATTTCAAGGAACTAAAGATATTTAATGCTATGCAAGTTTTTTGGTGCCGACACTTTTAGTTTGTTGAAGGTGCATATGAACCTATTGAAACACCAAGAGTGCACATACGTCAAATTTAAATTTATTGGAAAAATCATGGAACATAAAATACTGATATGTATCAAAACCAAACAATTGTTTTATTGGTCTTTGAAAATATCAAAAAGCCATAGATGAAACATTAAAAAATTTAACACTTTTACTTATATTTGCTGCATATTAGGGTGTTTATTTTTTTTAAAAATAATAAATGTTTTATAACAATGTACATGTTTGTGTTATATTTTTATTTTTATAATTAAAATTGGGTAGTTTGTGATGTGGTATGTGAACTCAGAAATACTTCTTCATCAACTTAATCTTCTTATAAGATGAACTTCGCCTGCGCGTGCGGGCCCTAAGGAAGCAAAGAATAGTACCACTGTAACCTACAATGCATGTCGTCAGATGCGACTGAAGTAGGCCCTAGGGATGCTACCCTAGTAAATAAAAAACAGCGCAGAAATTGGATGTGCTGACCTACTTGTAGGCGCATAACTGGCACAATGTACAATCGTTCTTATGCTCAGATCACATAAAAATCACATAGATGGTTGACAAGTGGTCGATATGGAGTGTTCGAAGAAGAAGAGAAAGGTAAACTACAGTCTTACATTGCTTTATTGTCCTGGACTTGTGGGTGTTTGCGGTACTAAGAGAATGGACAAGCTTGCATCAACAGCGTTGATTGTTTGAGAATTGAGGTTGGATCAGGGGATGTTTTTGTCTCTTTGCGACCACCTGTCAGATGAGGACACTAAAATTGATGTTAAATCTGTCCAATAATTTAGTTTGAAGTTACCCATTGTGCAAGTAAAATTGGATGCCTGAGAGGCAGACATAGTTCGTGTACTGCCGCTGAGATCTTCCTGTATAAGAAAGAGATTGGAGTACACATGGTTACTCACCGAAGTGCAATGTATGGTAGTCTTCTCAATCAATCAATGCATATAATAATCACACACTAGAGTTTAGATTGATTTTTCGAAAACGTTTGACAAAGTATGGAAAGATAGATTTAAAGCCAGATACTGGGACAAAGAGGCATAGGGACAGCGTTGCGCCAGGATTAGGGAACTGGCACTAACCAAGATCCTAACCCACCTCCACATGGTGACCCTGGAAATAGACACTGGTTCGTGTCTGGCTAAGCGGGTAGGGATCAAGGTAAAGCTACTCTTGTATAAGTAGTGATGCAGACACAGTTACGTTGGATGAGATCCGCACGCAACACAGACAAGCAGAATCCCAGAGTGACTATTAATGCACGTCTCTCCGACCGATGGAAAAGCTGAACAAATAAACATAAAGGGATGAGGGTCAATCCAGAGAAGAGACGTGGGCCCACTTGGGTGAAACTCGGAGCCCTGAGGTGGGGCCGAATTGAGTTGAGTGTCCTGGCAGTCTAAGGCATAGTAAATTTGAGCACGGTGAGAAACCTGATAAACATGGTGAGTAGGCACCAAAGTGGAGCGAACACGCACACAGACAATACATAGATGAGCCCACCGGTGGGGCAGACATGCACGGTGCTGATGATGAAGCGACAAAAGGCGTGGCAAACGGGGTGAGAGAACCATCCAAATGGGCAGAAAAACTGGAAAGCCAAGCTGAGGCTTGAATCCAGTTCAAACGTTTCTACCGAATGGTGATAAACTGTACACTGTGAACAGTGAGATAGAAATGGGTACGGTGTCGCCCAGTAGAACAATATGAGCACAGGGGACGAAGAGAAAAGGGGCGGGCCCAGTCGGTGGACGAGAGCACAAGCAGAAAATGGCGAAGGTGCACCCAAAAGAAACGCAAGGTGGACAAAACGGAGGCGAGCCTCAAAGATGGGGGTCTCCATCCAGAGAGCAATAACCGCATTTCCCCTCGCAGAGAATCACTACTGCGCTTGTAGTTCGATTGGGGACAATCAAAGCCTAGCGGAGCAAACTGTACACAAAACTAGACGGCAGTCAAACCAAGTAGTCCAAAAAAAGACTGGTAACCTGGACAGATGACGCTCAACAACCCGGGAGGAAAGGTTGTCTAAGGTAGCTACCTAAAGAAAATAGCAACCTGCTGCCTTGCAGGTCGGCTGGGACAGCCCAAGGCTGACGGAAAGCCAACCCAGTAAACACTGGCTAAGACCGGACACATCGCCGAAGGGTAAGCATCAGAGCTCCAAATGGCGCTAAAGATGTGACGAAACACACCATTGCTAAGGCTGCATGAATCTTATTTCCACATGAATAAGAAATTTATGGGGAAATCTGGTACAACAGTCTAAGCGGTGATCGCGAGAGAGAGAGAAAGCCGGGTACCGAAAGCCGTGCTACGAAGACGTGAAATGTGTGATAAAATGTACACATGATCTAATTATTACTTAAAGAATGAAATGTGTGATAAAATGTACACATGATCTAATTATTACTTAAAGAATGAAATGTGCGATAAAATGTACACATGATCTAATTATTACTTAAAGAATGAAATGTGTGATAAAATGTACACATGGTCTAATTATTACTTAAAGAATGAAATGTGTGATAAAATGTACACATGGTCTAATTATTACTTAAAGCGCAAGAGTCTGCACCGCAGATTATCTTCCTTTCAGCTAGAAAAGCTCAGAATTGGCACCTGAATGTTTGAAGTATATTGAAATGGGAAAGACAGCACAGGTTGTAAATAAGATGAAATTTCACGGCATTGGCATCTTGGGATTATGTGAAACTAGGTGGAAATGTGAAGGCAAACAATGTCTAAGCACAGGAGAAACAATGCTGTTCTCATGCCATATGGAAGAAAATGCCCCATAGTGAAGCAGTGGCTTTAATGCTATCTAAAGAAGCGGAGAATGCACTAATAAAATGGGAAGCAGTGAGTCCTAGGATAATAACAGCAACATTCAGAACCACCAAAAGAAAGTATTCTTGAATGTGACCCAGTGTTATGCACCTACCAATGATAAAGAGGAAAAAGTAAAGAGGAATTTTACATGAAACTTCAAAATACTATAGGTAATCAAAGAAATGGGAACATCAAAATTGGATGGGACTCAATGCCAAAATAGGTGCTGACAACATAGGCTACGAGGGGATCATGGGAAACACGGACTAGGATAATGAACTAAAATGGAGAACTATTCACTAATTTCTGTGCAGCGAATCAATACGTCATAGCTGGAAGTGTCTTTCCACATAAAAGAATACATAAAGCAACCTGGGTATCACCAGACCACAGAAGAGATAATCAAATTGACCACATATGCATAAACAAGAAATTCAGGTCATCTCTACAAGATGTAAGGGTTCTAAGGGGGCAGATGTAGATTCGGATCACCATTTGCTGATAAATAAAATTAAACTGAAGCTTAAGCGATACATAACATCCCATGAACATAGACACCAATATAATGTAGGATACTTCAGAAGTCAAGAAACAAAGGAACAGTTCACGGTCACAGTTTCTAATAAGTATGAGGTGTTGCGGCAATTAGAAGATGAGGTGAGTGCGGAAGAATGCTGGCAGCAAGCCAAAAATATTTGGAATGAAACATACACAGAGGTATTAGGAAAGAAGGAGCGGAATCATAAGGCATGGATAACTCCAGAAACTCTCAAGGAAATAGAAGAAAGGAAAAGAGGAAAGCAGATTTAAATAATAGCAAAACTAGAACTGCCAAAGCCATAGCCCAGAAAAAATACACAGAAGCTAGCAAGAAAGGAAGAAACAAAAAGGTTAGATAAAAGACAATACGTAGAAGATCTAGCAAGAGATGCAGAGTTAGATGCAGGAAAAGGAAACCTTAGGGATCTTTACAACATCACTAGAAAGCTAGCAGGAAAATACATCGTCCATCAAATGGGTTTATCAAAAATAGTAGTGGGGAAACTATCACTAATGTTAGAGTCCAAATGGAAAGATGGATGGAATACTTCAAGGAACTCCTGAACAGACCAGCACCTACAAACCCCAGAGCCGGATTAGCCTAGTAGCAGAAGTAGCAAATGCTAGGCCCGTGCGTTTAGGGGCCCGCGCCTATGTGACAGATATTAAAATGGAAAAAATAACCAGATGTTATATCAAAAACACACACGCTGTCTGAATTTTTAATGTTGTATGTGATGGTGCCGAATCCAACGAAATCGAAGCAGAAAATACAGAAGACGTGTCCCACTGTGTAGTAGATGAAAGCAGTGCTATAGAAGAATCATCTTTACCAATATTACCATTAAGATCAGCAACTCTTCGCGATTTAGCCACATTTTTCACAAGACAAACTGAAATCGAATGTACAGAAAGTCCTTCCAATTTAGCCATATCATCTTCAAGCCAAAGAGAGTCAGAAAGCACAGCACATGCTTCCAATGTAGCAACATCTTCTACAAGCCAAAAACACAACGAAAGTAAAATGTACTCCAACGATATTGGTGAATGGCCAAACAACTTCAATCGAGATTATTGGATTGTGAAAGAAAATAGCGAAGTGCAACATATGAACAGTGATTTCATGTCTTTAAAAACCAAAAACATAAAGTAAACAATCCATGATTTTGTCGAAAGTCGTTTTTCACATACACACATACACCAACAAACAAAACTCTCGTGAGAGATTGGTTGTGTTATACAGAAACTAAAGAACAACTGTTCTGTTTTGTTTGCAAAGTTATTGATTTAGGCTGTACCATAGAGTGACTAGTGTATTTGGAATACTCCGGCAGTTAAAATCTATTACAGCAGAAGAGATCTTGAAAAGAACTCCAAATATTGTCAGCTCTTACCAAGAGGATTTGGAAGAAAGCCTAGGCGACGAACTTATGCAGTTCACTGAACTTTTTAAAACTAATGTAGCTGCTGCTATTAGCAACGAAAAACATGAGGCTCTTGAACTGCAATTTTATAAACTTATAATGGAAAATTCATTAGAGTCGTGTTTTCCAAATGTAGAAATAGTCTTACGAATTTACTTGTTTTTAATGATTACTAACTGCAGCGGAGAACGTTCTTTTTCAACATTAAAGCGTATAAAAAGTGAGTTCAGGAACATAATGGGACTAGATCGTCTAAGTAACCTCATCTTAATGAACATTGAATGTAATTTACTTAGAGAAATTGATTTGTCTAGTATTATCTAGTATATTTGTTCACATTAAATCGAGACAAGTTTGTTTGTAAAAGTTGTGTTTATTATTTATTATCATACAAAACCTAGGGCCCCGCGCTAAAATTTGCTACGGGCCCGCGCTAGCCTAATCCGGCACTGCAAACCCCCATATATCCAACCGGCAGAAATTGACTTGGACATCAACTGTGAGAAACCATCCAAGGAGGAGATTAGTAAAGCCATTAAACTTTTGAAAGATGGGAAAGCGGCCGGTCCAGATGGTATTCCAGCGGAGGCGGTTAAAGCCAACATAAACACATCCACAGAAATACTGTATAAATTATTTAGCAGAATCTGGGAGACTGAAGAAATACCAGTAAACTGGAGAAAAGGATACATGGTGAAGCTACTAAAGAAATGGGACCTTCAGAAGTGTGAAAACTATAGGGGAATAATGCTATTGTCAGTACCTGTGAGAATACTAAGCAGAGTCATCCTGGAGAGACTGAGAGATGCCATCGATATAAAGTTAAGAGATGAACAGACAGGCTTCCGACCAAATAGATCCTGTGCTGACCAGATAGCCACATTACGCATAATAATAGAGCAAAGTATTGGATGGAAATCCCCACTTTATATCGGATTTGTGGATTATGAGAAGGCTTTTGACAGTATTGATAGGAAACCATTTGGAAATTAATGAGACATTACGGAATCCCACAGAAAATTATTAACCTAATAAAAGCAACATATACAGATATGAAATGTAAAGTTCTTCATGAAGGTAAACTAACAGACACGTTTGGAATAGAAACAGGAGTGCGTCAGGGACGTCTTCTATCACCTTTGTTGTTCTCACTGACAATAGGCTGGATTATGAAGACCACAGTAACTAACACCAGAAATGGAATCCAATGGACTCTGGCAGAGCAACTAGATGATCTGGACTTCGCTGATGATATAGACCTTCTGTCACATACACGAAATCAGATGCAGGATAAGCTAAACACGTTGAATTAAAGGTCCCAGCAACTAGGGCTGAACATTCATAAGGGAAAGACAAAGATATTGAGAATTAACCAAACAAATAACTCGATCTACCTGGGTGAAATCCCACTTCAAGAGGTAGAATCATACACATATTTGGGCAGCAACGTAGACAAAGAGGTTGGAACAGATAGAGATGTTAAAATAAGAATACAGAAGGCAAGAGGAGCTTTCATTGCACTGGAAAACATATGGAAGTCTAAAGAAATCAAATCTAGAACAAAAATTCGAATATTTAACTCTAATGTTAAAGCAGTTCTACTGTATGGGTCAGAAACATGGAAAACAACTAAAACAATAGCGCATAAATTGCAAACATTCATCAACTGGTGTCTGCGCAGAATAGAGGGAATAAGATGGTATGATAGGGTCACCAATGAGGAACTTATGGAGAGAACATGACAGATTCCAGTGAGCGAACAGGTTAAAAAAGACGCTGACGCTGGATAGGACACACTTTGCGAAAACCGTATGGGAATATAACAAGAAGGGTCCTTGCCTGGAACCCGCAAGGGCAGCGAAAGAAGGGGAGGCCGAGAAATACATGGAGACGAGATTTGAAGGCGGAGATCAACAATATAAAGAAGACTTGGAGGAAGCTGCAGGAGATAGCTAGAGATAGGAAGACTTGGCATGAGTTGGTTGAGGGCCTATGCCCCAATCCGGGGCAAAAAGGCAAAGTGAGAGAGAGAGAGAGATTGTGGTTGGTTGTATTTCATTCTAATTAAATGTCCAAACCACTGCATTTGTTGTCTTTCGATGTATTCGGTGAATGAAGTTATGCCCGCTCTGCTTCTGATGTCCTCATTTCGTAGTCTGTCTTTCCTGGTGACTCCACTGCCGTCCTCAAACATTTCATTTCACACGTGTTGAGCGTAGGAGTAAGTGACATTTCTGTGAACACGGCCATGACTATTTTTCGACTAAATTTTAAGTGTTTGTAAGCAAGTTGTTTACCACGAGTTTGGCATTTCAAAGGATGCTCTACGTGGGTGTGCGTTATGGTCTTTATAAGAGTTCTGTCTTTGGTATTCACATAAGAGAAATGTGAACACCTTCGTATTCCACTCACTTCCTGGAACTCAAAGAATGGCCAGGACGATCCACACAAAAAAACCGTAATGTTAAAATGTATGGAACAAACTATCATAACAACATCTGGATACACATATAAACCGCAACAGATGTTGAAGCTTATAAGTCGCTTTCGTATTTTACAGCGGATATAAATGAGCGGTTAAGTAATAGATGTATTTTTTAAATTTATTTTATGTGGACTCATTTCATTGTTTAGTTGAATTTGTCACGCGCTATGTATATATATATATATTTGGTTATATATATTTAGTTATATATATATATATAACTGTCCTGGGCATGCGGTGTTTACGGTAATGAGAGAGCGGACAGGCTTGCATCAACAGCATCGATTGTTGGGGAGTTGAAGATGGATAAGGGGATATTCTTCGGTCTCTTCGAGACTCTCTGTTGGATGAGGACACTAATATCGATGTTGAATCGATCAAGCGATTTAAGCAGTTTGGAGTTACCCGTTGTTCAAGTCGAACTGGATGTCTGAGAGGCAGAGTGAGAGGTGTGTTTAATCAGCGAGCCACAGGAACCATCAGTATGCATACTCTTCGATATCTGTTGGGGAGACTGAGCACCTGCGGTCTGCCGGAGTGCAATGACGTCAGTTTAGTAACCAATAACCAATAACCAATATATATTTGGAGGAATTGTTGACGAGTCTAAGGATTGTCTTCTATGCTGCTGGTTTTACCGCCATATGACGCAGTCACTCTCAGCAAACGCCACCTGTCAATAGAACTGCATAAGCGCACACCCGTAGCTCCTGGGGAAAAGTATAAGGATCTCCGGAAAAAAATTAACTACACTAGAAGCCAAAAGAGAACTGGTGTCGTTAGTTTGCCTCACAATGAATGAAATACTGAGGATGAGATCGAAGCACTTATGGACTAATTAATTCGATGTACAGTGAAGGTGATCTGACGAATAAACTAATATTAAACTAAACTATGCTGTTGGAGAGAACATCTGTACTTAAAGGGGATAAATATGTCACGACGAATAAGAATATGCTATAATGACAGTCATCAGCACAGTTGGACAGAAGTGTAGAGACTGGTATAGTATATTGTTGCAAATAATATCAGAGGCGACGAAAGAGACTATCTACGAAGCGCATACTAGGGCCCGTTTTAGAAATATTTTCCTGACCTGACGCTGTGAGGCATACAGGATTCGAGAAAGAAAGAAAGAAAGAGAAAATATCGGGTTTTAATCACTCAACAAATACTATCTGATGACGCTTGGGGATTAAGGATGTTATTCTATATACATCTTCTTCTTACGCCCATATCGACCACTCTTTGTGATTTTATGTGATCCGAGCCTAAGAGCGATTGTACGTTGTGCCTGTTATGCGTCTACAAGAAGCCAGCACATCCGATTTCTGCTACGTTTTTTATTTAATAGGTAGCTTCCTAGGCCCTACCTCGATCGCCTCTTACGACATGTCTTATAGGTCGCAGTGTTACTATTCTTTGCTCCTTTCCAGCCCCGGCTATGTTATTAATTCTATATACCGATGGAAGTGTGATGCATGGGAAGTATATCAGGTTGTAGATTCTTTGCTAGAATATGTGAGTGCTTTGCAGCATAATTGTGGAGCGGAGTTTTTTGGACAGCCACCTCAAACATATGGATGGGCATTGAGAATGCTAATGCAGTTCTGTACTGAAGCTGTGATTTATTCACAAAATAGATTTATCAAGACAAGACTGATATCTTGTGCACGAAACTAAAATTAAGTTAACAGAATAAGATAACACAATTTTATACAACCTTGACATTTCAGTTTCTTAATATGTCACCGCGTCGTAATCTTGAGTTAGTACATGACAGTTGTTTGGTGTAATCAATTTGTATCGGTTTGATATCATATCTCTCCGTGTAGATCCATGGTCTCCTTAATAGTGATGCAAGTAAAACGACTACCCTCTACCAGGCATCGTATATGTGGCACATAGTACGAGGGTGCATTGAAAAGTAATGCCTCCAGGTCCATAACTTTGTTAATAGTGTTCGGAGGCAATTGACACCGATATCAGAATAAAGTATATGTAAGTTTGTTTTCAGGACAGTAAGTGTCAAGTGTCTGGAATGTTGCGCATGCGCACAACATTATCCAAGATGGCATCATACATGGAAATTCGGTTGAAGCAAAGAGCTGTGATTGAATTCTTGACGGCCGAAGGTTGTGTTCCCATCGACATGCATCGGAGAATGAGACGGTATATGGTGACGCCTGTGTGGATGTGAGTACTGTTAGGAGGTGGGCAAGGACTGTTAAAGGCGACAATCCAGCGACGATGACCTTGCATGATCAGGCTTGCAGCGGACGATCAATTACAGCAGTGGATGAACAACACCAAGCTCGCGTGGACGAACTGATTCATGTCAATCGCCGCATCAAGCAAAAGATGTTGCTAATGCTTGAAATTTCGACTGAACGAGTACATCACATTATTCATGTATTGCTAGGGTATAGGAAAGTTTGTGCAAGATGGGTCCCTCGCATGATTACACCGGAAATGAAACATCGCCGACATCAGGCGTGTCAGGAACACCTGATGCGATATGAACTTGAAGGCGATGACTTTATCTGCTGAATTGTCACTGGCGATGTCATGGGTGCATCATTACGACCCTGAAAACAAGCGTCAGTCTATGGAATACAGGCACAAAAACTCACCCACCCCAAAAATTTCAAAACTGTCGTCAGCGGGAAAAGTTTGATGACCTTTTTTTGGGACTGCCAGGCGTAATCCACACATATTTTGGAACACGGCAATACTGTCAATTCTGATCGGTATGTGGAAACGATGAAGAAACTACGGGCAAGACTGCTACGTGTTCGTCCTGGAAACACGCAGCCATTCAACATGACAATTCTCGTCCACACACCAGTAGACAAACAGCGGCAGTACGTTCTAGCGTCTCAATTTTGATGACATTTTAGCGCACCCACCATATAGCCCTGATTTGGCACCTTGTGACTTTTTTCTGTTCCCAAAGCTCAAGGAACATCTCAAGGGAAACAGATATGCTTCTGACAAGGATGTGGCAGCAGATGTGCGTATCTGGCTTCGTGAAAAATCATCAGATTTTTTCTTCGACTGGATGCAACAACTAGTTCGACGTTGGCGTGTGTGTGGAACGTGGAGGTGACTATGTCGAAAATAATGACTCTATTGTGTAGTGGACATCTCAAGCTTTCTGAAAATGTATGTTTCATTTGTAAATTATGTATATTAACAAAGTTATGGACTTGGAGGCATTACTTTTCAATGCGCCTCGTATAAGAAAAGAAAACAAGAGGAGATCTGAAAGAAATGGTTAAATGGCATAGTAGAATCCTTCCACAAAGCACAAATAACTATCACACAAGCCACTAGAGCAGCACAAGACCAAAAACCCAGAAAAAAACGACACCAGACAACAACCCGGTAGAGGTGGAACGACAAAAGAAGAAAATTAAGAGGAAGTCTGAGACCTGTTTTTCTTCAGATTTCCTCACATAGTGGATGCTCCTTGTTAACATGTTAATATGTTGGTGGTATGCACGTTCTTGGTACAGCTAACAACTTCAATAGTTGGATAGTCAAGCAGAAATATCATGGTTCTCACTGATGTATATCGCCCGAGTGGTTACCGGGGCCCAAATTTGGAGTGTAAAGAATAGAACCACTGTTACCTGCCACGCATGTCGTAAGAGGCGACTAAGGAGGTTTTGACTGAAATTGGATGCATGTGTCCTAAACGTGTAAGTCTATGCGTTTAGGGGACTATCAAACCAATGTGCAACGTATACACGTTCTTGGAAAAGATCAAACATATCACAAAGAGTGATTAAATTTGATCGTAAAGAACGAACGCAAAGAAGAAGAATACTGTTGTATCTCGTGTGCATCTGTGAAGGATACGCTAAGCCATATTTTACATCTTTAATCTTTCATTCTGCGTGGGCGTTATAACTGCAAGAGCCTACTCAATGACTGAAAGGACCAGCCCCTGGTTTAAACAACGCTACTCCCAAATAGCAGCAGCCATTACCCTCATCACTGCTAGCCCTTTCCTGGCTTTCCTAATGTTGTAATCGACGCGCTCCTTAAAACTCAGGCGTTATTCGAAAATCACTCCCAGGAATTAAAATATTTTAGCTTTTCCCACTGCAGTTCCACACAAACTGACATTCGGTGTATGTGTACGGGCAATGTTGTTAAAGAGAGTTAATATCAAATCATAGATGACTTCTTCAGCTTCACAATACCCCTGAAACAACGCACCAGCAGCCAATACGATCTAGCACCCACTGTAGCTCACTGGCAACTTGCTCCCTTTCTGTTCCGTGACGGTGTACCAGAATGTCATCTGCGTAAAACAGTTCTTTCGCTTTCTATGATAATATTCAATCATGGCCTCATTAGACTAATTTAATGAATAAATTTTCAAGTGGGCGTCTGTAGCTTAAGCGGTAGTGAGCTCGATCACATCCCAAGCGTACCTGGTTCAAGTCCCGCGGCCGGCAGTTTGGAAACAAATTTGTTAACGTGGAATTTTACAAACTGTAAAAATAGACCTCACCATTCAGAAAGCAATGGCAACTATTGAACGTATAAGTGGTGCATAGAAAATCGACTACTCGTTTACTGCGGTTCATGGCTAAGTCCTGTAAAGGATATGTCACGATTTTCATCTCATTGTGAAGCATCGATGGGGACCTCCGGCTGACAACTCAATTCATGGAGACAATTCATCACGCTGTTTAGACTTCTGGGCTTATGAAACTGACTGTAGAAATAGAAGGAAAAAAACAGGTTCTTCTAAAGCAAAAGTAAACATACAACAACATATTGAAAAATGAAAATCGTGGCATATCCTTTACAAGACTCCGCCATCAACGTCAACCAGTGGTCAATTTTCTAACGAAGATATATTAGGAAATGTCATAACATCTATGTCTAAATTTAAAAATCATAAGAACGAACTCGGTGATATGTAATCTAGAAATGCCTAGCAAACAAAATTATGTATGGATGCGTAACGACCGCAGGTCTGTTGTTTATCTCTTAATTTTTTCCCCTATTATCTTTGTCCAAAAACAAGGCTTAAATGACGACATGGGATCACGTGATTGCAGATGTTCTAATGTGCTGAAAAGTTTGTTCCAAGTTCATGAATAAAACATGCCAAAACTGTTCCTTTGGTACACCAAGTTCACATGAAATCCCCCACCCCAACCATCACAACCACAATCACCACCAGATTATGCTCAACACAACTACATAGAAACTATCATTGTCTCGAGCAAGTTTAGATTTTAATCAAGCCTGTAGGCTTAGTTCTCAGTTACGTATAGGACGAATTGAAAACGATGTTTTCAATTCACGTCCCTATGAAACGAAATGAAAATTGTGACATATCGTTTACAAGACGTCGCAATCAACCACAGTAAACGAGTCGTTGATTTTCTAATCATCACTTATACATTCAGTATTTTGTCATTGCTTTCTGAAAGGTGAGGTCTATTTTTACCGTTTGTAAAAACACAAGGGGACAGATTTGCTTCCAAACTGCCCTCTATGGAGTTTGAGCCAAGTACTCTAGGGTTGTGATCAAGCTCACTACTGCTAAGTCACAGACACCACACGCCCCAATACTGTATATTCACTGCAACAACCTAGTCTGTTCTTCTTGGTTTATAAATGTTTCCTCGATCACTACTAGCAGATACTGTTTAATACAGAGAAGAGTGGGGCAGTGTCTTGTGTGATCTACGAGATCAGGGACAGATAACTTGTCTAATAGTTTTAATCAAGAATAACCTAGTTTTAAACGAATATGTTCTAAGCCCTCTGTGAGTACGGGTTCAATTCCGTGGGCTGGCAGAAAAAGCCACAGGTTCTCCAGATTTACGGTGTTCGTGGCACCTAATCGAAGGGTTACGATGTTCATGGCACCGAGCCGAAGAGCTGAAAAGTTCAAGTGTTTCTGGATCGAGAAAAAAACAACAACAAACGAATATGTTCCAATGGCAAATCCGAACTCTTAGCCCTTCTGATGGCAGAACAACACATGAATAAACTGCAAGCACCTGCAGGCAAATTGGTATTTCTTACAGACTCATTGTCAGCTATATCCGTTGAGGCTAAATCCGTTGACAGCACAGTACAAAACCTAAAAAGAGAACTTGCTCAGCTGTCAGAAATGGAAGAAATTCACTTGCAATGGATTCCACTGTGACTTTGCAGTCAATGAGAGTGCCGATGTCTTGGCTAAGGATGGCAGTGCCAACGAGCAAATTTACCATCCCATGTCTTTTCAAACGGTCAAAACCCTCATACAGAGACAATCAGCTGTAGACGGAAGATTAGTACTGATACGATTATGGAAAAGACTTTTCAAAGACCTAAGTAAACAGACGAGGTCATTATATTTCACCTAGTACTGACACTGCAGACTCAACAAACACTTTATGACTAGAAATAAGTCAAACATCTCTGAGTGTTAACAGGCGGAACAGACACTGAGCATGACCTGCAAGACTGTACTTCCGTATGAGCTGAGAAGCAAGATGTGGCCACATCCAGTCGCCCTAAAACTAAGCTTTCAGGAAACCTAACAGACCTGAGCTACTGCCCAGTTTGTGGTCCACAGTAAACTTCTTCTTGAACGCTCCATATCGACCACTCATTAACCACTTATTGTTATTTGTCATGTGATCCGATCCTAAGACTATTGTACATTGTGCCAGTTATGGCCTACAAGTAGACCAGAACATCTGATTTCTACCTTTATTTATAGGGTAGTTTCCTAGGTCCCTACCTCAGTCGCCTCTACAACATGCCATGTAAGTCAGTTTACATTCTTTATCCTTGAGACCCGGAACACAGAGCGCACAGTAAACTAAGGCATGATCAAAGATCGTTGAAGACGAGAAAGAAACTGCTTCGAAAATGTTTTCGACCGTTCCTAGTGGAATTACTCAAACGTATGACAACACAAATATAATGTAGCTACTAAAATACTTTGCTTAATTTATTTTGCTAATATGATTTTCAAAAATAAAGTTATGAGCGGGAGATTTGATCCGTCAACATGTTGCTTCAAACATTCATGACCATAAATGCGAAGAAACATTTACATTTCGCATAAACATACCCAGAACGCTGTTATCAACCACAAGCCCGTCGCCGTTCGTTGGTCTAGCTGTTGTGTGTTTGACGAATGTAGGTTGCTTGAACAGCTGACCTGAAAATCAGATGCTTCCACTCAAAAACAAAGATAACGCTACACATTAGGATTGCGTTTCATTACCTTTAAATATTACATCAAATCGTTCTTATTGTAACAAATCTTCGCTACTTAGTACTCGTTACTTAATTGTTATTTAGTCATTGTCGACCGTCTATATTGAAGTGTATTAATATGCAAACAAATAACAAATACATAAAAGATAAGACATGTAAAGTGCGACATATATTCATGATTGTTGTATGGAGATGAAGACCGAAAAATAAATACAAAGATGGAAAGAGGCAAATGAGGGATAACTTGAGCAAGAAAATAAGTGGTTTCGGGAAGATTATGCTCGTTACCACCATCACTGAGCTTTTTTCGGCGCGCTCAGGAAGAAAAATAATAAGAGAGGCCAGTGGTGCCTACGCGACAACCACAAGTAGTTTGACAATGGAGGTATGGACGGTCATAGATGCGGTGAAATGGTTGGCATCTCAGGATCACTCTCGCGTTTTCATAATCAGTGATTCTCTCTCATGATCGTTCTTTTTCGGCCATGTTTATCATTCTATTGTGATATATACACAGTCTTTGCCAAGAACGCAATTGTACGTCACAACGTTCATTACCATTTGGAGCTCTAGTGCTTATCCTTCGGTGAAGTGTCCGATTTCAACCAGCGTTTACTGGGTTCGCTCTCCGTTATCCTTTGCTGTCCCCCAGCCAACCTACAAGCAGTGCCGGATTAGGCCAGCGCGGGGCCTGTAGCAAATTTTAGCGCGGGGCCCTAGGTTTTGTATGATAATAAATAATAAAACACAACTTTACAAACAAACTTGTCTCGATTTAATGTGAACAAATATACTAGATAATAAAGATATAAAGATATATACTAGAATTTAAAGATAATACTAGACAAATCAATTTCTCTAAGTAAATTACATTCAATGTTCAGCGACATAAGGTGAGGTTATTTAGACGATCTTGTCCCATCATGTTCTTTAACTTACTTTTTATACGCTTTAATGTTGAAAAAGAACGTTCTCCGCTGCAGTTAGTAATCATTAAAGACAAGTAAATTCGTAAGACTATTTCTACATTTGGGAAACACAACTCTAATGAATTTTCCATTACGCTTTCTTCCAAATCCTCTTGGTAAGAGCGGACATTATCAAGAGTTCTTTTCAAGATCTCTTCTACTGTAAGAGATTTTAACTGCTAAAGTATTCCAAATACACCAGTCACTCTATCGTACGCTCCCATGCATTTAGCTAAGGCAGAGAGTACATTATCAATTATAACAATGAACACCTGACTTTCAAATTTGTGTTTGGGTGTTTGATTTTCTACAACTTCATCGAGCGTAGTAGAACCGCTGAAATCGACGTACTTAGTATTTCGCTTGCGTCGTCTTGAAGCTTGTTGCTGATATTCTTGACAGTCCGTCAGGATTTTGGCTTTGGCCTCAATATCTGAAAATGTAGGCCGCATTGCTTGAACGTACCGTGTTTTTTTCCGATCCAGAGGCACTTGAGCTTTTCAGCTCTTCGGCTCGGTGCCATGGACATCGTAACCTTCGGTTCGGTGCCACGAACACCGTAAATCTGGGGAATCTGTGACTTTTTCTGCCATCCCGCGGAATTGAACCCGCACACACAGAGGATAGTCACCCGTAGTCCAACGCGCTATGAACACGCTGGGCAGACGGGCGAACGTACCCGTGTAACGATTCATAAAGGGCATATCCCGTGTTAAGGTCTTGATCAGGTGACTGTAATCAAGCGCTAGACGCTTGCAAGCGTTCTAGAATTCCGTTCCATCAAGTGGTCATTATTCCTGTTTCCAACTTACTCATCCCCAAAACTAGCCAATATGCCTGATTACGACACTTTACCTTTTGATCCATGTTATTTGAGATGTCATCCAAAACTTGTTTGATAGTGGTAAAACCACATAAAGGGCCTTTCTCGCATCAGCTCGGGCAGACCATCTGGTGTCCGACAGTCTCTTCAAAGTCGGGAGTTTTGAACCTGCATCTTCCAGTGCTCTTGTAAGAATGCCCCATCGATAGGTGGAAGCGGAAAAGAATTTAACAAAAATCGAAAAAGTAGATGCTTCTATACAACATTCTGCAGCACACTTAGCAACCAAATTCAGTGAATGTCAAAGTAGGGAATGTATTCTGCGTACTTATTTATCGCCTTAATTCGTGCTTGTAAGCCGTGGTATTTCTCACTCATGTTGCTGGCATTGTCATAGCTTTGATCACGACAGTCTTTGATATAAATGTCATTTTCTTTAAAAATCAAGTAATTTTGGGCGAGTTGTTCAGCAGTATGACCTTCCATATCCAAGAACTTCACAAACCTTTCCATTGGTTCGGATGGTAAGATATAGCGGACTATTAGAGCGAGTTGGTCCATATGCGAAATGTCTGGAGTAGGGTCCAGTGATACGGAATAGTACTTGCATTTCTTAATTTCGCATTTCTTATGTTGTTTTTGTTAAGTTCAGTTCAGTTTCAGT
The DNA here is from genome assembly GCA_020796225.1 of Arion vulgaris. Classification (NCBI taxonomy): domain Eukaryota; kingdom Metazoa; phylum Mollusca; class Gastropoda; order Stylommatophora; family Arionidae; genus Arion; species Arion vulgaris. The sequence goes on from CM036763.1 coordinate 44,458,686, forward strand.
TTGGAATATCTTCATTGCACTCCGGACATGTCCATAGGTGCTCCGATCTCCTTCGCAATATCTCCAACAGCGTCCAGCGACTGGCCGTACCAGTTCGATTTTGATTGATAAGCCTACTCATGTACCTGTCATGCTGTTCTTTTCTTGCTACTCCAATCTTCAAATCGAGTTACTGCAATCTTGTAGTTGACGGGGATTGGTTTAAATGAACATCTTCTTTGCGGCCACACTCTATGAGGGCGTTCAAAATATCAGATCTATCCATTGGCTGGCCGTCTGATATGGTGGCAGAGCCAGCTCTGCTCTCTCATTGCCAACGACACCCATGTGCCTGGAACGAAGATAAGTGTGATTCTGCAAATTGTTGACGCTTTTAGTGATTCAGTCCATTGCCTGCGCACCGAAACAGCCTCTACCTTGCGGATCATACACAATGAATCACTCAGAATGCACGCATGAGTGTAGTTGTGTGACTCCAGCCAACGTAAAGCATTAGTCACCACCAGTACCTCTATTGTCATGCTGCTTGTTGTCATACGAAGTGCACCACTGGCCTCATGGACCTTTCTGCCACATGAGCTTGCAGAGAAGGCCCATTCGGACTTTTCGTGACAAACTACCGATCCATCCGTGTAAATCACAACGGCACCTTCATTGCAGTTTTCATCATTGATAGCCTTACGTCTGCATTACATTCGCATTACATTCCTACGCTTTTAGTACGTCTTATCTGATGCCTTGTTATCTATATTGTGTTTGCTCCATATAGTGTCATTTATCCATTATATTGTTTATTGTTTCTCTTCTTTTCCACTTTCGGTTTTTGTGTTGCACTCATTTCGTTGTTCGTTTTATTCCCAGATTTTCATTAGATAGGTTTATGTTTCCACATGTAATCGTCCATTTGTAGTGTTCTCGAAATTATTCTTGTTGTATTGTTTGCTTGATAAGGCCTTTGTCGAAACGTTGCTTATCGTCACTGTTTATGTATTTTGTAAAACTGTAGTACTTTGTGTTTACGTGTTTAGCTATTTTCAAAGTTTTACTGCAGCCTCCACCTTTTTTCTGTATTCTTTCCAGTCTTTCAATTTGCGTTTTACTAACAGTGAGGATGGCCATTGCATATTCAATGGTGGAGAGAACCAGCGTCTGATACAGGATAACAAGCAGCCATTGCGCGATATTAGCAGCCGCCATAACTCTCATTGCCGCTAAACCTTTACTTGCTTAGACAATGACATACTCTAACATGTTCCCTGAAACACCATATGATGTATGTCCCTTTCCTTTATTTGCATAAATATTTATATGCTGAACCAGAACATTGTCAAATTTGGCTATTAATTCCAACAAACCGAAATAATTCCCATTATGAGGTGAACTAATAGTTTCATCACTACCCCGAAATGCAAGACCTCGTTCTGCTAAAAATTGGATCTTCTTTCTTTCTTCTTTTGTCATTCTCTGCTTTTTTTGCCGCTAGGTGTAAGTGTTTAACTTGATGATCGGTTTCCGAGATAATGCACGCTCGGTCGCTTGATATGGTGTGTTAGTTGGAGTTTTAAGATGTCTGTAACTCCATCAACCCATCTTTTTGTTGGTCTGCCCTTCCTCTGATGATTCCATTTTCAGGTTGTACGCTCTGCAACTGGTGTATTCGGGTTCATTCTGACCAAGTGGCCAAACCATTTGAGCATCTGTTTTTCAATAAATCTGAAGAGCAGGTGTGTTCCAGAACTGTTCTTCTAATTTCCCTCATTTCTTATATGGTCTCTTCTTGTTTTATTTACTGCTTTCCTCAGGCATCTCATTTCGCATGTAGTAATTTTCCTTTCTTGTTCTTTTGTCAATGCCCATGTTTGGCTCTGGTAGCACAGTGTTGGATATAAAGATTGAATTTATAATCTGTCTTTTAGTAATACTGGAATAGCTGGGTGTTTCAAATTGGGATAAGCTGGTATGTAATGTTGTTGGCTTGTGATTCTAGTTTGATCTCTCTGTCCAGTCTACTATCAGATGTAAGATATTCCAAGGTATTTGAATTCTCTCACCTGCTTTAGCGTTTGGTCATTTATTTTATGTTGATATCTTTATGTTCTCTGCTTATAGTCATGACTTCTGTTTTTTGAATATTGATCTTCATGTTGTATTTTAGGCAGCTATTGTTGAGTAAGTTTATGTGTTCTTGAAGCTTGGATAACGCAAGTAATTAGCTCTAAAAGTAGTCCGCCAATATATGTTTGTTCAGTCTCAATTTGGTTTATAAGTTAAGAATTGACACACGCATCCTTCTTTTTACAAACTAACAGCGAAATTATTGCTTGTTCTATGGAATTGCTTGTCTTTATGTCTTTTCAACAAATTATTTGTGTTTTTCCAGTTGTCAAATCTTTTTCGTAAACCTGTGACGAACAACCTGAATCCAGTAACTGTTCACGCCCGAGTGGTTACAGGGCCCAAATTTGGGGGTGTAAAGAATAGAATCACTGTACCTGCCACGCATGTCGTAAGAGGCGACTAATGAGGTTTGGCTGAAATCGGATGCATGTGTCCTAAACGTTAGAAGTCTTATGCTGTTTATGGGCCTACTCAAACCAATGTGCAAACGTATTACACGTTCTTGGCAAAATCACAATATACAAAGAGTGATTAAAATGGTCGTAAAGAACGAACGCAAAGAAGAAGAAGAAGAGTAGAACTTGCAAAACAGAGAGTTGTCCTTTAGTTTCTGGAAAACACAACTAATCTTTCAAATGAGTTTTGTTTGTTGGTTTATGTATATTGAAAAACGACTTTCGACAAAATCGTTGATTGTTATACTTTATCGCATGTTTTTAAAGACAAGAAATCACTGTTCATATGTTGCACTTCGCTACTTTCTTTCGCAATCCATTATTCTTGATTGAAGTTGCTTGGCCATTCACCAATATCGTTGGAGTACATTTAACTTTCGTTGTGTTTTGGCTTGTAAGATCTGCTACATTGAAGTATAAGCGGTTTTCTGCGTCTCTTTGGCTTGAAGATGATTTGGCTAAATTGGGAGGACTTGCTGTACATTCGACTTCAGTTTGTCTTGTGGAAAGTGTGGCTAAATCGTGAAGAGTTGCTGATCTTAATGGTAATATTGGTAAGTATGATTCTTCTATAGCACTGCCTTCATCTACAACACAGTGAGACGCGACTTCTGTATTTTCTGCTTCGATTTCTTTGGATTCAGCACCATCACACACGACACTAAAAAATGCAGACAGCTTGCGTGTTTTTTATATAACATCTTGGTTATTTTTTCCTTTTCATCTCTGTCACATAGGCGAGGCAGGGACCCCAGAAGCGCGGGCCCGTAGCATTTGCTACTTCTGCTACTAGGCTAATCCGGCGCTGCTTACAAGACAGCAGGTTGCTATTTTCTTTTAGGGTAGCGACCTACCCTCTCTGGCTGATGAGCGTCATCTGCCCAGAAAACCTGTCTTTTTTGGACTACTTGGTTTTCCTGCCGTTCAGTTTTGTGTACTGTTTACTCCTCTAGTCTTTGATTGTCCCCAATCAAACTACAAGGCAGCAGTAGTTCCCTCCGAGCGGAAACGCGCATTAGCTTCAACCTCTGCCGGGTCCTCCAGTCTTCTGCACACCTGGGTGATCTGCACACCTGGGTGATCTGCACACCTGGGTGATCTGCACACCTCACGCCTGCCACGCCTACTCTTCGCTACACCATCTGCCCACCGGTGGGCCCACCCGTGCATCGTCAACATGCGTGCTCACTCTGCCCTGGCGCCTTCCTCCCCATCTCCGCCAGTTCACACCATGCTGACATTTGCCTCTAGGCTTCCGGAACTGGGACTTCCCCCTGAGATGGGGGCCCGAGTTTCGCCCTATGTGGGCCCACGTCTCTTCTCTTGATGCACCTCTCATCAATGTTTATTTGTTCAGGCCTCCTTCAAGGCTCAGAGTTTCGCCGCGTGCAACCTCAACTCGAGCCCTACCTTTGGACTCAAGAGTTTCGCCCCATGTGAGTCACAAAAAAAGTCACAGTGGTTTGAAGAGAACGGTAGTGAAAGGCATGGTTCCTGGAGTACGAGGCAGGGGACGACCAATACAACGGTGGCAGCAGGGCATCAAAGAAACATTAAACATTGTTGGAAGAGGTGGAAGAACTTACAAGAAACATGATTTTTTTTCAGGCTGGCTGTGATGAAAGCGGCGTTCTGCAAGCGACATTCTGCTACTTGATGTTATTAGTATTTATTCGGTACTTCGGGCATATAATGCGATGAGAAGGTTTAGAACATTTGGTGACAACAGGTAAAATTCAGGGAAGGAAAGATCGTGGAAGACAGAGAGAGAAGATGCTGGATGGCCTGACATCATGGTTCGATACAAGATCGACGTCAGAACTGATTCCATGCACCAACAAGAGAGTTGTGGAGAGACATGGTCGCCTACGCGGGCAGGCATGGGACTTGATTGATTGACTTTCGGATCTATTCAATATTAAGTATTCGAGTAACAAACAGCTACTATTCGCCCACTACTACACTTATACAATATGTACAATTGGAAAAGAATCTTACTGCAAAGACATCATATCTTGTGGAATAGATTTTCAAGTAAGTACTCTTAAGTGCACAAATCAGCGCAAGTATTTTGTAATAAGTTGTTAGTAAAAGAAATGTGAGCCAACAAAATTATGTGTGTATTGTTTGTTCATTGTACGCATTCATAGATATATTTTGTTAATGTTTTATTTTCAATTTTTTGTGTGTATTTTTTTTTAGGAAAATTAAAGTCTTTTTAAGCAGCCGCACACACTTTCAACCTAAGAACGAACATTTTATTTGTTATATTAGAGCGTATTATCTAACAAACATAAAAAACAAGAATAAATTCCTTAGTGGAATTTTATTCATAACTAGTATTCGTGTCGTATTTATGGATAAGTTCAAAGGTCGAAAAAAAACCACGATAATGCGTTGTTATGTACTGCAATGTATGCCACTAGTACTTTTCGCAAGCTGCGATGTGCGTTCCAATTTCACACATCTCACTGTTGTAGAACGTTTATGCTCGCTTCCCCCGCAGTACCATGTATGTTACAAATACATTTATCCACTTTCTCAACCCAGTTATGTTTTTTTAGTGTGCTCTCTCATGCAACACATCACAGTGACTCTCTCTCTTCTCTTCTCTCATTCTCTCTCTCTCTCTCTCTCTCTTCTCTCTCTCTCATTCTCTCTCTCTCTCTCTCTCTTAAGAAGTGACCAACATTATTAATCAAAATTTCAAAAGAAAGTCAAATCGCGAATAGAAATAAATAACACGAACATATTGGCAATGTTAATTTCGAAAAACAGAACGAAAAGTTAAAATGTTACTATAAATATTTTGAATAAAGAGAATAGAAACAACTTCTAAACTCCAAAAAGAGGGCACTTGTATATGGTGACCTTCAGACTCAAGGGCGAGTTTATATATAAACTTTAACTATTTGGGTGTTATAGTTGGCGTAAAGTCAGCAGGAATTGATGGAAGAAGTCAACAGCAAACGTGATAAATTATGAATTGGGCATTAATATTGAGAATACACGCCCGAGTGGTTAACGGGGCACAAATTTGGGTGTAAAGAATAGAACCACTGTAACCTGCCAAACATGGGTGAGTTTTTCATTCAGTAAAGGGACATGCCTTTTTAAAAACATGTATTACAACTATTTGTTATTTGTTGAATCCAAAACAGCAATGGCATCTTCTGAAACTGTGATACCTCGAGATGAAATGCATGCATTTATAGTTCGTTGTATGGAGAAGGTAGGAACTAAACCTGATCATGATCAAGTACTGGCTGACCTCCTGGTGGCTGCAGATTACAGAGGTCACTACAGTCATGGCCTCAACAGACTAGGTGAGCAGATATAATTATTAGCTTAGCAGTTTATTTCAAATAATTAAAAATTAAAAGCTGCAAATTTTTGGTTCTTCTTCTTTGCGTTCGTTCTTTACGACCAATTTTAATCCCTTTTTGTGATATGTTTGGTCTTTGCCAAGAACGTGTATACTTTGCACATTGGTTTGGTAGACCCCTAAACACATAGACTTCTCTACACGTTTAGGACATGTGCATCCAATTTCAGCCAAACCTCCTTAGTCACCTCTTATGACATGCATGGCAGGTACAGTGGTTTATTCTTTACACCCCAAATTTGGGCCCTGGTAACCACTTGGCGAAATTTTTGTTTAAAATATCATCATCGACCTCTTAGGAGCCATTTGTCACCTGGTATTGTTCCCATTTGCAATTTTGAAATATACCATAATGCCCTAAAGACATTAAATTTTAATGAATGTAAGTTTCTGTTACATCATCATGATGTACTGTGTTTACTGACAAAGGCAATCATGGATCTCTACAAACGTCATTCCTGATTTTTTAACTATTATTTCTGATGTTGACATTATTCTTTATCAAGAAGTTAGGCTGTTCTGAATTTTCTCTCATTTTTCCTCATTAATTTGACCATTTGTCAATGTGTTCTAAACTTTCTTTTCTGGTAACTTGTTTACAATATAATGATTATCTTTCTCTAATGTTGATAATGAATTTTCACCTCTCTCAGCAAATCAACATTAGAATGGACATCTATTACGGTTAACCCTCAATACAGGTGTTTGATCCTAACATGATTTGTTTTTATATTAATTACTGTGCCCGTCTGCCCAGCGTGTTCGTAGCGCGTTGGACTACGGTGACTATCCCCCTGTGTATGTGGGTTCAATTCAGCGGGATAGCAGAAAAAGCCACAGATTCCCCAGATTTACGGTGTTCGTGGCACCGAACCGAAGGGTTATGATGTCCATGGCACCGAGCGAAGAGCTAAAAGCTCAAGTGCTTCTGGATCGGGGATATTAATTACTGAAGCATTTTTTATAATGAACATTAATCACTATATTTAAAGACACATCAAGCAGAGACAAAAACCACTCAAAGAGTCTAGTTCTCATACATGTCTTATATATTCTACTTTGTATAATGTTTAGTTTAGTGTTATGTCTCAGAAAATTGTCTTCAGTTGTCCTGGTCTACTTTAAACTTGTACACAAATCTTTCATGTTTGAGACCTTCATGTTCAGCTCTTCTACATTTATTTAGCACAAGGAAAACCTTCTTACATTTTAAAGATATTTAGCTTTTTATTGGCTTGCTTGATTGATTGGCAACGTACTATATTTTAGCTCTTTGTTATTGGTTACTGAACTGATGTGATAGCGCCCCAGGCAGACCCATAGGTGCTCAGTCTCTCCCAAGAGATATTGAAGGGTACGCATACTGATAGTTCCTGTGGCTCACTGGTTAAACACACTTCTCTCTTTGTTCCCTAAAGCATCCAGCTCTATTTGTATGTGTAATTCCAAACTCCTTAAATCACTGGATTGAATCAACATCAATTCTAGTGTTCTCATCCAACAGTAGGTCACCAAGAGATGTTCTTAAACATCCCCCTTATTGGTTATTGGTTACTAAACTGACGTCATTGCACTCCGGCAGACCCATAGGTGATCAGTCCCCCCCCCAACAGATATCGAAGAGTGTGCATACTGATGGTTCCTGTGGCTCGCTGATTAAACACACCTCTCACTCTGCCTCTCAGGCATCCAGTTCGACTTGAACAACGGGTAACTCCAAACTGCTTAAATCGCTGATCGATTCAACATCGATTTTAGTGTCCTCATCCAACAGACAGTCGCGAAGAGACCAAAGAATATCCCCTTATCCATCTTCAACTCCCCAACAATTGATGCTGTTGATGCAAGCCTGACCGCTCTCTTATTACCGTAAACACCCGCATGCCCAGGACAGTATATCCATGTAAGCCGCTGGAGGTTAGAAACTTCTATAGACGGCATCCACTCATACCGAAACCTGCCTTTCTGGATCATGTGAAGCATCGACTGAGAGTCAGATACAACAACTGCCCCAGTAAAGGAAGTCCCAGAAATCCAATGGAGGGCAGCAGTAACGGCCTCAACCTCCATCCTCATACTAGAAGTAGTTGTCCTGTATGCCCCACTTCGCTCTGCAACAACCCTACCATGCGCATTAGCCAAGAAACCCCAGCTGGATTTCTCACCACGTTGAACCAACCCATCGGTATATACAACAACATCATCATCCCTTGCATTATCTTCTATCAGCTGCTTAACTGCGAGATCAGCCTTTATGTTGCCCCAATCTCTACATTCTCTTCCAAGAGTAATGATAACATTGAGATAGTTGGTCATGCTACCATCTGTTGGGATCCATTCTTCCCCTTTTGGTAGGGTCGCAACCGTAGTCACCTGGCCAATTATTCTCTCATCCTGTGCCGTCCATGACATGCCACGCTTGAATCTCGTGCCCTTAACATCATTAGTGTTCTTGTGTATTGGATGTCTCTTATCCGAAGTAACCCGCATATATGCCTTGGTTTGGGCGATTGCATGACGGAGCGTAGTGACAGAAGGCCAAGCATATATCTCATCTTCACAATGGGGTTATCTCTAGTGCAGCCCAGAACTATACGCATACCTTCATTCTGAACCCGTTCGAGTCGTTCACATTGTGATCTTGATATCGTAAGAATTCCGAGTCCGTAATCTACCACTGACATTACCAGTCGATCGAACAAAGGGCAAGTAGTCTCTGCTCAAGGTGTGCAGCCACCCTAACTTTGAGAGCCGCAAGACCACGCTTGCACCTTATCCACCCTAAACTCCCCAACAATCGTTGCTAGTTCTTTGTAGATTCCCCTTACAACTCATTGACAGGGTAAGTATCCAGAGCTTTCCTTCAAATTCCAAAGAGCTTCCATGTAGTGATATGTGCAATGTCATAAGAGCTGGATAATCTTCTACCCGAGTAGGGGCTTTGCTGTGACTCTTTTACAGCTTCAAAAGTTCACTAAAGAAGATATGCTGATTCCATCATAAAAGACAGGCATTAATCTTCAGTAGGCTTTACAGCAAAGTGAATCATGTTGTTTCTTGCTTAGTTAGCCAGACTAGTCTGTACGAGAATTTGCAAAATAAAAGTAAAACACAATCTAGACCTATTTGCTAATTGATCTTAATAAAAAAAAGTCTCTGATATCCAGTTTATTTATGAACTTAGATTTTATCTGTGTTTATGATTGTAAAAATATTTGTTCTATACTTGTGCTCCTCAGATATGTATGTGCGAGACATTGAAAGCAAAATCTGTGTTAGTGATGCAGAACCTAAAATAGCTAAAGAGACAGCAGCAACAGCTTTAGTGAATGGAAATAACGTGTTAGGTTTGGTTCACTATAATTATTATTATAAATGTCATATGTCAATAATCATCATGGATACCATCAGCACTCTTGTCCCTGTCAACACAGATTTATTTTCATTTCAATTTTTGGAGTCAAGGTCATCATACTTATAAATATAAGATCGTTAGAAAAGGAGAGATACTTATAAATATCATTACTAACATTACCAGCATTGTCACTGTTATTACAAATACATCATCAGTCGCTTCAAAACATTATCATTGCCTTCATTACCATTATAATTTATAGAATGTTTATAATCTCAGTTTGTGTTTATATAAAATTTTAACATGGTTGTTTACTTATACTTTTGATATTTTAAATACTTTTTATATTTATTTGTTTGTTATCAGTCCAGTTGTGTCTGAACTTTTGCCAAACGTTTTGTAATTTGGACTTTAGGGTTAGGGTAATCTGTGAATTTCATATCAAGCCAGGAGAAAGGTAGAGTGACTCTCCTTTCTTCCTTTCATTAGCTTGAAATATTGTTTATATAGTCATTGTTGTATTTTGCACAAACTTCACTGCCTTTTTAGCTCACACTGAGATCTGTGCAGTTTTCTTTCCAATGTTATTTTACTAGACCAGTGAGTTGCCTCAGTATATAATATACAGACAGGCAGTTTTGAAGTATGTGTTTTGCAGTTTAGGATGCCTGTACTCATGGTTGAATTGTCAATCTTAAATTGTGTATACATGTGACTGCAGAGCCGATTGTGCACTGTTCTGAGGACTCCATCCTATATTTATAAGCATTACTTCAGGAACCAAGACAGAGTTCACTGTGCACATTCTCCATTATCAGTTATCCTAGTCACACTGAGTGCTTCTTAGTTCTAGAAAACAGATCAAAAGTTCAGTACAGTAGTACTTCTTCTTCTGCATCGTCTGCTAGGAATTCAGGCGTAGTCATGCGTCTGGTGTGGCGCTTCTGATTTTTGCGTGAAAGTCTGCTTACCGTTTTATTTGTTTTCTCGCCATACAGACGGGCCTTCTACGACTTCAGAGGTAGACGAGTAATACTCATCATCATCAGTCTTCATTGAAGTGTGGGATCATCAGCCCCACATCAATTCCTCTTATTCAACTTTACGACATGTAGAGAAGACAGTGGCTCTATTCTTCACTGCTCCGAAAGATACAGGGTGTTCAACTTAAAAGCAGCCCGTGAATGGAGCTAATCTGGCATATTATGTATGGAAATGAGAAGGTTCAGTTATGACGTAGTATAGGTCAAGGTTGTGTGACGGTGTGTAATTGTAATGCGGAAAGGGGCGATAAACAAATGTGACGTAGGACAAGCTAGTCAGAACCAGTTTAAATAGTAAATAAACACAACTCAATGTGTACCTGGCAAGTTTCGAATTGTCAATGGGGCAGCAATTATCTTGAACACCCTGTAGTATTATCACATGTTAAATCTTTGTGCATTTATAATGAGTTCTAGCCATCATGCATACTTCTTCTACCTATCTATCCCTTTGTTTTTTTCTAAAGGGCAGCTGGTCCCCCTTATAACATGTTTACCAAATACTTTATGTAAGCCTGTATTCGTGGATTCTGTAACAATTATGATTTCACCTGTTTTCTTGCTTCATTAAAACCTTTCTTAGTCAACTTTTATGGCTTCAGTTTAATTTTACTTATCAGCAAATGGTGATCCAAATCTACATCTGCCCCCTTAGAACCTTGCATCTTGTAAGAGATGACCTGAATTCTTGTTATGCATATGTGGTCAATTTGATTTTCTGTTCTGTGATCTGGTATACCAGGTTGCTTTATGTATTCTTTTTGTGGAAAGACACTTCCACCTATGCGTTGATTCACTGCACAGAAATAGTGAATAGTTCTCCATTTTCGTTCATTATTCCTAGTCCGTGTTTCACCATGATCTTCTGTAGCCTATTTGTCAACCTATTTTAGCATTGAGGTCACCCATCAGAATTTTGAAGGCTACCTACTAAATAAAAAGCGTTGCAGAAAACGGATGTGCTGGTCAATATGGAGCATTTGAAGCAGAAGAAGAAGATCATCAAACCAATTGGCCCATAAGTGCTGCAATCTCTTTCTTAGTATGTCTTTCAGTGTGTGGCAAATAATAACATCACTTCTATGTTCATTTACATTTCTACTTTAGCTTCTAGTGTAGTGCTCCTGTCTAACTATATCACATTTGATTTGGTATTCTTGCAGTCTGGTTAGAGTTGCAGATGCATCACTATTCCTTAAATCATTTACTCGTTCTCTTTTCCTTAGGAAAATTCGAATATCAGCCTGATAAATTGATAGCCTGCTTTCTACAGCAGCCATACAATATTGGTACTTTCGTTTCCCTTTACACCTGCATGCCCTGGCATGAATATAAAACTGGTTTTGTAAATAATTATGACGCAAGGCAGCAAAAATATTATTATTCAGACACCAAATAAAACTTAATGAGGATTTACATTTCGAGCTTGTACAGCTGGAAATTCAATTTTTAGTTGGCATAGCCAGATATTTTTAGAAATCAAACAAGAAATCAAGGAAGTCAATCTTTCTTTTTTAGGTAAAATATAAAAGGGTAAGAATAACTGTGCACTGGATTCAATCACCAGCATAGAGGGTTCAATTCCCAGTATGGTTGATCCCTTAGTCTGTACAGCTGAAAATAGGTACACAGATTTTCATAAGAGTAAAATTCAGAATGATTGCCAAAGCTACAAAATTCTCTACAGCTGGCACTTTCAGCTGGTTGAAAATGACGCCAGAGTGGTTACCGGGCCCAAATTTGGGGTGTAAAGAATAGAACCACTGTTACCTGCCACGCATGTCGTAAGAGGCGACTGAGGAGGTTTGGCTGAAATTGGATGTATGTGTCCTAAACGTGTAGAAGTCTATCGTTTAGGGGCCTACCAAACCAATGTGCAATGTATACACGTTCTTGGCAAAGATCAAACATATCACAAAGAGTGATTAAAATTGGTCGTAAAGAACGAACGCAAAGAAGAAGAACAAGCTGGTTGAAAAGGATTGAGCATCAGTGGGGTACCTGAATGCAGATACAACCTGCTGCCTTTTCAGGTCGGCTGGGGACAGCCAAACGCTGATGGAGAGCAGATAACGCTGGCTAAAACCGGACACATCGCCGAAGGATAAGCACCAGAGCTCCAAATTGCGCTAAAGATGTGACAAAACCACACCAATGCATGAATCAGATTTCCACATAAATGAGATTTATGGAGAAATCTGGTACACAAGTCTAAGTGGCGATCGCAAGAGAGAGAGAGAGAGAGAATGCAGATACATCAATTTTACGTCTTTTGGTTTCTTTAAGACAAATATGTAAAGTCTTCATAGTGAAGGAACTACAGAAACCATCAACATGCATTACCTCTCACCATCTCCTGAAAGAGACTGAGCACATATGAGTTTGTTCAGAGTGTACTAAAGTTACTTCTGTTAATAATTCTGATATATTGAACCAACATCTTATTTCAGGTCCTGTGATTGGAAAATTTTGTATTGACATAGCAATAAAGAAAGCAAAAGAAGCTGGAATTGGGTGGGTTTCTGCAAATGGTAAGTTCTCATTTCTCCTCATGTTTTGATTTTTAGCTTCAGCATGTAGCAATTATTCCTAACTTTACACAGATCCTAGCCCTTTTGAAGTTTATATATGAAAACATAAATTTACTTATTTTGCCAATAACTTTGTAAAAAATGATTGATTAAGTTTAACATTTGCAAACATAGTAAAATAAAGTTCACACTTGTAATCATTTCTAACTATATGTATATGCACTATTTGTTGATTGTAGTGTAAACTACCTCCATGATGATTGCTAAAAACCCAGTAAATAACCTCTGGTATAGACTAATTGGGATAAACAAATGAAATTATAAACTGAACTACAATTATAATGTAAATAAATTTTTTTTTCTAAGTACTGCAGAACAATTCTTATTGGAATAAGCCTAGCAAAAGAAAAAATATTTCAACTAATACACAAGAACAGACTGAAAAAACATACTGACTCATTTTCCAACACTCACAACTGTATAATAACACTCACATGACACTGTCCTCAATAAACTTGAATTCATTTGTGAAAAATGGTAATATAGTATAAAGCCAGAAACAATTGCTTGGCAAACATAAACAGTTTTCTTAAATTTATCAGTGCTTCATTAAAGCATATCTGTTATTAAAATTACTTTTTAATGTTCTGAAGTAGAGTTCTTTCAACTGAAACTTCTTCATATACAGGTTCCAATCATTTTGGTATTGCTGGTTGGTACTCGATAAGAGCTATGGAACAAGGTCTAATTGTAAGTATTCTGTATGCACTTGTGTGTTTGAGTGTGTACACCTAGAGAGGTATATGATTGCTATGTCAACTTTAACATTGGACAATGGAAAGGTACACACAGAAAGAAATATTTTTGGGTGGTACATGTCAAGATCAGAACAAACTATTCGGATCCCTAGTTTTGGAACACTGTTGATTAAAAATTGACAGATATATAAATATCAGATTGATAAATGGTGAATAAAGATATTTAGCATGTTGAGAATCAACTGTAATTCTGTTGTATACTGGCAAAAGTTTAGACTTATGTTTGGATGATGTAGATCTTAGTCAGTGGTGGACAACCTGCAAGCCAAATCTGACTTGTGACTTGTTTCTATCAAGCCCACTATAGGTACTCAAAGTTCAACATATTCAGACACTTGAAATACTTTTATGTTACATTCTATAAATATTTCAAAAGACATAAATAGTGATCACATTGACACCAAATTTATTTCAAATAGTTCAAAGCAAGCTCTTAACTCTTTCCACGATTTAAACCGCACACTGCGCACGTGAAGTCCGTTCGTTCCGCTATGCAAACTGCTCCATAGAGTTGCTTCCTTTAAGAAGTCTTTCTAGTTTTACTTCTACTGTTTTACTTACTACTTTTCAACCTTGTTATTCTATTGGGTTGTCAGTTTTCTTCAATTTAGTATATAATAATATATACATGTTTATTTATTAACGAGTAGTTGGGTCTTCAGATTAAATCGTTTTATTTTTATTAAAAATGTGTTACTTCCTTGAATTAACTGCTTAAAAATTGAGGAAATAACTGGGCGTGGAAAGAGTTAAATGTAAAAGTAATGAAACTAAAACATATTTCAAATCTTTGAGGCAAAGCTACATACATACATGATAAAATATATTGATAATATTCGTGACATTATCAGTAACATGATGAGTTGAAAGATTTGAAAGCTGAATTCAATGCAAGAATTTTGAATTTTTGATCACAGGAAAATCAGAAATTGTCATTATCCTTGCAAATGAAGCTTTCTGACTTCCAAAAAAACACTAGCCTAAAAAGGAAAGCCTGGTGAAATATTATTGGCAGAATTTTGCCAAAGACATTTTCCAGTCAACAGCTTGTAGATTTGACGTGGAAAGAAATTGTGCAGTCATCTGTTATGATGAAATGTGCGTGACATTTAGCATGAGCTTTTTTTTAGTATGACCTGCAACCAGGTGCATAATTTTGCATCTGGACCACAAACTAGGATAAGTTGTCCTTCCCTAATGTAAGCATTTAATTATTTACTAATCAGATGGAACAAAGAAAGCAACTGAGTTTGTGAATAATTATGGAACATGCTTCAAAATGAGGAAAGAGTGAATAGAATTATAATATAATTCATAAAAAAATGTTAACAACTGAGGTAACTAGTAACTGCAGATTATAAGTGGCAGCGTTATGTCAGCTTTGGTCAGATGTATAATAGACCTCAAATACTTCAATTTTTGTAGGAAACAAAAGTTTTTGTAACACTCACAAAAGCAGGTGATATGGACATGCAGCAATTAAATCTCAGTTTTATCATTGCATTGCACTTATGAGCTGCAACCAGGTAGTAGTGAAGCTGGTCTCTATCGAGTTATTGCCTGGAATCTGAGGAAGACTGGACATCACCCTGTTAACAAGCTTGATAACCTATCATGAACAATTAAACAGAAGAAGAAGAGCATTTATTTTGTTGTGTTCTATATAGACTGTAATAGCACTATCTGTATGTCTATTTATATACATTGTTGTTATCAAGTAAAATATCTATATTAATGACATTGGTTACATTTTAATGCATTTACAATAAATGTTGTGCAGGGTTTGGCTTTCACAAACACATCACCGCTCATGGTACCTACTCGAGGTAAAACGGTACGTATAATTCACATTTAAATAATTTTTTTGGTTAACTGAAAGCTTTCAAGACTGTTAGATGTTGTGACACTTTCTTCTTAATGATGAACTAACAAAACAATTAGCAGCTGACATACCTTGTGATGTTTTGTAGGGCAGCAATAAAATATGTCTACCTTGCTCAGTTTGTGACAATTCATCATGAGAGCCATAAGACTGACCTACACTGTGCACCTTCTCCTCCACTGTTCTCTATTGTCATCTTTGGTCTGTGCCTCCTTTGTCTTTCCTCCAGGGTCCAGTGCATGGCAGTTCTCTTGATCTCCTCTGGATCATTTTTGAGCATATGTCATATATAACCCCAGATCTGCCCTTTATCACTGTGAACATTTCCTCTTGAGTGTACCTACTAAGCAGTTTTTAGTGCAAATTTTCTACAGCCAAAATATTCTGCTACTTCTTTCTCCTGCAGATTATAGGGAATGTTGACAGCTTTCATTTACGTTGTTCTGCAGCATTCAGATCCATACCAGAGTACTGAAAGTAGGCAGCTCTCCTATATCTTTAACTTCCTATCTCCTAAAATGCTTGCTTCTCCTTCTTTATTGTGGACTTAAGCTGAGCATGGTGGATTATGGTCTTCTGAAAGTGAGCAGAACATAGCTGGATACGTTGGAAAGGGTCCAAAATGCGGCAATAAGGCTTAGACTCGATTGCACATGAGACACTTCATGTGAGGCAATGCGCTATGCTCTATGCTTGCCAACAATGGCCATGAGACACAAAGTTGCAGAGGTAAAAGCTTTTCTGAGAGTATCTGAAGACACAAATCATCTTCTACACAATGCCATAAATGAAAACAAGGGCTGGCGTTTGAAGAGAGGTTTATCCTGGATGGCAGAGGTGGAGGATGTTATTAAACGGGTCTTCGTGGTAGAGAGTTTTACTAATCAATTTCTCATGGGTGCGGTGAGCAAGCAGACTTTGGGATGGCTGCTGCAGCAGAGGACGAAGTGCGCATGGGAATGCCCAATGTGCCATGATGTCGACCGAATAACATCTTCTACTTCTCTTGCAGCATTTACTTCTTTATAGAAGGGGGGTGTAGTGATCTTGTGTGTGCTTGTTTTAAATCACTTTGTAAGCTGATATTCATTTTCGTAAGGTTGTTCTTGATGCCGTCGGTCCATCTTTTGTGTGGTCTTCCTCTTGCTTTGTACTCATTATATTTTTCTGTGTGGTTCTCTGTGGTAGGCGATAACAGGGCATTCTTGTCAGGTGTCCAAACCATTTAATCTATTGTTCTTTTATGAATTGTATGACTGATTTCACATCCAGCCTTGTTCTGATTTCTTCATTCCTAATTTTGTCTCTTATTGTCACACCTGCAGCTCTTCAAAGATACCTCATCTCTGTCGTTATGATTTTCTGCTCATTAGCTGCTCTTATTGGTCGAATAACATAGCATCCTTAATTTAGTTTCTGTCTAAATTGGAGGAAAGAATAATTAATTATGTTTGTGTAAATGTTTGGGATAAGTTGCAACTCTGTGTTTCATTAGAAAAGAAAAATGCATGATAGAAGTTGTAGAATTCTATTTCATTTATCTACAGCCAATTTTAGGCACAAATCCATTGTCATGTGCCGCAGCAGCAAACAATGGAGATAGCTTTGTTCTTGACATGGCTACCACAGCTGTAGCCTTGGGAAAAGTATGTTCTGTATATTTTCTATTTTATCTGTAATTTTACCTGTAATTTTACCTGTAAGCTTCAGTTTGTTTATCCTTATATTCTCTTTGAAATAAAATGTTGATAGTTCATAAGTACGGTTCCAACTTGACTGCAACGGGTCACCCCATAATTGCTCCGTTCCTGTGCCAATGAAAATCACACGAAATGCTAACAACAGTGTGTAGTGAAATAAAATGTAATAGTTACAAGTGTGTAGGGAAGTGTATTGCAGATAATGTTCTTCAGGTTTATTATTTAAAACATATATATATATATATATTTGTGGGTGTGGAATTTTTTTCCAGCCGTAGTAGCACCCAGGTCGACCCAGCCTCAGTAGCACCCAGGTCGACCCAGCCTCAGTTGGATACTGGAAAAGTACTGGAAAGTTTGGAAGGTGGAGAATTTGAACATATCTTGTTCTGTCATTCTCCAGCATTCTGATCCATCCGTACAGTAAAGTTGATAGCAGACAGCTGCAGTATATATTAATCTTGGTTCTGAAGCTGTATTCGACTGATTTCCAGACCGTCTGAAGGGTCATGCATGCAATATGCACTTTTAATGTCAGATCCAACTCCTCCTTCACAGCTGATAACACTTCCAAGATATGTGAACATCTTCCAAGCTGCATGCAATATATTATATATAATCAGTATTTCACTTTATTCATTAATATCTTTCCCCATGTTATCAACACGTTCTTTGACTTTCAGCTAGAATTAAATGAAAGGAAAGGATTGGAGATTCCTCTTGGATGGGGCTGTGATAGTTCAGGCAAGGTGAGTTAAACATTATTAAATTTTTCCTTAATCTGTCCCATTGTTTAGAAATATAATACACTTTACAGAGAAAGTTTACTTCTTCTTCTTTGCGTTCGTTCTTTACGACCAATTTTAATCACTCTTTGTGATATGTTTGATCTTTGCCAAGAATGTGTATACGTTGCACATTGGTTTGGTAGGCCCCTAAACGCATAGACTTCTACACATGGACAATTCTAGGACATGTACATCCGATTTCAGTCAAACCTCCTTAGTCGCCTCTTACGACATGCGTGGCAGGTAACAGTGGTTCTATTCTTTACACCCCAAATTTGGGCCCGTAACCACTTGGGCGAAAGGTTACTTTATACAAAGCATTCTTACATAAAATGGGGGTCTTTGTGGTGTAGAGATAAGGTGCTCGCCTCTCTCTCCCCAAAGGTACTTGGTTTGTCTCCACCCCCTGCCTCATCCACATGGAGTGATTAGGATATTTTTCCAGAAATCCCTGATCTCAATGTAGGCAAGATCAATTTCCTAGTCCTGTCAGAGATGGACAATAAAATGCAATTTATTACATATTTTTAAATGCTTAAATAACAAGAGAAACACCATGCATTTTGATTTTTAGTGTCTCTTATGAGCGGTAAATTAATTTATCTCACAAAAATGTAATATGCAATGTATTTTCAGTTTACAATAATCAGATAAATGTTTAATTATTCACTTACAGGCAACAAAGAATCCTTCAGAAGCCACTGGTCTGATGCCGCTAGGAGGAACAGAAGAATGCAGTAGGTTATATATTTTTGTTGCTGTTTTCTATAATGCATAACTTGTGTTAGTCATTCAAAAGTTCTAAATAGAAAATAGTGGAGAGTGTCGATTCATCCTCACTTCATTCCAAGAAAAAGACTGTTTACTCATCATCATATAGCTTGACCTGTGCTGAACTATGTCATCCTAACAGTCCTTCAGAATTTCGCTCTCTCATAGTCCAGATGTCCTGCCTCTGCAGCATTATCAGTTACATCCTGAATCCATCTTCTCATTATAAATTGATAAAGGACAGCTAAACTTAAAATATATAGAAGCAAGTGTCCTGGAGTGTTATTATACTGTACTCGCCTGTCTGCCCAGCGTGTTCGTAGCGCGTGGACTACGGGTGACTATCCCTCTGTGTGTGCGGGTTCAATTCCGCGGGATGGCAGAAAAGCCACAGATTCCCAGATTTACGGTGTTCGTGGCACCGAACCGAAGGGTTACGATGTCCATGGCACCGAGCCTAAGAGCTGAAAAGCTCAAGGGCTTCTGGATAGGGAAAAAAAAAAATGATACTGTACTGAGTGCTGGAAAATGACCAACAACATCATATACAAGTTGGAAACATTCCAAAATAAATACTCAAGACGACTGCTGCAACGTTTCTGGAGAAATACAATAGCAAATGAAGAGCTTTTACAACTTCTTCTTGTGTTCACCCGCTATGAATTCAGACGTAGTCTGGTATAGCAGCACCTGGTATAGCGCTTCTTATCAATTATTGCATGAAGGCCTGCCTTATTATCAGTGGTCTCCGCCATACAGGTGTGCCTTCTCTGACTTCAGAGGTGCTTTTACAACTAACTAATTGCATCATTAGAGACCATCATTAGAAGATGGAGGTGGATTGATCATGTATGCTGTATGCCAGTAGGAGCATTTGCTAGGGGAGATCTCTTATGGATATTGGATGAGAAAACAAGGCTTGGACATGCAAAGGAAACATGGGGGTCTCTGTGGCTAAGTGGTTAGCCCTTTGCCTTGTGAGTCGAAGGTCGTGGGTTCGAGTCCGGACCGCGCCATTCTGTTCACGAGTGCAATTTTTCCCTAGGATTGTTGCTGGAACTACGGAGTTCGTCTTTGTGCAATACTCTCGGCAGATGACGTGCCATTTCTGCTGAGAGGGGCCGAGCCATATGGGGTAAAACCCGATGCAATGAAATCAATCCTTCGGCTTTAAAACCCTTTAAAAAAGGAAACATGGAGAAGAACTATGGAGATTTGAAATATTTAGTGGGGATTGGTTATTGGTTACTAAACTGACGTCATTGCACTCCGGCAGACCCATAGGTGCTCAGTCTCCCCAACAGATATCGAAGAGTATGCATACTGATGGTTCCTGTGGCTCGCTGATTAAACACACCTCTGCCTCTCAGGCATCCAGTTCGACTTGAACAACGGGTAACTCCAAACTGCTTAAATCGCTTGATCGATTCAACATCGATATTAGTGTCCTCATCCAACAGAGAGTCTCGAAGAGACCGAAGAATATCCCCTTATCCATCTTCAACTCCCCAACAATCGATGCTGTTGATGCAAGCCTGTCCGCTCTCTCATTACCGTAAACACCCGCATGCCCAGGACAGTATATCCACGTAAGCCGCTGGAGGTTAGAAACTTCTATAGACGACATCCACTCATACCGAAACCTGCCCTTCTGGATCTTGTGAAGCATCGACTGAGAGTCAGATACAACAACTGCCCCAGTAAATGAAGTCCCAGAAATCCAATGGAGGGCAGCAGTAACAGCCTCAACCTCCATCCTCATACTAGAAGTAGTTGTCCTGTATGCCCCACTTCGCTCTGCAACAACCCTACCCTGCGCATTAGCCAAGAAACTCCAGCCGGATTTCTCACCACGTTGAACCGACCCATCGGTATATACAACAACATCATCATCCCTTGCATTATCTTCTATCAGCTACTTAACTGCGAGATCAGCCTTCATGTTGCCCCAATCTCTACATTCTCTTCCAAGAGTAATGAAAACGTTGAGATAGTTCATCATGCTGCCATCTGTTGGGATCCATTCTTCCCCTTTTGGTAGAGTCGCAACTGTAGTCACCTGGCCAATTGTTCTCTCAGCTTGGGCCATCCACGACATGCCACGCTTGATTCTCGTGCCCTTAACATCATTAGTGTTCTTGTGAAGTGGATGTCTCTTATCCGAAGTAACCAGCATATATGCCTTGGTTTGGGCGATTGCATGACGGGAGCGTAGTGACAGAAGGCCAAGCATATATCTCATCTTCACAATGGGGGTATCTCTAGTGCAGCCCAGAACTATACGCATACCTTCATTCTGAACCCGTTCGAGTCGTTCACATTGTGATCTTGATATCGTAAGAATTCCGAGTCCGTAATCTACCACTGACAGTACCAGTCGATCGAACAAAAGGGCAAGTAGTCTCTGCTCAAGGTGTCGGCCACCATAACTTTGAGAGCCGCAAGACCACGCTTGCACCGTTGTATCGTCTGTTCAATATGGTGTTTGAAAGATAGACTACGATCAAAGGTTATTCCAAGATAGCGCAGCCTGTCTCTGCGCTCGATGGTATGTTCATCAAAGATTACACAGGGTAGGTAAGCCTTGACGATGTGATTATTCAACGAGCACCACAACATACACGCTTTTCAGGATTGACCTGAGAGCGAGACTCTCTACACCAACCCGAGATGGTATGCAATGTTTTCTGAATGTCGTCAACCATCTCTGGTCTATCTGACCCAGTCCTATATATTAAGATATCATCTGCAAATGTCAATGTCTGACCCAATCCGGTTGGCTGAATTTTAGCTACATTTGCTGTGTAAATATTAAACAACACGGGTGATAGAGGAGAACCTGGGGTAATCCCGGGCATATACGTGCAGGATCCGATGTCCATGTTCCTAAACGGAGTGCAACGGTTCTCTCCATTAAAGAAGCAGCTATCCAGTTTACCAGCCAAGGATTAACTTTACATTTAATCAAAGAGCGCACCATTATTGAAAAATTCACCATGTTATAAGCATCCTCCAAGTCGATGGCCACAGCAACAGTCTCTTGCTTGGATTGGAAGCCTTCATAAACATCATATGCAAACGTGCCAGCATTGTCCCATGTCCCTTTCATTGGCCGGTAGCTACCCAAGTGTCAGGGAGAATGTGGTCATTCTCCAAGTGACACATTAACTTTCTGGCCACTATCTTCTCTAGTAATTTGCCATATACATTTTGCAAGGTGAATATGCGGTAGCTGCTGAGCAGTTTAGGATCCTTCCCATGTTTGTGGAGCGGTCGTAAATAACTATGAAGCCAATCCTCGGTACCACAGCATTCTGTACACTTTTATTAAAATCCATCACAACTGCATTAATAACAGTCTCGTCCAGCTGTTTGATGTGATGATATTGAACACCATCAGGCCCTGGAGCGGTGCTGTGGCTTGCCTTGAGTGCATTAACAACATCCTCCTTTGTTATTAAGTCAATGTAAGGTTCTCCAGAGCTAGTAATATCCCGAAGAGCACTTATGATATTATGGCGGTCAGTTTTATCACCTTTTTCTGTCTGTTCCACAAAACGATGAAGGAACCCCTGCCCCTTTTCTGCATCTGTTGTCAAGACGGATCCTGACGAGTCACGTAAAGTAGGAAAAGACTGGCTGGTGTTCCTCCTATTCATTTTGCGATGAAACTGCCAGAATTGATATAGAGACTTGTCGCCACAGACTTGCGTTATGAAAGTCTCCCATAACCCACTCTTTGCCTCACTAGCCAATACTTTGAAATCCCCAGTGGCTTTGTGGCAAATAGCAGACTTTTCAGCCACATCACACATATTTCTAGGTCGCTTGTTTCGTGCTCTCTGCCATGACTTTGTAGCAGCCTCTTTTTCCAGCCATGCTTTTCAACATTTTCATTCCACCAAGGTGGTTGCAGGAAAGGAGTCCTAGCAGTCTTCTTCTGGCAGTCTGTCGCAGTATACGTAATGGGTTTTCGTGATCAGAGTGGCATGGCATGTACTGAAAGACAGATTTGGGTCTTCTGTGGGGATAGGATGGGAAACAATTAGTAAAAAAGGAGGTATAACATCAACAATGTAAATCTCTTGTGGAAGCCTTATGGTATCAAACGAGATAGGAAAATGAAAATAGATAGAAAGGACAGCTGAAAAGTATTATGTTTTTTTGACTAAACAATTGTATTCAAGTATATGAGAAAAAAAAATGAGTTTTGATAGAATCATTCCTTTTGCAAAATTGCAATACTTCATGTCTGATCTCTATAAAATTGCTATACTTCATGTCTTATCTGTCACTATTGGCACTTACTTTTGCTACAGAATTATATCTAATGCAACTTTTAACTAAATCCAAAGGTGGCTACAAAGGATATGGTCTGGCCATGATGGTAGAAGTATTTTGTGGCATTTTGGCAGGGGCAAACTTTGGCAGCAACGTCAGGAGATGGAAGACTACAGAGAGAGAAGCCAACCTGGTCAGTAGTACAGCTTGTACCATATATTCTTGTTAGATACAATGTTTGAAAATGTGCTGATTTATTTGTCTTGGTTTCAGTTTGGTATATCTTCATTGCACTCCAGACATGTCCATAAGTGCCACGATCTCCTTCGCAATATCTCCAACAGCGTCCAGCGACTGACCATACCAGTTCTATTTTGATTGATGAGCCTACTTGTATATCTGTTGTACCATTCTTTCCTTGTCACACCAATCTTCAAACCCAGTTCTCGCAATCTAGTAGGTGACATGGATTGGTTTAGATGAAGGTCTATGAGGGCGTTCACGATGTCAGCTCTGTCCATTGGCTGGTCCTCTGATGTAGCGGCAGAGCCAGCCAGCCTGTCTGCTCTCTCATTGCCAACGACACCCATGTGCCCCGGAACAAAAACAAGTGTAATTCTGCAAATTGTTGACACCTGCAGTGATGTTTGTTACATGTTTGTCTTGGTTGTACTGCTTGTTCCCCTTGATACATAAGGTTGTATATGAACCAACTTCTTTTTGAGATCAAAGTTTTGAGCTTCATCCATGAGGCTTAAGTTAATCTGGAATTCTGTTCTTTGTTCTGTATACTTTGATATTCCCATTTTTTTCTTCTGTGTGGGTTCCAAATAGAGCACATTTCTTCTTATTTTGCTAAGTCGTTTCCCATCTACCGCCTGTGGGTTGTCACCCACAGTCTTCTTCTAATGCTCCCATTGACCACTTGTTAACCACTCTTTGTGATTTGTATGTGATCTGAGCCTAAGAGAGATTGTACGTTGTCAATTATGCGCCTACAAGTAGGCTAACACATCCGATTTATGCAAAGCTTTTTATTTACTAGGCAGCTTCCTAAGCCCCTACCTCAGTCGCTCTTACAACATGTCTTGTAGGTCGCAGTGTTACTATTTTCTGCTCCCCTTGCGAGCCCTGGCAACACTCGGGCGAAGCTACTTTAGTTAAGTGCAGAGTGTTGTAATCCGACACAATCTATTGTAATCTGGCACAAAATTGTGTTATAAACACTATTGTAGTATTTTCGTCTGCTATGAATTCAGGATAAGAGACATGACATCTAATATCTTCTTCTTCAGCGATCTCTGGTCATGCTCTCAATTTACTGTGGACCACAAACTGGGCAGTCAGCTTCAGGTCTGTCAGGTTTCCAAAGCTTAGTTTTCAGGTCGACTGGGTGTGGCCACATGTTGCTTCTCAGCTCACCCAGGAGAGGACAGTCTTGCAGGATATGCTCTGGGACGTCTAATATGACACCTATGACTGATGTTTTGTGTGAAGGCTTGCTTTCCTTGTCACCAGTGTCCATCACTATTCAGGTGATCCTTACCCCAACTTCAGAGGTACTTGTAATTTAGATCCCTAAGTAAGGGATCAATGTTTACTGTAGTCCAACCATGTACCCAAGAACTTTGGGCCCAAACTGACCTAGAACCCTGACATTTTTTGACGACTTATGGTCACTGGCGCAGTGTGTTACAAACTTTGCTATCGATGGCCTATTGTAGTGAGACACATTCTGTGTGTTAGTCTGGTGCAGGATGTTGTAGCTTGGCATCATTTATTGTAATCTACTACAAGATTTTGTAGTCTGGCACATGGTATTGTAGTAAGACACTGTCGTTAAATTACTGAGTTTTGTGTTCTAACAATCGTTTATTTGGTTTCAGGGACAGTGTTATATTGCTATTGATCCTTCAGCGTTTGCCCCAGGTTTTTCTGATAGACTTACAGAACTAATCACTACTTTAAGGAACCTAGAACCAGTAAGTAATAAGAGTTCTGCTGGAAAGTAAGGTATGAACAAACATCTTAGTGTTATATGATTTTGTACTATTTTAAACATATTTGTATTTTGTCTGCAATCATAAGAATTTTCTCTATTGCTAACATTAATCTCTAACAACACAGTGAGAGATAGAACTCACCAACAACCCATATCAAATATTATAAGGAAACGAAGGTGGCAAATATTTAGGTCATGTTCTTAGATCAGACGAAAAGAGAATAAATCGACAAGTCCTTATGTGGTCACCAGTTGGGAAAAGAAAACGTGGAAGACCAAAGACCACTCTTCGAAGATCCATCCAACAAGAAAGTAAACTATTGGGATGTAAAACCATACAAGATCTCCAACTGCTAGCAACGAACCGCATCACATGGAGATCTAAAACCTCTGCCCTATGTGCAGCTTTTGGCACGAAAGGAACAAACTAACTAACTAACATTTAAGCAACATTGACAAGATAATATTAGAATTGCTTATTTCTTCTTCTTCTGTATTCACCCTCTGTGAATTAGGGCGTTAGTCATGACGCCTGGTATGACACTTCTAACTGATTTTTGCGTGAAAGCTTGCTTTACCATTTGACTGGTGTCCCTCACCATGCAGGCGGGCCTTCGCCGACTTCAGAGGTGATTATTTCTAATTCTGTTCTTAGCACTAAGAAGTTTGTAATTGTTCATTTGAGGATCATTTTAGGGCCACATACACAATAAATAAAAGGGACAATGGACAACGACGTGTCAGGGTCAGTGAGCTGACACTTTTGTTATGCCCACTATTTCCTTGATATCATCATTTCGAATCTGGTTTCTTCTTGATACTTACAGCATTCTATGTAGACACTTCATCTATTGACCAGTATTCTAACAAAAGAAACATAAAGTTTACATAAAAGACATAAACTCTAATAGAATGAACAATGATCAGAAGATTGTTTCTATGATGACAGAAAAAATTAACTGTTTTTTTTATATCTGCAGGCTGCGGGTGAGACTGAAGTTCTAGTTGCAGGAGATCCTGAGAGGAAACACATGACAGAATGTGACAAGCTTGGAGGGATTCCTTACCATGAAAACCAAGTTAAATTTGCGGTAGGGCTTAATACGCTTGTAGTACAAAGTGACAATTGACTGAAAATGTAGACTAAAGTTTGTGGCGACTACAGACAGATGGTGTTAGAGATCATCAAGTAGCTTGTCCCTTCTGGAACTTGGCTCCCATGACAGCAGTCCTGTAAAACTCTGTTCTGTGTAAGTTGGCCGGTGTCAGCAGCAGTCATTCTCAGATCGTCAATGATAATCTTGAACCCATCGTCTTCTAGGTCTTCCTCTCATTCTTCTTCCAGGCACCATTTCCTCCAAAATTATCTTCTCCAGGCAATCATGTCGTTTGATGTGTCCGAAATATTTAATTTCCCTTGATTTTATGCTCTTTAACACTTTCGCTGCCACCGATGACAAAAGTCAGCGAAATACCAACTCCCTTTCGCTACCGCCGTCGACTTTTGTCGGCCGACATGTGCCGTCGACGATGTCTTTTTAAACGGGGAGTATCGCTTGCCGAAAACGGGGTCCTGTGACGTACTACTTCCATATTGTTCGCGAGCTCTCCAAAATGGCAGATCTAACACACACGCTGTAAACGCCGGTAAAAGTCCGATTTTTCCACAATTTTTCGCAAGTAAACAAAAATTTTCAAAATGGACGATGTAGCTGATGAATAGTGGTATCCAAAATGACTCTTTTTCTGACTTTTTAGCCAGTGATAGTCTCAAGACGAACTCTGAATGTGACATGAATTTGAACTGTGATTCACGTGACGATGTTTATAGATAGCAGACATTCCCAGGGGTACAGGAGTAGATGACGGACACCCAACTTGAAAATGACAGCATATCATACTGTGGATAGGTATGGGGATATCAGTTACTACAATAGCTTGTGGATTATAAAGAATATATTCCACATATAGACAGGTTACTTACTTACTTACTTAATCCCGTCATGCCTAGTGACACATGGGGCTTCAGAAAGGACTTTCCATGCTCTCCTGTCCCTTGCAACCTTCAGCGCAGAGCCCCACGTCAGAGATGCGGTGTCCAGTTCCTCTTCCATCATGCGCCTCCATGTTGTCCGTGGTCTGCCTTTCTTTCTCTTTCCTCTGGTGTCCAAGTGAGGGCTATCCTTGCAGGCATTTCTTGTCTCATTCTCATAACATGTCCGAGCCATTTCCATCTTCTCTTTTTGAGTATGTCATTCATTGCCTCTTGTCTTGTGTCTTGGAGTAGTTGGTTATTGGATATTTTTACTGGCCAAAAGATTCCCAAGATTCTGCGAAGACAAGAGTGGTGGAAAACTGACAGCCTGCTAGTATCTCCTTTGGTCATCCTCCAACACTCCGATCCGTAGAGCAAAACTGGCAAAACAATGCTTTTATAGAGTTTAAGCTTTGTGGTCCTATTGTAGATTTTGGACTTCCATACTGGTTTCATTCTGGCAAAAGCGGTTCTGGCCTTACTCAGACGTGATTTTATATCTTATATCAAGTAAGATATTCTGCAAAATTGTAGCGAGTGGCAAAGGACTATATATATCAACTTCATAGATTTTGAAAAGGCATTCGACAGCGTCCACAGAGACAGCCTATGGAAGATACTGAGACAATACGGCGAACCGCAGAAGCTTGTCAACATCATAGCCCTCTTCTATAAAGATTTCTCCTGCAACCTAAAGAATTCCATACATATAGACAGGTTAGTAGCTCATTAATATATGAACACTATTCCATAGTTTAAAAGTCCTAAGTTTATTAGGTGTTTTTTTAAATGATTTTTTTAAAATTGTCACTCTGAAAACTGATCATGCCAAAAAAAAAGCTTGGCAGTGAACCAGACTTTGTTGAAAAATGGCTGGCAGCGAAAGTGTTAACCCCTTGTTTACCAATTACGTGAGGGTGACGTAATATCAGGACGATTACACTGACAGAAAAAGCTTTGGCGTTGTTGTCATATGGTGCTGACGACATATTTAACGATGAAGATAGCAGAGATGATGATATATTCTCATTAAGTGAATATGTTCACTCAGATTCTGAAAATTCTGTACAGGTGAGAGACACTGATGACGAAAATAGTGATACTCATGAATGTGATTTACGTCCAAGCAAGTGTTCTAGAACTGACCCTGTCGCTAGTACTAGCGCTGAGAAAGTAGCAAGTACTACTAGTACATAAAGCAGTACAAACACAAATTTTTATTATCAAAACATACACATACATATTTTATTTCAAACAAATATTCCAAAAATAACAGAGTTATTAAATTTTCAAATAAGTTGGTAGAAATGCAGAAAAACGCTTGAGATGCGCTGTGTGGTTCAACCTATAACCTCAGGTAAACAAGGGGTTAATAGCCAACTCTCTTTAATATCAAGCTGTTGCAGAACAGAAGCATATGTTCTTTTCTCTGTCCATGATATTCTAAGTACTCCTTTGTAGCATTTGCATTCAAAGGCATTAATGATCATCTCTGGATCATGTTAGAGATAGGGGAGGATAAAGTAGATCAGTGACATCGAGTAGAACAAAATGACTGACTTAAAAAGTATATGAGAATGTGTGATGATGACTGAGACAGATGGTGTCAAAGATCTTCTTATTTTGTTATCACACTGTTACGGGATTGTTGATCAGTGTTGTGGTTTTCTTTTTTTTTTCTTCAGTTCAGAATATCTTCATTGCACTCCAGATATGTTCATAGGTGCTTCGATCTCCTTCACAATATCTCCAACAGCGCCCAACGTCTGACCGTACCAGTTTGATTGTTGAACCTACTCATATACCTGTTCTTTTCTTGCGACACCAATCTTCAATCCCAGCTCCTGCAATCTAGTAGTTGATGTGGATTGGTTTAGATGAAAATCTTTGTAGCCACACTCTATGAGGGTGTTCAAAATGTCAGCTCTATCCATTGGCTGGGCCCCTGATATAGCAGCAGAGCCAGCCAGCATGTCTGCTCTCTCATTGTTTTTGTCTTGCACTGCTCTAGTGGCTTGGGTGATAGTTATTTTTACTTTGGGACAGGATTCTGATATGCCATCTTTTTCGTGGTCTTTCGCTCGCCTTCTTTCCTGTTATGTTGTAGAAGACTATAAAAAGTGGAGTTTGGTAGCCTTCTTATTAAATGGCTGAACCACTTCATTCTTTCCCAATGTAATTCAAGCAAGGTTCTGTCTCAACTTTCTTTCTTATGCTGATTTTGGTGAGGACAAAGAAGATCAGTGACAGTGAGTAGAAATATTGACAGAGACAGATTGTGCCGGGTAGAACAAACTGACAGAGAACGAAAAATTATAACATTGTAGATAAAAAACAAATGATGGATAATAGAAAGCGACAATAATATCTATCAACAGCGAAATGGCAGAGAAAGACGACTCGTGAAGGAAAAAATATGTAAAAAAACAATAATCCTTCCTTTCGTCACTTGAAATATTGTCTATATATTCAATGTTGTTTTTGTATAAGCTTTACTGTGTTTTGTAGCTCACACAGAGGTCCTTGTAGTTTTTTGTCAAGTGTGGTTTCGTTAGGCCAGTGAGTTTGCCTCAGTATTTCATATTCGGGGCAGTCCTGAAGTATGTGCTCTGCAGTCTGATATGCCTGTCCACATGTACATGTGGCTTCGAAATCGATTGTCCTGTTCTAAGGTGCAGGATGACTTGTTCTACTTCTTCTTAGTGTTCGTTCTTCGCTGCCAATTTTATCATATATAATTGATCTTTGACAAGAATGACTGACGTTGAACCCCTGTTAAAATTAGGCACCCACTTTGTGTATGGTACCATAACCGGTGTAGGTCGGCAAAACTTGTTCTAATCTGCTCATACTATAGTACTAATAAGATAATGATAAAGAAAGCAGGAACCAGGGTGATGTTAATGTAAAGTATTATAGTACTAATAAGATAATGATAAAGAAAGCAGGAACCAGGGTGATGTTAATGTAAAGTATTTACATATTTGTATGACCTATTAATAACATATTGTTTACACTTCTTTCTCCAGAATGATCTTGCGTCCAAGCTTGAAGTTGCACCACCAAAAACATTATAAACAGAACGCCATGTATAAAATCTATGTTTGAGTATTATGCACAAATCTATGATACAGTTCAGCCAGACAATTTTCCTTTGTTTTCTTCTATATACATAATATGATTGATTGATTGATTGGACCATCATCATTGCACTTCAGTGAGTAACCATGTGTACTCCAATATCTTTCTTACACAGGAAGATCTCTGCGACACTGCACAAACTCTGTAGCACAGCCGAGGGTCCCCAGTGTAACTTATAAAAATATTTTGTAGGAAAGTTTTGCTCTTTTTTTAAAATGAAATCTTTCTAATGAATTTTGCAAGGACATCGGCTTTCTAGCACGCTCTTCTCAATTTTTAACTGCTAAGGGTTCTTATATGTGCTCAACTTGAAACGGAACCTACATTTTATAGTAAATCTTCAATAGGACTAGGAATTCTATCTTATACTGAGATCAGGGAACTCTGGAAAAAT
Source organism: Arion vulgaris (assembly GCA_020796225.1). Taxonomy (NCBI): domain Eukaryota; kingdom Metazoa; phylum Mollusca; class Gastropoda; order Stylommatophora; family Arionidae; genus Arion; species Arion vulgaris. Next base: position 44,489,385 of record CM036763.1, read on the forward strand.
ATCCTGCAGGCTCAATGAGGGAGCGAACCGAGAGGCGAGCACGTAACCTATACGCAACATAGACAATAATATGATTAAACCTTCTTGCGGTGATCCTTGTTCCATCCATGCATATAAATTTCAGTTTATTTAGGGGCATTAAAATAATAATCAAAATACATTAGAACTTATGGGTATGGAATTTTGGCACTGATAAAACTACAATTGTATATGTTACCAAACTACAATTGTATATGTTACCAAACTACCCAGAGAACCCTTCATGTATGTCGTATATTCATCATTGTTGTTTGGAGTCGAAATATGGACACTGAGCAAGCAGATAGAGAGAAGAATTGATGCTTGCAAAATGTGGATATACAGAAAAATAGGACGAGTGCCATGGAAAGAGAATAAAAAGTGCTTCTTCTTCTGTGATAAACTTCTGCTATGCGACTACTTCGGTATGTGTCATAAACGGGGTGGTGCGCTTGAGGTATTCACCGGTCCCCCATAGTTTGCCTTGTAGGGTTGTTTCTATTGGCCAGATCTCCATTCTCACATTACTCACACTGAAACATTTGTGCAGGATGTGCTCTGGGGACTGCTTAGGTGCTCCACAGGTGCAGACTGCCGAGTCCCTGAGACCCATTCTGTAGAGGTGTGCTCTGAGACTGCAGTGTCTCGTTCTAAGTCCGAAGACTGAAAAAAAAGTGATTCAATAAATAAGAATGAAAAGAACTGCTCAGGAAAATAGAAATTAGACAAGTGAGATATTTTGGTCACATTCAAAAACACAACCCGCTGTTGACAACCATCTTAGAAGGGAAGGTAGAAAGCAGGAGAGCAACAGAAAGACAGAGATACAATTGGGAGAAGAACATCTGGAAATGGACAGGCAAAAGTCTGGCAGAGATCACTGTCATGAAAAGAGACAGGACTTGGAGAGTCATTACAGCCAACCTTTGATACGGTGACAATATCTTTTTTCCTATTTTACCTCACAGTGTCAGGATAACAAGAGGTTTATGGAACAGACTTTTGTATACATAGTGTCTTTCACTGCCTGTTATTTATGTGGTCGACCTTTTGCCTTACATCCACTGTATAATTGCCCTTTGAGGCCACTGTCTGTTGGCAATCTGATTATGTGGCTGAACCATGTATTTTGTTGTTTCTTGATGAAGCTCAGTACTGATGTTGTACCCACATTTTTATCCTGATATCTTCATTCCTAAATTTTTCTTTTGTTATGGGTTGTATATTTTATACCTCACAAACCTCAAAGAGTTATCACAGAAAATATGTAACTATTTTATTTGTATAACTAACATTTAAACAGGAAATATCTGATGTAATAAAAAACATTATGATGATCACAATGATTTGTATGTGGGCAATGATTTGTATGTGTTGTATACTGTTGACCTGTGTGGGGGCCTGAAAGGAAAGCAAAGAATAGTACCACTGTGACTTAAGAGGCAACTGATGTAGGAACTAGGAAGCTACCTAGTCAATAAAAACATCGCAGAAATTGGATGTGCTGGCCTACTTGTAGGCGCATACTGGCACAACGTACAATTGCTCTTAGGCTCAGATCACATACAAATCACACAGAGTGGTTAACAAGTGGTTCGATATGGAGCGTTCAAAGAAGAAGTGATAAGAAAAGCAAGCCTTCGCGCAAAGATCAGTCAGTCGTCATATTAGGTGCTATGTCTACACCTGAATTCATAGTGTGCGGATGGGGGAAAACATTTCATGATTGTCCACATCTGTCTGGGACATTAGAAGCATGTAAAACCCTATAGGTTATAACTATTTCCAGTGTAAGGATGAAGGTTGAGACCATTACTGCTGCCCTGCAGTGAACCTCTGTTTACTGGGGCAGTTGTTGTATCTGACTATCAGTTGATGCTTCGGAAGGTCCAAAATGACAGTATGCGTAGATGTCTTCTATTGAGGTTTCCAACCCCCAAAGGTTTACATGGATCTACTGTCCTGTGCATGCAGGTGTTTGCGGCAATGAGAGAGCGGACAGTTTTGCATCAACAGCTTTGATTGTCAGGGAGTTTAGTGTGGATAAGGGGGGGTCTCTTCTTCTTCTTCTTTGCGTTGTTCTTTACGACCAATTTTAATCACTCTTTGTGATATGTTTGATCTTTGCCAAGAACGTGTATACGTTGCACATTAGTTTGGTAGGCCCTAAACGCATAGACTTCTACATGCTTAGGACACGTGCATCCGATTTCAGCCAAACCTCCTTAGTGCCTCTTACGACATGTGTGGCAGGTAACAGTGGTTCTATTCTTTACACCCCAAATTTGGGCCCGGTAACCACTCGGGCGAAGGGGGTCTATTTTGGTCTCTTCACGACTGCCTGTTGGATGAAGACACTAAAATAGATGCTGAATCGATCCAGCGATTTAAGTTCAAATCAACTACCGCCGTTGTTGATAGTTCACACAAGCATTCTACATAACAATATGATTAATTTTACGATGCTTAGTTAGGATCATATATCTACCAGAATTTTCTTGGAACATAGGTCATTTTGTCTGGTATAACACACCTGATGCTTGTTCAATGGTTTGTATCAGATGTGTATAAAAGCAAATGGCAATTTCCTAAAACAAAGTATATAGAATCCCAACATGTACTATAAGAAACCAAGAATGTCTGCTTTCACAATAAATAACAAGAAGAAATTAAAAAACAATATATATTTAAAAATCATACAGAAAACTTTTTAATGGTTTTGACACCTGGTCACAGTGTAACACATCCAGAAACAAATTGTTAGCAGCAGAACCTCTCTGCCTTAGGGAAATATCCACATAAGTGGAGGCAATGAAGTCAGGAAAGATAAATAGTAATGGAAGGTCTTACATAACGAAAGACAACAGATACATGGAATGCTTGAGAAAATGAATGTTTGTGGATGTAATATCTTCTACCAAACATTCATCATCAGCATTCCTTTGTCACTCCAATAAGGGATAATCTTCTTTTGTCATCACACTGTTACTGAGTTGTTGCCCAGTGGTGTGGTTTTCTGTTTTTGTCTTGCGCTTCACTAGTGGCTTACGTGATAATTATTTTTGCTTTTTGACAGGATTCTGCTATGCTATCTATCCTTTTTGTGGTCTTCCTTTCCTGATGCTCTGTTGTAAAAACGGTGTATACAGTGGAGTTTTGTTGCATTCTTATTAACTGGCCGAACCACTTCATTCTGTGCTTCTCAGTGTAATTCAAGCATGGTTCTGTTTCTTTCTTATGATGATGTTGGTGACTGTCTTTTCTGGTGTTGGTAACTTTTCATAGGCATCGTATTTCACATGTAGTTATTTTTTGTGACTGTGCTTTGCTCATTGTCCATATTTGGTTCTGGTAACACAGAGTAAGGGATAATAAATCTTGATGATCTTACTAGAATCTTGTATCAAGACATTATTTGGTGCTATAGTTGTAGTTTCTGTAACAATTTTGGTTTTATATGTTCAAGATTGTTTGCTCTTATACTAAACTCTACAGCCACAACGTGTAGGTAGCCACAACGTGTAGGTAACTCTATGCCCACAGTGAGCAGGTTCATCACCGTCACTATCAGTCCCCATCGTGCCCAATGTCATATAAAGCAAAGACAACAAATTTGCTCTCAATTTACTTTTGTGCCTAAATGGCATTAGGAATCGTCATGAGCAATTTGCGCTTTTCCTGTTTCTGTTAGCTTTTGTTTTTAGTTTCAAAAAAGAAATTACAATGCAACATCTACAGTCTTCTTCTTTGCGTTCGTTCTTTACAACCACTTTTAATCAGTCTTTGTGATTTGTTTGATCTTTGCCAAGAACGTGTATACGTTGCACATTGGTTTGGTAGGCCCTAAACGCATAGACTTCTACACGCTTAGGACACATGCATCCGATTTCAGTCAAACCTCCTTAGTCGCCTCTTACGACATGCATGGCAGGTAACAGTCGTTCTATTCTTTACACCCCAAATTTGGGCCCGGTAACCACTGGCGACACAAAACAGTAAAATGTCAAGCAGTTTATACATTATCAATATTATTGTGTTCAATAGGAATCTTCGTGATCTAAAGAAAATCTGATTTAAACTCACTGTCTCCAATTTATATTCTGGACGATCTACTCGAGTTCTTTTCGTGACGTTTTGTTTCTCCCGCCTCCTTTTCTATCATTACTGTTTAGCCTCCTCATTCTTCTCTTCCTCTGTGGGTTCTAGTCCATATCATATTATATTACAAACAGCAACACATTGGTACATCAGAATTTGATCATAAATTCAGATAGCAATTCTTGCAATTAATAACCAAATGCAAGGGATAATGCAAGAGAAAATGAGTATCAATGAGCGAATGAATAATGTCAATATTTACAAAATGGGTGGAAATGCATATTTACAAATGAACGCAAGATATACAAACTCTGAATAAAGATAGGAATAAACAAACAACAGATATGAGAATCTGAGAAATAGAGGATGTGTGGGTGTTTTTGACAGTACTACATCTCTAGTATTAGCTAATAGTGTCATTGGTTACAAAACCAACGTCACAGCACTCTGGGCAGATCCATATTTGACAGTCTCTTCCAATAGATGTTGAAGTGTATGCATACTGATGGTTTCTGTGGCTCGCTGATTAAACACAGTCCTCGTTCTGCCCCTCCGCCCGAGTGGTTACCGGGGCCCAAATTTGGGACGTAAAGAATAGAACCACTGTTACCTGCCACGCATGTCGAAGAGGCGACTAAGGAGGTTTGGTTGAAATCGATGCATGTGTCCGCTAGGAATGCTAACCCAAACAAATGCTTGCAGAAAACGGATGCACCAGGCCGTAAGGCGCATAACATGGTGCAACGACCTCACAATGAGGAATGGGATAGCGGATTCTACGGTCGCCAATCTGCCTCTGAGATTTAGCCATGCGGTAAGAATGTCAGACCCATCATCACGAGGGTGGCCAAAACTTACTGCAGGAAGAGGTCGGCACAAACGGGAAGCAGAAATCATAGGAATTATATCCTACAGAACTGCCACCAGTATGCAGACTTGAGAAGAAAGAGGTGGCCCACTTAGACTAGTGTCCAAGACAAACTGTATGGCGTGGCTGATAATCTGAGACAGACGGCTGCCTTTATTAGAGAATCCGAAATCCCAATCTAGTGAGAACGCAGAAGAAGCTCTGCCCCTCAGGCATCCAGTTCTACTTGTACAACGTGTAATTACAAATTCTTAAATTGCTCGATAGATTTAACATCAAATTTAGTGTACTCATCCAACCATTTATTGAGATCCATTCTTCTGGAAGAGCTGCAACTGAGATCAGCTAATAGCTCTTTCAGCTTGGGCCTTCCATGACATGCTTGATTCTTGTGCCCGTGAACATCATTAGTATTAATTGTGCAGTGGATGTCTATGATCAGCAGTAATCTGCATATATGCTTTGATTTGGACGATTGCATGATGGGAACGTAGTGACAGAATGCCAAACATGTGTCTAATCTTTACAATGGGAGCATCTTATTTTTCCTGTTTCATCTTCCCTCCAGGGTACAAAGAACAACAGTTCTTGTGATGGTCTCTTGATCAATTCCGAGTATATGTCCTATCCAGCTCCGTGTCCGTCTTTATAACTGATTGTAATGTATAATTTTAGTAATACAGTGTTAGGTCCATATTTTTCATTGACCATCGGCACACAATGAGTGTTGTGGTCAACATCACACCGGCTATCTTTACTTCCCAGTGACTTTCCTAGTACCCAATCGAGGCAGAGTCGATCTGAGAGCTGTTACGGTCAGAAAAATATTCCACACCCAGTGTGCAATTGAACCCAAAACACTATTCTAAGAAACGAGTTCACTAACAACTGCCCTACTGCGGTTCTAATCTGTACACATGCCTTCTTCAAGTCTAATCAATTTGCTCAAGTTACAATAGTACGATCATCATTACAAAATGTACATTATCTCTATTTAGACCTATACTGCATTTCTTTGATTCTAAGACTCATATTTTCTCTGCTATATAAAGATCTCTAACAATGATGTGCATGTGAAAATTAATGATATCTTATAGTCACAGTCAGATCAATGTTTGAGGATCTAAGCTACAAGTACCTCTGAAGACGGTGAAGGCATGCCTATATGTTGGTGGACACTGATAATAAGGAAAGCATGCCTTCATGCAAAAATCAGTCAGAAGCGTTATATCAGGCGCCCTGAATTCATAGTGGGCAAACACAAGAAGAATAATAGTCCGTTGTTCAAAATTTTCCTCGCTGACCCAATGTTTTGTTTTTAACAAAAATTCCAACTACAAGTTTGAATGTAATCACATTCTACATTGGAAAATAGCATGGTATTGATGATTTTGTTAACTTTCCGAATGTGAAGCCATTGCTATTTCAGTGAATCTCATTCAGAGACTACTATGAAGTTTTGTTTGCAACACCAAAGAATGTAAAAAATGGAGTTACTGTATTTGTCCTTTTTATCCCTTGTTGCACATTAACTCTTTCCACGCCCAGTTATTTCCTCAATTTTTAAGCAGTTAATTCAAGGGAGGTATAAAAAACTTTTTTAAATAAAAGATCCCAACTACTTGTCAATAAATAAGCATATATATATTATTATATACTAAATTGAAGAAAACTGGGCAACCCAATAGAATAACAAGGTTAAAAAGTAGTAGAAGTAAAATAGTAGAAGTAAAACTAGAAAGACTTCTTATAAGGAAGCAACTCTATGGCGCAGTGTGCGGCTTAAAGTGTGCAACGGACTTCCGCCATGGCGCAGTGTGCAGCTTAAAGCGTGGAAAGAGTTAAAATAAACCGTCGTTCCCTGATTACTCACCTCATTCTGCCCGTCAGAGGCTAAGTTCTGCTCGTACAATGTACGATTTCCAAATTCTTCTAATATTATATAGATTCAATAGAGCCACAGCATCGTAGTTGTTAGCGAACATGCTTCTTATGTGCGTGGTCTGGGTTTTAATTCCACAGTGAGCATGGAATATTTTTCGAACTATAACAGCTCACAGGTAGATCTAGCCTCAACTGCTTACCAGGAAAAGCACTGGGAAGTAAAAGCTGACAGCGTGATGCTGACCACATCACCCATCCTGTGCCGACAGTCAATGAAAAATATGGGTGTAACACTGTATTACCCAATTTACACTGAGGTATGAAAAAGGGTCCCTTTACTTTTTAAAAAATATAGATTAATGATAAATCACTGCAACCTAATCTAACCAGGCAGGCAATGAGCAACTGAAGGACGCACTCCTTACCCATCTGCAATACCCTGATGTTTCATTCTTATGATGCAAGCTTGTCTGCTCTCTCATTACTACGAACATCTGCATCTCCAGGACAGTAGAGTCATGTAAGCCCCTGAAGGTTTGAAGCCACGATGGATGACACTCACTTTCTGAATTCTTCTTTGAACGCTACACATCGACCACTTGTTAACCACTCTTTGTGATTTGTATGTCATCCGAGCCTAAGAGCGATTGTACACCGTGTCAGTTATGCGCCTACAAGCAGGACAGAACATCCTAGTTCTGCAACGCTTTTATTTACTAGGTAACTTCCTAGGTCCCTACCTCAGTCATCTCTTTCAACATGCCTTGTTGGTAGCAGTGTTATAATTCTTTGCTCCCCTTGAGAGCCTCAACAACACACAGGCGACTTACTGAATTCACTAATAGAAGTCTATTTATTTCCCATTGCAGATCTAACAAAACAACTTTTTCAATTATAAAAAAAAGCTATAGTTTAAAAAATTGTTAACACTGATTAGAATCGGTGTTCCCCTACTTGTAGTGTTCTAGCAAGTACTTAGTTCACTTTAGTTAGCGATAAGTTATTCTTCATCTGTGTTTGCTGTAGAATTTTAAAAACAAAAACCTGTTGTTACTGCCTGTAATACCGCTTTTCAGACTGTAATACAGGGGGAAACATGTGCCTGTGGAATTTAATGACCTCATGCCTAGTGCAGTCACTGAGAAAACTGTTCAGGTAAGGATTTTTCTTTTTTATCCGACAGAAAAAAAATTTGTTGACCGTACCGAGGATTGAACTGGGTCTCCTGCATCGGATCAGCGCACTAATCCATTAAGTCTGGTGCTCCGCCCGAGTGGATACCGGGGCCTAAATTTGGGGTGTAAAGAATAGAAACACTGTTACCTGCCACGCATGTCGTAAGAGGCGACTAAGGAGGTTTGACTGAAATCGGATACACATGTCCTAAAGGTGTAGAAGTCTAGTCTATGCGTTTAGGGGCCTACCAAACCAATATGCAACATATACACGTTCTTGGCAAAGATCAAACATATCACAGAGTGATTAAAATTGGTCATAAAGAACAGGCAAAGAAGAAGAAGAGCCAGACGCTCCATTTATAAATCACTCTTGCAATTTGTTTCAAGACTTATAAGTGCATTGTGTTGCTAGTTTTCAGTCTAGTACATCCGTTTCCTGCATACATTTTTATATAGTATTAGGTAAACCAATGAAATTCAGATTTAATCATATGGTGATTATGTTGGAAGGAAACAACATTAAGAATACTGTCATCGAGGTAGTCATAAAAATCAAGCAGCAGAAAAAATGTTATAGATACAAAAAAAAAATAAGTTATCGTTGATGTAGTTTGGTAATTTTGACAATAAATTTGTTTTATGGATCAGTTTTTCCATTGTACTAACATCTAGTCAATGAAAGAATCAGGGTTTTATGCAGTCATGTGGAGCCCTCTAGGTTTATAAAGGGGGATATAATTTGAACAAAATGGCTATATTTCACAAATGTACATACAGAATTATAATAATTAATATTTCACAACACATTATTCATGTACAACTTAAATATTCCTGAGAAACAACGAAGACCGACAACTTTCTTATAACAGGCATACTCATTGTCACCCGATATCATGATCTTAAATAAGGACGTTCTTCATAAGGATCCACATAGTTTTCTGAGTTGCCTTGATATAGAAGGTCTCTAATGTCACGAAAAAGTTTGAGAGCTATGCCTAGTTTCTTTATCTTTAGCATGCCACCCAGAGGAGGTCCAACTACATCTGATCGTCGTAACAGTCCAAGCGCTGCACCATCTAAGTCCTGCAAAAAAAAAAAAATTAAATTAGCATCCTGTGGCATTTAATAAACAGCATGCGAACATGTGGTGCTGACCCCTCTAGTCATCTACTTTGATAGTACTGTCCATCTAGGAGATTGTGATATGCAGGTCCTAGCCACCTGACTATGTTCAACTCATGATTAGTCTTCTTCTTCTTCGAACGCTCCGTATCGACCACTTGTTAAACCACTCTTTGTGATTTGTATGTGATCGGAACCTAAGAGCAATTGTATGTTGTGCCAGTTATGCGCCTCCAAGTAGGCCAGCACATTCGATTTCTACTACGCTTTTTATTTACTAGGTATCTTCCTAAGCCCTCTTACAACATGCCTTGTAGGTTGCAGTGTTACTATTCTTTGCTCTCTTGGACCCAGGCAATACATGTATGATAACTCATATACATAACTATGTTTCTTCCTTTTTATATGTTACTAAATTACTGTCTTTAATCTTTCAAAGCAATGTTGCTAATTATCTCACTTGTTCTTTTCTAACAATTTTGTCTGTTTTCATAGTCTGGACACACATTCTTATTCAAATACCATTCCAACAAAATATAGTCTTATTCTTTCTTAGGTGTTTCATCATTTTCCATTATATGTTAGTTGTATTGCTTCAGTTTTGTGTTGAGTTGCTTCAGTTTTGTGTTGAGTTGCTTCAGTTTTGTGTTGAGTTGCTTCAGTTTTGTGTTGAGTTGCTTCAGTTTTGTGTTGAGTTGCTTCAGTTTTGTGTGCGAAATACTCTTCCATTGCACATTATATAATTTTTCATTGCATGTTAATTGCTCCTTTCTGATGTATGAAATAATCTATTATATCAGTTCAGTTATATGAGGACTATCATCACAGCACTCCGGACATGTCCATAGGTGCTCCGATCTCCGCCTCAGCAAATCCAGCGGCCAAACATGCCAATTCGATGTTGATTAATCAATCTCCTTGCATATTTAGTATGTCGCTCTTTTCGGGCTTCACCAATATTGACACCCATCTCTCTCAATCTGGTCAGCGAGTCGGATTCACAGCCCTAAAACTCCTCTGTTCGGAAAGACTCTCAAAATGTGTGAAGAATGTCATTTCGATACATGGCAGCTCCCTCTGATATTGTAGCCAAGCCAGCCAATCTATCAGCTCGCTCATATAAGTTAGTTGTTTTTTTGCTATATGAAATAATCTTCCATTGCACATTATCTGATTATCTTTGTGCAATAATCCTTCATAATATGATAAAATGAAGCAATAGAAAGCACTTTACAATACTTACATTCACCAGCATGATCTGGGCTTCTTCTACATAACCTTTCTCATGGAAATAATCTGCAACTTGTTGTGAAGACCAGCTAAAGATGTCAGGGAATGATTGTGCAAGACTTGCCTTATCCTCTTCATCATCATTGTAAATGGAAGAATGTTCGGAAGGTGCACCTTGTTTTGAACTGTCATCCTGATGTTCAACATCGTGTGATTCACCATCCGGGGACTGTTCTTTCTTGGGTCTACCTCTTTTCTTTCTCGCATCAAATTTGAAACTGGACAACAAAGTCAACATGTTCATATTCTTATTGTATACATGCACAAGTACACACACATATAAATACGACAGCACTAATATATTCATGTTAACAAATGGGGCAAGTAATGGTGGTGAATCTACAACCCTACCCAAATTGCAAGAATGCCAAATATGATGTAGCTAGACAAGAGTTGGGGAAGAGACGCTGGCGATGGATAGGACATACATTGAGAGGACCGAACGGAGGCATTGCAGGACATGCGCTGTTTTGGAACCACAGGAAAGAGGACATGGAGAAGAGAGCTGAAGGCCGATATTAAAAGGATAGGTAAAACATGGACAGAATTTGAAGGGATGGCAGGAGAGAGGAAGAGCTGGAAGAAGTTTGTTTAAGACCTGTGCTCCATTGGGAGTTGAAAGGTGAAGAAGAAGACAAGAGCACTAATTTGGAAGTCAAAGAAGAATAGTAAACCATCATAGAACTGGTGTCGTTAGTTGTCACATGCTGAGAGACATACTGAGAAGATCAGAGCACTTTATGGACTAATTGTCGATGTGTAGTGATAATGATCCGACGACTAAACTAAACTAACATAGTGACAATCTAAACAACAACAGAAGACAAAGTAGTCAAACTGTATACTAAAGGCAATAGACAAAGTAAAGTATTCTCTACATCATTGTATTATCTGTTTCAAAATGTACTACTTTATTATTTCTTCTTCTTCTTCTTGCTTCGTTCTTGACCAATCTTAATCACTCTGTGATATGTTTGATCTTTGCCAAGAACGTGTATACGGTGCACATTGGTTTGGTAGGCCCTAAACGCAGACTTCTACACGTTTAGGACATGTGCATCCGATTTCAGCCAAACCTCCTTAGTCGCCTCTACAACATGCGTGGCAGGTAACAGTGGTTCTATTCTTTACACCCCAAATTTGGGCCCGTAACCACTCGGGCGACTTTATTATTTGATTTCAATTTCTTTGTTACTATGGATCTGAATATGGCATTTTTTAATGTTGTGTCACAGTTTACTTGGCTGAGGTATCTGTGCCTTTCGGACACATCTGTTTTCAGAAAGGTATTGGGAAGGGGTTTGCCTTTTCTTAATCTTTCTTTCGAGTCTTCCATAGCCACCACTTGTTAACTACTGTGTGATTTGTATGTGATCCAAGCATAAGAGCGATTGTATGGTGTGCCAGTTATGCGCCTACAAGTAGGCCAGCACATCCAATTTATGCGACATCTTTTATTTACTAGGTAGCTTCCTAGTCCCCTACCTCAGTCGCCTTTTACAACATGCCTTGTAGGTTGCAGTGCTACTATTCTTTGTTCCTCTTGCTAGATCCAGCAACACACGGGCGAGAAACTCTAATCTATAGCAGTCAATGTTATACGCAAAATATTTGGCTTGAACTGTTGACTTCATACTTCTTTTCTGCTATCGGTTTCAAATTCTCAGTCTAAATAAACTATTAGATGGGTTGCTGGATCAGAGATTTCCTACACAGACGATGTGCAAGAGTCAAACTGGAAGGACACAGAAGCAAGCTGGTCAGACTAGAAGATGGGGTTCCACAGGGAAGTGCAATATCCCTACACTCTTCATCCTCTTTATCAATGATCTCCCAAACAATTTACATCTAACATTCACAAGGCACTCCATGCAGACGACTTGGCCATATGGACCCAAACAGAATACATAGGAACTGCCAAGATCAGAATGCAAGGAGCCATAAATGCAGTAAAGAAATGGGCAGACACTTGGGGGTCACAATAAACCAAAACAAGACAGTGTCAACACTATTCTCACTCTCTACAAAACCTGAACAAGTCGACTTATACCTGGACAACAAACCACTACCAAAGGAGGACAATCCTACCTATCTAGGAATAAAATTCGACAAAAGACTCACATGGGGTCCCCACATAGAAGAAACACAAAGGAAAGCCACAATAAGATTAAGACTCATGAAAAACTAGCAGGAACTCCACTGGGGCGAGATGCAAACACTACACGCCAAATATACACAGGATATGTACGTCCAAAACTGGAGTATGGCACAGGAGCCTACACAACCGCAGCACAAGCAAATCTACACAAGCTAGATAAAATACAGAACACAGGCCTCAGAATCATCACCGGAGGTCTGAGAAGTACACAAATCAAAGATCTAGAAGCAACTGCTGGCATTGAGAGCCTGGGACGACGCAGGGAACAAAAATACTCACACTATCAGAAAAGTTCAAACGCACAGAAAATAACCCCATGCACCAAACAATCAACGAACCAACCAAAACCGCATAAAAAGACACAGCTTCCATCACTTATCAAAATCACTCTCTGCAAAAACATGGACATCCTCTCAAAAGACCCAGCAACCTGGGAAATGATAGTACCATTCAACAACACAGACCTACAGCCCAACTTCACAGTGATAACAACAATTCCAAATGTAGACAAAAAGGGTAAAGAAACAGGTCCCATCTTGAGAGCAAAGACACTAGAACACATTGACACCTCATACCCCATCCCGAGTGGACCCATATATACACAGACGGATCATCAGACACAACAGCGAGGAAAGGAGGGGCCGGGACCATCATCATACTCCAAGATGGCACTACACTAACAAATTCAAGTGCCACTGGAGAACTATCAACAAATTTTAGAGCCGAACAACAGGCAATTGTGGATGCCTCAAAAATACTGCAGCAAAGAAACATCCAAAACAACAAACTTGTCTTCATTTGCGACTGCTTGTCAGTCCTGCAGGCCACACAAAGGGAACCACAAGATAACATGGAAAGAGGCTAACACTACAGCTAAACAAGCTCTCAGAACACAACAAAATTATTCTCCAGTGGATACCAGCCCACTGTGCGTCCAGGAAATGAGAGAGCAGACATGCTGGCTAAGGAGGGACAAAACTTACACAACAGAAACACCCAGTATCACTACCAGAAATCAAGACACATATCAAAAGAAAGTACAAAGAGGTATGGAGGCAACAAACCCACAGCAAACACCCACAAGATCCCATCAGCAGACTAAACAGAAAACAGCACACAACAATCTTTCGCCTAAGAACAGGTCACTGCAGGCTCAACCGCCACATGCACAGAATAAAGCCTGCTCAGACTGCACAGTGTGCATGCCAGACAGAAACACAGACACCAGAGCACATCCTGCAGTCATGTCCATCATACATACACCAACGAAATGAAACATGGCCTCATGAACAAAGCATACAGACCAAGCTATGGGGAACTCTCGAAGAACTCCAACTGACATGCAGCTTCATAGAGGCAACCCATCTCATGATTTAGACGAGCATACGAAACCAAACGCAAAGAAGAAGAAGAGATGGGTTGCCTCCATAAAGTTGCACATTAGTTGGGAGTTCCTGAGAGTTCCCCATATCTTTCTGTAGTTAGTTTGTGAGGCCATGTTTTGTTTGTAGTTATGGTGGGCAAAATTGACTTCATACAATATTAAACGTATGAGTGTCTAATTATACAAACCTTTGTTCTGTGGCAGTTTCTGATCTTTCTGATGCAGGTGAGGCTGTAGGGGTTGGGTAGACAGATTCTTTCATGTCTGTGAAAACAATAACAAAATATTAATTTACAAAAGGTGTATCATGTGTCTATCGTGAGTTTTAGTTTAGTCAACAAATCATTATCACTGCAGATCAAATCACTTGTACATAAGTGCTCCGATCTCTTCCTCGGGATGTCTCTTATCGTATGGTAACTAATGACACCAGTTCTATGTGGGTTTACAATTCTTCTTTGGCATCCAGTACACCGCTCTTGTCTGGCTACATCCTGTTTGATTTTATATTTTCTAAGTCTGGTTAGGGCTGCGTATTTATGCCATTTCTCGAATCGCTTTACCGCCTCTACTCCTTAGGAATATAATTATTTGTCCACTTTCTACAGTAGACATACCCTATTTATTTAGCATTATAATCTTTCGTCAACTAATCATGTAGAATTTATAAGCATAAGAATTAACATTACAGCACACCTGAAATTTTAGGTTTCATTCTTGTAGGTATTTCAGTTTCAAAATCTGGTCCATGATCTTTCATAATTCTCTGAAACAAGAAAGTAACAACAATACAAGAATTAAATTAGAAGTTAATAAGTACCAACTGAAAGTTATCAAAACTGGAACCTTGTATCTTCTTGTGATCGTCATTTGATCTTCTTTGAACACTCCATATCAACCACTTGATTACAAACTCTGTGTGAATTGTATGTGATCTGAGCTTAAGACCGATTGTACATTGTACCAGTTATGTGCCTACAAGTAGACCAGCATATCTGATTTCTACTATGCTTTTTATTTACTAGGGTAACTTTCCTAGGTCCTACATCAGTCACCTATTACGACACGCCTTGTAGATTGCATTAGTGCTATTCTTTGCTTCCCTTGCGTGCCCCGCACTCAATATGCCCCACACTCAATATGCCATTAACATAGTTGGAAAAACAGAATAAGTCAAACAAAAAAATAATGGGTTAATTCCACAATGTTCTCGTTGTTGACAAAATAATTGAATAAGAAAACAGTTTTACATACTTGGGCAGTAATATTAGCATGGATGGTGGAACATGTCAAGACTTCAATGATAGGATTGGCAGAGAATAGTACATCAAGTATAGAGCTTTCTCCATATGTATAGAGCTTTCTCCATATGTAATAAGTTTAGACTGTTCAAAGACAAATGTAAGAACTGTTATGTTCTATTACTCTAAGACATGATTAATTGGTTGATGGATAGGACCATCATCATTGCGTTTTGGTGAGTAACCATGCGTGTTCAAATCTCGTTCTTTCACATGAAGATCTCAGCGGCAGTGCACAAACTCTGTAGCACCAGCGAGGACCCCGATGTAATTTAAAAGATGGTAACACATTAATCTAAATGTGCTACATATGAACCACAACTAATGATTACAATTATTTACAACGCAATAATTATGACAAATCCCAAGTTGTTTTTTTAAATACAAAACCAGTGGTTTTCACATGGAGAGGCGGGCGGGGGTGTGTGTGTGTGGAATTCTACTGTAATAGGAGGCTGTGCAAAGACTTTTTCCTACCACTTTTGTCAGAAGGCATTGTAGATAGCTGGAGTTTTCTGCTCTGTGTTAAGTGTATCACTATGGTTGCTGTGAACCTGTAGTGTTGTAGGACTTCTGCTTTCTTCTTCGAACGCATCATAACGACAACTTGTTTGCCACTCTGTGTGATTTGAATGTGATCTGAACCCAAGAGTGATTCGGGAACGCAAGAGAGAGAACCTAAGAGTGATTGTACATTTTGCCAGTCTTGCGACTACAAGCAGGCCAACACATTTGATTTTTCATCAGCTCTAAGACATGGAATGTAACCAGGAATATCACATCCAAACTGCAGTCATTTATCAACAAATGTCTCTGTTGCAGACTCCTCATCAGATGCCCAAAAGTGATAATACATAAAGGTAGTGGGGAAGAGATCAGGAAAGCAACCAATATAACTGAAGAGATATGGTAGTGTTGAACTTCAGGGAACAACTGCAAACCATAACTAGATATGTATACATTTGGGAACCAACAGGAAAGAGAGTAGCAGGGGTAGACCAAAAAATACCTGGCTAAGAACTGTAGAAACAGGCCAGAGTGTACAGAGCTTTGTGTACATAGATGAAGAATAGTCTAGAATAGAACTTGGTGACAGTGACAGCTGCAGCCCTATATTTCACTAAAAACAAAGTTTAGTAGTAGCAGTTGCATAATGACTAGTGTGTCATTCATTTTGGTAGTTGTGTTTTTCCAACAAGCCAAGCTCATACAATTATCACACATTCTTTTACAATCCCCCTATACAGAAGCAGTTGAGCTTTTTCAGCTCTTCGGCTCGGTGTCATGGACATCGTAACCCTTCGGTTTGGTGCCGCGAACACCATAAATCTGGAGAACCTGTGGCTTTTCTGCCAGCCCGCAGAATTGAACCACACTCACAGGGGCTCTTTTACTATTAAAAATATGTCATTTATCAGATTACATAGAACTTTCATTATTAGAAACCATAAGGTGGAGCTTCGAAGGAAGCAATGACATAACTCAAATAACTATTTTATTCCGTTTTCCTATTGCAAAAATATACTCTTGTAATGTGAAATACATGATCACAGTTTTGCTACATATGCACAACATTAGATTTATATTTTTGTAAAAATAAGCAAACTTACTCTACGTTTAGAAGGTGGGCGCAGTGGTACAGCAGAAGATGAACTCTTATATTCTTCCAATGTCCGACTGTGAAAGTTTTCAGAATTTGATTGAGGAACAGAAATATCTGAGGCGTTGTCATTTTCTTTTGAAGCAGTAACTGCACCAAAAGCTCTTGGATTGTTCTTAGTCAATGCATAATTTACAGTATGGTCTCTTATGGCATCTGATGCCTGTTCAGGAGCTGAGTACATCATCACAGAGTCATGTAAAAATTTTTTCAATGAGCCACTATTGGAACTATTTTCCAAAAATTCTAATAAAAATGAGTCATCAGTAAATTCAATACCTTTAATAAGTAGGTATTCTTTAATATTAAGAAGTGACGAACCAGTTCCTTCTGAATTTTCTGTCTCATTTATTGCCTTCAGCACATTTGTAAGCAGGTGACCATATTCAGTATCTGTTTTATTTGAATGTGAATCTTCACTAAGATTTGAGTTGTCTCTATCACTTATCACATGTTGTTCATCTTGTATCTGTGATACATTATTTATGTTGTCTGTATTAACCGTGTAATGTACCTGTGCCCCCACTGAAAATTTCTTCAGATACCCATTGCTTATTTCATTCTCTAACGCATCTCTAAGAGCAGCTCCGGACAAAAAACATTTTTCTTCTGGCTGACCAGCCAAAAAATCCTCGATCTCCTTAGCCGAAACACCCGTGTCTTTTGATTTCTCCGTTGCCTCAATGGCACGGATGAACCGTTTCAGCATCTTATTAGAATTCATAATCTGTCCACCAAGACGGCCTTTCTTCCACTGTGAAACATCTCTGTAACTTGTGTTATTCTTATACACTGCTTTCACTACAATACCACATTCAATGAGAGATTCTAGAAGTTTTTTGGTTTGCGCAAAACTCATCTGGTGTTTCCTTTTCATACGCAAGCTGATGCGTGAAAGATCGGGACGAGCTTTTCTGTGTTTCAAATGGTTGATCGCTTCAAGTATCCATTCTTTCTCATTTTCCTGGAACATTATGAATATTTTAAATAACCTACAGCAAACTAATACACATCACAGTGAATTTAAAATGAAATATATGCAAACATCGCTTCTTTGTTGCTCCTATACATAGGTCAACACACGCTCGTAATGATCCCACTTCAGGTGACAGCGCATGCGTGGCGACTGAAGTTGAGTGCATTATGGGTGAGAGTCACGTTTATATCCAATCACAAGCAGACGTTATGCGACTGCCGGGGGCATTCAGGAAAAGCGCTCTTTCTCAAATTCCCAAATCTGTTGGTTTGCAACTAGAATCATTAGTGTTACTGTGAACAAGATTTATACTGCAATCTCTACAGTATGCAGTACTATTTAAGTAAAAACACAAGGAAATGTAACAAAACGAACTTGTTGACCAATAGTCCTTCATCGAGGAAGAGAAAAACAAAGTAATTTAAAACATCATCATCAAATAGCTTGTCCAGAGCCAACTATAAATGTATCTAGAGTTGGCTGTGCCTGAGCAGAACTTTGCCGCCCTAACAGTCCTCCGGAATTTCTTTTCTCATAGGCCAGATGTCTCGCCTATGCAGCTGTCATGTTCAAACCATCAGTTACATCCTAAATCCATCTTCTTCGTGGTCTTCCTTTTCTTCTCTTTGCCGGTATGCCTCCTTCCATGTTGGTCTTCTCCAGCCCTTCGTGTCTTTTTATATATCCAAAATACCTCAATTTTCTCTGTATTATTTGTAGCATCAGCCAGCTTTCTTGTTCTCTTCTCTGTCCATGATATACGTAGGACTCTTCTGTAACACTTATATTCGAAAGCACATATATGTTTTTCCACTGCCTTATTTACACCCATACGTTGCCACTGGGAATATGCATGCTCTTATAAGTTTTCTATCAGTTCTGTTCCATACTGTTTTTAGTTGCTTAATTTTTGTGTAAAGACATGTTTGCTCTTATTTTAATTTCCTTCATCCCATTTCTATATGTTGTTAGGGATTTCCATCTGCTGTTATTAAAAACATGGCACAAGAAAATGAAATAACTAAATAAATTATTCATTAACTTTAAAATCTAAAAGCGCCTTATAATAGTGATATACTATTTGAAGATTTGTTGGTTTAATCTTAACTTGAACCCAACTAACTTAAATCGTGAGGAAACTATACACTCTTTCTTTTTTTCCCAAATCCTGTTTTGCCTTACAGTGTCAGGGTATGGAGAGATTTCTTGGTTTTTTGCGTTCATAAACAGTGCCTTTCGTCGCCACTGTTATCTCTGAGGTCCACCTTTTGCGTGGACAGCCTTTTGCTTTGTATCCACTGTATCGGGGTAACATTGTTCTTTGGCGCGCACTGTCTGTTGGTAATCTGCTTATGTGGGTGAATCATTTAATTTGTTGTTTTTTGGAAGTTCAGTACTGATGTTGTATCCACTTTTTCCTGACGTCTTCATTTCTAAACAGTTCTCTTCTTGATACTCCCAGAATTAAGCGTAGACACATCATCTCTGTCGTGACCAGTTTTTTTCTATCGTTTGATATCATCTTCCAGGTTTGGCACGAATAGCACAGTGTTGGGATAAATATTGTGTTGAACAGTATTCTTTTAGTGTTCATTGTGCCATATTTGCATTTCAAAATGGGCGCCATGTGTCCTATGATTTGATTTGCTTTATTGCACCTATGTTGAATTTGGTTAGTTATTCTACGTTTGCTAAAAAAAAATGCTCATTGGATATATAAAGTCTTTGACTTGTTTTAATGGGTTTTGTAGAGGGAGATATTGGTAGCGTTTTCATTTCTAGCGAATGTCATTACTTCGGTTTTGTCAACGTTTATTCTCATATTGTATTGATTGCATGTTAACTGGAGTCTTAATGCGCAGATAAATTGCTTGGGTAAGGATGACCAGGCACATAACCTAAAGTTGCGTTTCTAGCGCCCAATTAAATTAAAATGACCCCTCTTCTTTACATCTGCCTGCCCCCAGACCATTTTTTCCCGTCGTGAAGGAAAATACAGCGTAAATCTGCAAAATGTCAAGTGCCGACATGCGTCTCGAAAAGGCTAAGAATGTTCCAAATCCGGAACAACATCACCGTGGCTAGAATAGCAAGGACGAAAATAGAACGGTTTGACTTCGCGTACAAGCTCAAACATTGACAAAGGCTGACACTTTTTGGACGCGATTGTCCTACACGCGTAGGCTGATGTTCACATCATACAACTACTCCCTGGCTCAGATCAAATAACGCCCGAGTGGTTACCGGGTCCAAATTTGGGGTGTAAAGAATAGAACCACTGTTACATGCCACTGCATATCGTAAGAGGCGTTTAAGGAGGTTTAGCTGAAATCGGATGCACGTGTCCACTAGGGAATGCTAACCCGAAACAAATGCTTGCAGAAAACGGATGCACCAGGCCATAAGGCGTATAACACGGTACAACGACCCCTCACAATGAGGAATGGGATAACGGATTCTACGGGCGCCAATCTGCCTCGGAGATTTAGCCACACAGTAAGAATGTCAGACCTACCATCACGAGGGTGGCCAAAACTTACTACTGGAAGAGATCGGCACAAACAGAGAAGCAGAAATCATAGGAATTATATCCTACATAACTGCCACCAGGTGGCCCACTTTACCAGCGTCAAAGACAAACTGTATGGCGTGGCTAATAATCTGAGGCAGACGGCGCCTTTATTAGAGAATCCGAAATCCCAATCTAGTGAGAACGCAGAAGAAGAAGATCAAATAAAGCCCAATTAAAAAGCCGAAAATTGATCGTTCGAGTATTTTTTTTTGTTTTCCGATCCAGAAGCACTTGAGCTTTTCAGCTCTTCGGCCGGTGCCATGGACATCGTAACCCTTCGGTTCGGTGCCAGAACACCGTAAATCTGGGGAATCTGTGGCTTTTTCTGTCATCCCGCGGAATTGAACCCGCACACACAGAGGGATAGTCACTCGTAATCCAAGCGCTAGAACACGCTGGGCAGACGGGCATCGTTCGAGTATTAAGTCCGTATGTCCCAGAAGGACTGAGAATGTTCCCAATCTGGAACGACCTCACCCAGTGAGAAAAGACACAAAGTGTAGACATATTCTTTGGCATAGATCATAAAGCCCAATTATACGGCGGAAAAATTATCATTAAAGAGCAGCCCGAGTGGTTACCGGGGCCCAAATTTGGGGTGTAAAGAATAGAACCACTGTTACCTGTCACGAATGTCGTAAGAGGTGACTAAGGAGGTTTGGCTGAAATCGGATGCATGTGTCCTAAACGTTTAGAAGTCTATGCGTTTAGGGGCCTACTAAACCAATGTGCAACGTATACACGTTCTTGGCAAAGATCAAACATATCACAAAGAGTGATTAAAATTGGTCGTAATGAACGCACGCTAAGAAGAAGAAGAAGATTAGAGAATCCGAAATCCCAATCTAGTGAGAACGCAGAAGAAGAAGAAGATCAAATAAAGCCCAAATAAAAACGAAAATTGATCGTTCGAGTAACAAATCCGTATGTCCCAGAATGGCTGAGAATGTTCCCAATCTGGAACGATCTCACCCAGTGAGAAAAGACACAAAGTATAGACATATTCTATAGCATTGATCATAAAGCCCAATTATACGGCGGAAAAATTATCATTAAAGAGCGATGAACCCACGAAGGAAGGGATAGTGTGAGGGGCTGAGTCAGAGACAGACTCAAACATTTCCCGAAGACCGAAACTTTCAGATGCACGTGTAGGGGCCTACGAACGGAGGCAAACGTATGGCAGTCTAGGCCAAGGCCAAACATATCACAAAGAGTGATCAAATTCATCGTAAAGAACGAACGCAAACAAACAATAACAACAAATATTATATTACGGCCTATGTAGGCTGCTGATGAGACGCCTCATAGCTCGGGTTCGAACCTACTGTCCGGCATTTGTTCGAGTCCCCTGGTCTTACTCAGGACGATAACGTGAGTACCTCTGAAGTCGGAGAAAATCTGCCTGTATGGCGAGGGAATACTAATTACGAGTACATTGAGCACACGGCTGCCAGTGTAAAGTAATTTACAATGTGCAGCGTTGCTGCCATTGTAAGAAATTGGAAAAACGGATTTTCACGCAAAAATCAGTTTCAGAGATGAAACGTCGTCTGAGGTGAAAGCGGACTGCTTTAACACTAATTTTGTTTCCTGGTTTGATTTGTTTAGACGTCCACACCTTTCCTAGTGCGTTGAAAACTCTTCTTGTCGACTGTATTCTTATTCTGACAGCTATATACAGTGGGTTAAAAAAGAGAACACCGGTAACATACGTGCTATTTAAAAATGTTATTTAATTTAATTATATTGTTTCATGTAATTTTGTTTGCCAAGTATTTAGCTAATCAGAAATCATGTTCAATGTGTCCTCTTTGCTTCTCAACGATTTTTTCTAAGCGTTGATGCCACTCGTTTATGCTACTGTCATTCTTGGTAACAAGTTAAAACCTGCAGATGTAAACAATTTGCATATTAAAAATCAAAGATGATGCCCGGAAATTGTCGAAATAAAAACATCATATATATATATATATATAGCTAAATAGGTAAAAAAATTTGAGTAAATAATTTAAGCTATTATGGATGCAGTTAAAAAAATGTTGAAGTAATAATATTACTTTTTACGTGATGTTCTCATTTTTTTGGGCCCACCCTGTACGTTCCAACCTTTTTTTTTTCTACATTGCTGCCCAAGTGCGTATATGATTATACTTCTTGAAGTGGCGCTTCACCAAAACTTTCAAACTGGATGTAACCAAAAGAGCAAGATACACAGCAGGCAACATTCTACTACAGTTTCTAACACTTACGTTTGATAAATGGAGAATGACTTAAGGCCTGCAGAGGCGAATACTTTTTAAAAAATGTGTACTTTTTTTGTAGTGTGCAATTCATTAATTTAAATCTAGGGCCGTCTAATGCGGACTTTCACGAACACCTCACTGATCAACCACTTTCAGCTTTCGTATTTTAGAAAATATTTAAGTCTATAAAAAATATGGAACTGCAAGTTATATAGTAATAAAACTAAATTAGGAATTTTCAATTCAAATGTCGTATCATTTCTTACTATGCCAGCAGAGTTGGAAAATGACTAAAGATATAGAAAGCAAGTTGAATGCATTTGATAATGTTTTGAAATAATATATAAATTCGTTTCAAAGTAGAAATCAGAGAAGTTCCATCCTAGTAACAATTTTGAAGGAAAATGGAATTTTCAATTTTACAAAATGAGCGTGCACATTGTAAATTACTTACACTGGCAGCCGTGTGCTCAATGTACTCGTAATTAGTATTCCCTCGCCATACAGGCAGATTTTCTCCGACTTCAGAGGTACTCACGTTATCGTCCTGAGTAAGACCAGGGGACTCGAACAAATGCCGGACAGTAGGTTCGAACCCGAGCTATGAGGCGTCTCACAGCTAGCAGGCCGAGCTACTATCAACTACTCTAGGCAGTCCCCCGTTGAATGCATTTGAAAATAGATGTCTGTGAAAAATAATGAATATAAAATCGAACGAATTCAAGAGAAGTGATGAAATCAGAGAAATGTCTGGTCCACCACTAGTAACAACTGTTATAAGAAGGAGAAGATGGAGATATGTTGGACACATCTTTAGAAGAAATGATCTTCTTCTTCTTCTTCGAACGCTCCATATCGACCACTTGTCAACCACTCTGTGTGATTTGTATGTGAGCTGAGCCTAAGAGCGAGTGTACGTTGTGCCAATTATGCGCCTACAAGTAGGCCAGCACATTCGATTTCTGCGCTGCTTTTTATTTACTAGGGTATCATCCCTAGGGCCTACATCAGTCGCCTCTTACGACATGCATTGTAGGTTGCAGTGGTACTATTCTTTGCTTCCTTGCAGGCTCCGTCAACACACAGGCGGAAGAAATGATCAAATAATATCAAAACAGGCATTGAAGTGGGATGCAAAGGGCTCAAGAAAGATAGGACGACCTAGGGAGACCCTGAAACAAATGTTATTGAGAGATGCAAGAAATATCGGTCTCAGATCCATGGAGGAGATTGAGCGAGTTGTCCAGGATAGAGTGGTATTGAGAAATTGCTTGCAGTCCTATGTAATGTATAACGGTATGAGATGAATTATTATTATTATAGAGAAGATATAATGCGTTTTGGGTTATGTTGTTCTCATTGATGAATCTCTGAATCATTCAAAATTTAGAGGAGCAGGATGGGGCCCAATAAGGTAAGGGAACAGAACACCCCAGTGAGTTGTGAATGCTCTGGCTGCAACCAATCAATCCCCTAGCTATGTGACAATTATCAGTCCTCTCTCCTTGAGCAGTACATCTTTTTTCTTGTCTTGTATCACATTTTCCCAAATTGATGGGGATTAAACTATAGTTTACCCTGGGGAGTGAGAGCCGCTGTAGCGCAGTTGTTAGTGAACTCGCTTGCGAAGGCTGGTGGTCTGGGTTCAGCTCCCGCAATGTGCGGATTTTCCTCGACCCAGCCTCAAATGTCGACCCAGTAAAGGCGGCCGGCGTGATGCTGACCACATCACCCATTGTGTGCCGACGGTCAATAAAAAATACAGGCCTAACACTGTATTGACCTATATACCACAAGGTATGAAAGGGTTCTTTTTGTACTTTTTTTTACTTACTTTGCCCTGCACAAAAACCGGGTTGATGAGCCCAACGGCAGACTCACATAGAGTAGGACGACTCCAAACAAACCCGAGAAGACTAATCTCGTCAGCAACAGAATTGTCTAGTGAGCCGGCCTTGTGTTGCGGGCTCAAAGGAGCAAAGAATTGTAATACTGCGACCTACAAGGTATATTGTAAGAGGCGACTGAAGTAGGCGCCATGGGAAGCTACCCTAGTAAATAAAAATCGTCGCATAAATAAGATGTGCTGGCCTACTTGTAGGCGCATAACTGGCACAACGTACAATCGTTCTTAGCTGGAAGAAACAGCTCTACAAGATGTAGAATCATAAACATACCTTGGTAGCTACATAGACACAGAAGGAGGACCAAACAAAGATGTCAAGAAAAGAATACAAAAAACAAGAGGAAACTTTATTGCATTGAGTAAGATATGGAAGTCAAAAGAGATCAAAACAAATACAAAGCTGAGAATCTTTCAATCAAATGTGAAGTCAGTGCTGTTCTATGGCTCGGAAACATGGAAGACAACAAAAGAAACCATCAGAAAACTGCAGACCTTCGTAAATGGATGTTTACGTAGAATAGAGGGAATGAGATGGCATGATAAGATTACGAACGAGGAACTCAGAGAAAGAACTAAGCAGATACCAGCGGAGAAAGAACTCAGGAAGAGACGCTGGATAGGACACACATTGAGAAGACTGACCGGAAGCATTGCAAGACAGGCACTGTTTTGGAACCAGCAGGGAAAGAGGAGTAGGGAAGGCCTAGACAGACCTGGAGAAGAGAGCTGGAGGCTGATATCAAAAGGATAGGTAAAACTTGGAAAGAGTTGGAATGGATGGCAAGAGAGAGGAAGAGCTGGAAGAAGTTTGTTGAAAACCTGTGTTCCGCTGGGAGTTGAAAGGTGAAGAAGAAGAAGAAAGAGTGGTTTAACAAGTGGTCGATATGGAGCGTTCGAAGAAGAAGTTTTAAAAAAGGATGTCACCAGAAACGGAATGTGTCAACCATTATTGGCGGGGAAGAATCGACACATACGAATACCTCAATGGCCATGTCATTCAAAAATTAAACGTCACTTTATAGACAAAACTTTCAGAACATTTTGAATTTTTTCGACACCATAAAACTAGCCTCAGGTGTCAAAAATCTGATCCTATCGGATATAAGTAATATGGCACATGAACAATGTAAACATGGTATGAAGTAGTACTGAATATTGTCAAACAAAATAAGAGACCTCTCATACACCGCTGGTAAAACTTCATCAAATTTTGAACACAATCATGGATTAAACAAGAGAACTGACAAAGGATTGAGTCTTTCAAACGGACTGTTATGTGAATGATCTTCTACAAATGGTATTATTCATGAAGAGTAAATGACACATTTCCATATCATTATGAATTTTGTCGTATACGATTTTTGGCCAATATTTTACTTTGACAAACGGCATTAGATGAATGATGTGGTCAACATCTCAGTGTTCAGATATCTCCATTGCATTCCGGACATTCCATAGGTGCTCCGATCACCTTCACAATATCCCCAACAGCGACTAACCGTACCAGTTCAATGTTCATTGATGAGCCTACTCATATTCTGTTGTGCTGCTTTTTTCTGGCAACTGGAATTTTTAATTCAAGCTCTTGCAAACTAGCTGTTGACGTAGGTTGGTTTAGATGCAAGTCCTCTTATGAACCACACTACTAGAGGGCGTTCAGAATGTCAAATCTATCCATTGGCTGACACCCACGATATGTGGCAGATACAGTCAGCGCTCTCATTGCCATCGTCGACACTCATGTGCCTTGGAACGAAAATGAATGCAATTATGCTACATGTTGACCATTAATTGTAGGGATTCAGTCCAATGTCTGCGTTCCGAACTAGCCTCCAACTGCAGGATTATACTCAATGAATCACTCAAAATGCAAACATGAGTATAGTTATGTGACTGAAGCCAGAGTAGAGCACAGTGGTTTTTTTTTACTTCATAGGGGTTTCTCTTGTACTTAATTGAGACTGGCAGCCATTGCGTTATGAACAATCTCACTCCATCTGTGGAATCTGATCCCGGTGCTCTCAAATGAAGGTTAGTGTGGAAAAATATATTATGAATGCGAACTAATGTTAAAAAGAAGACCCGGAAACATGACTTGGACTTCCTTTTAAAGGGAAACAATTATTCGTTTATCAGTTTACCCATGACACTGACACTATCTAACGATGTTATTTTTGTTATGATATTTATACCACGTTTTGTCCAGCAATATATTGTTGCTTTCATTGGGTAAACACGTTTATGACTTTGTTAATTCTATGTGTATATAGCTTGTCTATATTATATGTGTAAAGTGTAGTTAGATAATAGAATAACTTTAAAAATTAACCTCGATCATTCTGTCTCACGCTTGGTCACTAGACAACGCAGACTAAACTTTCGAAGCTCATGACAGACATGTCATATGGCTATGCATTCATTTCTTCCAATGATTCATATTAACTCAGCTCACTGCAGCTTGCATGTGTTAAGCTCATTCTCTAGTATACATAACTCTACTACTACCAGCAGGTTGTGGTGATAGATTTTGATGAGTTAACCACCGTGTGACCACATATATAGTAGCAGATATTGAGATAGCTCACTAAGCGGCTAGTTATACACGCACGTCACGGTTGTATTCGTCCTCGCGCTGGGGTCACTGTGTGCCTACACGTGTCGCGACTGATACAAAACTTATCAAGCTTCAGAATAACACCGAGTCAAAAAAGTTATGAAGAAACTATAGTACTTTAGGTACAGTCAACCTCCAAGGGCCAATTCATACATTTACAAATTGACCTCAGTCTATTAAGAGTATATATATATAGTTAGGCATGTTGGAATCCAGCATTGCAGTCTATTATTATAGTAGTGGCTCTATCATTACCGTTGCCTCGAATTCCTACAAATTCATGATAATAGATG
Source organism: Arion vulgaris (assembly GCA_020796225.1). Taxonomy (NCBI): domain Eukaryota; kingdom Metazoa; phylum Mollusca; class Gastropoda; order Stylommatophora; family Arionidae; genus Arion; species Arion vulgaris. The sequence continues at coordinate 44,516,953 of CM036763.1, forward strand.
AGTTGTAAGACCATGGAGATTTGAGGTCACTGGACATTGAGACTAGGTCTGCTTTACTTGGGAAGCAGGGTGACATACCCCTAACCAGGTACATTCATAGGTATCTGATCTACGTCAGTTTCATACTATGCAAATATGCAGGCATGTGGCACTGGTATTCTAAATAAAATACACAATGTGTCTAATTGACAAAGGGTTGCTCTAGCATTGGAGTAAGAAATCTTAGTAAACAAGCTAAGCTTCCGCCAGCAGCCACTATTGGTGGGCAATTGGGAGATGAAAGATTGCAGGAATATTTGCTAGCAACATCTTATGTTTTGTCATGACATGTTTTCTTCTCTTCGAAGGAGCATCAGATTCCAATAATTATACCATTCAAGAAGGTATGGTTGTTTTGGTAGGAGGTATTTCTCATTGTTGAGATGAGAACCCTACTCCCCTTAAAGGTTCTTGTTGTCTTACTTAGTGGAGCAGTTCTGTAATCTTGAAAGTCATACAAGAAAGAGATTATAGTTGTCATAAATTATGTTGATTATGTGAATATATTCTTTGATACTTTTAGAAATAACAATCTGAGGTGTTCACATTTATAATTGATTGATCATGACAGTAACTATGGCGATGATCTGGATGGAGACGAAGACTTTAATCCATGTGTGTCAATGAGTATGCTCAGGAAGATTGAGACCAGCTAGGCTCGGAGACAATGGTTGGAGTCACTGAAGGGTCTAGGCTGACAAAAATCAGTTTTATTTTTGTGCCAGGGCATGCAGGTGTAAGGGGAAATGAATGTGCCGATAGGCTTGCAGTTATGGCGGCTGTAAAAAGCGGGCGAGCAATGGACCAGGCTGATGTTCAAAATTATCTAAGGAAGAGAGGTTGTGTAAATGATTCAAGTAATAGTGGTGACTCTACAACCCTAACCAGATTGCAAGAATACCAAGTCAAATGGGGTGTAGCTAGACAAGAGCACTATACTGGTAGCCAAAGAAGAATAGGAAACCGTGGCCTCCGATAACATAAGGGCAGCGTACTCAGTTAACAAGTTCAGGAAATTAAACTACAACCGTCATGCGACCTCGCATTCCAGTATTGTTAGGTAAAGACAAATGCATAAAAAACACATGCTAAATTAAGGTTGTATTATGTTACAAATTAAGTTTAACACTAAAGAATATCAGTATTATTAACATTTTTCATAAATAAATAACGATAGACTCGTAAAATTGCAGAAAACTTGACAGTGTTCTATCAAACACTTATAAAACCCAGCCCCCATTAAACAGGAATTTTGGTTTTCCGCCTGAGCTAGTCTGCCTTAAGTTGTTGGGGCCACAAGTAAACCAACAAATAACCAGTGTCGTTAGTAGCCACACACTGAGGAGATCGGAGCACTTATGGACTAATTGGTTCTTCTTCTTTGCGATCGCTTTTTTGATGATTATACCGTTAGACACGTTCTTATGATGAAATCGACTGTTGTCTGGAGCTCATCTCTAGTGCCATGTAGTTTTGAATGTAGTGTTGTGTTGTAGGAGAACATACAGGGGGCAGTCTTGCAGGATATGTCTGTGGTTTGTTCAGCGGAGCCACAGGGGCACAGAGGGTTGGGGACAATCGCAGCCTGTGTAGGTGTTTGTTCAGTCTGTTATGACCTATCCTGAATCGGAAGATGATAGTCTGTCCTTGTCTGTCAAGTGTGTGGTAGTCATCGTTACTAATTGGTTCAATGTGCAGTGATGATGATGATTCGGCGACTAAACAACAAAATTGATTATTAGCACATTTATTGCCCTTGTGCTTCTAGTTTTATGATATATAATAAATTGTTATCCTCTTATAGTTAACCAACACTAACAGATCCATATACAAGTCAGACCAAAAATGGCAGATGTAAACAAACTTGTGTTCTCAATTCTCAAGTTCCTAGAGGATCAGAGAAGATCTGGCCAGCTTGATGATGAAGCTGCAGAAAGTTTAGAAGGTTGGAAGATTTTGATGAAGTAAAATCGTATAATTAATTATCTTTTTTATAATGAAAGGTGGAGGGGCATTGTATGGAAGTGTAGAGAGAGTGGAGATTTTCTCCTCATTGTTGTATTTCTGTTTTTGTGAGGTGGAGTCTTCTTCTTCTTTGTTCGTTCTTACGACCAATTTTAATCACTCTTTGTGATATGTTTGATCTTTGCCAAGAACGTGTATGCGTTGCACATTGGTTTGGTAGGCCCCAAACGCATAGACTTCTACACGTTTAGGACACGTGCATCCGATTTCAGCCAAACCTACTTAGTCGCCTCTTACGACATGCGTGGCAGGTAACAGTGGTTCTATTCTTTACACCCAAAATTTTGGTCCTGTAACCACTCGGGCGTGAGGTGGAGTGAGTGTGGTATTTAGTAACCTTCTGTGTGGTGCCGGGCCCGCTATGGAAGCAAAGAATAGTTCTACTTTGACCTACAAGGCATATCGTAAGAGGCGACTGATGTAGGGCCTAGGAAGCTACCCTAGTAAATAAAAAGCGTTGCAGAAATTGGATTTGCTGGCCTACTTGTAGGGGCATAACTGACACAATGTAAATTGCTCTTAGACTCATATCACATACAGATCACACAGAGGGGTTAACAAGTGGTCGATATGGAGCGTTCAAAGAAGTAGTAACCTTCTGCCTCAAACAAAATATAAAAATACCAACATTAGAACTTTTACTAGTACAGTAACAAATTAAAGTAATGTTTTGACCAAAATGTTATTTAGGAAGCACAGGATTCAAGAGAAAAACATAAAGTAAATATCTAAAAAACTGCCAGACAAAATAGAAGTCTAGCTGTCCAAGTGTGTGGTGATTTCTTATGGATTCACAAATTATTCATGTAATTTTCATAAAAGAAGACTGTTTTGGTCAAAACATTGATTTAGTCTGTTTTACTTTGTAAAATACCTTATTTCATGTTTTCATTTTTGAGATATAGCTTTACTGTAGTATTCAGGATAAGTGATGAAATCAGAGAAATGTCTAGTCAACCACTAGTAACTACTGTTAGTAGAAGGAAAAGATGGAGATATGTTGAACACACCTTGAGAAGAAATGATAAAAAATACCAAAGTATGCATTGAAGTGGAAGGCAATGGGTTCAAGAAAGAGAGGACGCCCAAAGGAAGCCGTGAAATGAACGTTACTGAAAGAGGCAAAAAATATTGGAAGCACTTGAGTAAATGATTAGTGGGAGTATATGTATATTGTGTTTTGTATATGATTTCTCAAGTGTTGCCATATTATCTTTCAGTTGCAGTACAATGTTTGGAACAGGTTTATAAACTGAACACAAGCGAGGAGGAGTTTGTGAGGAAATACTCCATCCCTCAAAATTTACTGGACATCTTCAACGCTCACTTAAATGAGGTTTGAAAACTTTCTGAATGGAAATAATTACATGCAAGATGTAACTTTTATATCTAGGAATATTTGTTTTGTCTTCTACTTCTTCCAATGCTTTCAGGTATCGACTTGTATACTTCAATAGTGCAATGCTTTCAGGTATCGACTTGATACTTCCAAAATAGTGGCAATGCTTTCAGGTATCGACTTGTATACTTCCAAAATAGTTAGTGGTCAACTGAAGTTGATTTCCAGTTAATATGGATAATTTATTTTGAACTTTTTCTTCTCAGAAATTCATTTTTTTAACTAGACCTTACTGAATTACAAATATCGTCCGAGTGGTTACCGGGCCCAAATTTGGGGTGTAAAGAATAGAATCACTGTTACCTGCCACACATGTTGTAAGAGGCGACTAAGGAAGTTTGGCTGAAATTGAATGCATGTATCCTAAGCGTGTAGAAGTCTATGCGTTTAGGGGCCTATCAAACCAATATGCAATGTATACACGTTCTTGGCAAAGATCAAACATATCACAAAGGGTGATTAAATTGGTCATTGCCCAAGTGGTTACCGGGCCCAAATTTGGGGTGTAAAGAATAGAACCACTGTTACCTGCCACACGTCGTAAGAGGCACTAAGAGGTTTGGCTGAAATTGATGCATGTTTCCTAAACGTGTAGATTTCACGCGTTTAGGGCCTACCAAACCAATGTGCAACGATACATGTTCTTGGCAAAAATCAAACATGTCACAAAGAGTGATTAAAATTGATCGTAAAGAACAAACGCAAAGAAGAAGAAGAAATTGATAGTATAGAACGAATGCGAAGAAGAATTACAAATATCAGGAATCTATTAACTTACCCTTTTTTGAGCCGATATACAGGTTTGCAGAAGTTTTAAGATGATGCAAAACAGTATACATTGCAATATACAATTTGCCATGGGTACAACAAATTTGTGGAGTGAAAGAGTAAAGGGAGTTGACCACACAGTTAGTTACTTTGTTCCTTTTGTGCCAAAGGCGGACATAGGGCAGAGGTTTTAGGTCTCCATGTGATGCGGTTCGTTGCTAGCAGTTGGAGATATTGTATGGTTTTACATCCCAATAGTGACCACACAATGCTGTTAGTAATAACCGATGTTAGGGGTGCTGATAGCAAAGTCAGTAACACGCTTCACTAGTAACTCCGTGCTAATTCCGGGATTCGAGGCCAACTTGGCCCCCAAAAATGTCGGTATGCACACGGTACACGGTTGAACAACAGGATTCCTAATCCTTTACTTGGGGATCTAAATTACAAGTACCTCAGAAGTTGGAGTAAGGCTTTGTCTAAATGGGTAGCAGCACTGATAAGGGAAGCAAGCCTTCACACAAAAATCAGTCAGAGGTGCAATATTAGGCGCCACAATTACGCCTGAATTCATAAAAGCTGAACGAAAAAATAACCCAGTGATATTTGTGAATGTTTATATTTTAGTTAATTAACAGCTAAATTAAAACATGATAGTTGCAGTTACTGGGTGTTCGAATAGTATATTTAAAGCAGTCATTATTTTAAAACAAAGTAGGAATACTATTGAAAAAAAATTAAATCGTGGCATATCCTAAAGGACGTAGCCATCAACCACAGTAAACGAGTCGCTTATTCTCTTCTTCATCACCTTTCAACTCCCATCGGAGCACAGGTCTTCAACAAACTTCTTCCATCTCTTGCCATCCCTTCCAATTCCTTCCATGTTTTGCCTATCCTCTTTATATCCGCCTCCAGCTCTCTTCTCCAGGTCTGCCTAGGCCTTCCCTACTCCTCTTTCCCTGTGGGTTCCAAAACAATGTCTGTCTTGCGATGCTTCCGGTCGGTCTTCTCAATGTATGTCCTATCCATCGCCAGCGCCTCTTCCTGAGCTCTCTCTCCACTGGTATCTGCTTTGTTCTCTCCCTGAGTTCCTCGCTTGTAATTTTATCATACCATCTCAATCCCTCTATCCTACGTAAACATCCATTTATGAAGGTCTGCAGTTTTCTGATAGTTTCCTTTGTGGTCTTCCATGTTTCCGAGCCATAGAACAACACTGACTTCACATTTGACTGGAAAATTCTCAATTTTGTGTTTGTTTTGATCTCCTTGCCTTCCATATCTTACTCAATGCAATAAAGTTCCCTCTTGCTTTTGTATTCTTATCTTAACATCTTTGTTTGTTCCTCCTTCTGTGTCTGTGTTACTTCCAAGGTATGTGTATGATTCTACATCCTGCAGTGCTGTTTCCTCCAGCATAATCTGGTTTACATTTGCAGCATTTATTCTCATGACCTTGGTCTTCCCCTGTGTATTTTCAAACCTAGCTGCTGAGACTTATTATTTAGGTTATTCATTTTGTCTTTAATCTGTGCGTGGTTGTGAGACAGCAAAGCCAGATCGTCTGCAAAATCCAGGTCCTCCAGTTGTTTCACCAGTGTCCATTATATTCCCCCTCTGTTATCCGTTGTTGATTTCATGATCCAATCTATGGCCAGCGAGAACAGGAATGGTGATAACAAGCATCCCTGCCTCACCCCTGTTCTTATCTCAAAGGATTCCGTCAGTTGGCCCTCGTGTATGACTCTGCATTTCATTCCTTCATACGTTTTCTTTATTAGGTTTGCAATCTTGGGTGGAACTCCATAGTGTATTAATAGTTTCCACAATGATTCCCTATCCAGACTATCAAACGCCTTTTCATAATCCACAAAACCTATGTATAGTGGCGAGTTCCACTCCAAGCTTTGCTCCACTATAATGCGCAGTGTAGCTATCTGGTCTGTGCAGGATCTATTCCCACGGAACCCTGCTTGTTCTTCTCTCAGTTGTTTATCTATGGCCTCTTTAAGTCTATCGAGTATAATCCTGTTTAATACTTTGCCTGGCACTGATAGTAGCATTATCCCTCTATAGTTCGTACATTCTTGCATGTCTCCCTTCTTTGGCAGTTTTACCAAGTGACCTTCTTTCCACTCTACTGGTATCTCTTCTCTCTCCCATATCTTCCTTAGTAATTTGTATAGTAGCTCTGTTGTCGTGATTCTCTAGGCACTACTTATACGTTCAATATTTTGCCATTGCTTTCTGAACGGTGAGGTCTATTTTTACCTTTTGTAAAAATCTGAGGGAAACGAATTTGCTTCCAAAGTTGCCTACCATGGGGTTTGAACCAGGTACGCTAGGGTTCGTGATCGAGCTCACTACTGCTTGAGCTACAGATGCTCACAGTAATACTATTAGCCTTTGTTAAAAATGTTTATTTATATCTTTCTTAGACTGAGTCAGATATATCTTCATTGTCATTGCATGAGGCAACAGCAGAACAGAAGGAGGAAGCTGAAAGGCTGAAGAATAAGGGTAGGAACTGTGATAGATATTGCAGTAGAGATACTATGTCTGTGGCACAGGATGTGAGAAAGAGAATCTTTCTGTGTTGTGTAGAACCTGTATTGTTTTATGGATGTAAATCATGGAAAATGAATAAACAAACATAAAAGCACGCGCCCGTGTCAACGGACCCCTAGGTACTCAGTCTCCACAGCAGATGTTGATGGATATGCATACTGATAGTTCCTGTGGCTTGTTGGTTAAGGAGGCAGTTCTACCACAGAACACAGAGAAATTGTGATAAAACAATTTTTATGACATACCTTTACTAACGGCAGTGAAGTTCTGATAGAACTGCTTCCTTAATTACACTACTCATTCTGACCTTTAAGCATCCTAGTTCTGCCTGTAGAACATGTTATTCCAAACTGCTTAAACTGCTGGATAGATTCAGTATCAATTTTAGCATCTTCAGGTAACAGGCTGTGGGCAAGAACTAATGCACATCCTACCTATCCATCTTTAACTCCCAGACCATCGACACTCTTGATGCTAGTCTGTTTGCTCTCTCAATACTATGAACATCCGCATGTCTAGAACAGTAGATCCACGTAAGCCCCCTGAAGGTTAGAAACCCTGATAGATGACATCCACTCATATCAGAACATGCCATTTTGGACCATTTGAAGCATCTATTAAAAGTCCGATACAACAACCCCAGTAAAACGAGTCACATAGCCACTGGAGGGCAGCAGGACAGACTTCATACTGAAAGTAGTTGTCCTATTTTGTTCTGCTCTTCTTATTCGAACGCACCATATTGAGAGCTTGTTAACCACTCAGTGTGATTTGTATGTGATCTGAGCCTAAGAGCGGTTGCACGTTGTGCCAGCTATGCGCCTACAAGTAGACCAGCACAGCTGATTTCTGCGATGCTTTTTATTTATCAGTGTAACTTCCCTAGGCCCTACGTCAGTCGCCTTTAATGATGTGCCTTGTAGGTCGCAGTGGTACTATTCTTTGCTTCCCGTAAGCCCCGACACCACATAGGCGATCTGTTCTGCAATGACCCTATTGTGCATGCTAGCGAGCTTGACTTTTCACCATGATGTACAGATCCATCTGTCTGTACAACAACATTGTCATATTTTGCATTAGCCGCTTCCAATTGCATAATTGCAAGTTCAGTCTTCATATTCCCCCAATCTTTACATTCTCTTCCAAGGGTATTGATAACATTGTGAAAGTTTGCCTTTCTCTTATTTATGAGGATCCGTTCTTCCCCTTGTGACACGATCACAACTACAGTAACCTTGCCAGTTGTTCTTTCAGCTTGCACCATCCATGACATGCCGCTTGATTCTTGTACTCTTATATCATTAGTATTCCTTAATATGTATTAAAGTTATCTAGTTATCACTGGAAGGCAAAATGATGTTATCAAGTTGAAATGATGTGAAATTACATTTTTTAATGTATTTGTTCGTTCTTTACAAAGGAATGAATTCATGAAATCGGAAAAGTTTTCCGATGCTCTTGAAAGTTACTCTCAGGCAATCAGACTTGATGCAAGAAATGCTGTCTATTTCTGTAACAGGTAATTGTGAAAATTCACATTGCGTTCAGTTAGTATTAAAAGATGAATAGACATAAAAAAAAATTATCATATAATTGTCTTTACATCATTTAGGTTTATTAAGGACAGACGGCACCCCTAAACAGAAATATTGATCATTGAGGTTGCGTTTATGATTCTAAATGATCAACTTGATGTAAAAACTCGGGCAAAAATTTCAAAAATCCAAGCATGTATATTCTATGAAAAAAATTTAATATAGAGGGATTTTTAAGGGAAAAATGCCCAAAAAGTGACCTTGCAAAATACACGATGATTTATGTTCTATTCAGATTAGCACTATAGAACTTTCAGATGTTATTGTAAATCGGCATATCTTGAACTGGTAGCAAAATATTTATAAAGTATAATAAAATGAGTTTTTTCTGAATTTTTAAATGCAAATCCAGATTTTTGACTAAAAAAATATGGGGTAGGAGATATTCTTTGCACGAGACACAAAAACTGTTCAATGAATTCTTATTAAAGTGGTAGGGGATGATCAAATATGCATAAGAAAGAAGTATGCAAATTTATACAGCAATCCTTTGAGTAGTTTTTGAAAAAAGTGTATTTAGTGACATATATTTATGGAAAATAACAATTTTGAGAAAAAGCCAAAAACTAACATATTTTCAATTATTGACCAAATTAATTTACTTTAAGATCCCCAGGAGCATACAAACTTGCCTCAGCCAATGCTTTAGATGCTAATGCTAATTGTTTTACATCTTTCTATCTTTTTGTGCCTAAATTCTGTATTAGTAAGGAAGATATGTATGTGGTTTTTATAGATGACAGCAAAATACTGAAAATAATGTTTTCCAAAGGAAAAGTTAAACTAAAACAAAAGTTTCATATCGGCACAATTTCATATTATTAACTATAATATTGGCATCATTGACAGTTATTTTTAAGCTCCTCCTCAAAGTAAATGAGATCTTAGGACACCAAGTCCATATAAGATTATGGAAAGATTCATTAGCATTGTGAGAACCACCATGAATATATTTTGTCAACGAAGTCGCAAGATAGCTTGACAAATACTTGCATTATGTTGCCAACAATAAAATTAAGCAGTGTGTTTTTAATCAACTAAAATTTTATCTTTAGGGCACAAGCTACTCAGCCTATCGCAGTTCTCATGGTTATCTTTGTGATGTTTAAATATGGCTCAAATACTATTTACCCAACCAATGTGCTCTAGTTTCCCATAATTTTTCATACAAGCTCATCATAATCACGCTCCATAAGTTTAATGATGCTATTAGTTAATCTATCTGCACTACCATATTACTATAAACACTTTGCTACCATCTGTTGAAGCAAAGTTATGATATTTCCTATATAATTAGCTAAAAAAAAACATATACATGCCTAGTTAAAAAATGTAATTAAAATACAAAACTACATTTTTTTATCAAACTAAAGATAGATTCTTGTTCGAAATTGGATGTATTACCTAAAATATAAAAAAAAACTCAAATTTCATTTTTTAAAGAAAAATCGTAAATATAGGAGTGCGGTCTGTCCTTAAGTAGTTATTTCAAAGACTGCCCAGCGTGTTCGTAGCGCATTGGACGACGGTGTGACAAGCCCTCTGTGAATGCGGGTTCAATTCCGCGGGCTGGCAGAAAAACCACAGATTCTCCAGATTTACGGTGTTCGTGGCACCGAACCGAAGGTTACGATGTCCATGGCACGAGCAAGAGCTGATAGCTCAAGTGCTTCTGGACCTAAAAAAAATTGAAAAAATTCAAAGACTTGTTATCACACCAAAAGTATTTGCTTTTCTGGAAGATAACATCATCATATGTGAGAGAGATATATTCCTCTTGTATATATATATATATATATATATATATATTCCTCCTGTATATCTATGTTATATAGGGCCTGTAAGTAATTTCTCCATACTGCTGTCCTGGGCAACTCACTCAATCTCTTCCATGGAATTGAGTACAATATTTCTCGCTTCCTCTCAGCAAAGGTGGTGATGTTACTGTCCAGATAGCATGATCATGTGTGATCTTGTTATCTAGATAAGATGATCTTGTGTAATCTATACTGTCCATATAAGATGACCATATGTCATTAGTATACACATACTAATGAGTAGGTGTGGTCTACAGAACACATGCAGATTCTACAAATTGGCATTGGCTGCCTAAGAGTGAAAACTCGCAGCCCTGGTTAGAAAAAGAAGAAGAATGTCTTTAGTATTGTTCACATATTCATCATCTAGATTGAGCAGTGATGTCAGCACTAGATTTCATAGTTTTATTATCATGAAATGGAAACATGAACACTGTATAAAAAGTTGTAGAGTAGAACTAAGGCACAAAAACAAGCGAATAAAAAGTACTGGAGGATTATAAATGAATTGAGAATTACAGAAGAAAATGAAGCAGCGTCTAGTATTTTGATGATGTGAGCATGATATGATATAACTCTATTTAAAACAATGCTGAAAGGAAAGGTGGAAGACAAATGAGCAAGAAGAATACATCCTTATATGAAGGAGAATTGGAGTATCTGGCTGAATGGATTAGAGTGTGAGCTCCCATTCGAGAGACCCATGTTCACTTGTCGGTTAGGCAAGTTTTTTCCTGTCGGGCATAACAAAAATTATAACGAACAGTTTCACAGCAATTGCACTAGCCGTGCAGCCATTAAATTGCAGACACAAGTCCCCTCCTGTCTTACACCACCCTAGAAAGCAGTATTACATGCAGTAATGATAGTTTTATGAAGGGGAGTAATTTCATTGATAGATTTGATAGTGTGCAACAAGGGTAAGAGATGGACAATGTTTGAGATTCATTGCAAATTGTCATTGATGCAGAGATGGAACCTGATCTAATGATAGCATAATTATGTATAATAATTTGTTACGGCTATGTAAAATATGATACTACTTTGATACTTAAGATTAAGACATATTTTTTTGGTTGTATGTTAATCACTTGTTAGAGCTGCAGCATACAGTAGGTTGAGCAAACACCAGCAGGCCATAGAGGATTGTAACAGAGCATTGGCCATAGACCCAAGCCACAGCAAGGCATATGGTAGAATGGGGTAAGTTTGGAATGTTGACTAAGAATGAATTAGTGTGTTAGATCCTAAAACAGTCTGGTAAAACAATGTGGAGAAAAACAAAAGATACAACCCAGAACATGACAACATAAATACATCAAACAGAAAAGCACAGTCTTCATACCTAGAATCGCCCGTTTGTTGCCGGGGCTCTCAAGGGGAGCAAAGAATAGTAACACTTCGACCTACAGAGCATGTCGTAAGAGGTGACTGAGATAGGGGCTTAACGAAGCTAGCATAGTTTTAAAAAAAGCGTAGCAGAAATCGGATGGACTGACCTACTTGTAGGCGCATAACTGGCACACCTTACAATCGCTCTTAAGCTTGAATCATATACAAATCACAAAGAGTGGTTAAGAAGTGGTCGATATGGGAGCATTTGAAGAAGACTTAGAACGGACACTGCTGTCTCAGAGCACACTTCCATAGAATGGGCCTCAGGGACTCTGCTGCCTGCACCTGTAGAGCGCCAAAGCAGTCCACAAAGCACATCTTGCAAAATCGCCGCAGCCTGAGCAGCGTAAGAATGGAAATCTGGCCAGCCCTTCAGAACAAATTATGGCGGACCGGTGAAGACCTCAAGCGCAAACCTGCTTCGTAATATGACCTACTCCGGTATATGTCATAAACATGGCAATGCGCTTGAGGTCTTCACTGGTAGCCTATAGTTTGTTATGAAGGGTAGTTTCTGTTAGTCAGATTTCCATTCTCACACTGCTCAGGCTGGGGTAGTCTTGCCAGATGTGCTCTGGAAATTGCTTTGGTGCTACACATGTGCAGGCCAAGCTACACTTAATCTTGGGAATCTCTGTGGTGCGGAGGTAAGGTGCTCATGTTTCACTCCAAAGGTACTTGATTCATTCCCCGCGTGTGTAGTAATTGGGATATTTTTACAGAGATTCCTGATCTCAATACAGGTGAGATCAAATTCGAGTCCTTTCAAGGTGATTAATAAAGCGTAGGTCCAATGTTCAAGTTGAGCACGTAAAAAAACACTCCCTAGTTAAAAAATAAATCAATTAGTATAAGCTGCAAAAAAGCCGTTACCCTGGAAAATATTATAAAGATTAAAATAAAATTCAGCAAAAAATTTTATTTTCACCATATTCAAAATTACACCAGTGACTCTCGCTGTTGATACAGAATTTGTGCACTGCCACATCTTTCTTTGTAAGAAAGAGACACTAAAATCGATGTTGAATCGATCAAGCGATTTAAGCAGTTTGGAGTTACCCGTTGTTCAAGTCGAACTGGATGCCTGAGAGGCAGAGTGAGAGGTGTGTTTAATCAGCGAGCCACAGGCACCATCAGTATGCATACTCTTCGATATCTATTGGGGAGACTGAGCACCTATGGGTCTGCCCGGAGTGCAATGAGCGTCAGTTTAGTAACCAATAGCCAAGAAAGAGATTTATAGCACACATGATTATTCACTGAAGTACAATGATGATGACTGGCTAATCAATCTATACTTGACGACTTGTGCTTTTGCATTCATATATATATATATATATATATATAATTTAAGGATATATTTGTTGGTCTATATAGCATTGCCTATACTGCCCTGGAAGATCATGAGAGTGCTTTTGAGTGCTATCGCAAGGCTATTGAGTTGGATCCTGACAACCAGAGCTACCAAAATAACTTGGAGATAGCTGAGCAGAAGCTGAAAGAGGCTGCCTTACAAGTATGTACATTTAATAATAAAGATAGCTTTTTATTTTATGAAAAAGTGGTTGGACTTGAAAAAATGAATGAGTCTTGCATGATACATTTTTTTCTATTGGTTTTACAATTCTATATATTATTTAACTTTCATTTCTTTTGATAGCAATGTTCCATTTTTGTTATTCTCGGATATAAAGGAACCTTTCATACCTCATGGTATGTAGGTCAATACAGTGTTAGGCCTGTATTTTTCATTGACGTCGGCACACGATGGGTGATGTGGTCAGCATCACGCCGACCGCCTTTACTTTCCCAGAGCATGTCCGGTACCCAGTTGAGGCTGGGTCGACCTGAGAGCCGTCGTGGTCGGGAAAATTCCACGCACATTGCGGGAGCTGAACCCAGACCACCAGCCTTGCGTAGCGAGTTCACTAACAACTACGATACAGCGGCTCTCTCTCGGATATAAGATTTGGAAATATTTCTTCAGTTTTCTTTCATTTCTGTGCATTTTTTCTGTCAATTTCTGAATCAGTGTCGTCCACATATTATTATTGTTTTATCTTACTATGTGTAGTAAATCTTCTAACCTTCTATTCTATCTACATGTTATTTCTCTCTCCGCCCGAGTGGTTGCCGGGGCCAAATTTGGGGTGTAAAGAATAGAACCACTGTTACCTGCCAGCATGTCGTAAGAGACGACTAAGGAGGTTTGGCTGAAATCGGATGCACATGTCCTAAACGTGTAGAAGTCTATGAGTTTAGGGGCCCACCAAACCAATGTGCAACGTATACACGTTCTTGGCAAAGATCAAATCATATCACAAAGAGTGATTAAAATTGGTCATAAAGAACGAAGGAGAAGAGATTTCTCTCTCTCTCTGTCTAGCCTGTAATGTCCCTGGCGCTTAGGGCAGCAAATGCACACCATTCTTTTCTATTCTTGGCCATCCTCTATACTGTGTTCCAGCTGTGATTCATTCTTTCAGTTCTTGTTCTATTGTTCTCCTCCAGGTCGTTTTGGGTCTTCTGTGTTTTCGTTGACCCTCTGGTGTCCATCTCAGTTCAGTTTTTCTGAGTTAGTCTCCATGCGTATCACTGATCCATCTCCAGCTTCTCTTTTGTATGGTGGTACTGACATTCTAATGATATTCTGCATGTTCTAGGTTGGTTGCGCCATTGTGTTGCCAGGGCCTGCAAGAGGAGCAAAGAATGGTAACACTGCGACCTACAATCCATGTCGTAAGAGGTGACGACAGTTGGGGCCTAGGAAAACTACACTAGTAAATAAAAAGCCCCACAGAAATTGGATGGGCTGGCCAACATGTAGGCGCATAACTGGCACATCGTATAATCGCTCTTAGGTCCGGATCACAAAGGGTGGTTAACGAGTGGTTGATATGGAGCATTCGAAGGAGAATTGTTATAGTATTCATATTCTGCAATAGTAACAATATTGATTATATAATACAATTTTCTCATGATCTTATAGGCTGGGTTTAATGTTGGACAGGCAGGAAATTTGGGTGCTCTTGGTGGACTTGGCAATATGGACTTTGGTACACTATTCAATGATCCAAACATTGTCAATATGGTAAATACTGTTTGTACTTATATATATATATATTTTATTGTTTTATTTTTCCATATAATTTTATAAACTTCGTTGCCTCTTTGAGGAGTGTCTGGCTGAATGGACAGAGCATGGGATCACATTTGGGAGGCCCAGGTTCTGTCCTTGGTAAGGTCAAGAAGTTTTGTCTGTTGAGGGCATAAAGAAAAAAACACCTGAACTAGCCATGCTGCCATTCAATTTTTCAGGTTCATGTTCCCCCTTCCTACATCACACTAAAAGGAGGTATTACAGGCAGTGAAAACGGTTTTATTGGTGTGTCGCCCGTTTTTAATAATACTGTATTTTGTTATATTAGAAATAGTATTGTTGTAGTTAAAGGATGACTGTTGAAGCATATTGTAACAGTGGACAAAGAAAATAGAAGCAGTATGATGAACAGGTCTGTGGTTTAGCAGGTGAGCTGATCACAAACAAGAGTACCTGGCAGTTTGGAAGCAAATTTGTTCCCGTGGATTTTTACGACGGTAAAATTATTCTCACTGTTCAGAAAGTAATGACATAGCAAACTACTGAACGTGTAAGTGGTACCTAGAAAATCAACAGCACATTTACTGCGATTAATGGTGACTTCTTGTAAAGGATATGCCATGATTTCCATTTTCAATAAAAATATGAATTACTTTTGACATACATATGAAACAACATGATTATTTGGAGAAGATTGTTCTGGAGGGCATGATGCCAAGGGAAATCGTTTTGGAGGACATGTTTGCCAAGGAAAGATCAACAGCACGTTAACTGCGATTAATGGTGACATCCTGTAAAGGATATGCCATGATTTCCATTTAAAATAAAAATGAGAAAATGAATTACTTTTGACATACATATAAAACAACATGATTATTTGGAGAAGATTGTTCTGGAGGGCATGATGCCAAGGGAAATCATTTTGGAGGGCATGATACCAGGGGAAGATCATTTTGGAGGGCATGATACCAAGGGAACATTTTTCTGGAGGTCATGATGCCAAGGGAAGATCGACTTCCTGGAAGGCAGATACCAGAGAAATCATTCTGGAGGGCATGATGCCAAAGGGAAGATCATTTGAGGGCACTGACCAAGAGAAGATCATTTTGGAGGGCATGATACAAGGAACATTTTTCTGGAGGTCATGATGCCATGGGAAGATCGTTCTGGAAGGCATGATGCCAAGGGAGAGGAAGGAGAAGATGGGTGCAGTATGTCAAATACAAGTTGAGTATGACTGGAGGATGCTGAACAAATCCCTCAGAACAGGGTGGGGTAATTAGACCTGCTGTCGTCCGAGTGGTTACCGGAGCCTAAATTTGGAATGTAAAGAATAGAACCACTGTTATCTACCAACCATGTCGTAAGAGGCAACTAAGAGATTTGACTGAAATCAGATGCATATGTCCTAAATGTGTAGAAGTCAACCTGCTGCCTTGCAGGTCGGCTTGGGACAGCCAAAGGCTAACGGAGAGCGAACCCAGTAAGCGCTGGCTGAAACTGGACACATCGCCTAAGGATAATCACCAGAGCTCCAAATGGCGCTGAAGATGTGACGAAACCACACCAATGCTAAGGCTGCATGAATCAGATTTCCACATGAATGAATTTATGTAGAGTCTTTGTTACATCAGTCTTTTAGGTGATCGTGAGAGAGATCTGCTGTTAACCTCTGAAGTTGGGGAAGACTCAATGACTAGGGACACTTTGCATAAGGAAAGCAAACTTTCATTAAAAACTCGGGCAGATGTGAAATACTGACTGCACCTGAATTCATAGCGTGGAGGAAAAGAAGATATGCTGTCAGGGTTGCAAAGTTCAGACAGAGATAAAGCTAGATGATATATGACGATGAATTAGAACAAGATTTTGTTATACATTACATTCTGGCTTCACTATTTTCTAGGCCACAACAATGATGTCCAGTCCTCAGGTTCAACAAATGTGAGTACAGTCTAAATAGAATACTGTTAATATAAAGACCATTGTTTTAAATAACCATGCTGCCCGTCTGCCCAGCGTGTTCGTAGCGCGTTGGACTACGGGTGACTATCCCTCTGTGTGTGCAGGTTCAATTCCGCGGGATGGCAGAAAAAGCCACAAATTCCCCAAATTTACGGTGTTCGTGGCACCGAACCGAAGGGTTACGATGTCCATGACACCGAGCTGAAAAGCTCAAGTGCTTCTGGATCGGAGGAAAAAAAAAACCATGCTGTTGTAAGATCATATGAATTTAAGGAATATGATAGACCAGTTAAAAACATCATTGGGGTGTCGATAACGCACTTCGCTAGTAACCATATACTGTGCTAATTCCAGGGTTTGAGGTCAACTTGAGCCAAAAATTATTTGCTGTGCACACGGTTCACCAAAAACTACAGGCATTCATAAATGCATGTTTACATAGAATAGAGGGACTGAGATGATATAGGATTACAAATGAAACACGTAATCACAAAGTACTGTAGTTTTACAAATTACAAAAACAATGACAATGTTTTTGTAATTTGTAAAACTACAGTACTTGTGATTACAAGACGAGGAACTCAGAGAAAGAACTAAGCAGATACCAGTGAAGCAAGAGCTCAGGAAGACACGTGCCGATGGATAGGACATACATTGAGAAGACCAACTGGAAGCATTGCAAGACATGTTTTGGAACGCGCATGGATAGAGGAGTAGGGGAAGACTTAGACATACCAGGAGAAGAGAGCTGGAGACTGATATTAAAAGGATAGGTAAAACATGGACAACAGAATTGGAAGGGATTACGAAAGAGTTGGAAGAAGTTTGTTAAAGACCCATGCTCCCATTGGGCGTTGAAAGGTGAAGATAAATATATATATATATTGTCTATTTATAGTTTTCCTATTTAGTTTTTAGTCACATATATTCATTATCTTAAGACAGTTGGGAATCCATTTCACCTTGTTTGTGATGCGTTTAATATAGGACCATTGTCTTGTATTCTTTACTTGATAATGCCAGAATATTGATGTATTTCTTTTACAGGATGACTAACTTTATGAGTGGTTCTAACATGGGAGGAGGAGGTGGTGGTGGTGGTGGTGGTGGATTTGCAAATCTCTTCCAGGCGTAAGTCTGATTATTGTAGTGTTTCAGTTTGAAATATTTTCATTGCACTTTGGGCATTTCCATGGGTGCTCTGATCTCCGTTGCAATATATTCAATAATGTCCAACGACTAACCGTACCAGTTCGATATTGATTGATGAGCCTACTCATATGACTGTTGTGCTGTTCTTTTCTGACCACTTAAATCCAAGCTCTCGCAATTGACGTGGAGTGGTTTAAATGAAAATACCTCTATGCTGCAACACTATAAGGGCGTTCAGAATGTCAGCTTTATCCATTGGTTGACCACTCTGCTATGGTTGCAGAGGCAGCCAGCCTATCTGCTCTCTCATTGCCATTGACACCCATGTGTCCCAGAACAAAGATAAGTGTAATTCTGCACATTCTTGATGCTTATAGTGATTCAGTCAGATTATTGTAGCTGCTGGCTGAAACCAGACACATCACCGAAGGATAAGCACCAGAGCTCCAAATGGTGCTGAAGATGTGATGAAACCCACACATGCTAGGGCTTCATGAATCAGGTTTCCACAGAATTTATGGGGAAATCTGGTACATCAGTCAGGTGATCGTGCAGCGAGAATTATTGTAGTGTGTGTTGTGGCAGCGATTATGTGAAGTGTTCACTGTCATTCACCTGATGAATGAGTACCCTGTGTGTAAAGGTGCTTAGCTGTTTGTATGTTTTTGTGTATACACAGGTACTTACTTATTTATTCCTCTGCATTACGTCAGTGTGTTGCTGGGGTTCACAAGGGGAGCAAAGAATAGTAACACTGCAATCTATAAGGCATGTCATAAGAGACGACTAAGGTAGGGGCCTAGGAAGCTACCTAGTAAATAAAAACATCACAGAAATCGAATGTGTTGGCCTACTTGTAGGCGTATAACTGGCACAATGTACAATTGCTCTTAGGCTTGGATCACATACAAATCACAGTAGCTTAACAAGTGGTCGGTATGGAGCCTTCAAAGAAGATTCCTTTGTATTACTTTTCATAGGTATCATTATATGTGTGTTTTAATAGCTTATCTGCAGTTCAACGTTTGATGTTGTGGATGACAAGTGTGATTTGTTTTGCATATCTTTGTTGCTTTAACATAACAATGCAATAAAACTGCAAAAAAATCCAAATTTTATATCATATAGGAAGAACTATATATATATATATATATATATATATATTTATACAGATCCCAGCAGATGGCATCACAAATGCAGCAGGCTAACCCAGAACTTGTTCAGCATCTAAGAGAACAAATGAGAGTACAGAACCAGACAAGAAACAACAGCAATGGTGAAAGTAACGAGGAGGTAAAAAGAACAAAGTTTTATGTTGGCTTTTCCCAGGATATATATTTGTCTTTCTTGTTGAACATAATAGTTGTACCTGTCACTCTATATGCAGCATAATATCATTAAGCATCACTTGTAAAGGTCTAGCAGCAATGAGAGTCATGGCAGCTGCTAATATCGAGCAAGGCTGCTTGTTGCTGGTCCTTTCAGTTATCGAATATGCAGTCTTCTTCGATGTCGACCACTTGTTAAACCACTCTTTGTCATTTGTATGTGATCCGAGCCTAAGAGCGATTGTATGTTGTGCCCCTTATGCAAATACAAGTAGGCCAGCACATCCGATTTCTGCGACGCTTTTATTTACTAGGTAGCTTTTAGACCCCTACCTCATTCGCCTCTTACGACATGCCTTGTAGGTCGCAGTGTTACTATTCTTTACTCCCATTGCGAGCCCCGGCACCACACGGGCGACCGTCTCATTGTCAAATTGACTCTAAATTTATGTTAATGCATTCTTATAGTTATTGATTAAAATTTATTCTCTCACATTCTGCAAGCTTGTGATAAAAGTACATTTATTGAACTGCAAAATGACAGTAAATTCATCAAATGTTGCAGCTGAACTATATATATATATATATATGGGGGACTGCCTAGAGTAGTTGATAGTAGCTCGGCCTGCTAGCTGTGAGACGCCTCATAGCTCGGGTTCGAACCTACTGTCCGGCATTTGTTCGAGTCCCTGGTCTTACTCAGGACGATAACGTGAGTACCTCTGAAGTCGGAGAAAATCTGCCTGTATGGCGAGGAATACTAATTACGAGTACATTGAGCACACGGCTGCCAGTGTAAGTAATTTACAATGTGCACGCTGCTGCCATTGTAAGAAATTGGAAAACGGATTTTCACGCAAAAATCAGTTTCAGAGATGAAACTACGTCTGAGTTGAAAGCGGACGAAAGGAAAAAATTTTTTTAAATATATATATATATATATACATATACATACACACACATATATATATGTGTGTGTATATATATATATACCTATATATATATATATATGTGTGTGATATATATATATATACCTATATATATATATATATATATATACACATACATACATACATACATACATACATACACACACACACCTATCTCTGAAGTCAGAGAAGGCACACCTGTATGGCTAAGATAAAACTGCTAAAAAGGAAAGCATGCTTTCATGCAAAAATCAGTCAGAAGCACTATACCTGGCGCCTGACTGCATAGTGGGCGAACGCAAGAAGAAGAATATATACACCTGTCTTCTTCCTTTTCTCGAATCCTGTTTGCCTTCGGCATCAGGATAAAAGATATTTCTAGAAAGGATTTTGTGTGTGCTTCATAAACAGTGTTTTTCATCGCCTCTGTTATTTCTGAGGTCCACATCTGTAGAGTGAGAAAAATGAACAAAAATAATAGGGTCACAATGTGTGTTTCTATTGGGTAATTAATGGCTGATGCTCTGAGTTTTCTTGTGGAGAAAGGGTATGTGTGTGAATTAAGGAGTGGGGGATATCTGCAACCCGTCCGGACTGCAGGAATGCGAGATTGAACATGGTGTGGCTGGACAAGAGCACCATACTGGAATCCAAAGAACGCCCGAGTGGTTACCGGGCCCCAAATTTGGGTGTAAAGAATAGAACCACTGTTACCTGCCACGCATGTCAAAAGAGGCGACTAAGGAGGTTTGGCTGAAATCGGATGCACATGTCCTAAACGTGTAAAAATCTATGCGTTTAGGGGCCTACCAAACCAATGTGCAACGTATACAAGTTCTTGGCAAAGATCAAACATATCACAAAGAGTGATTAAAATTGGACGTAAGAACGAACGCAAAGAAGAAGAATCCAAAGAAGAATAGTAAGCCAACATAGGACTAGTGTGGTTAGTTGCCAAACGCCGAGAAACTTGCAGAGGAAGAGATCAGAGCACTTATGGACTAATTGGTTCGATGTACATTGATGACGATCTGATGTCTAAAATAAAACTAAACTGTAAAGGAACCCTTTGTCATACCTCAAGGTATACTGGCTAAAACGGTGTTAGGCCTGTATTTTTCTTTGACCTTCAGCACACCATATGTGATGTGGTCAGCATCAGACCTGTCGCCTTTTACTTTCCAGTGCTTTTCCTGCACCCATTTGAAGCTGTTGGGTTATGAAAATTATTCCATGCCGACGGAATTGAACCTGGACTGCTAGCCTAAGAAGTGAGTTCTTCTTTTCTTCTTCTGCGTTCTCACTAGATTGGGATTTCGATTCTCTAATAAAGGCAGCAGTCTGCCTCAGATTATCAGCCACACCATACAGTTTGTCTTCTGCGTCCTCACTAGATTGGGATTTCGGATTCTCTAATAAAGGCAGCAGTCTGCCTCAGATTATCAACCACACCATACAGTTTGTCTTCTGCATTCTCACTAGATTGGGATTTCGGATTCTCTAATAAAGGCAGCAGTCTGCCTCAGATTATCAACCACGCCATACAGTTTGTCTTGGACGCTAGTGTAAGTGGGCCACCTCTTTCTTCTCAAGTCCGCATACTAGTGGCAGTTCTGTAGGATATAATTCCTATGATTTCTGCTTCCCGTTGTGCGATCTCTTCCAGCAGTAAGTTTTGGCCACCCTCGTGATGGTAGGTCTGACATTCTAATTGCATGGCTAAATCTCCGAGGCAGATTGGCGACCGTAGAATCCGTTATCCCATTCCTCATTGTGAGGGGTTGTTGCACCATGTTATGCGCCTTAAGGCCTGGTGCATCCGTTTTCTGCAAGCATTTGTTTCGGATAAGCATTCCCTAGTGGACACATGCATCCGATTTCAGCCAAACCTCCTTAGTCACCTCTTACGACATGCGTGGCAGGTAACAGTGGTTCTATTCTTTACACCCCAAATTTGGTCCCGGTAACCACTCAGGCGAGAAGTGAGTTCACTAACAACTATACTACTGCGGCTCTCCAAACTAAAACTTAACTAAGTTAATATGTTAAGAACAGCATTGTTCCCATTTGTAATATATTTACAATTCTATATTTTCAGATTCACAACCACCACCACATCAATAAGTATTAGAACCGTACAGTCGTGCAAATGATCTGTTGTTGATTTTTACCGCCCATGTTCTGAAGCAAAAGGAGTGTTATTTTGATATCAGAGATTGACTAATGTAAATGTTGGATGGGCGTCAGAAATGAAATATATCAACATTAATTTTGAAATCACAAAGTCAATTATCTATGATTTATTTGTGTGACGTCTGATTGAGAGCTTGTTCGTCTGCCCTTTATGTCAACCTAATCTTGTAGTCAGATGTTAAACATTAATATTTATTTGCATCTTCGTATGAAATGAAAATTGTGGCATATCCTTTACAGGACGTTGCTATTAACCACAGTAACAGTCGTCAATTTTCTAGCCACCACTTAGACATTCAGTAGTTTGTCATTGCTTTTCTGAACAGTTCAGTCTTATTTTTACTGTTGGGACAAATCCACGAGAACAAATTTGCTTCCAAACTGCCTGCCGTGAGTTTGAACTGGTACTCTTGTGTTGGTATCGAGCTCATTACCATCATGTTTTAAATGTTTAAAAAACAGCCCCAAACAGACAACATCCAAAACTATTCTTACTTCTTCTTGTGTTCGGTTTCATATGCTCGTCTAAATCATGAGATGGATTGTCTCTATGAATACACACTGTCTGAGCAGGCTTTATTCTGTGCATGTGATTGAGCCTGCAGTGACCTGTTCTTAGGCAAAAGATTCTTTAGTCTGCTGATGGGATCTTGTGGGGTGTTTGCTGCTATTCTTTCTAATGGGCCTTCTTTGTCAATTGTAAATGTAGTTGAAGCTGGCAAAATGCAGCCAACATATTTGTTATTGACAACACTTGCACAAATTATTATTATTATATAAAGCAATCATGAAGCAGAGGGGAGAGTTGATGTTGTAAGTGAGTAGATTGCTATAAGCCTTCTCTTGAAGAAAAGATTGATTGAAAACCATCAGCACAAAATTATTTGTTAGTAAAATACAAATCAAATGAAATCTTCCTGTAGAAATCTGATAGCATCAACCTTTAAATGGAGCTCAGATATATATATATATATATATATATGGCGAAGGATTGAACCCAGTTTCCCCATATGGCTCAGTCAACAGCTGAAATGCAGAGTGTTACACAAAGCATATATATATATATATATATATATATATATATATATATATATATATATATATATATATATATATATATATATATATATATAATCATGCATATCCTTTACAGGATGTAGCCATCAAACACAGTAAACGAGTCGTTGATTTTCTAGGCACCACTTATACGTTCAGTAGTTTGTTATGCCTTCTGAACGGTGAGGTCTATTTTTACCTTTTGTAAAAATCCCATGGAAAGGAATTTGCTTCCAAACTGCCTGCCATGGAGTTTGAACCAGGTACGCTAGGGTTGTGATCGAGCTCACTACCGCTTAAGCTACATACACTAGTATATATATATATATAATAAAGTCAATAACTCGCTACGGTGGTAGAGGATGCTATGATGAAATCGCCAGCACATATGTTTCTTCTTTGAGATGGACGAGTGTGGAAAAGCCCTTTCCTAACCAATCCTTGATGTTACCAACCCATGCTTTTCTTTCCCTTCTTCTCCTACCACTCTCAGACCACATGTTTGAACCATGCGACCGTATGTTTCTAGAAGTGCTTCCTAATGATCTGCCAGCATAGTTATATTATTTCTTTGTAAGAGATTCACACAGTCGCTGACAAATTTTTTTTACCGATCCAGAAGCACTTGAGCTTTCAGCTCTTTGTCTCGGTGCCATGGACATAGTAACCCTTCAGTGCCACGAACACCTTAAATCTGGGAAACCTGTGGCTTTTCTGCCAGCACGCGGAATTGAACCCGCATTTACAAAGGGCTTCTCACCCGCAGTCCAGCGCGCTACAAACACGCGGGCGACAAATTATTAAAGACTTTAGGTTTCTTGCGAGTTTCAAACTTATCAGTAAAATAGTCTAAACGTAACCTAAGATATTAATTACCCTATAAAATGAGTTAAGATAATCAGAAAGAACCTAAAAATGTAACCAGATATGGACAATCCTGCATGGGAAACGGATGATTTATGTGCAGAACTAAAAGTCTAAAATAAAAATTACAGTTGTAACAACTTCTTCTTCAATGATCCAGCGGCACTTGAGCTTTTGCCCTTCGCCCAATGCTATGTAGTGGTATCTGCATGTGTTTGTAAGTTGTTCTTTTGTTCCGTCGTATAATGTGTTCCATTTACGGGCCTTGGAGGAAGGAGGGTCTTTCTGATGTCATCTAGTGCTTGACACTTGAAAAGGTGGTGGTGAACGGTTTCATGATGATGTGCGCACAGTTGGCACTCTGGAGTGTGTTGTGGATGAATTCTGTTCAAGTGATTATTAAGTGTTATGTGTTGGGTTCGGGGTCTAAAAATGGTGCTCTGATCTCTTCTTGTAAGGTGGTTAACAACTTTTTCTTCTAACACTTCATATCGACCACTTGTTAAGCCACTCTTTGTGATCTTAGCCTAAGAGCGGTTGTACGTTGTGCCAGTTATGCGCCTACAAGTAGACCAGTACATCAGATTTCTGCTATGTTTTTTTTTACTATGGTAGCTTCCCTAGGCCCCTACCTTAATCGCCTTTTATGACATGATGTGTAGGTGTCAGTGTTACTATATTTTGCTCCCCTTGCAAGCACGGCGGCAACAGACAGGTGAAACTGGATTGTAACAAATAAAGTAGATAGTCCAGAAATAGAAATACGTCTTCTTCTTTGCATTCGTTCTTTACGACCAATTTTAATCACTCTTTGTGATATGTTTGATCTTTGCCAAGAACGTGTATCGTTACACATTGGTTTGTAGGCCCTAAACGCATAGACTTCTACACGTTTAGGACACATGCATCCGATTTCAGCCAAACCTCCTTAGTCGCCTCTTACGACATGCGTGGCAGGTAACAGTGGTTCTATTCTTTACACCCCAAATTTTGCGGTAACCACTCGGGCGTAGAAATAAGTGACAGTTCTAACATTCTTATGTTCTTCTTCGAACGCTCCATATCGACCACTTGTCAACCACTCTGTGTGATTTGTATGTGATCTGCGCATAAGAGCGATTGTACGTTGTGCCAGTTAAGCACCTACAAGTAGGCCAGCACATCCAATTTCTGCGCTATTTTTTACTAGGGTAGCATCCCTAGGGCCTACATCAGTCGCCTCTTACGACATGGATTGTAGTTGCAGTGGTACTATTCTTTGCTTCCCGCGTGGGCCCCGGCACCACACAGGTGACATTCTTATGTTCAACCTGAAACAAGGATTAGGCAAATAAACCAGAGGTGAATAATTAGTTGAATCTTCATAATATGCGCAGTCTTCCTAGAGTTAGAGCCTGGAGTTACTTTTGTGGGTAAACAAGATTTGAGGGTAATGGTCATCAACAGACCAAACCCAAGAGCTTTCTATAGACTGGTCCATCAGAAGCAGCTCTGAGAACCGGTAAAACCAGACCTAGGATTAGAAAGCATGCCCAATGGAATGAGCAACAAAAATCCCCCAAAGACATCTATTATTTCTTGAGACTACCAGGATCATCCTCATTTAAGTGCATGTGATTTCAAAATCTTCCATATATTTAAATGTACAATATTTTTTTCTATACGAATACGTAATAACCACAAATGCTGTAATAAATTGAACTGTTGTTGGAAAGAGTGACAAAGTTGTTATACGTGTGTGCCCTAACAGAATGTACGAGAGTCAAAATGTAAGCTTGCTTATTTGTTATGAACAGAATATGCATAAATGGGAATGAAAGCATTTAATCACTTTTCAACACTCCCTACCAAGTTCGGCATAGCTGTGCTTGAGCTTGACTAAAACCTGGATTTCATGAGAAAATAAGCGTTGCTCATGCGCAACATCTTTCACCTCATCATTTGTAAACTTCTTGCCACTGTTTCTCATTACGGTTATTGTTTACTGAACTGATGCCATAGCACTCCGGGCAGAATAATATGTGCTCAGTCTTCCCCTACAGATGTCGAAGGGTATGCATACTGATGGTTTCTGTAGCTCGCTGGTTCTCTCTCGCGATCACCTAAAAAAACCGATGTACCAGATCTCTTCATAAATTTCTTCATGTGGAAATCTGATTCATGCAGCCTTAGCATGGGTGGCTTTCGTCACATCTTCAGCGCCATTTGCAGCTCTGGTACATATCCTTCAGAGATGTGTTCAGATTCAGCCAGCGTTTACTTGGTTCGCTCTCCGTTAGCCTTTGGCTGTCCCAGCCGTCCTGCAAGGCAGCAGGTTGACTTCTACACATTTAGGACACGTGCATCACATTTCAGCCAAACCTCCTTAATCGCCTCTTACGACATGCATGGCAGGTAACAGTGGTTCTATTATTTACACCCAAAATTTAGGCCCGGTAACCACTGGGGCGGCTTGCTGGTTAACTGCACTCTAGGCATCCAGTTCTATTTGTTCAATGTGTAGTTCCAAACTCCTTAAATCACTGGACAGATTCAACATCAATTTTAGTGTCCTCATTCAATAGACAGTTGCCAAGGAACAGTAGAACATCCTCAATTCCTGACGATCAATGCTGTTGATGCAAGTCTGTCCTTCTTTCACTGCTGCAAACACCGTATGCCCAGGACAGTAGATCTACATACGTCTCTGGAGACCTCTATAGATGACATCAACTCATACCACAACTTGCCATTTTGACCTCCTGAAGCAAGCATAGACTGAGAGTCAGATATAATGGTCCCAGTAAACAGAGTCCTACTGGAGGGCAGCGGTAACGGCCTCAACTTCCATCCTCATACTGGAAGTACTTGTCCTGTATGTTCCACTTCGCTCTTCTTAAAGACAAAATACATGGTAATCAACTAGTGTTTGGTAAATATGTAGGTTGTGGAATAAATTTCAAGAGTAGATTTGGATTTTCTCTATGTTGCATAAGCTGTGGCATGCTGTAAGCTCACACCGAAACTGAAAAGCAATGTTTTTAAAATCTGATTACAGATTTCACGTGATTCTGAAACAGATCACAGTATGATTTCTTGTTGCTAATGAGTCTCATGATCATGTTTCAGGAATAAGTCTTGAGAGCCCTAAAAGAGAGTAATCATTAATTAATTTGCTGACCGGTTATATTTACGCTCAGAACTTTAATTTTAACAATAGTGAATGTTGATAATCCATTAAGGAGAGAGCAGCACATCAACAAAAGAATCACTTTCCAGGAAAAGAAAACACTCATCAAGGCCATTAGAAAAGAAGACCAACAAAGAGATGATTATCACTATCGAGATAGAGCAAGACAGGTGATACTGTTTAGACTTGGACACAATATACTGAACAGTCACCTACAGAAGGCGGTTCCATCACCCCAGCCGACCATCCACAAATTGTCACCTGATGAATCAACTTGGAAGCACCAACAGAGTAAATCCGACGCAGCCTCAGCACATCTTATTTCAGTAGACCTATAAGATGTTGAGAGCCATTCCATGTTTTGCAATTTTCTTGCGGTTCAAGGATGATTTGTATTGGTATCCATCCAGCAGAGACTTTGTAATACTGCAGTACTTCATGAATCATTTGATGTTCTGTGCCATAACAGATCTTCAAGTACCTTGTCATTTGTTACCACAAGTTCCAGTATAAACGTTTCTGTTCTGCAACAGCTTGATTTAATTAAAGAGCATAAAAACAAGGAGAATATTTCAGACACATCAAATGACATGAGTGAGTAGAGAAAATAATTTGAGGGAATGGTGCCTAGAAGACAATGTGCGCAAGATGTCATTGACGACCTGAGAATGACTGGCTGATGCCGTCCAACTTGCACAGAACAGAGAGTTTTTCAGGACTGCTGTCATGGGAGCTAAGTTCTGGAAGGGACAAGCTACTTAATGATGAGTTCCAGTATTACGTTTCATTGCATCAGACTTTGTGTGTGTGTGAGATCAAGTGGAGAAGGTTGATCAGTCAGTTGCGCCCATATTAAAACTTCCTGTGCCACTCCAGATCTGCTAAGTGGCATGTGTGTGTGTCCCACCCCCTCTTTTCCATAGGTGCCTGCAGGTTTGTGCCCTCACAATCCACCAAAAAAAAATTAATAACTGCAGAGTTTCTCTTTAGTGCATTCTTCTAAGTTAAAAAAATTGATAAAAGAACTCTTTTTCAAACCATGAGGTATATTGGGTAATACAGTGTTAGGCCCATACTTTTCATTGACGACCGACACACGATGGATGATGTGGTCAACATTACATGGCCGCCTTTACTTCCCAGTACCTTTTCCTGGTACCCAATTGAGGCTGTGTCGACCTGGCAGCCGCTGCAGTCTGAAAATTATTCCACGCCCACTGGGATTAAACCTTGAAAACGTGCCTAAGAAGTGAGTTCACTAACAACTACGATACTGCAGCTCTCATTCTTCTAAGTGGGTGGCCATATTGGTTATAATTTGTTAACATCATACTTCCCATCATCTCGATGGCTACTGGTACTTCTAGCACATATATGGCATAACAAATCTGTGGTACAATCATCTATTATTTATTTTTACCGTAATAAGTTTACTTATTGACTCCCCAACCCAAACATGCCATGAAAAGTAAGACTATTTCTACAGATATCTTTAATCATCAACAGCTTAAGCAAATCAGATTTTATTTTCCTTCGACTTGAAGCATAGAATTGTTTCATGAAAAGATGACACTGCAGCCTATGTTTTCCGTTAGATGATCATTAAATGGGCTTTGTATTGTATAGTATTCTGTTGTAAAATGTTGACAATATATAAAGAAGTGCCACAGTTGTTAGACAGAATATTTTAGTTTAGTCTTGAGATGCCTGAAAAGGCACTCAAGAAATGTGAGATTAGAAAGTAAGTACTGGTAGTGCTGTTCCCACTGTTGCTAATGTTGTCATCAATATTCAGATTATGATGTTTGTTACATTACATAGTTATGATCAATAAACTAGTTTGATATATAGTAGTGGGTTTTTTGTTACTAATTGATCTTTTTGTTATGTCATTAGCAAATATAATTTGATTGTTACAGACATTATCAAGGAGTCCGACATTCATTGTGCAGTCATATTGAGTTTCAGAATTATGTTATGCAATCAACATCATGCCACATTGGGCTCCGTCCTGCGCTGTAGCAGCCATCCCAAAGTTCACTGTCTCGCCATACTCACGAGAGGTTGATCAGTATATCTTCTCTCTCTACTCGAAGATGACACTGTCTGGTATGTCTAAACTGAACTCCTAATTCTCACAATTGGTCCAGTGTCTGAGACTCACCTGTATCACATACCTGAGCGCATGCTGCATTGATAACATCGGCTCTGTCCTCTATACTTCTGTCTGCTTGAGTCGGGGCATTGTTTGCAAGAAAGTCAGCATGTGCGTTGACCTTTACATCAACATGTCCAGCCAAGTTAGTGTCTTGAGATGTGACCTTTGAATGCTGTCCACCCATTCCATGTACAGATTCAATCCTTTGAAGCATATTAATCGAGTTTGATATGATAATCGTATGGGTCACCTATTGCTCACGCACCCACAAGAGAGCTCTGGAGGCAGCGGTGATCTCCTTAGTCATGCTCAATGTTGTCTCAAAGGCGTCTGTCCTCAAAGTGGGCTTCCATTGTGCTGAATATTTCAGAATTATGCTGGGTGCTCCGCCCTCATCCGGGGACTACACAAAGCTGCATGAGTTTGTAGTAGTCATCAATTCATAGCTGACTGCTAGCTTCAGCGCAAGAACAAGGCTAACCAAGACCACTCCACCTCCCAATGGTGGCCCAAGAAACAGACAACTACAAGAAATTTTGCTATGTTTGGGGAGATTGAAGAGGGAGAAGCTAAACCAGTACACAAAAAAGGATATGCTGAAGTTAGACTGAATGGTGTAGTTACCACAGCTCACGATGAAAACTGACAGAATGCAATCTGTTCTCCATCCTGCCATAACCAATGGGAGTATGAGAACGAACAAGTAAGAAGATTATTACAGAAAATATCTTAGCACAATGGTCAGACTCCGTGGACAATGATCCTATCCTGATACAATTGATTTCTATTAAGTGTTCACACTTTCAGCTATAGTCTGTCCATTAATTCGTGAGCACGTTTGAAATTGATTTTCTCGAAAACTACCTGTTGGATCTCAGTGATTTTTGCAAGCAGCCTTAGAATATCCATGACGCTAGAGAAATATTTTTTCCAAGAAAATTTGATGTAGTTTGAAATATTTCTTCTTCAGGTTATATTAAAATCAACCTCACCGGATTGTACACAATAGTAACAGATCTACGATACACAGACGCGTTGTTCTAAAAATACATTATGGTAACATTGAAATATCGTGAGTAAACAACAATTTCACAAATCCCTGCACCTAACCAGTCGACTTTGAAAGCGGAAAGCATATGACGTTATAATTGGGATACCGTTGTATAGTTATAGGTGTATCTCACTACTTGTATGAAGCTATTGTATCATATTTGTTGGCTTATCAAAACTGACATTGATATCACATTCATAATGAGTCTGAAGTGCACATTTATAACAATACAGAAGGTTACAGTTTTACTATACCAACACTTCCGTAGGGAATCTAAGAGAGGTCATCTATATTGCGATATTCATAACCCTGAGAAACGACGCAACTGGCGCTTGGTCTGAATAGAGAATCCTTTTCCCGATGGATTAAACAGGACACAAAGCGCACTAATGTCAAGCAAGGAAGGAAAAGAACAATTGACGACTTTGACTTAGATGTCATAAGACGGAGCTCTTGAAAATGTTTGCGACAAATCAACTTGTTACTCTCAGGAAACTGAAATTAAAACTGCAATCAGATTGCAGCATAGACATTTCTAAAAGTACTCTATGGAAAATTGTAAGAGCCGCGGGCTTCACCTTCAGAAAACTATAGGCGGCAGGAATATTATTTGTGAAAAGCCACATTTAATTGCTGCCCGAAGTAAATACCTGAGGCAGATCCGTGAGCGCGGAGGCAAGGCTATGATATTGTATATTTGGACGAATCCTGGGTCAATGCTCACCACACCAATGCTAAAGAATGGCATTCAGTAGACGGTGAACAGAAAGAAAAATACCAAGCAGCAAAGGCCAGCGTATTATACTAACACATGCAGGAAGCAGTGAAGAAGGTCTTGTCCATGAGCTGGACTTATTTTCCAATCAAAAGTACCGACGGTAGGGACTACCACACAGAAATGAATGGACATATTTTCAGGCACTGGATGGAGAAAGATCTACTTCCAATTCTAAACAGACCATCATGCTTGGTAATGGATAATGCATCCTATCACAACGCAGTATCAGCAGAAGACAAAGTACCAACTGCATCAAATACAAAAGATCAAATTAGGACTTGGCTTGCTAAGGAAAATGTCAGCTTCGATGATACATATTTGAAACCCGAGTTGTTGCACCTGGTGAGAATGACAAATAAGACAAAGGTGTTTCATATTGACAAAATCATTGCGGAATACGGCCACACGTCTTTGCGACTACCTCCATATCATGCTCACCTCAATCCGATAGAGCTTGTCTGGGCTAAAGTAAAGGGCAAGTTGCAGAACAGGACGTTTAAAATGTGTGATGTTGAAGTTCTGACACGTGAGTCCCTCTCAATGATAGACATGCAGTTCTGGAAGAAGTGTGTTGAACATGTGCTCCGAGAGGAAGACGAGTACTGGCACCGAGATGGATTACAATTTGTCCAGCCAGTAACAATTATCAACCTCATGGAATCGTCAGATTCGGGATGATACAAATCATATTTTGATTACAGACTGAGAAATAGCAACGTATACATTTCCATATCCAAATGCGTCTACCATCATACAATTTGTGGTGAAGTTAAGACACCTGGGGTCTAATGGTGACCGAAGGGGAGGACTAACTGTTGCATATTGTATCCAAGTTCACGATTACACATAAAGGGCAACACACTTAATTACTTGACCTATCAAGTTAATATGGAGATACACCTATGAATAGAATTGACATGGACAAATTCAATTTGAGCCCCCGTATTTGCAATTGTCATAAAAGATCAAAGGAATTCACTGATGTGCAAAATCCGTAGCATCTATGGACTACTGGTTAGCTTTATTTTAGCGTCATGGATATTCTAAGGCTGCATGCAAAAATCACTGAGATCCAACAGGTAGTTTTCAGAAAATCAATTTCAAACGTGCTCACGAATTAATGGACAGACTATAGTTACAAAGTGCAGAACACATAATGGT
Organism: Arion vulgaris; assembly: GCA_020796225.1. Taxonomy (NCBI): domain Eukaryota; kingdom Metazoa; phylum Mollusca; class Gastropoda; order Stylommatophora; family Arionidae; genus Arion; species Arion vulgaris. The sequence continues at coordinate 44,549,466 of CM036763.1, forward strand.
TGCACAGTTGCAGATTTTACCAATTTTCTTACACTAAATTCTACATTATTCTGCTTCGGAACAGAAAACAAATTCTACATTTTCACTCAGAACAGAAAACAAATTCTACATGCTGAACTACATTATTCTCACTTGGAACAGAAAACAAATTCTACATTATTCTCACTTAGAACAGAAAACAACATACTAATCTAGACTTGTGATATCTTTTTTATTCATCAATTGACAAGATGTTTTCTATACGTTTAATTTTACTTTAAACTCAGTTCACCACGATCAAACACATTCAAAGTATTTAGCATGAAGATAAATAATATTATTAAGACAAAAGCTAGTATGTGCCATTTTAAAAAAACACTAGGTGTCAACATCAGCTTAGAAGGAAAGGTCATAAAACAAGAGCAAAGATTTCAATGTCAGGAGCAGCTTATTATAGAGGAAGTCCAATGTGAAACAGGAAACAAATTTATAACTGCAATGACTAAACATGAATTCAAAAGTTATTCAAATATCGATCATGTATTGAGGCTCGAATAAGCAAAGAATAGTTAACACTGCAACCCACAAGGCATGTCATAAGAGGCGACTGAGTATAGTAAATTAAAAGTGTCGCAGAAATCGGATGTGCTGGCCTACATGTGGGAGCATAACTGGCACAATGCACAATCGCCCTTAAGCTCAGATCACATACAAATCACAAAGAGTGGTTCAAGTAGACAAGTATAATCAATACACATATCTGACTAGTTGCAGTTTATAGCTATGAGACTTGGACAATAAATGAAAAGAATTTGACTTTTTTGAGAGGTGGTTGAGCCAGTATTGCAGAATGGAATTAGTGAGCTGGACTGATAGAAAATCAAAAGAACACGTTCTTTTATCATTTACTTGAGGGATATAAATTACAAGTACCTCTGAAGTTGAAGTAAGGCTCACCTGAATGGCGAGGGACATTGGTGGTAAGGAGTAACGAGACTTCGCGCACAAATCTGTCTTGAGGCGCCATGAATACGCCTGAACTCATAGCTAGCGAACAGAAAATTCCTATAGACATACAGACAACTAACAGAAGGGATACACAAATGTAGACTGGTCTTGCCACAATACGAAATAATTGCTACAGAAAATATGTAATAACAAAATGGAAAGAAAAGTGTTACAGTACAACAATTTGCACAAGTAGGATCTACACAGATTAAATATGTGCATATTAATTCCTCACCATTAGAATATAATTAAAGATAAACTTAATTAGCTGGCAAAAAGTTCTGATAAGTGAAAACTAATATTACTATATGTTTATTAGAGTGGTATCTCGTTGGTATGCCCCTTCTTTATGTTTTCCCCATATGGACCCACACATCTTAGCAGAAATGGTAAACCACCTGCCGAGAGTGTCGCACAAAGCAAAAACTCCAGCATCAATCTTAGGGTTCACCAAAAAATAACTGATGGGTGACTTGGTCCAGAATTTCTTGAAGAAACCAAGATGATGCTGTCTTCACTGGTCAAAAGCGTTTGATTATCAATTCGCACACAAGAGGGTTGTGAGCTCAATCTCACACTTGATGCTCCACACATGAGAAAAGGAAATGGCCCTCCTATAGACTAGGCCCTCGAAATGTGAGTGCGGACCCTTCTGTCAGATCTGAAAACACTACTAGACATTTGTTTTAATATTTACTAGATTTTTGAATTATGATTGAACTGTCAACTCTTGAGTGTTATAGTATTTTATTAAGAAAACTGCCGTTTCTACAATCATCACTGCTGTTGTCCAAAATGTGATAGTAGATTGTTTACAAACAGAGTAGTCCATTTAGAACTAAATATTTCTATATTATATATTCAACCTTTAATGGAATACAGTATTTTTTAATGAGATCTGAAAACAACCTTGGTTGTAGAAGAAAAAGAATGCTCAGTATTGGTGGTCAGAAAAGTGTTAATATACAACAGCATTCATGAAATCCATATCCACAAAAAATAAAATAATCAAAAGATGCTTTTACAAATGGCCTAATCCACGGATATATTAAAGTTGTTAGTTAACTGTTTTCTCCTGTGTGTAAAGTTTCAGCCATGAACAGTTTACCAAGACTCTGAGCAGCAAACTCACAAACTTGCTTGCAGTAGTTGTCCATCTGGCCAGCCACCAGGGTACAGTCCAGACGTTGGGGTGTGGGCAGGGATTTAAACATCTTATTGATGTCTTCCTCCTGCAGGGGTTGTTCTCCCCTTGTTTTTCTTTGGGCATTCTCTTGTTCCTGAAATGATTGAATCAAGGGACTGAATTTTAGCAACAGAGAATGGAAGTTTCAGGAAAGTGATTACGACTGAAATGATTAAGAATTTAAGCAATCCTAAAACAAAAATATAAATCAGGCAAAATGAGCTGTATGGGTTAAAAGACTGAATGAGATGACAGTGGTAGGGCCCACGAACCAGGGTTCACCAAGACCTAAGTGGTGGCCTGGTAACACTTGGAATATCTAAGTGAGTAGGAACCAGAGAGAGAAGGCAAAACAGTCCCAAAATGTAGTAATGAAATGAACTTGTCAGTCACAAAAACAATGAATCACCATATACAACACCACATAACATGTGTAACATTCAGTGTGAACAAGGAAGAACAACTGTGTCAATTAGAAAGAGTTAAGAATATGGTAGATAGAATATATAAACCTTCCAATGGCATTGTTTTCTATATGGATACTTTCGATATGGAAAAAATACGGATGTACTTTACTATGGTTTTATTGTACAAAAACTATGGATAGTTGGGCACAAACTAAATGTTTACAAGAAATTGCTAAGAGACTACAAATGTGAATTATTTGCAAATCTTCATGCAAAAATACCAAATCAGTTGTAGTCTTACAGTCATATGAGAGTGAAGAAAGAAAAAAATATGAATTACAGACTCATACATGCCCCACCCTTATTAAGCAGTCATCCCAGTCTTCTCTCTCATCAAGTAGCATGTCCATTGCAGAACGTCACTTTCATCACAGTCTGTCAGAAAAACTAGCAAGTTCTCCTGCCTGCTCTGTCTCTAGCAAGTTCTCCTGCCTCTTCTAACATCATGTTCAAGTTTCTGTAGTGTCCTGCTGCCACCTTCGTCTTGGTCTTACCCTGCCTCTGCACATTTTAACACTGCACTAAATAGTTGAGCAAAGCAATGAATGGAATAGTTCCATCTTTATGGTGTTTGTTGACTTTGAAAAGGCATTTGATTATAGCCTGCAAAGGTAACCTCTATATAAAATACTCCGTCATGCAATACCAACCTAAATGGTTAACACTTAGTGTAATTAAATCATTATATGCAGACTGGGAGTGTTATTATACAGTAGTGAAAGCAGGAAAATGACTCATAACCAGCTGTAAACGTTCCTTCTTCTTTGCGGTCGTTCTTTACGACCAACTTTAATCACTCTTTGAGATATGTTTGATCTTTGTCAAGGACGATATATCGTTGCACATTGGTTTGTAGGCCCCTAACGCAGACTTCTACACGTTTAGGCACGTGCATCCGATTTCAGCCACATCTCCTTAGTCGCCTCTTACATCATGCGTGGCAGGTAACAGTGGTTCTATTCTTTACACCCCAAATTTAGGCCCGGTAACCACTCGGGTGGTAAACATTCCAAATTGAGTGCTTAATAAGAAGCGTGCAAATATTCTGGACAAATTCAATAGCAAATGAAGAGCTTTTAAAATGAACCAACCGTGCATCATTAGAGACCATCATTAAAATACGAAGATGTAGGCGGACTGGTCATGTATGTTGTATGCCTGTTGGGATATTGTCTACGACAGCTCTCTGACGGACAGCAGATGGAAACATGGAGAAGAACTGTGGAATATTCTTTCTTCTTCTTTGTGTTCGTTCTTTACGAGTAATTTTAAACACTCTTTGTGATGTTTGATCTTTGCCAGGAACGTGTATATGTTGCGCATTGGTTTGGTAGGCCCCTAAACACATAGACTTCTACACGTTTAGGATATGTGCATCCGATTTCAGCCAAACCTCCTTAGTCGCCTCTTGCGACATGCATGGCAGGTAACAGTGGTTCTATTCTTTATATCCCAAATTTGGGCCCGGCAACCACTCGGGCGGGACTGTGGAATGAGAGCTGAAAGATTGTGGTCTGACATGGGTAACATATGGTAGAATGACAATAGAATATCTCTAGTGGAAGACCTATGTGTCAATCGAGACATGAAGATACAGATAAATTTTAAAATCACATTTATCATACCCGTTTCATAATGTACTGCTGCTTCATCTGCTGTTGTTTGAAGTTGTTCCTCTGGAAGTTGAGATACTTGTTTGTGTCCATTGCCACATCATCAACACATTCCATTAGCTGGCGTAAATTCTTCTCCAACATAGAACTATGGACATGCAAATATGTCAGTTCAATAAAAAACAGTCAAGGGAAAAATGATAATTTAGCAATTAAGTTCTATATAATTTGTTATTGACATACCTAATCATATCTGTACTCCTGTTTTTTAAAATATATTTGCAAAATACTAAACTGTTTAAAATTTACTTGAAATATTACGTACTCACGTTCCCCAAATACTCCCAGGTTATGTAACTTGTTCTCCGGATTGACCATACATTGCTTGAATATCAATCAATTAAAACAATTCTTCGTCATTTAAATGAGTGTCTCACTTCACTTTCAATATCCTTATCAGAAAAGTCCCATTTTAAGTCTAATTAATCTTCAGATTCAACCAAAACAAGTTCAACAACGTGCTCTGTTATCCTTTTAGAATGACAATTTCTGAAGTTTTCAACCAGTCTTTTCATCATGAAAATACTGAACTAATTACCATACCAGCACCAAAAGTATCACACAACAGCGTCAGCCATCTTGCAAAACCATGTAGAACATGTGGGTTGTGTTTGACGTCACACTTATACACAATTTATCTTTGATCACCGACAAAAAAGAATGGAGGCTTCTCAGGGACATAAGAATTATCAGTCCATTGTAGTTCCCTCTGATATTGTAACCAAGTCAGCCAATCTATCAGCTTGTTATTACCCCTGACTCCTGCGTAGTTCCTTGTTTATATTATTAGACATCATAAAAATCAGCCACACCTACCTTGTACCAAGATCCAGAGCAGAATATTTTTGCTCTTTCCTAGTTTTGTCTGACAGTTCACAAAGCAAGGTATTGACTAGATGAGAATTTCTCAGAACAATTGGAATCTCTTCAAACATGGTATCAAAGTTGATGCCATGTGTAGTCATGTTCTCTGGCGTGAAGTCATTTTCTTTATAGAATTTCATCATTGCTGGTGTCAGGCGGTAAGCCTTCAATGACAAAAATCCCTGTGTTGTGCGCAGTGGATCTGAGAAGAAAATAAATAAGATCTAATCTAAATAGTTGTCCATTTATTAATATTATTCATTAAAAGACAGGCAATGGCGACTAAAACTAACAATCATGTCGACAATAGCAAACTTTTATATTATGCAGAAAACAAAGAGGGGTATGAAGACAAACCTAAAAATGGTTACAAGCCATATTTTCTATAATCTTTGTGGTTGTGCCCATGAAACTATGCATTTTTTAAGCTTGCCGTTATGAATTCAGGCGCAGTCATTGCGCCTAATATGTGATCGATTGATTCTTATGTGACAGACTGATTTTTATGTGAAGGCTTGATTTCCTTAACACCAATGACACCTTGCCATTTAGGGAATTCTTACTCTGACTTGAAGAGGTACTTGGAATTTAGATCCACAGGTTCTCATGTAGTCCAACTGCGCACCCCTGCGCACATAGAGAATTTTTTTGTCCAGTCTGGCCTCAAAACTCCTAAACTTTCACAATGTCACTAGCCCAGAATGTTATCATCTTCGCTATCAGCGATTTTGCACATAGATTAACTTTTGTATTTTGTACATAGATTAACAAAAGAGGCTGCCCAGATGGCGGAGCGGGAATCTATAGGAAATAGAGAATACCATAGGCAAAACATGCAAGACTAACAATAAAAGTAGCCAAACACTAAAGCAGCGAGATATTGCTCGTCTGGTGTAAAAATCCAATCTCAAATCAAGCGCAGCTACACTTACACTATTACCTCCTTTCATGGGTAGCTTTTCCATCTATCCCTACTCACTTTGTCCAACCACAGTGCTGGAATTTTTTCCATCATCAGAAAGAGTTGAGAGTAGGGTTTTGATGGCATGAGCTAACTGACCCTATTGCTGCAGTATCTTATTTCATAACACCTATGAAGCTGTGTAAATCAGTGAGAGACAGAATATGAGTGAACAAGTGAAGGACAGAATGGGCAGGAGCAAGTAAGAGACAGAAAGAGTGTAAGCAGGTTATGGGCAGAAAGTGTATCAGCAAGCAAAATACAGAACTTGTGTGAGCAAGTGTGAGAGATGAACATTATGGTCTTGTTACAGGGAACAACATATTGCTGTGATAAAATACTTTGAAAAGACAGAAATAGCTGAAATATTCTCATAAAACCAGATGCTACTTACCATAGATGAGAACAACAGATTCTTCTATAGAATGCTGATAATTGAATTGTGAATCAAGGAGTGCACGATTGATAAATGACCCAAAATATGTGCTCTGGTACCAGCCGACGTGTAAGTGGTCCACATTGACATGGCGCAGGTTTCTCATCATCTCCATCTGATACTGGACTGAGACTAAAAGTGGACAGAATCAAACACGAATGTGTTAACTATAACATGTAATATTTGTACTGTTTTAGCTAGTGAATGAAATACTACAGTAATTTATTGGAACCACACAAAAAGCCAAATAAAGGTTCTTGGATAGTTAATTACGATTCGAGAGATAGTTAATCAAGGTTTTGAACATTCATTTATGATCCCCTTCTGAACTTTATCTCGGCGACACCACTTAAAAAAACCTAAATGTACCTCCAATATTGAAAAAAAATAAGCTGACAATATAGTGATGTGTAAGATATAAAGAAGAGATATACAGGTACACAGAAGCAACATAAACATACTATCGGCTACACCCCTTTTTAAAAAAAAGCGATACATGCATAATTGTACATTAACATTATATTTTTCTGATTTCAGGATATTTAACTCAAATGTCAAAGCTGTCCTATATGGAGCCAAGACATGGAGAACTAAGGAACACCAAAAGTTGCAGACATTAATCAATAGATGCATGCAGGATACTCTTCTTCTTCTTCTCTTCTTCGCATTCGTTCTTTACGACCCATTTTAATCACTCTTTGTGATATGTTTGATCTTTGCCAAGACGTGTATACGTTGCACATTGGTTTGGTAGGCCCCTAACGCACATATTTCTACCGTTTAGGACATGTGCATCGATTTCATCCAATCCTCCTTAGTGCCTCTTACGACATGCGTGGCAGGTAACAGTGGTTCTATTCTTTACACCCCAAATTTGGGCCCCGATAACCACTCGGGCGGCAGGATACTCCATCTGCGATGGTATGACAGGACCACAAACAGGGAACTGTGGGATACAGCAGGACAACGGCAGGTGGAACAGGAGACAAGGAGCAGAAGGTGACGATGGATATAACACACACTGAGGGAAAACCCTAAAGCGTCACGAGACAGGCTCTCCGATGGAACCCCCAGATCAATAGAGGTACTGGAAGAACCAGGAACACCTGGAGACGGAATGTAAAAAAATGAGAGTGGAGAGATCTGGAAATGATGGCATTGGATAGGCGAGCTTGGAAGGCCTTGGTTGTGGACCTATGCCTCCCTAGGGGTGAAAAAGATTAGTTATGAAATATTCTTTACATAAGTTTGCTACGGGTACAATCCTTTAAACTTTTCTTGGCTGTCTGCAGTTTTCTTATTCTTTCCTCTATAACAGACAACTGGATTGACAGAACAAAACGTGTATGTACCTGTATCGAAATCCTCATCCTCATTGTGCTTTGGGAAGGGAAAACAATTTGTAATCTCAAGTCTGTTGTCTACAACAAGACCAAGCAGGACACCTTGTACCAAGTCTGTGCCACCAGCGCCTTCCTCATGACTGTGTTTTATAATCTTCAACGCAACCTGTGATGATATATGACATTAATTTACTAATAAAAGGACATAACATTTATAACACATGATTCCAACAAATAAGTAATGGAATATAATTTTCTTTTGGAAAGTATTTGCTGGCTTTTGTTTTGTTGTTCTTCTCTGCCATTTTGATAATTCTTAATGTGATATATAAACAACCTTTGCCAAGAATGGTTAGAATGTTGCGCCCCCTCTAAGCCCCTACTAGTGAGGGACACGCCCATCCGAAACTGAAGTTTTGGCCTTGGAAATGTTACTGTCATGCCGGCAGTCAAACACTTTCCAGGCACCAACGAGTACATTTCTCTCTAATGATCCATTTAACGAATATATTTGGGCATGGACCTACGCTAAAGAGCCTTATGTACTTTGCATGCTTTTTGCATCGTATAATTAGCACTCTTTGATGATCTTTTTAATGATGCATATTTTGGCTTTGATCTACGTCAAAGAGCACTTACTACTTTACAAATTTACTGACTGGGCGAGTTCCGGTTTAGAAACAATAACCCTTCTAGGACTTGTTAGCTGCTTCGTGTGTTCATTGCTGCTTGCTAATTGTTATTGTGGTTCCTCCTATTCATGATACATTTGATACAAAAATCTTTCAATCTCAGGATTCCTGCTTAACCTTGTGGCCTCCGATAACATACGGCAGGCGGGCTCAGGTAAAATTCTAGGAAATATCGACCACTTCTTAAGCACTCTTTGTGATCAGTATGTGATCGAGCCTAAGAGTGATTGTATGCTGTGCCAGTTATGCACCTACAAGTAGGTCAGCAAATCCGATTTCTGTGACGCTTTTTATTTACTAGGGTAGCTTCCTAGGCCCCTACCTCAGTCGTCTCTTACGACATGCCTTTAGGTCGCAGTGATACTATTCTTTGCTCCTCTTGAGGGCCCAGCAACACACAGACCCAGCGCCCAACAAATGTAGCCATGGTCAGCTGTGAGCATCATGTTTTGTTTCATGCAAATCGAATTTTACTAATTTACAACCTACAATGTCAGTGAAATGATGTGTGAATCATCACATTATGAGAAAGAATCTGATTCATAATCCCAGTCAATGACAGTGATTCTGATGGGAGGGTTTCTTAACCTTCCACAAGTGCTAGCAATTCAGCTACCACTTGTAAAAGAAAACGAAATACAATCTTTACCGTAGGTATATATAATAATCATGTCTTAGTTTAGTCATCAAATTATCACAGCTCATCTAACCAATTAGTCCACACAGCTTGATCTTCTCAGTATGTCTCTCAGTGTGTGGCAAATACAACACCACTTCTATATTGGTTTACTATTCTGTTTTGACTTCCAGTATATTGCTCTTGTTTAACTACACCATATTTGACTTGATATTCTTGCAGTCTGGTTGGGGCTGTTGATTCACAACCATTACTTGAATTATTTACACATCGCCCCGCCCGAGATGTTACCGGGGCCCTAATTTGGGGTGTAAAGAATAGAACCACTGTTCTTACTGCCACACATGTCGTAAGAGGCGGCTGAGGAGGTTTGGGTGAAATCAGATGCACGTGTCCTAAACGTGTAGAAGTCTATGCATTTAGGGGCCTATCAAACTAATGTGCAACGTATACACGTTCTTGGCAAAGATCAAACATATCACAAAGAGTGATAAAAGTTGGTCGTAAAGAGCGAACACAAAGAAGAAGCCTGGTGAATTGCTAGATTTTTACAGCAGCCATAGCTGCAATCCTATCCCTGTTAATTTCCCCTTACACCTGCATGCTCAGACTCAAGTAATATTACCTATAAATCCATCTATGTATCCATCTATATAAGTCCATTTGTGTAAGAATTGTTACTGGAAATAAACTCCACAACACAGCTGTACACAGGGGAAAATTTGTCTACAAATTCAATGTTTGTTGAATTTATAATTTCCCCATATGTAAAACAGGACTTCATTTGTTTATTTCTTTCTTTCTTTCTTTCTTTCTCGAATCCTGTATGCCTCACAGCGTCAGGTCAGGAAGAGATTTCTAAAACGGGCCCTAGTATGCGCTCGTAGATAGTCTCTTTCGTCGCCTCTGTTATCTCTGAGGTCCATCTTTTGCGTGGCCGGCCTTTTGCTTTGTACCCATTGTATCGGAGCAGCATTGCTCTTTGGGTGCACTGTCTGATGGTAATCTGCTTACGTGACCGAACCATTTAATTTGTTGTTTCTTGATGAAGTCTAGTACTGATGTTGTACCCACTTTTTCCTGATGTCTTCATTTCTCAACCGGTCTCTTCTTGTTACACCCAGCATTCTGCGTAGACACTTCATCTCTGTTGTGACTAGTTTTCTTCTATCGTTTGTTGTCAGCGTCCAGGTTTGGCACTGGTAACATAATGTTTATTTCTGATTCCATGAAATGTGACTTATTTCCATTAGGGTTTTCTATTCTGTCGTGACCGTGAGTTAAAATAATAAAAATGTTTACCAATTTAATTATAGTAAGTAATGCAACTTAGTGACTAATGGTAATGCCTACTAATGAAATGTATCTTGCATAACAAAACAAGCCTATGTTAACTTGTTACTATAAACTAACTTACTAAGTTACTTGTAAAAAAATGTGTATATTCACTAATTCAGAAACGTAGATCACTAGATGTGTCTTATTTTAAAATAAATAGCAATGGCTATAAGAATCAAGAAACAATCAATTCAATCATAATAATTATAATCATGAGAATCAGAATGATTTGATATCAGAATGAGAAATGCACCACAATTTGAATTAGACAATTAATATTAATATTATCACAATACCATTGCAACAAACGAGAAGTATAATAGTATTTGAGATCATTTGAAGGCAGCAGACCTACAGGCTTCAATAAAGAATGAAGTGGTTTGGCCACTTAATAAGAATGCATCCAAACTCCACAGTTTACAGAGTCTTCTACAACAGAACATCAGGAAAGAAGGCAAGAGGAAGACCACGGAAAAGATGGTTAGATGACGTAGCAGAATCCTGTGACAGAGCAAAGATAACAGTCACACAAGCCACCAGAACAGCGCAAGACAAAAATAGAAAACCACGACACTGGGCAACAACCCGGTAGCAGTGTGACGACAAAAGAAGAAGATCTTCAATGTGGATATGACACCTAATCAGTGTAATTCAACTTTCATTTCGATTCTCAATCAGCTGATACACAGCACTTGATAGTACCTAAGTACCCTGCCCTATAGTTAATACTAGTAGTAGTAAGTAGATTTGATTATCTGAATTATCAAATCATGAAACAGAGAAATGACTCTCATGAGATCAGAGAATAGAATCTGTGTAGTAGTCCCAGACCAGCAATATACTTTTACAGCACTATCCACATAACGGTAAGTTAATTAGTACATATTTTACGAGCAACAACTAAGACATAATAACACGGCACTTACAAGTCCATCAATTTGAACCACCTGTACTTGAGAATCTATTCCACGTTTCGACGCCATGATTATCTCGACTTCCGACTCCAACCCTGTAAAGGATTTGTACAAAAGTAAACTCGGAAAACTACGCACGATTTTAAATGTCTTATATATGAGACGTCTTCTCTCTATGTACACTACAGCGAAAACATTTTAAGATCATTCAATTAGATGGCTAGAATAGCAGTAGGGAACGGAATATAAATAATTTGAGATATGCTGACGACACTGTCCTGATGGCTAAAATATGAAATAGATCTCTAGAAGCAAGTTAATGTTATGACGGAAGAAAGTAACAGCAAAGGCATTAGAACTAGAAGTTAGTCTAAATACTAAAATAGCAAGAAGACAAGTTATGATCATCTCAACAAAGGAATTGTACACTTGTATGTATTAATATATCCATGTTTCGCATCCATACGTTGATACTGAGAATATGCGCATGCATGCTTTTCGTAATAAGATCTCTGTTGTCATATTTGTTCAATCTTATACCGTTTTTAGTTATTATAGTTTTTGTTGGGTTATCATAACCCACGTTGTTCTACTTTTTACTGCTTTTATATCATTCCATCTTTTGTTAACAGTGAACTGAAAAATTCTTCTAAGAACTTTGCGTTTGTTTTTATCAACCATTTTTATCACTTTTTGTGGTTTGCGCTGAGAACGTGAATACGTTGTGCTCTTGTTCGTAGGACAGGAGCATCTGAAAAATATCGCCCTAAGATGGTGCTTGGGCTTGCCGGTCCTGACAGTCCCTTACGCCTTTTGTTATTTCTCGGACTGAACGTCAATCACTCTTTATTTATCATTTTTCAACCACTGAATGCAGCGTGTGCATGATATGTACCGGTTATGCTTGTGTTTTGCCTCTTTTTATGATAGAGTGAGTTCGTTCCTGTTAAGGAACATTTTCGACTGTTTTTGAACATGTGCTGTGTTGTCGTCGCCAAAAAATGTGGAGTTTTCACTATGCATTTACCTTTTAGTGAAATGGAAATGTTGATACATGACAGATACGTTTATATCAGGCGTTTTGACAGGACCAGTGAGTAGGTTGTATTATTATTATATCTCTTTTGATTTGCATGGCAAAACACGTAATTACAAAGTACTGTAGTTTTACAAATTACAAAAACAATGACAAAATACAGCAACGTTTCGACCAACAAGGCCTTTATCAAGCAAACGAACAAACAGGAATGACAAATTAAAATGAAACACAACGGACGACCAAATACAAACGTATCTAAGGAAAATCTGGAATAAAACGAATAACGAAATAAATGTAACACAAAAACACACATAAAAACTAGAAATAGAAAGGAAAGAAACAATGAAACATCTAGTAAATATATAACTTGAATACATGCAACATATACCATATAGATTACAAAGCATGGGAAGAGAAAGTACTAAGAAGCATAAGAATGTAATCGTTGAGCCGCGTGGTACGAGGTACCATACAAAGAAATCAACCGATTCTCCAGACAACATCGACTGCGATCATCAGAGGAACATGATCGGATGGCTGTGACCTGGACATCGTGAGCACCTAAATGGCCAGTATCATTGAAATGGTGGCTCAGGGTCACAGAGCATTGGCGTATGTCGCGTAAGTGTTGGCGAATGGTCACTGAGCCTCTTGCCTGTCTAGCGATATAAGCCTTGTTACACTTACAGATAATGGCATAGATAAGATTACGGGACTTGATGTGAACCCATCGTCAATAAGAAACGTGCCTAAAGGAAAGATACAGTACGCGTCTGTATCATAACACACGTGTTGCACGCCGACACCACACTGGACAGTGCCAAAATGAGTCTGGATATTGGACTTAAGGCGACTGTGTACCAACATATCCTTAAGACTTCTGTCCCGTCTGTAAGACACCAAAGGATAGTTGGGAAGACAGAACGGGTCTCAGGATCTGATCTAAGGAGAGACAGATGACGGAATAAAACATTGTTCACCAGGGAACTATAGGGTGTAAGTTAAGATAAGTTTTACTCTGTCAGAGTTAGTAGTCCTATGCTGACTGGTAAGGGCCTGCTGGCAAGTGATTTTCTGAACTCGATGCATAGCTCAGACAAGCACCCTCTCCGGGTATAGGCGCCTACGAAGAAATCAAGCATCTGCTGAGCTCTCCAAGAAAATCTACGTCCTCACTACAAAGGCGAAGGCGTAAGAGCTGCGAGAATGGCAAAGTCACGACAAGCCCGGGATGGGAAGAAGTATAGAGGAGAAAACTATGTGCATCAGTAGGCTTGTAATATACTGATGTAGTGATAAGACGGTAGGCGTAGGTGATAGTAATGTCAAGAAGTTGACACAAGTAGTGGAGATGTGAGAAGTAAACGAATAGAAGGGTTGAAAACATTAATGAAATTAATGAAGCGTGACAAATCGGCTCAGGCATATCAGTGATGCAATCAGCATGCATGCAGCAGAACTGGAACATCAGTTATTAGCTTAGTTTTCCGTACTGGGCAATTCCGGTAGGACTGACGATAATTTGCTTCTGTGTCGGTTATCAGTTTCTGGACTCGGTTATCAGTTTCTGGACTTGTGTTGGCGCAGCCACTCTACAAAATTGTTCGTCTCTTCAGCGGATAAATTCCATACCACTCGCAGCTGCGCCTACAATACTACCTAATAACAGTGTCGTTCACCGTCGATACTTACTCGCTTTGCCAGACTACAGTGAGGTAATCTGTTTTCAAGGCCAGCAGTGTAAAGTCTTGGTCAGTGTCAGCTCACTGGGCCTGGCACTGTCTTGTCACCTTATTTCATTGCTCATTTCTTAGTTTAAGACGTCTCCATTTGCTCTACATCAGCTACTTGTCAAACAACTCTTTGGTTCAGTATACGATTTGCTCATTAGAGCGTGAGTTCGTTGTGCCAGTTATGTACCCACAGACACGTAGAACAGCACATCCGGTTTCTGCATGATTTTTAAATTTGAGTTCGCATTCCAATGTGGTAAAATAAAGAATAACATGGGGAGTCCATTCCCCTAGGCGACAAGCGTCTATTAGCCTTTGACCTCGAGGTCAAAGTTTCCTGGTCTACACAACTGGAAGGTGGGGTTGACCTATCTGTTCTATGGGTCACCAACATGATACTAATTTGTACTATTCATAAGAAAGACTAGTCGACCCCCAACTCTTTTGAATACAGAGCCAGAGCAGAACACACATTGTAGACCTCAGTATGAAACGAGACTGGTAGGATAAATTGATTGCAAAAAAAACACATATTTGTGACTTGAGCCAATGAGAGTATGTATACTGTACTGTTAGTTCACAACAAAGTTGCAAAATGACCGTCTTGTAGTACAGCACAGCCGATTTCAGCAAGCGTTTTGTTCAGGTTCACTCTCCATTCATTTTACAGTCTTCGTATTAACATACAACATATTAAATGGTTTTTAATCTGATAAGAATGCCCTGGTATCGTCTACTACAGACACCACACTAAAAAGTATAAGTACAAAGCAAAAGGAAGACCACGCAAAAGATGGAACGACGTCATCAAGAACAGCCTTAATAAAATGAAAAAAAGCTACAAAGTGACTTAGAACAAGCACACAGAAGTAAATGGTGGTAGAGAACAAGAATATATTAACTAGAGGACAGTATCTGAACGTCTCTGCAAAACATCTATACCATCCTACGGGTACTGAACTATTACCTGTAGAGAAGTGATCAAGGTAAAGATAAAGACCAGTGGCATGAGTCAGCTCTGACGGCCTATTTATTACCAATCAGATATTCTTCTTTTTTTGTTTGCGTTCTCACTAGATTGTGATTTCAAATTCTCTAATAAAAGCCGCCGTCTGCCTCAGATTGTCTGCAATGCCATACAGTTTATCTTGGGTGCTGGTGTAAGTGGGCTACCTCTTTCTTCTCATGTCTGCATACTACGGGCAGTTCTGTAGGACATGCTTTGTCGTCACACTCACCAAGCCACAGGGCGTTGGTCCCCAATCTCGAATCTAGTGTACAGGTGGTGTCTCATTCTATTGTGACCCGTCCAGAGGTGAAGTATGACAGTATGGTCCCTTTTGGACAATTTTTAATATCCATCATCCTTGTTGTGTTTTCTGGTATTCTTTCTCCCACTTTGCTTTATAGTGCCATTTGGCGGTGGATTTTGCCAATCAGATATGATATCATGCTACAGTATAACTCCATTTGTCGTACTTCAAAGTGAGGTTTTCTGTTTGTAAAATCTTACAATTATTACATGTCTGCACAAATTTATGTCCTGTTGAATAATATGCATACACTTTGGTCGCAATTCAAATGTGCCTGTTCTTTACATGTCACAGAGGCCTAACGAGGGTGCAATATACCCATGATCATGGCACAATCCACAGATCACAAAGAGTGGTGAACTTGGTTGATAAGAATGAACCATCCGTGTGGTGCTGGGGTCCCACAGGAAGCAAATAATAGTACCACTGCAACCTACAAGGCATGGCTTAAGAGGTGACTGATGTAGAACCTAGGAAGCTACCTAGTAAATAGAAAGCGTCGCAGAAATCTAATGTGCTGACCCACTTGTAGGCACATAATTGGCAAAAAGTACAACTGCTCTTAGGTTCAGATCACATACAAATCACACAGTGGTTAACATGTGGTCGATATGGTGCGTTCGAAGAAGCAGATAAGAATGAACACAAACAAACCACATGATCTAGCATGACCAAAGACCTGAACACAGAAACAAAACTAATCTTTGCTAATTATTAAACATCATTAAGGGGTCAAAGGCTCATGAGGTTATGGTGGTAACATGAGCCAGGGTTAGCGAGGAGGCGCGCTAACCAAGACCCTGCCCCCAACCTCCACGCGGTGACCCTGAAACAGACTCTGGTTCCGGTCTGGCTAAGAGGGCAGGGATCGGGGAGAACTACTGGTAGTGGTAGCAGTGCAAGTACGGAAATGTAATACAGATCCATACTAACAAAATGCACAAATCTCCTGACCGATGTCCAACAAGATATTGTCTAAGTTCCTGAACGTAAAGAAACAGCAACGAAACGTCTCTGACATGGATGAGAGATGCATCCAGTGACCAAACGTGTGCCCACGTAGGGCGAAGCTCGAAGCCCTGAGGAGGGGCAAACATTGCCAGCCCGTCGGCAAGAATAAATAAGACAGGACCGTAACGAATAAAAATCTACCCTCGTGTTGGTACGAGAGAAGATTGCAGCTGACTCCGCATCGGTGACCTGGAGCAGATACATGTACTGGGCAAGGTTTGCCGAGCGCAAAAGAACAAGTTGCGTTTTAGTGCATGACGAAACTACCCGCCCTGGGAAAACCGTGCAAGGTACTGTGCAATAAAAAATTAACATCCCCGGAAGAACTGAGGTTGGTGATACCTAAAGGAACTGCCAGCCTTAGGGCAACCGAGCAAGGTTTGATAGCAGTCGTAGCTAACATCCCCGGAATAACTGGAGCGGGTGATGGTGGCGGCGCAAAATCCTCAGTTGCGTTGATAGCGCCGACTGAAACGACCCTCTACATTGTTTGTACTCGGCCCCATACCGGTGCCTTTCGAGGTTAATTGCCACGTACCAACGCGCGTCTAGAAAAGGCTGAGAATGTTCCTTCTCCGGATCAAACTAAAAATGTACGGTAAAGCAAGGCCGACAATGTACGGATCAGACAGGAAGTCCCGGTCCTGAATATTGGCGAAGGCCGATACTTTACACGGTGTTTTTATACGAGTAAGACGCCGTCCGAGGACAAGCTGACAAGCCCGAGAAATATTTCTCAGTCAGAACGGGCAAAACAGCGTAACTCACTGTCCTGGCGTAGATCACAAAGCCCAAATATACGGCAAAGTTGATCGTAAAGGCGTAGATCCGAGCCGACATAGTCGGCAGAAAGCTGGGAAAGTTCACCATAGTAAATCAAAAGCTGGCTGAAAACAATGGACGGGCCTAGTCACCATGGGCGACAATCGTCCGGCGTAGATCACTCCGTTCTTGCCAGTGGACCAATTATACATCACAATAAGAATGACCAAAATTGGCCGTGAAGAACGATCGCAGAAGAAGAAACATCATTAAGATAACTTATTCTTCTTTGAAAGCTTCATATTGACCTCTTGTGAACCACGATTTGTGATTTGTATGTGATCTGAGCCTAAGAGCGATTGTACATTGTGCCAGTTATGCACATACACGTAGGCCAGCACATCCGATTTCTGGGACACTTTTACTTACAGTGTAGCTTCCTAGACCCCTACCTCAATGACTTCTTACGACATGCCTTGAAGGTCGCAGTGTTACTATTCTTTGCTTCCATTGAGGGCCCCAGCAACACACAGGTGAGATAAAGAGTGGTTAACTTGGTTGATAAGAATGAACACAAACAACAAACTTGATGATCTAGCATGACCAAAGACCTGAACACAGAAAACAAACAAATCTTTACTAATTATTAAACATCATTAAGATAACAATAACATTAATTAGTATATAGTTTTTATAAAAGCAAACCTGTACGATATAGTATTGTATCAAGACAATAAGAACAACTACATAGCACTTTACAACAAAGTAAAAGATCAACAAGCTAGATATATAGATAAATCAGTAAAATAAGTGCAAATTAAAATGTAAGAAAGCAAAAGCAAATTACAATTTTGATCACAACCTGCAAGTGCGCTATACTTGATAAAAATTAAATGCAATTAAAAAAACAAAGGTAAAATATTTTAGACACGATAATTTATACTCAATAATACTGTAAAAAAAAGTTTCTTATGTCACGGGCAAATACTAATATAAGATGAAAGATGTGAATCCAAATTTTAGAAAAGAACAGGTATGGCCAAAACTGTTTGAGTAACAATTTGAGATATATATTGAAATAAAAAGAAATAACATTAAAAAAATGTGGAATCACCAGGTGCTATAGTTATTCAACAATTCTCTATGCCGGTGCAGAATCAGCACGATTATCTAAAAGTTTCACAAGAGCACGGTGACGCATGAGAGCCGCAGTTACGTAGTTGCTTTAAATTTCATAGGCCGTGGAATCTTTTGTAGACCATAACAGCTACCAGGTCAAACCAACCCTAATTAAGTGCTAGGAAAGACACTGGGAAATAAAGGCTGCAGGTGTGATGTTAACCACATCACCCATCATGTGCCAACGGTAAATGAAAAATTACGGTCCCAACATAGTATTACCCAATATACCTCAAGGTATGAAAAAGGGTTCCTTTACTTACTATACTTTACTATGATGATGAGTGTACTTGATGATGGGGAGCCGACACCACCAACTGCATCAAACAGGACTACGGGCTGGTCCCAACAATCTTCAGCGTGATGTTTGCTGCCATACTCGAGGATAATTTTTGAGAATGTGATGAAAATGAAGCAAAAATTATATATAGAATATCTGGTAATCTATTGATTATCAGATCAAAATCTTCCATCAAGGTGAAGGAATCAACCATCTCAAACTTGTTGTATGCTGGTGTGTTCCCAGGGCACGCAAGAGGATATGAAGGAATCAACCATCTCAAACTTGTTGTATGCCCGTGTGTTCCAGGGCCGCAAAGGATATGAAGAGGTATATGAAGAAGAATCAGCAGCTAGTAAGATAGTTAATGACAATTGGGCCCAAGAGATATGAAGGAATCAACCATTTCAAACTTGTTGTATGCCCGTGTGTTCCCAGGGCCCGCAAAGGGATATGAAGAAGGGTATATGAAGAAGAATCAGCAGCTAGTAAGTATGTTAATGACAATTTTGAACAATGTTAGATAAATACCACCACCATAAAACAAATTTAAAATCATAACTTGAACTCGGGCATGTTCAGTTTATAATTAACTTCATCAGCAGTTAGTAAATATGTCAATGACTTCTTCTTCTTCTTTGAACGCTCCATATCGACCACTTGTTAAATCACTCTTTGTGATTTGTATGTGATCTGAGCCTAAGAGCAATTGTATGATATGCACCTACAAGTAGACTAGCACATCCAAATTCTCGATGCTTTTAAATTTTTTTCCGATCCAGAAGCACTTGAGCTGAAAGCTCTTGGCTCGGTGTCATGGACATCGTAACCCTTCGGCTCAGTGCCACGAACACCGTAAATCTGGGAAACCTGTAGCTTTTCTGCCAGTTGCGAGTTAAACCCGCACTTACAGGACTAGTCACCCGTGGGTCCAACGCTACGAACACGCTGGCATGCTTTTTAATTACTAGGGTAGCATCCCTAGGCCCCTATCCCAGTCGCCTCTTACAACATGCCTTGTAGGTAGCATTGTTACTATTCTTTTCTCCCTTGTGAGCCCACCAATACATGGGCAAATATGTTAGATAAATGCCACCACCATAAAACAAATTTATGATCACAACTTGAACTTGATCAGTGCAGTATATAATTAACTTTATCAGCAGTTTAGTAAATATGTCGACAACAATTTTGAGGAATATGATAGAGAAATGTCACCAACCATAAAGCAAATTTATGATCATAACTTGAACTCGATCAGCTCAGTTTATAATTAATTGTATACAAAGGCAGCAAATATAAAGCACATTTTAAAAAGAAAGAGATTAATATTCTCCATAACATTTTAACTACAATCCAGCAATCATATTCGAAGTAAAATGTATTGTAGATTTTTCAGACTGTAGTGCATGGTGTCTGTAACTTCATACTTCTGTACACAAGTATGCAGGATGGCCAATTCCTTTCCTCATTTGTGGAATGTCGGGTGCTGAAGATTAACCCACAATCCTTTTGTGTCATATTTGAAAAATGAATGAGGGAATGATGCTCGGTCATGATACTGCTCTCTAGGGGTTGGCTGAAACAAGACCTCAGTTTTTCTGGTGTTAATGGTGTTCAATTCACATTAAGGCCAAGGATTTTTCCTGTTGAGGGCATAAATGAAAAATCCTAACCTGAACAACCGCGATGACTGCACAAGCCATGAAGCCTTTAAATTCCTCAAGCTCTCGTCCCACCTGTACTACACCGCCCTAAAAGCGTCGACATGCAGTAACGATAGATTTTGTTAAAAAATGGTAAGGCCAAACATATCATAGACTATTACATTGCACAAATCTGTCCCACAACAAAACCATTACAAATTCATTATCAGATTGTCTCATTGTAACTTGGTACTTCTAACCATTGGGAATTTAGTAGTAAAAAAATGCAGCATGACTTGAGAGGATGAATATAAATTGTGTATAACCAGCGATTCACAGGAATTATGAGCATGTATACCCTTTAACATCTGATGTATGAGATTGTGCACCTATTGGCCTGATCTGAGTGCAGATCAGTTGGTATTTTCTTTGACTTATATTTTATTTATATAAAATGTATATCACACACTAATCACAATATAGATGGAAACTGCAGTAAAACTATTAGAATTGCGAAACATGTAATAATAAAGTACTGTAGTTTTACAAATTACAAAAACCAAATAATATTGTTTTTGTAATTTGTAAAACTACATACTTTGTTATATGTGTATCACACACTAAGACACATTTTTAAAATACAAATAGAAACATAGTATTATAATTATTTTAAACATTCTTGTATTGACTCAGTAGCTTCTGTTGATTTGTTTATTGCTCAATAGCAGCAATGTTTTATGTGTTGATTGATTGATAGGAACATCATCATTGCACTTCGGTGAGTAACCATGTGTGCTCAATCTCTTTCTTACACAGGAAGATCTCAGCTGCAGTGCACAAACTCCGTAGCACAGGCGAGGGTCCCCAATGCAACTCTGAAGATGGTGAAAATATTTTTGCCGGAATGTTATTTAAAAAAATCTTTTCTAATGAATTTTGCAAGAGCAGTGGCTTTCCAGCCTGCTCTTTTCGATTTTGATCTGCCAAGGTTTTTTAAGTGCTCAAATTGACCACGGGACCTCGTTTTATCGCTCATCGCCGATAGGACTAGAATTCGATCTCACCTACACTGAGATCAGGGATCCCTGGAAAAATATCCAGATGGATCCAGGAGGGAGCGAACCTAGCACCATTGGCACGAGAGACGAGCACCTAACGTCTAATGCCAGAGAGACCCCTATGTATTGTTGTTGTAGCTGATAAAGCTATTTCACATCACATCTTATCACATTGATTTTCATTTCCTTTGCATATGGGCAGTCATCTAATTTGTATTACAGAATATATGGCTGAAATGGGATTAAAAAATTGCTGACAAATGCGTGGAAAGAAAAAATAAATTTCAGTGAAAAGATAGCTTAAGATAAGACACTGGTGTGTTGCTGAAGTTGATGATACTAGGTCAGAAGGCGCACCAGAAACCAAGTATCATGTCTCAACGCTTATATATGATGATTTTACCGTATGAAAATAAATTATGCTGTTGATCAACCTACCCGCGTGTTGCCGTGGCCTGCAAGGGGAACAAAGAATGGTAACACTGCCACCTACAAGACATGTCGTAAGAGGCGACTGAGGTAGTGACCTAGGAAAGCTACCCTAGTAAATAAAAAGCATAGTAGAAATCGGATGTGCTGGCCTACTTGAAGGCGCATAACTGGCACAATTTGAAATCGCTCTTAGGCTCAGATCATATAGAAATTACAAAGAGTGGTTAACAAGTGGTCGATATGGAGTGTTGAAGGAGAAACGACTTACGAGTCTCGCGTAATATCACTACTTTAAAAGCAATGCAGCAGCAGAGATGAGCTCCCGGGTGACAGTTGACTTTATCATAAGAACACATCTGACAGTATAATTGTTCAAATAGCGATCAAGAGAAGACACTGGTGCTGGATAATACATACATTAAGAAAACTAAATAATAGTATAGCAAGATATACTTTGTTGTGTGTGCTCCATCCTGAGTAAATGACTATAATTATCAGACTGCAACTTTCCAGCACCTAGCGCTCTCATACACCTTAAAATGTTAACGTTCTTCTGTCCATTTCTTCTTGATATTTTCAGTTTTATAATAAAGCCATTGTTCCAAAATTATATGTTACCATGCTTATATAACATGCATACATTATACAATAATTGGTATCACTGTATAACCGGCACATATTATATAATAATTTGGTTGTATAACAGGCACCATTATATAATAATTCACTGTAATAGGCACCCATTATATAATAATTAACTGTAACAGGCATGCATTCTATAATAATTCACCATAACGGCATGTATTTAATACATTTTCATAGAACAAACAGCAGTATCTCATAATTTGGTAAAACAAGGTATACATTCTCTTTAAATTTGGTAAACAAGTATATATTTGGCAGAACTAGTAGATTTTAAAATTGAAATATTATAGTGAATCATGATGCTAAACTTCACAATGTTTATTCCACTAATGGAAACATAACTCGCCCGAGTGGTTACCAGGGTCCAAATTTGGGTGTAAAGAATAGAACCACTGTTACCTGCCACACATGTCATAAGAGGTGACTAAGGAGGTTTGGCTGAAATCAGATGCATATGTCCTAAACGTGTAGATGTCTATGCGTTTAGGGGCCTACCAAACCAATGTATACACGTTCTTGGCAAAGATCAAACATATCACAAAGAGTGATTAAAATTGCGCGGAGAACGACGCAAAGAAGAAGAAGGAGAAAGTTTTCTGTCTCATTTCATAGTGGTACGTTTTATTATTTGTCCACACATTCATATTTTCTTTCTTCGCACTCAATCTTTCCTTCTATTATGACTGTATCATGTCTCATTATATTTTCACAATATTTTGTTTGCCATTAGCAAAAAAAGTGTATATCAATATTTCTCTTAAAAAACAACTTTTTACAGCCTGTGTAAAACCACCTTTCAGGGCGGTGCAGAACTGGGGGGACATGAACCTGAGGAATATAATGGCTGTATGACTGGTGCAGTCACAGCAAAACTGTTCAGGTTAGGATTTTTTATGCCACGACAGAAAAGAACTTGACCTTAACGAGGATTGAAACAGGTCTCCGAATGGGAGCCCATGCTCTAATCCATTCGGTCAGACGTTTCTCATATTTCTCTTAACCTACCCTAAAGTGTGCAGGGGTGCGTGCCTCTGTTGCCATAAAAAAAAACCCAACAAGACTATGTCAATACTATTCTGTGCTAATATTACTGAAACTACAATAGTATTTCATACATATCAAAGTCAAGATAATAGAAACAAATACATTGAACCACAATAAAACATGTACACAATTTCAAGACATTTATACAGTAGAAAATATAGAGTTTTCAAATAGTTACAATAAAATATAAATGTTATTACATAAAATATCTTTATTAATTGATCATTAACTTTAAAATAAAGAATGTAACGATAAATCTAGACACATCTATATCATATAAAATGAATTGCCAAAATGGGCATTTAGAGGTAAAGTCTGTTTCAAGAACTATACATGACCAAAATGAAGGACAACTTACAATAGTACTATGAATGTCAGTTTAAAGTTCATGTTAAATTATTTTATGATACTAAAATAAAATATAGTGTGTTTGGTTTGTAGATGTTACCTTGTAGTAGGTGGTTTAGATCAATAAACACACTAGAATCACATTTTGCCTCGAATCCTTATTTTAATAATAAATATGGCAATATGAATTTCAAAGAAAATAACCAACAAAAAAAACGAAACAGAAATTACATACATAGCTGAAGCCATGACCACCCAGACTATAACAACCCTTCCCTCTGGAATCTTTAGCAGAAATAGCCCAAAGTAACCATATTAAAACTACGCACGAGTGGTTACCGGGCCCAAGTTGGGGTGCAAATAATAGAACCACTGTTACCTGTGACGTGGCATGTCAGTAAGAGGTGACTAAGGAGGTTTGAACTTGGGGCTAGCTCCCGCACACCGTAAAAAACACTAGATGGCTACAGAACGGAGAGCAAACCGAGTAACTGCTGGCTGAAACCGGACACATCGCCGAAGGATAAGCACCAGAGCTCCAAATGGTGCTGAAGATGTGATGTAAAACACCAATGCTAAGGCTACATGAATAGAATTTATGGGGAGGTCTGGTACATCGGTCTGGGCTGTGATAGCGAGAGAGAGATATTAAAACTAGTTACTTGCAGAAAACCAGCTTTATATCAAATATGACTGATTGATTGAAATGGGACCATCATCAATGCACTTCAGTGAGTAACTATGTGTGCTCCAATCTCTTTCTTACACAGAAAGATCTCAGCTTCAATACATAATCTCCATAGCACCGGCAAGGGTCCCGATGTAATTTTGAAGATGGTGAAGATATTTTTGCAGGAATTTTATTTTTAATCTTTTCTAATGAATTTTGCCAGGGCAGTGGCTTTCCAGTCTGCTCTTCTTGATTTTGAACTATCAAGGTCTGTTTATATATATGGATCAGTAAAACAAGGTCTGTTTCGTGCTAAAACTGAACATGGGACCTATGTTTTATCATGTCTCTGATAGGACTAGGAACCCGATCTCACCTACAATGAGATCAGGGATCTCTTGAAAAATATCCAGATGACTCCATGAGGGAGCGAACCAGGTATCTTTGTCACGAGAGGCAGGGACCTAGCCTCTACGCCACAGAGAACCTGTATATCAAATATACTTGATACATTATGTGGGACATGTCTCAAGTATTGTAGCCTGACCTACAGAGGGAACAGACCTAGCATAAATATCAATCAATTCAAATATTTCTGTTTCATCCAAATGGTCAGCTGATTTAGTAACTGCTGGTAACTTGAAAAAAAAAATATTTATCAGAATCAAGTTTTAATTCATTTAATCTTCAGATCCATTAAGCACACAAAGCTCAAGATATTCAGCGCAAATGTGAAATATGTGTTGTTGTATGGCTCAGAAACATGGCGAGCCACCAAGTTAAATACAAATAAGATTCAGACCTTTGTAAACCGATGTCTTCAGGGGATTCCCCGACTGAGATGGTATGATAGAGTTGCAAACACAGACCTGTGGATAAGAACCGGACAGGACCCATGATGACCCAGATTAAGAGGAGAAAATGGCGATGAGTCAGGCATACCCTAAGGAAGACACAGTCGAGCATCACTAGACAAGCACTTGAGTAGAACCCAAAAAGAAAACGGAAAAGGAGACGTCCTAAACAAACATGGAGACAAAGTCTTCTTGAGGAACTGAAGGGTGCTTGACTATCCCGTGAGACCATAGAGAAAATAGCTAGAGACCAAGAAGAGTGTCGAACAATTGTTGAAGCCCTATGCTCCACAAGGAGAGGAGAGGAATGTCAAGTAAGTGAAGTTCTTCTTCTTCTCGTTTGCTGATGTTCAATGTCTACACAATGAGTCCGGTTCTCTGGATGTATGTTGTTGTGTTTGTTAGTTCATCAAGGCTTCCAAACAGCTTTGTGTGGATGTTTGTCTCTGTTGGCCAGTGTTCTTTTCTAGTTGATTCATCAGGTGACAATCTTGCAGGATGTGTTCAGCTGTCTGTCGACATATGGGTGATGAACTAGTCCTAGTCAGCACAAGTTCAACAGCTTGCTCTGTTTTTATCCTTTCAGAGTGGTCATTTTTTGAATTTTCAGCATGTTTTTCAATCATAAAAACACAAAGTTAAAACTAGTGAATATTTTCACATCTCAACGAAGCCAAATAGTAATATGTGTTGTGTTTGGCATCACATTTCTAAACAACCTAAATGCCAAATGATGCCGATCTTTTACACAGATGCTCTGAGACCGATTTAGTTGTAGCTTGGGACCAGAGATGTTCACACAACTTAGTCCTATATAAATATGGATGACAAGTTAAAGGGTTAAATAACCGTGCAAATTATGGCAAACACTGTACTAAATGACATGTGCGGCATTTGATAAACTTTCAAACAAAAGAAGTTTAGGTATGGTAATTTTTCAAAATAAAATCATTTTAGTTACAGTAATTCCTATAAAAACATATCTTTGCTATAGTCATTTCCCAAACTACTTTTTCTTGTTCTTATTTGCATACTGATCCATCGAGGCTGCGGCAATATACGCTGTTCCAAGCTTGCACTGATGATGAAACCTATGTACTATAATTTCTATCTCATATTCCCCCAACTTGACATCGACTTTTCCATCTTTAT
Organism: Arion vulgaris; assembly: GCA_020796225.1. Classification (NCBI taxonomy): domain Eukaryota; kingdom Metazoa; phylum Mollusca; class Gastropoda; order Stylommatophora; family Arionidae; genus Arion; species Arion vulgaris. The sequence goes on from CM036763.1 coordinate 44,576,130, forward strand.
CCAACAGAAGACAAATAGTGTACGCAGCCACTTCAAATTCTGGACTTGCGCCAATGAACACACTGCACAATGGCTTGCATTTTATGGACTTCCATGTGAACTGAACAGCAAGAAGTCTGACAATGTCATCATCGCGTATCTAAATAAATCAAGTATAAGAATTATGAAAATATAATACTGATTTAATAATAGAGAAATATTTATTTAAAAAAATAATCTTGATTTACAAATAAACAATATTTACCAAAATATATAATATAAATAAATTGGAATAATATTCTCTCGTGTGTTGCGGGGCTTGCAAAGGAGCAAAGAATAGACTAAGGAAGAGGCCTAGAGAATCTACACTAGTAAATAAAAATGGTAGCAGAAATCGGATGTGCTGGCCTACTTGTAGGCGCACAACTGGCACAATGTACAATCGCTCTTAGGCTCAGATCACATTAACTCCTTGTGGACCAAACGCCATACTAAGTGACGTTTTATATAGTAGAAAGAAATGCCTGGTCCACTAAGAGTTAAATCACAGAGTGGTTTAACAAGTGATCAATATGGAGAGTTCGAAGCATAAGATTTTAAAAAATATTGATTTACAAATAAACAAGATTTACCAAAATATATAATATAAATAAATTTTGATATTTAAAAAAAGAACACAAAGAGGGCCTTAACACACAGTACTATAGTCTGTCCATTAATTCGTGAGCACGTTTGAAATTGATTTTCTCGAAAACTACCTGTTGGATCTCAGTGATTTTTGCAAGCAGCCTTAGAATATCCATGACGCTAGAGAAATATTTTTTCCAAGAAAATTTGATGTAGTTTGAAATATTTCGTCTTCAGGTTATATTAAAATCAACCTCACCGGATTGTACACAATAGTAACAGATCTACGTACACAGGCCGTTGTTCTAAAAATACATTATGGTAACATTGAAATATCGTGAGTAAACAACAATTTCACAAATTCCGTGCACCTAACCAGTCGACTTTGAAGCGGAAAGCATATGCGTTATAATTGGGATAACGTTGTATAGTTATAGGTGTATCTCGCTATTTGTATGAGCTATTGTATCATATTTGTTGGCTTATCAAAACTGACATTGATATCACATTCATAATGAGTCTGAAGTGCACATTTATAACAATGCAGAAGGTTACAGTTTTACTATACCAACACTTCCGTAAGGAATCTAAGAGAGGTCATCTATATTGCGATATTCATAACCTGAGAAGCAACGCAACTGGCGCTTGGTCTGAATAAGAATCCTTTTCCCGATGGATTAAACAGGACACAAAGTGCACTAATGTCAAGCAAGGAAGGAAAAGAACAATTGGCGACTTTGACATAGATGTCATAAGACCGGAGCTCTTGAAAATGTTTGCGACAAATCAACTTGTTACTCTCAGGAAACTGAAATTAAAACTGCAATCAGATTGCAGCATAGACATTTCTAAAAGTACTCTATGGAAAATTGTAAGAGCCGCGGCTTCACCTTCAGAAAAACTATAGGCGGCAGGAATATTATTTGTGAAAAGCCACATTTAATTGCTGCCCGAAGTAAATACCTGAGGCAGATCCGTGAGCGGCGGAGGCAAGGCTATGATATTGTATATTTGGACGAATCCTGGGTCAATGCTCACCACACCAATGCTAAAGAATGGCAATCAGTAGGCGGTGAACAGAAAAGAAAATACCAAGCAGCAAAGGCCAGCGTATTATACTAACACATGCAGGAAGCAGTGAAGAAGGTCTTGTCCATGACGTTGGACTTATTTTCCAATCAAAAGTACCGAGGTAGGGACTACCACACAGAAATGAATGGACATATTTTCAGGCACTGGATGGAGAAAGATCTACTTCCAATTCTAAACAGACCATCATGCTTGGTAATGGATAATGCATCCTATCACAACGCAGTATCAGCGGAAGACAAAGTACCAACTGCATCAAATACAAAAGATCAAATTAGGACTTGGCTTGCTAAGGAAAATGTCAGCTTCGATGATACATATTTGAAACCCGAGTTGTTGCACCTGGTGAGGATGACAAATAAGACAAAGGTGTTTCATATTGACAAAATCATTGGAATACGGCCACACGTCTTTGCGGCTACCTCCATATCATGCTCACCTCAATCTGATAGAGCTTGTCTGGGCTAAAGTAAAAGGGCAAGTTGCCGAACAGAACAGGCCGTTTAAAATGTGTGATGTTGAAGTTCTGACACGTGAGTCCTCTCAATGATAGACATGCAGTTCTGGAAGAAGTGTGTTGAACATGTGCTCCGAAAGGAAGACGAGTACTGGCACCGAGATGGATTACAATTTGTCCAGCCAGTAACAATTATCAACCTCATGGAATCGTCAGATTCGGGATGATACAAATCATATTTTGATTACAGACTGAGAAATAGCAACATATACATTTCCATATCCAAATACGTCTACCATCATACAATTTGTGGTGAAGTTAAGACACCCTTAGGGGTCTAATGGTGACCGAAGGAGGACTAACTGTTGCATATTGTATCCAAGTTCACGATTGCACATAAAGGGCAACACACTTAATTACTTGACCTATCAAGTTAATATGGAGATATACCTATGAATAGAATTGACATGGACAAATTCTAGGGATTACTGTAAAATCTAAAATTTGAGCCCCGTATTTGCAATTGTCATAAAAGATCAAAGGAATTCACCGATGTGCAAAATCCGTAGCATCTATGGACTACTGGTTAGCTATATTTTAGCGTCATGGATATTCTAAGGCTGCATGCAAAAATCACTGATATCCAACAGGCAGTTTTCGAGAAAATCAATGTCAACCGTGCTCACGAATTAATGGACAGACTATAGTACTTCTTCTAATGCTTCATATCGACCACCTGTTAAACCATTCTTTGTGATCTGAATGTGATCTGAGACTAAGAGTGACTGTGTGTTGTGCAAGTAATGCACCTACAAGTAGACCAGCATATTCGATTTCTGCAACCCTTTTTATTTACTAGCGTCCAGCGGCCTAACATGCCAGTTCGATGTTGATTAATCAATCTCTTTGCATATTTGGTATGTTGTTCTTTTCAGGCTGCACCAATATTGACACCCATCTCTCTCAATCTGGTCAGAGAGTGGGATTCACAGCCCTGAAACTCCTCTGTTTGGATAGACTCTCTCACTGCGTGAAGAATGTCATTTCGATCTATGGCAGCTCCCTCTGATATTGTAGCCAGTCTATCAGCTTGTTCATTACCCTTAACTCCTGTGTGCCCAGGGACAAAAATGAAAGTGATTTCTCTGATCATTGTCTGTACTAGTTAGTACCTCCACCCAGTTTCATCTCACCATTCCTGATTCGACTTTATGAATCATGCTCATGGAGTTACTGAGTATGAAAACATGAGAGTAGTTATGAGATGCCAACCATTTCACCGCCTCCGTAACTGCCTGAACCTCCATTATCAAACTAACAAAAAGGAATATCTCTGTGAACTCAGTCAAGAAACAAAAGATTACTTACTGTGTCTCTACGGAAGTATCCATGATAGTTGATGTTGCCTGCCTTCTCCTGTAAGTAAAACTGGATCCAGTTGTGTAAACCTATCATTTCTGTATCTCGACCTTCCCCAACAAAGACATGCTCAAAACTGCAAGAATCATTACCCCTGTGAAAATGTAGATAGAAAATATGTAACACTCCAGCAAAATAAAAATTATCAATACTACTTTTTCATTCTGCCTTCTTGTTACATTAAGGGTGCAATACTTGTATTTTGCTGCCCCATATGTCTATTTTGAGCACAGTATTTTTGGGACCTTGTATGTCTTCTCTCTTCGAACCCTACTTAACCTGCTGCATTGCAGGTCGGCTGGGGACAGTCAAAGGCTAACGGAGAGCAGACGCAGTAAACTCTGGTTGAAATCGGACACGTCGCCGAAGGACAATCACTAGAGCTCCAAATGGTACTGAAGATTGTGACGTAAAACAAAACGTTCTTGGCAAAGGCTGTTTATATATCACAATAAGAATGATGAAAATGGCAGAAAAAGAATGATCGCGAGGGAGAACCCTACTTGTCTAGCTAGACTGTGGTGATCCAGGATCATCACTTGGAAGTGGAATAGAGTTTTCATCAGCTATAGATTATGGGACAGTTGTCAGGGGAAGGAGAAAAGAAGGACGGAGAAAACCCTTGATTGACATCACTTCCATGTGTTGCAGGGCCCACGGGAGCGGCAAAGAATAGTAACACTGCAACCTACAAGGCATGTTGTGAACTACAAGGCATGTCATAAGAGGCGACTCGTCCGAGTGGTTACCAGGGCCCAAATTTGGGGTGTAAAGAATAGAACCACTGTTAGCTGCCACGCATGTCGTAAGAGGCGACTAAGGAGGTTTGGCTGAAATTGGATGCATGTGTCCTAAACGTGTAGAAGTCTGTGCGTCTAGGGCCTACAAACCAATGTGCAACGTATACCGTTCTTGGCAAAGATCAAACATATCATAAGGAGTGATTAAAATTGGTCGTAAAGAACGAAAGCAAAGAAGAATATAAGAGGCGACTGAGGTAGGAGTCTAGGGAAGCTACCCTAGTAAATAAAAGGTATAGCAGGAATTGGATGTGCTGGCTACTTGTAGGCGCATAACTGGCACAACATACAATTGCTCTTAGGCTCAGATCACGTACAAATCACAAAGAGTGGTTTAACAAGTGGTCAATATGGAGCGTTCAAAGAAGAACCCTACTTGTCCAGCTAGAATAAAGTGATGTAGCACGTTATCAGGATCATCACTTGGAAGTGGAGCAGAGTTTTCATCAGCTGTAGATTATGGGACAGTTGTGGGGGAAGGGGGAAAGGGAGGAGAAACAAAGGACAGAGAAAATCCTGGATTGACAACACCAAGAGCTGGTCTGGGCATAACTTCACAGTTATTTGTTAAGATGAAGATACAGAAGTATAGTGTAATTTTTCTACTGATGTCTCCGCTGTGACATCACCCCTACGAACCTAGTGGGTTGTGATCTTATTATTATTAGTTTGATAATCCTGACTTCTATCTCACACTACATTTTAGATACTCATCTTCTTCTTCAAATGCTCCATATCTACCACTTGTTATTAACTGCCTCTTTGTGGTTTGTATATGATTTAAGCCTAAGAGCGATTGTACGTTGTGCCAGTTATGCACTTACAAGAAGGCCAGCATATCCTATTTCTGCAATGCTTTTATTTACTAAGGTAACTTCCATAGGCCCCTATCTCTGTTGCCTCTTACAGCGAAATTTTTACCCATAAATTTTGGGTAAAAATACCTTCAAAATTAGGTCAATAAAAGCTTTTATGGAGGAGGAGAGGAGAGGTTGCCCAAAAATCCATAAAAATGTAATATTTAATATATCCTAAAAGCATGTGTAATATTTTAGATATTACAATTGCTCATCTTAGAGTGAAAACAGAATTCATTTATATTCATTAGATTCAGAGCCTTAGGAATTTGAAATTTTGTGTTTGGTGGCCATTTTGTATTGTTTCCATGGCAATGGGTTGACATTCTTTTTGGAAACTAACCTTTTTCTACTCTTTTAATCATAATCTCTCAAAATTGTTATACAAATTTTACATTGATATGAAAACAACGCAAAAAATTCCAGACCAGACTTAAGCGGTAGTGAGCTCGATTACAATCTAAGTGTACTTGGTTCAAGCGTTGCGGGCAGTTTGAAGCAAATTTGTTTCCGTGGATTTGAGCGGTAAAAATAGACCCAGCCGTTCAGAAAGCAATGGAAAACTACTGAACATATAAGTGGTGCCTAGAAAATAGATGACTCGATTTCTTCTTTGAAGTGTGATCTCCCTAAAAGCCTTTCATCGGATTCAGTATTATCATTTTCTAGTGGGTGTTGTTTAGTGTAAGAGTGCAGTTGTCAGGACTGATAGAGAGAATGGCTAGTCCCTGGGCATGCAGGTAATGACAGGGCTGATAAATTGGCTGGTATGGGTACAATAACAGAGTGAGCTGCAATGGACCAAAATGACATTCTTAACGCATTGAGAGAGTCAGAGGAGTTTCAAGGTTGTGAATTCCAGTCACTGACCAGATTGAGAGAGATGGGTAATCGTATTGATAAAGCCCGAAAAGAACAACATACCAAATATGCACAAATATGTACAATGGGCACAAAGCAAAAGGCCGGCCACGCAAAAAGATGGACCTCAGAGATAACAGAGGCTACGAAAGAGACTATTTATAAAGTGCATACTAGGGCCCGTTTTAGAAATCTCTTCCTGACCTGACGCTGTGAGGCAAACAGGATTCGAGAAAGAAAGAAACCAAATATGCAAAAAAGATTGATTAATCAACATCAGACTGGTGTGTTGGGCCGCAGGATGCTGCTAGATTTGTTGAGGTGGAGATCAGAGCACCTGTGGACATGTTCGAAGTGCTATGATGATAGTCTTCATATAACTAATGGCTAGTTAGGCCGAAAACCGGTTTAGGATGCGTTCGTTCTACACTAGTAAGGGTCTACGGCGCAAGCGTTCTAATCGTTCTTGGCAAAGAACTGTTTATATATAACAATAAGAATGATCAAAATGGTGAGAAGAGCGACCGAAACAATCAAACTAATAGCTAGTGTAGAGACAGTCTTGCACTTATTTATTTGGTATTTCCAGGATTTGACCCACTTATCAACTTCATTTATTTTATCTATTTGTGCTTTATTTATACAATTCATGAATCATAAATTATTTGATATCAGACTTAAATGCTTGAGAATGTTACATACCTTCCTCTGCTTCTTTGAAAAAGTTTGAACCAAATATCATGAAGCATATCTTTGAACTTTTCAGGATCAGGTGGGGCAGCATTCTTGGAGACCAAGAATTTATGAGCTTCCTTCATAACCTTTGTTTTCAGGATCTCATTCAGAAAATTGCGATTTTCCTGTCTTTCTTCCATTGTAACAACCTCCGCTTCTCCAAGCTCCATCTCATAGTTGTCAAGAAGAGCACGAAATGCTAAAAGTAAAGAAATCAAGTAAAAATATTAAACTTACTGCACTATGGAATCGTCCATGTGTTGCCGGACTTGCAGAAGGGTCTAAAGCCAATCGTTGCACAAAAGCTAACCAGGTACTGGGACAGTTAACACCACTGTTGTCACATAAAGAGATACAGCTAACCAGGTACTGGGACGGTTAACACCACTGTTGTCACATAAAGAGATACAGCTAACCAGGTACTGGGACGGTTAACACCACTGTTGTCACATAAAGAGATACAGCTAACCAGGTACTGGGACGGTTAACACCACTGTTGTCACATAAAGAGATACAGCTAACCAGGTACTGGGACGGTTAACACCACTGTTGTCACATAAAGAGATACAGCTAACCAGGTACTGGGACGGTTAACACCACTGTTGTCACATAAAGAGATACAGCTAACCAGGTACTGGGACGGTTAACACCACTGTTGTCACATAAAGAGATACAGCTAACCAGGTACTGGGACAGTTAACACCACTGTTGTCACATAAAGAGATACAGCTAACCAGGTACTGGGACGGTTAACACCACTGTTGTCACATAAAGAGATACAGCTAACCAGGTACTGGGACGGTTAACACCACTGTTGTCACATAAAGAGATACAGCTAACCAGGTACTGGGACAGTTAACACCACTGTTGTCACATAAAGAGATACAGCTAACCAGGTACTGGGACGGTTAACACCACTGTTGTCACATAAAGAGATACAGCTAACCAGGTACTGGGACAGTTAACACCACTGTTGTCACATAAAGAGATACAGCTAACCAGGTACTGGGACGGTTAACACCACTGTTGTCACATAAAGAGATACAGCTAACCAGGTACTGGGACGGTTAACACCACTGTTGTCACATAAAGAGATACAGCTAACCAGGTACTGGGACAGTTAACACCACTGTTGTCACATAAAGAGATACAGCTAACCAGGTACTGGGACGGTTAACATCATTGTTGTCACATAAAGAGATACAGCTAACCAGGTACTGGGACGGTTAACACCACTGTTGTCACATAAAGAGATACAGCTAACCAGGTACTGGGACGGTTAACACCACTGTTGTCACATAAAGAGATACAGCTAACCAGGTACTGGGACGGTTAACACCACTGTTGTCACATAAAGAGATACAGCTAACCAGGTACTGGGACGGTTAACACCACTGTTGTCACATAAAGAGATACAGCTAACCAGGTACTGGGACAGTTAACACCACTGTTGTCACATAAAGAGTTACAGCTAACCAGGTACTGGGACGGTTAACACCACTGTTGTCACATAAAGAGATACAGCTAACCAGGTACTGGGACGGTTAACACCACTGTTGTCACATAAAGAGATACAGCTAACCAGGTACTGGGACGGTTAACACCACTGTTGTCACATAAAGAGATACAGCTAACCAGGTACTGGGACGGTTAACACCACTGTTGTCACATAAAGAGATACAGCTAACCAGGTACTGGGACGGTTAACACCACTGTTGTCACATAAAGAGATACAGCTAACCAGGTACTGGGACGGTTAACACCACTGTTGTCACATAAAGAGATACAGCTAACCAGGTACTGGGACGGTTAACACCATTGTTGTCACATAAAGAGATACAGCTAACCAGGTACTGGGACAGTTAACACCATTGTTGTCACATAAAGAGATACAGCTAACCAGGTACTGGGACGGTTAACACCACTGTTGTCACATAAAGAGATACAGCTAACCAGGTACTGGGACGGTTAACACCACTGTTGTCACATAAAGAGATACAGCTAACCAGGTACTGGGACAGTTAACACCACTGTTGTCACATAAGAAGGGTTTTTCTGGCCAACACTATGTTACCAGTGTCAAACATAGCCAATAACAGCAGCTAATGAGCGAAAATCATAATGACAGAGATGAGGTGTCTTAGAAGAGCTGCAGATGTTACAATAAGAGACAAAATTAGAAATAAAGAAATCAGAAGACTGGATGTGAAACCAGTCATGCAATTCATAAAAGAACAACAGATTAAATGGTTTGGACACCTGACAAGAATACCCTGGTATCGCCTACCACAGAGAACCACACAGAAAAGTATAATGAGTACAAAGCAAGAGGAAGACCATGCAAAATATGGAGCACGACATCAAGAACAGCCATATGAAAATGAATATCAGTTTACAAAGTGCCGCAAAACAAGCACACACAAGATCACTACATCCTCCCCAACACTTCTATAAAGAAATATATGGTGGAAGAGAAGAAGTCTAAAGTCGAAGGATTGACTTTATTGCACTGGTATTTATCCCATACGGCTCAGTGCCTCTTCGCAGAAATGTTGCACCATCTGCTGAGAGTATTGCACAAAGCAAGAACTCCGCAGCTCGTGCAACAATCCTAGGGTCTCTGGAAAAATCCACCCGTGAACAGAATGGTGTGGTCTGAATTTGAACCCACGACCTTTGGGACGCAAGACAAGGGCTTAACCTCTTAGCCACAGAGACCCCTATTGAATAAGGATAATGATGTATAGATAGACAACAATACTAAGCAGATCCCATTTACAAACATAACTATACAAAGTAACTAAAAAATATACCAAAAAATTGATAGATACAAACAAAGATTCAACAAATGAAAATCTATCACTTTTAAATGAAGAAATTTAAACGTAAACAATTGTAAATGTAACCATGAAGACTAACCTTTATATGTAGGACGACTAAAAACTTTGCCTTCATCAAGCCTTGTAAACAGCTTATTACTGGAATAGTCTGACTGTGTTCTAGTACTGTTAACATAACCTATTGAGTATTTTCAACCAAAAAAATACTAAATGTACAAATGCATTCAACAAGACCAGAAAGATATTTAAATCCAAAGAAATACATGATAAAATCTTCTTCTTCTTCGAACACTCCATAACGACCACTTGTTAATCACTATGTGTGATTTGTATGTGTTCTGAGCATAAGTGCGATTGCACGTTGTGCCAGTTATGCGCCTACAAGTAGGCCAGCACAACCGATTTCTGCTATGCTTTTTATTTGCTAGGGTAGCTTCCCTAGGTCCTACATCAGATGCCTCTTGCGACATGCCTTGTAGGTCACCGTGGTATTATTTTTTGCTTCCCTTGCAGGCCCAACACAACACGGGTGATATGATAAAATAAAATATATGAAAATAAAGTATTGTAGCTTTACAAAGTACAAAAACAATGTACTGCTATGTTTCGACTACAAGGCCTTTATACATCAGATGTGAAGAAATTTCCAATAAAGGTCTGTTGGTCGAAATATCTCTGTATACTGTTTTGTACTTTGTAAAAAAACAGTACTTTTACATGTTTGCCATTGCTATATAGTTTTACTGCAGTCTTTTTGTATATCAATAAAATAAGGAGAACTTAAGTGTTATCAGTTATATGAGGACTATCATCATAGCACTCGGACAGGTCCATAGCAAGTGTTATAAATGTTATTTAAAACTTCATGTGGTAGAAATATGGAGAATGAACAAAAAGCTTATAGAAGAATGTTTATTGACTATGGGAGATATAACCGTATAGTAATCTCTGGTAGAGCAGATACTCCAATAGATGTAGATGATGCTGGGCCTAATGGTGCATGGACACATCCCGCTCCACATAATGATTTGTCTGAGGATTGCACCGGGACCCTTCTTCTTGTGTTCACCCTCTATGAATTGAAATATAGTCAGGGCAGCCTAATATGGCGCTTCTGACTGATTTTTGTGTGAAGGCCTGCATTTCTTATTATTGGTGTCCCTCGCCATACATGCGTGCCTTCTCCGACTTCAGAGGTGCACCATGACTCAAAAAGATAAGTAAAGTTACTCTCCAATTCTCTGACATCTTGTAGGCAGTCTTCTTCTTCTTTGCTTTCATTCTTTACGACCAATTTTAATCACTCTTTGTGATATGTTTGATCTTTGCCAAGAACTTGTATACGTTGCACATTGGTTTGGTAGGCCCCTAAACGCATAGACTTCTACACGTTTAGGACACATGCATCCGATTTCAGCCAATTGTAGGCAGTAATAGGATGTACAAGAAACGGCATGCAGACTGTAGTAAAGTGGTCAATGACAAAATAGTAGCAGACAAATAGCAATTGAATCAATAAAAACAGCAGATGTCTGTATGATAATAGTAGTAGCATAAAATTCTAAAGCCGAAGGATTTACTTAATTGGGCAGGGTTTTACCACATAGCTCGGTCCTATCCACAGATCCTATCCAGATCGGCAAACATAGATTCTGAGGTCCACAATAGGATATCCAAAGCCAGTGCTGCGTTCGGAAGGTTACGTGTCACTGTGTGGGAACGGAAGGGGATAAGCATAGTCACAAAGCTGAAAGTTTACCAGGCCATAGTGCTAACCACGCTGCTGTACGCAAGCGAGACATGGACAGTGTATAGCAGACACGGAAGAAAATTAAACCATTTCCACACAAGCTGTCTACGCAGAATACTAAAAATAAACTGGCAGGACAAAATTCCAGACAGCGAAGTCCTCACAAGAGCAAAGATCCCAAGCGTCAACACCCTGTTGCAGAAGGCCCAACTGAGATGGGTCGGTCACGTTGCTCGAATGCCTGATAAACGCATCCCAAAACAGTTGATGTATGGCGAGCTTGAAGGGGCAGACGTTTAGCTGGTGGACAGAAAAACGCTTTAAAGACACTCTTAAAGTGTCTCTGAAATGCTTCGATATAGACAATACGTGCTGGGAATCCCTTCCGCAAGATCGCCAAATGTGGCGCTGTAACAACAAAAGAGAACCCGAATAGCTGAGAATCATCGTATTGTTGAGTCACAGAGAAAAGCGAGCAGCCGAAAAGACAGAGCACACAACACGCACATGTCTAACCTTGATCATGTATGCCCCACCTGTGGTGGGAGATTCTGTTCTAGGATTGGACTCTACAGTCACCTCCGCACACACCAGAGAGGTGCAACAGTACACGTCTGAGATTGTTGTCATCATCGCTTGCGATGGCGGCTATTATTATCCACAGAAATGACACGCCACCTGCAGAGAGTATTGCACAAACTCCGTACCTCCAGAAACAATCCAAGGAATCTCTGGACAAAAATACACTTGTGAACAGAACGGCGCGGTCTGGGTTCAAACCCCGCCCGTGTGGTGCCAGGGCCCGCAAGACAAGCAAAGAATAGTATCACTGCAACTTACAAGGCATGACGTAAGAGGCGACTGATGTAGGCACTAGAGATGCTACCCTAGAAAATAAAAAGCATCGCAGAAATCGGATATGCTGGCCTACTTGTGGGCGCATAACTGGCACAACGTACAATCGCTCTTAGGCTCAGATCACATACAAATCCACAGAGTGGTTAACAAGTGGTCGATATGGAGCGTTTGAAGAAGAAGATTCAAACCAATGACCTTCAGAAGACAAGGCAAAGGCTGACCCACTTAGCCAAATAGGCCACCTGGTAGTTGCAATAACAAAATAAAAATAATATTAAAAATGTTGGTAGCACAAATTGTAAAAATATACTACAAAATAACAATTACCTTGAAGGTCTATATCGTAGTCTACTCCTGGAAAACATTTGTTGTCATCAATGTCCCATAGCTTACTTAAGATTTCAGAAAGCACATCATCCTCTGCAAAACTGACAAGAAAAAGGTTATGACATCTTGTTTTCTTCTTTTCGAACGCTTATTAACCACTCTTTGTGATTTGTATGTGATCCGAGCCTAGGAGCAATTGTACATTGTTCCAGTTATGCGCTCACAAGTAGGCCAGCACATCAAATTTCTGCGACGTTTTTATTTACTAGGGTAGCTTCCCTAGGCCCCTACCTCAGTCGTTTCTTACGGCATACCTTGTAGGTCACAGTGTTACCATTCTTTGCACCCTTGAGGGCCCTCAACGCACTGGTGACATTTTGTTTTAAATCTTAAATTGTCTTCCTTATTAAAATAATCACCAGAACTGTTATGACATGGACTTCGATAGGAAGACAAACATTGGTTTGGAAGAGACAAATTAAATGGAATTCAATAGTGCAGCTTGGAAAGCTGGACTTTGCTGATGATATAGCCCTCTTGTCCCATGCATGTAACCAGATGCAGGATAAACACACTAGATTAAGTCACAACTAGGGTTAAACTTTCATAAAGATAAAGATGATCAGAATTAACAAAGTAAACACCTAATCTACCTGGGTGTAACCCAACTTCAAAAGGTAGAATCATGCACACATTTGCCCGTGTGTTGCCGGGGCTCTCAAGGTGAGCAAAGAATATAACACTGTGACCTACAAGGCATGTCGTAAGAGGCGACTGAAGTAGGGGCCTAGGGAAGTTACCTTAGTAAATAAAAAGTGTTGCAGAAATAGGATGTGCTGGTCTCTCTCTTCGATCGTTCTAGGCCTGTTTTAATCATTCTCATTGTGATATATAAACAGCCACACATCAGAACGTGATGTACGTGCACCAGCCTTCAGCACCTATTTGAGCTCAGTTGCTTATCCTTCGGTGGGGTGTTCGATTTCAGCCAGCTTTTGATTTACTAGGGTGAGCTTTCCCTAGGGTTCGATCAGCTTTGCCGTATTTTTGGGCTTTGTGATCTACGCCGGGACAGTGAGTTACGCTGTTTATGCCCGTTCTGACTGAGAAATATTTCGGGGCTTGCAAGCTTATCCTCGGACGGCGCTTACTCGTATAAAACACCGTGTAAAGTATCGGCCTTCGCCAATGTTCAGACTCGAACTTCCTGTCTGATCCGCACATTGTCGGCCTTGCTTTACCGTACAATTTTGAGTTTGATCCGGAGAAGGAACATTCTCAGCCTTTTCTAGACGCGCATTGGTATGTGGCAATTTGCAATTAACCTCGAAAGCACTGGCTTGGGGCCGAGTACAAACAATGTAGAGGGTCGTTTCAGTCGGCACTATCAGCGTAACTGAGGATTTTGCGCTCGCCACCATCACCCGCCCCAGTTATTCCGGGATGTTAGTTACGACTGCAATCGAACCTTGCCCGGTTTCCCCAAGGCTGGCAGTTCCATTAGGTATCATCACCAACCTCAGTTCTTCCGGGGATGTTAATTTTTAATCGCACAGTACCTTGCTCGGTTTTCCCAGGGCGGGTAGTTTCGTTATGCACTAAACGCAACTTGTTCTTTGCGCTCGGCAAACCTTGCCCAGTACATGTATCTGCACCAGGCTACCGATGCGTGGTCAGCTGCAATCTTCTCTCGTACCAACACAAGGGTAGACTTTTATTCGTTACGGTCCTGTCTTATTTATTCTTGCCGACGGGCTGGCAATGTTTGCCCCCTCCTCAGGGCTTCGAGCTTCGCCCTACGTGGGCATACGCTTGGTCACTGGATGCACCTCTCATCCATGTCAGAGACGTTTCGTTGCTGTTTCTTTGCGTCAGGGACTTGGGCAATATCTTGTTGGACATCGATCCCGACGTCCCGGCGAAAATGCGAAATTGAAGCGAAACGACCGAGCGCTCGCTTCCACCGTTTTGCCGGCAAGACTTGCGCTCGCCAAGCAAAGAACGACACCATGTTACTACCTGCGGACCCACAAGCTCGCTATGCAGAGCCGGGCCTTTACGAGACCACCGCAGCGTTTAAAATTTTAGACTGACTGCATCACATCGCGACTGAGAAACTCCGATATACGGACACACACACACACCACCAATAAGACGCCGCGAGTGAGCGAGTCTTAATAGCAGACGCTACCTTGTCCCTTATTCGCTGGGAGCCTCGTCGCTGAAAAGCGAGAGGCACGCGCAGCCGTTAGAGACTATGCACGCAATTGGTTATCGACACTGGGAACCGCGTCGCTGACTGGCTCGCCCGTCCGGTTATTTTCAAACGGGGAGGCACAGTTTGCAGACGCACAACCCAGATCGACGGTATCTGATCGTCTTCGCGCCTCTGACTTTCGTTCTTGATTAATGAAAACATTCTTGACAAATGCTTTCGCAGTAGCTCGCTCTTGCGGCGATCCAAGAATTTCACCTCTAACGCCGCAATACGAATGCCCCGTTAATCATTACCTCCAGTTCGAAAACCAACAAAATAGAACCGAGGTCCTATTCCATTATTCCATGCACCATTATTCAGGCAGCTGAGGCCTGCTTTGAACACTCTAATTTTTCAAAGTAACGCGCGCCACCCGGGACGCTCAGTGAAGAGCACCCACGGGAGAGAGCCGGCAGACGGTAGGGCAGGAGACAACGGGCAGTGAACCGGCGCGAGCCGGACCGCCCGCCTGCGCCTGAGATCCAACTACGAGCTTTTAACTGCAACAACTTTAATATACGCTATTGGAGCTGGAATTACCGTGGCTGCTGGCACCAGACTTGCCCTCCAATAGATCCTCGTTAAAGGGTTTAAAGTATACTCATTCCAATCACGGGGCCTCGAAAGAGTCCCGTATTGTTATTTTTCGTCACTACCTCCCGTGCCGGAGTGGGTAAGTTGCGCGCCTCCTGCCTTCCTTGGATGTGGTAGCCGTTTCTCATGCTCCCTCTCCGGAATCGAACCCTGATTCCCCGTTACAAACATGGTAGGCATGTCACGTACCATCGACATTTGATAGGGCAGACATTTGAAAGATGCGTCGCCGGCACATGAGGCCATGCGATCAGCACAAAGTTATCCAGAGTCACCAGTGGGACGCCGCACCCCGCAAAGGGTAACGGCGATTGGTTTTGAACTAATAAAAGCGCTCTTTCCACGAGGGTCGGAGCTTGGTAAGCATGTATTAGCTCTAGAATTGCCACAGTTATCCAAGTAGGATCGTGTCATCTATTGAACCTCGACTGATTTAATGAGCCATTCGCGTTTTCACCGTGAGACAGTGTGAACTTAGACATGCATGGCTTAATCTTGAGACAAGCATATGACTACTGGCAGGATCAACCAGATAGCTGTCATGGACGAGACTGGACCGACAATGCTCGGGGTAGGAGACAGCGCTCTGTGCAGAGCAGATCCCGCGTCGCCGGCGAAATGCGAAATTGAAGCGAAACGACCGAGCGCTCACTTCCCACAGTTTTGCCGGCAAGACTTGCGCCTCGCCAAGCAAAGAACGACACCATGTTACTACCTGCGGACCCACAAGCTCGTTGAGAGCCGGGCCTTTAACGAGACCACCGTCCGAGCGTTAAAAATTTTTAGACTGACTGCATCACATCGCGACCGAGAAACTCCGAAATACGGACACACACACACCACCAATAAGACCGAGCGAGCGAGTCTTAATAGCAGACGCTACCTTGTCCCTTATTCGCTGGGAGCCTCGTTCGCGTGAAAAAGCGAGGAGGCACGCGCAGCCGTTAGAGACTATGCACGCAATTGGTTGTCGACACTGGGGAACCGCGTTCGCTGACTGGCTCGCCCGTCCGGTTATTTTCAAAACGGGAAGGCACAGTTTGCAGACGCACAACCCAGATATGTGCTGGTCTATTTGTAGGTGCATAACTGGCACAGTGTACAATCGCTCTTAGGCTCGGATCACAAGGAGGCACAAAGAGTGGTTAACAAGTGGTCGATATGGAGTGTTGAAAAAGAAGATACACACATTGGGACAGCAATGTAGACAAAAATGGAGACATGGTTAGAGACGGCAAAGCAAGAATACATAAGGCAAGAGGAGCTGTCATAGCTCCAGGAGCTACAGTACGACTCCAGATGTGGTACTTAAAACTGAAGTTGTTTGTTTGTAAAATGTTAGTTACCCGTCTGTACTTCTTCTTCAGCGATCTCTGGTCATGCGCTTAATTTACTGTGGACCACATACTGGGCAATCAGCTTCAGGTCTGTCAGGTTTCCCCAAAGCTTAGTTTTCAGGTCGACTGTGTGTGGCCACATGTTGTTTCTCAGTTCACCCAAGAGAGGACAGTCTTGCAGGATATACTCTGGTGTCTGTTCCGCCTGCTGACACTGGCAGAGAGCTGTTTGACTTATTCCTAGTCTATATAAGTCTTTGTTGAGTCTGCAGTGTCAGATGCATAGTTGACCCGTTGTACAAATTTATGTCTTGTTGAATAATATGCATAGTAAAATCAAAGACAGATACCACTTTCCAGAAAGAAGACAATAACTGCAGAGAGCAGAGGCAAACTTAACACCAGATACGCTCTTGAACAAACCCGAAATTAGAACAAAATTGATAAATGAAGCAACTAAATGCTCCGACTCAGTCAGCCTTATGATAGCATCTCAAAGAACCATTGATGCCTATCCCCAAGAATGGGTACATGTCTATACTTTGCATTTGCATTTAAAGCCACCATCAGCAGGTTACGGAGTATATATACAATACCCAGACAGATCACCCGAAGAGCTGTTTGGTACATGCAGAGAGATAAGCTCCAATTATGAGTCTGAAATTCATGCGTTAGAAGCAGCTTTGTACCACCTGAAGATTATTTTGGATGTCTTTCCATCAAAGGCACAAAACATTATTTTCACACATTAAATGTCTGTGCTTCAAGCTCTAGAAGATGGTGGACATTGTAAATCTGAACTCTCCCATCTAACTCTAGATATTGATAAGCTTGTTACATCCCATAACATCAAAATAACTATGCAGTAGATCACTGGACATTCAAATACACCCGGAAAAGATAAAGCAGATAGGCTAGCCAAGAAAGGGTCAACACAAGAACAACCAATGACTGCAACAACTCTAACAGCAAATCCTAACGACAACAAATAAAGAAACTTGGCTGAACAGATGAGCAATGGGAGACACGGGAAGAGAGGTTTACAGACATATGGCCAGCTCTAACCTTAATGATAACATTAAACACTTTACAAGAAGAGATCAGAGCACCATTTTTAGACTTTGAACCCATCACATAACAATAACTTGAATAGAATTCAACCCCTACCCACACAAGTGTGCCAGCTGTGTGCACATCATCATGAAACCGTTCACCACCACCACCTCATCAGGTGCCAAGCGCTGGATGACATCAGGAAGATCCTCCTTCCTCCAAGGCCAGATAAATGGAAAACATTATATGGAACAAAAGAACAACTTGCAAACACATGCAGATACCACTACATAGCATTGGGCCGAAGGGCAAGAGCTCAGTCATCTGGATCATTGAAGAAGAATAGTAATATGCTTCTTCTTCTTCTTCCGATCCAGAAGCACTTGAGCTTTTCAGCTCTTCGGCTCGGTGCCATGGACATCGTAACCCTTCGGTTCGGTGCCACGAACACCGTAAATCTGGGGAATCTGTGGCTTTTTCTGCCATCCGCGGAATTGAACCCGCACACACAGAGGGATAGTTACCCGTAGTCCAACGCGCTACGAACACGCTGGGCAGACGGGCATAGTAATATGCATACAATATGGTTGCAATTTTGATGTGTTTATCCTAGACGACATAGGGACCTAACTGGGGTGAAACATACTCATGTTTCATGGTGAAAATGACACATATTACAAGACAATGAGTGGTTAACTTATTTGGTAAGAATGAACACATACAACAACTTGTGTCCTACGATCACTTTCTTTCACAGTGAGGAAGATCTCAGCTTCAGTACATGAGCTCTGAAGTGCCAGCGAGGATGAGAACCTTATAAATGAGAAGACATAAAGAGGTAAACAAATAACAGTCAGACAGATTGTAGTAATAGCTGTCCATTGCAAGCGATGATGACAACAGTCTCTGGGAGATCTTTACAGTTTACAGCTGACCATCACCGATGGTGCAGATCAGCACATTCTGATGCGGCGCCAGTGTCATACATTCATGACATCCTATCTTACTCTGTGGACTAAGACCTTAATTAGATTTAAAGAAAACACTATTTTTCAGTTTTTTCATAACACTGCCATGAACATGGACGGATCTTCCAGCCTCTGCAATTTTGTTGTGATTCTGCTGTCCCCTAACCAACCCTTTGCTTTTTCACTGCATCTAAACTATATTAATATTACTATTATTATTTGTAGTAGTAGCAGTACTGCAATTTCATATGGCGCCAGTGTCTCCACAACTATTAGTCATTCATCAGATGCTTCTCAATACATAAAAACGTTGGACAGCACTGATGACGTAGATATTACATTTGTCAAATGATTTTATCTTCAAGTAGGGATGCTACATTTTTATAATACAATGTTGAATTCATCTTTGTTCTGGGGCACATTGATTGGTGTCAACTGCAATGAGAGAGCAGACATGCTGACTGGCTCTGCCAATGCTGACTCAGACTGACTCACAGCCAATGGACAGCTGATATTTTGAACGCCTTCATAGAGTGTGGCCGCAAAGAATATTTTCATCTAAACCAATCCAAGTCAACTGCTAGATTGCAAAAGCTTGGATTGAAGTCCTTTGCGACTGCTTGTCAGTCCTGCAGGCCACACAAAGGGAACCACAAGATAACATGGAAAGAGAGCTAACACTACAGCTAAACAAGCTCTCAGAACACAACAAAATTATTCTCCAGTGGATACCAGCCCACTGTGGCGTTCCAGGAAATGAGAGAGCAGACATGCTGGCTAAGGAGGGAACAAAACTTACACAACAGAAACACCCAGTATCACTACCAGAAATCAGACACATATCAAAAGAAAGTACAAAGAGGTATGGAGGCAACAAACCCACAGCAAACACCCACAAGATCCCATCAGCAGACTAAACAGAAAACAGCACACAACAATCTTTCGCTAAGAACAGGTCACTTCAGGCTCAACCACCACATACACAGAATAAAGCCTGCTCAGACTGCACAGTGTGCATGCCAGACAGAAACACAGACTCCAGAGCACATCCTGCAGTCATGTCCATCATACATACACCAACGAAATGAAACATGGCCTCATGGACAAAGCTTACAGACCAAGCTATGGGGAACTCTTGAAGAACTCCAACTGACATGCAGCTTCATAGAGGCAACCCATCTCATGATTTAGACGAGCATACGAAACCGAACGCAAAGAAGAAGAAGAATTGAAGTGGCCAGAAAAGGACAGCACAACTGAATAAAGGTAGGCGCAGGCTCAATGCCGCTCATCCATCAACATCGAACTAGTACTAAGTACGTACGGTCAGTCGCTGGATGGATGTTGCGAAGGAGATCAGAGCACCCACGGACATGTCCGGGGTGTAATGAAGATATCGCAAACTGAAAATAATGTTGATTATGTTAGGTTGTTAGTTTCAAATATACTTACGCTGTGGCCATTGTGTTACGAAAAGGCTGTGCAAGATGTCAATATCAACTATTTACCGAGCATAAACTCCAACCGAAGATCAATGATAGCAATTAGGTAGCAATAGCTGCAATACTTAGCAATACAGACTTTAATATTATACCTTATTTAGTGATCAAAAGTGTTTTGAGTTTACCCTGCTTGTTGAATAATTTTGTGTTTCAGTTTCAGTTTGGAATATAAATTATGGCTATTATAATTTAGTCTGCATACTGCTTTAATTTGTTCCAGTTTCACTGAGTTTCAGTTTGGAATAGAAATTACGGCTAAGATAGTCTGCTCACTGTAACTTGTCTGTAAGCTGGTCAGTCAGTGCTTTACCGGTGTCAGCTTACATACATCACCGTGATACATATATTAAGTTATATATAGTTTTAAAAATGCAGTATACATTCGGAGAGAAAGTAGAAAATGTGAACAGTTTTAAATATCTTGGTTCACTGATAACAACAGCTACAGATGGAAATGGGATGAAGGAAATTAAAAGAAGAACAAACAATAGAAATAATAGATCTATCCAGAACGAACTCAAAATCAAGAAAACTGGCTGATGCTACAAATAAGAAAGAGCAAATTGAGAAATTTTGGACATATAAAAAGACATGAAGGGCCGAAGAAGACCATCATGGAAGGAGGCATACCGGAAAAAAGAAGAAGAGGAAGACTACGGAGAAGGTGGATTCAGGATGTAACTGATGGTTTGAACAGGACGGCTGCAGAGGCAGGTCATCTGTCCTATGAGAGAGAGACATTCGAGGACTGTTAGGGTGGAAGATCATAGGAGCGAATTTCGATAACGTAATTTTATATGAAAAATATTATTTCAGTCAAATAAGCTAACTTGTTATTGGTTACTCCAGGCATACCCACAGTTTAAATTGAAACTGAAAATTTATCCCACAAAAAAAAAAAAAAAGAGTACAACTACGAATAATGTCAAAGGCTACAAAGTAAAGAAGTAAAGAGAAATATCAACTCGAACAGGTCCGAGTTATTGGTGAAAATGAACATTGACTAGACAAATGGATGAAGATACGCCCATGTGTTGCCGGGGCTCGCAAGGGGAGCAAAGAATAGTAACACTGCGACTGCCGGGGCTTGCAAGCAAAGAATAGTAACACTGCGACCTACAAGGCATGTAGTAAGAGGCGACTGAGGTAGGGGTATAGGAAAGCTACCCTAGAAAATAAAAAGTGTCGCAGAAATCGGATGCGCTGGCCTACTTGTAGGCGCATAACTGGCATAACGTACAATCGTTCAGGCTCACATACAAATCACACAGAGTGGTTAACAAGGGGTCGATATGGAACGTTCGAAGAAGAAGATGGAAGCATGACCAACTGCTACAATGTTACATTCCTCTTGGAAGAGAATGGAAAGGTTGGGACAATAGAAAAGCTGATCTCGCAATCAAATAAGCCGATAGTAGACTGCTCTGGATATGGTGATGTTATTGTAGATACGGACAAATATGTGCACCATGATGAAAAATCAGGTTGGGATTTAGTAGCTAGCGCCCTATGTAACGTATAACGGTACGAGAGGAATTATTATTATGTGGTATTAGAAGCAATGCGATAACAGGCATAACGCATTAGCTGTACCATTTATTGGAAAGTTGAGAATGTATATTGGGCGGGGACGACCTATCGGCTGTTCAACGATCGTCAGTTGGATGAGGACAATGCAAATAAAGTTGGATCTATCCAGCATTTTAAGAAGCTTGGAATCACACGTTACACATGCAGAATTGGATGCACGAGAAAGAGAAATGTGTTTAACCATCGAACTACGGGAATCATCAACACGCATTCACTTCGATATATGTTGGGGGAGACTGAGCACCTATGGGTGTGCAATGACGTCAGTTTATTAACCAATAACCAATATACAGTTCTTTCGTCTATTTACAATAAAACAGATGTAGGGAAAATTACACGATTTACTTTGAATAAACTCGTGGTAAAGTACCGATTGTGATTTTTATAAACGAGCTTTTCACAGGAAATAAGAAACAAGCGAAAGCGAAAGTTAAAATAATATAAATATTCTCACCTGAATCTCGAGTATGGTAGGTGGTAAGTTATTACTAAATGCGTCCATCATGAATAAATGCTAGAATTTGATGTCTCAAGCTGTGACATTTCTGAATAAAATTTGAACAAATTACTCTTTAAGATCTGCAATAATTAGTCCAAAATAACTATATCACCCAAGCCATTAGATGGAGGAGCGCAAGACAAAAACTCAAAACAGATTTAAAAAAACTACAACTCACGAACGACACTACAACTCGATAAGAGTGTGAGGAAGAAAAAGAAAGATGATTAGTCGTTGATTGATCGTGGACGTCATTTAAGCTTTTTAATTTCTGGTGGTGGGGAGGTAGAGGAGATTTTGGTAAACACGACCACTATTGCAAAGTGGTGTATACTTTTGGATTGTTGTTTCTTTATCGAAATTTGCTAATCCACAGACACACAGTCAATTTTGACAGACACTATAGTTATTTGTTGCTGAACCGACACCATAGCACTCCCTGCAGACCCATAAGTGCTTAGTTTCTCTCAACAGATGTCAAAAGTTATCCATACTGATGGTTCCTGTGGCTCGCTGGTTACCATCCTCATTCTGCCTCTCAAACATCCAGTTCTGCTTGTACAAAACAATGGGTAACACCAAACTGGATCGATTCAATATATCCTCATCCAACAGGCAGGCGTGAAGAGACGGAAGAACATCCACCTTATCCATTCTCAACTTCCCAACAATCAATGCTGTTGATGCAAGCCAATCCACCCACAGACACAAAATCCATTAGGCCCAGGACAGGATATCCACAGTGTTCCATTACTCTTGGAAGGAAATGTAAAGGTTAAAACAATATAAAAACTGATCTCTAAAGAACACTAATGATGTTTAGGGTTTGATAATAAAACTTGGCATGTCGTGATGGTCCAGATTGAGATAACTTTTGGCCAGATGACAGAGTTGTGACCCTAACAGAGTGGGAAGAATGACCTCCGATAGATGGTAGCTTGGCCAACTATCACAATGTACATTTTCTTCGGGCAACACGACAACTGAATTCGCAATTAAGCAGCTGATAGAATATAATGCAAGTGATGATGTTGTTTCTAGACAAGATATTTTTGTCCACTTCATAAATAGTGTTTTTCACTGCCTCTATTATTTTCTTATTATTATTACGCTCCATATCGACCATTTGTTTAACCACTCTTGTGATTGTATGTGATCTGAGCCTAAAAGCGATTGTACATTGCGCCAGTTATGCGCTACAAGAGGCCAGCACATCCAATTTCTGCAACGCTTTTTATTTACTATGGTAGCTTCCCTAGGCCCTACCTTAGTCGCTCTTCGACATGCCTTGTAGGTCGAGTGTTACTATTCTTTGCTTCCCTTACAGCCCGACAACACACTGGTGATTATTTATCTAACAGAGTTTGTAGACCAATTGGTTTGTATTTCAATAAATTTTCTTGCTTGTTTGTTTGCGTACATTTTTTTTGGCCCAAGATCACCGCCTTTTGAACAAAGGTAACACTCCCTTCTTTATTTTTACACCGTAATCTTCTGCCAGTGCAGTGCCAGGGCCCACAAGGGAAGCAAAGAATAGTACCACTGCGACCTTAGAGGCATGTCATAAGAAGCGACTGATGTAGGACCTAGGGAAGCTACCTTAGTAAATAAAAAGTATCACAGAAATCGGATGTGTTGGCCTACTTGGAGGCGTATAACTGCACAACATAAAACGCTCTTAGGCTCAGATCACATACAAATCAACAGAGTGGTTAACAAGTGGTCGATATGGAGCGTCAAGATGAAGACACCGTAATCTAACCGATAATAAAAAAATTGCTAATATAAAAATTTATAAGAGATGTATTCAGTGTTAAGAAGTGTTCTTCTTATATCTTTAGAAAACAGCACTCCAGATAAGTGCACTGTTGGAGAACTTAGAGCATCTTAAGGCAGTTGGAGATGACTTTAGATGGTATTTGAAAGTAAGTGTAGAGCATTTACTACTTGTTTTCCTACTGCTACCAGTTTCCTGTAATTCAGATTCATATTGTTGGTCATTTGTTTTGGGCCAGATATTGTTGGTAGTTTATTGCTTTGTTGATTTGTAGTTTTGTATCTATGTTGTTTTGTAATTAACGACCGAGTGGTTACTGGAGCCCAAATTTGCGGTGTAAAGAATAGAACCACTGTTACCTGCCACACATGTCGAAAGAGGCGACTAAGGAGGTTTGGTTGAAATCGGATGCACGTGTCCGCTAGGGAATGCTATCCCGAAACAAATGCTTGCAGAAAACGGATGCACCAGGCCGTAAGGCGATAATGTGGTGCAACGACTCCTCACAATGAGGAATGGGATAACGGATTCTACGGTCGCCAATCTGCCTCAGAGATTTAGCCACGCAGTAAGAATATCAGACCTACTATCACGAGGGTGGCCAAAACCTGCTGCGGGAGGAGGTCGGCACAAACTGGGAAGCAGAAGTCATAGGAATTATATCCTACAGAACTGCCCCAGTATGCAGACTTGAGCAGAAAGAAGTAGCCCACTTACACTAGCGTCCAAGACAAACTGTATTACGTGGCTGATAATCTGAGGCAGACGGCTGCCTTTATTAGAGAATCCGAAATCCCAATCTAGTGAGAATGCAGAAGTTTGTAAGTAAGAATCTTTATTACACATTGCTTATAATTTATTATGCTTGTTACATGTCATTTGTAATTTCTTCTTCGAACGCTCCATAGCAATCACTTGTTAAACCACTTTTGAGATTTGATGTGATCTGAGCTTAAGAGAGTTGTACGCTGTGCCAGTTATGCACCTACAATAGACCAGCACATCCAATTTCTGCAATGCTTTTTATTTACTAGGGTAGCTTCCTCAGGTCCCTACCTCAGTCGCCTCTTACAACATGCCTTGTAGGTCGCAGTGTTATTATTATTTGTCCCGCTTTTGGGCCCCGTAAACACAGACGTTTGTAATTTTGTTATGTTTGTTACATATTATTTGGAAATTAGGAAGTTGAATATTATTTCACAGCAAGCAACTGTAATTTTGCTCTATTGAAAGAAAGTCGCCTGTGTGATGCCGGGCCCATAGGGAAGCAAAGAATAGTACCACTGCCATTGTAAGAGACCTAGGAAAGCTACCTAGTAAATAAAAAGCATTGCAGAAATCGGATGTGCTGTCCTACTTGTAGGCGCATAACTGGCATACGTACAATCACTCTTAGGCTCGGATCACATACAAATCACACAGAATGGTTAACAAGTGGTCGATATGGAGCGTTCAAAGAAGAAAGTCATCTTCAGAACTGACCAATAGAACAGGACATAAAGTTGTAGCTTTCCATAATGACCTGTGCTAACTGGTATTGTCATGACATGACGATATTATGTGTCTCATATGTTTTTGTTTGTTTCGGGAGAATAGTACTTTTAAAAAAATATTTGTTTTTAGATTATATGATCAACTATGAGCTTCTAAATTTGCAGGTGACCTGCACAAGTTGCGGAGAGGAAACACCTGACTACGTTTACTGCTCACCTGAAGTAGGTATATGGCTGTATCTGTAATAACTAATAAAAGTAGTACAATAAAATAGTGGTTTTCAATTGCTGTGTTGATCAGATCTACACCAATTGCACAGGTGGAAATGACCGTTAACATTCAACCTCCAGAAGACAGGATAAAGAGAAAAGTATTCCACATGCTGAAAGGATACTTCACCATCCTCTGCATGGAAAAATGGCAGCTAGGACAAAAACAGAAACAAGCGTGCAAGTTTAAATCACCAAATGAAGGAAATAGTAAAGTTATACTTAGAACTATTAAACTAGAACTTCATTCCAGACGAACTACTTATTAATCACTGGGAATTATAATCAGCGAAACCAAATTTTTCAACCTCCATCCCCAAATTGTCAAACAAAGTCGTTGAGCCTATTCTAGTCAAGACTGCCCACAGAATGGAACACCTCCACAGTATGTTTCCAAATGACAGCCGAACAAGAATTTAGACAACAATGTAGGCAACAATGAATGGCGGAGTTACCTCTGAAGTCGGAGAAGGCACGCCTGTATGCGGGGGACATCCTAAAAAGGAAAGTATGCCATCATGCAAATATCAGTTAGAAGCTCCAAACAAGACTTCATGACTACGCCTGAATTCATAGCGGGTGAACTTAAGAAGAAGAATGGCGGAATGAGAGTTTACATCAATCATCCAGATGTTACTATGGTGTGACTGGCAGCCCCCACTGAACGGATATGCTCTAATGATAAATCAGGACCCCCAGCCTCCTGATGATGGCAGAGCACATAAGCTGCAAGCAACCCCCAGGCTCAATGAATCTTTCTTACAAACTCCTCATCTATACAAGACACGGAGGTTATATCCTCTGACAGCACTGTACAAGAAAAGAACTATCTTTACTGCCTGTGTTACCGCTTTTAACCCTTTAGCTGCTAAAGACGTATATATGCGTTTTGCCCATTCACTTCTAAAGACGCATTAACACGTCTGTTTTATCTCTCCTCTGTGGGCTAAAGACGTGTTAACACGTTATACATTGCTACTGTCACTGCTATAGGCGTACATTCACTTTGTGACCTAGAAACAAAGAGTAGCTATTTTTAGCTCACTCTGAAAAGTATGTAGCAGCGAAAGGGTTAAGGGCGTTGTAGGACAGACAGGGGGGACATGAGCCTGAGAAATTTAATAACACTTGGTGTTGCATGGCTAGTGCAGTCACCGCAAAACTGTTTAGGTTATGAGTTTCTTTAGCCTTCGACAGAAAAAATCTCCTTGGCCATATCAGAGATTGAACCTGGGTCTCCTGATTGGGAGTCCACAACCTAATCCATTCGACCAGACGCTCCTCATACAGTATACTGTACAAAACCTAAACAAAATAACTTGTTCTGGTGGTTAGTAAAGATAGAAATTCTCTAAGGGAATTCCATCTCGCTGTGTCATTGAAGGCAAAGAGAGTCAATGTCTTCTCTAAGGAAGACAGTCGCCTGAGTGGTTACATGGGCCCAAATTTGGGGTGTAAAGAATAGAACCACTGTAACCTGCCAGCCTGTCGTAAGAGGCGACTAAGGAGGTTTGGCTGAAGTCAGATGCACAAGTCCTAAACGTATAGAAGTCTATGCGTTTAGGACCTACCAAACCAATGTGCAACGTATACACGTTCTTGGCAAAGATCAAACATATCACAAAGAGGGATTAAAATTGGTTGTAAAAAACGAACGCAAAGAAGCAGAAGGAAGACAGTGCTAAAGAAGAAATCTACCAACCACAGTATTTGGAAGAGATAGCAACCCTTGTAAAGAGAAAATGAGCAATAGACTGGAAGACAAACACTGGATATTATAAATAAGACTTCATCAAAGACCTCGGTAAAACAGGTCATTATATTATATTCGCCCTTCGGGAGGCATAGGTCCGCAACCATGGCCTTCCAAGCCCATCTTTTCCAGATCTCTCCTCATTTTCTTGCATTCCATCTCCATGTGTTACTGGGTCTTCCCCTCTATGCCTGTTGTTCCTCGAGAACTTGTCCTCGAGTTTGTTATGAGAGCTTGTCCATCGGAGAGCCTTGGGTTCCATCGAGACCTTGTCATCAGAACTGTCTCATGATACTGTTAGGGAGGGGTCCCTCAGTATGTGTCCTATCCATCGCCACCTTCTGCCCCTTATCTCTTGTTCCACCTGCTGTTCTCCAGGTCCATTCCACAGTTCCCTGTTTGTGGTCCTGTCATACCATCGCAGATGGAGTATCCTGCACAGGCATCTATTGATGAAAGTCTGCAACATTTTGGTGTTCCCCTTAGTTGCTCTCCATGTCTCCGCTCCATATAGAAGAACAGCCTTTACATTTGAGTTAAATATCATTATCTTAGTTTTATTCAGATCAAATTAATATTAAATAATAATTCTGTAAAAGCATAATATTTGTTTAAAATCTTTCAGGAAAGGTTTCCTATAACTGGTGGACGAGGGGAAGCAAGCTTAGTGCTAAAATGTAAATTGTGCAAGAGAGAGAACTCAATTGGTAAAATTATTGGCATAATCTCTCTATCAAAGCTTTGTTATTGTTCCTGCAATAAAACAAATCTATTAACACAATACTTTTAATGTGATTTCATAAAATTATATTATTCATTCAAATATAGACCACAAACTTCATCCACAATGGTGTTACTCTTTCACAAATAGTATTGTAAATGTATCTGCAGCTAGAATGTTGGATTGTTTATCATTATCTTGCCAGTTTTGTAGAAGTGTCTGTTTGCCTGCAAATAACAGTTCTGCCAATTTGCTGATAATGCACCTTCATTTGTTCTGTCAACCTCCTTTTCTAGTCGCAGGCAGACCCTGCAAACTGGTCGTATGACCTGATCATTTATTTGCAGTCTTGTCATCAGAATTTGTGGGTTTTTTTAACTCAGTAGTTTGAAGTTTTCATATGGTTCAACAGCACTTTTACACTGGGAAGTAAAAAACAGCTGGCATGATGTTGAAACTACAGTTGTATGTCAGTAAGGAAGTGTGATAGGAATTATCAAAGCTCTTGGTTATTCAAAGGTATGCACTAGATAGATTCCTCAAACTCTAGTCAGTAACAGACGTCAATTGAAAACCATGTTCTGAATTATTTCGGCATTTTGATGATTACTTTTTGTTCCAGACCGTCGCAGATGGCAAAAGGAAGGCATAAATGCCCTTGTTTTCATTGACTTAAAAAGTTGTAGCAGTAAACAGAGGTTATGGGGAAAAATAGGTGGTGTAAAGGGCATGCATAAATATAATACATTTTGCATTAATCATCATCAAATAGCTTGTCCTGAGCAGAACTTTGCCACCCTAACAGTCCTTACGAATTTATCTCTCTCATTGGCCAGATGTCCTCTGCAGCCGTCATGTTCAAACCATCAGTTACATCCTGAATCCATCTTCTCTTTGTCTTCCTCTTCTTCTCTTTGCCGGTATGCCTCCTTCCATGATGGTCTTCTCAGCCCTTCATATATTTTTATATGTCTAAAATATCTCAATTTTCTCTTCTATTTGAGCATCAGCCAGTTTTCTTTGATTTTGAGTTCTTACAGGATTAATAGTTTAAGATAAAAAAATTATGGGACATTACGTTCTGAACAACCCCCGTATTGAGACATTGACAAAATTGTGTGAAAAACTGAGTAGATTTTGAGTATTACTTATGTATTTGCATTTCTACCCTCAGATCTAGTGCAAGGAAGTATTGTTCCATATACTCAGCAGCATTCAGGACAGTTTGCATCCATTGTGGTGTTTGATTGCAGGGGTGTCAGCCTTTCTGATTTCTCTCCAAGGGTAATTTAAAAAAAATTTATAGATATATTTATACTTCTGATCATCACCGTCAATAACTCTATTTTTATTTCTGTTCTCATGAATCAACTTCATATAACAGTGATTAGTACACTTGTAGCCTTGTGGTACCATGATAACATTTCCGAACTGGATTGGGATTCTTTCTGAAAGTACAGCTTTTCGGTTGACCCAGTCTGTTGTGTACTAGATGCACTTGGAAGTAAAGGCGCTATGTGATAATCATGACATAATCCACTGTGTGCCATTGGACAATGAAAAAAAGGACCTAACACTATTTCCCCAATATAACTCATCTTCTTTTTGCATCGTTTCATATTCTCGTCTAAACCATAGATGGGTTGCTCTATAAAGCTGCATATCAGTTGGAGTTCCCACCAACGCTCTGTAAGCTTCGTTCATGAGGCCATGTTTTGTTTGTGTTTGTATGATGGACATAACAGCAAGATGTGCTCTGGAGTCTGTGTTTCTGTCTGACATGCACACTGTGCAGGCTTTATTCTATGCATGTGATGGTTGAGCCTGCAGTGACCCATTCTTAGGCGAAAGATTGTTGTGTGCTGTTTAGTCTGCTGATGGGATCTTGTGGGTGTTTGCTGTGGGTTAACTCATCATATGAAAACAGGTTCTTTGCTTTACTTTTTATTCTCATGAATTAAAAATTTTACAATTATTCAAAGTTGTTAATTGGTTATTTATTAAATTTTTTTGGTAAATTAATAAAGTAAATTTTCTTGAATATTGATATCTATATAAAAGTCCATTACAGAAGCAAATCAAGAAAATGAAAATATGGTTTGTTACTTTTCCATTCAGATTTGTATAGTTTTTAATCTTTCTCGCCTGTGTGTTGCTGGGCTCAAGGAGAGTAAAGAATAGTAACACTGTGACCTACAAGACATGTTGTAAGAGGTGACTGATGTAGTGGCCTAGGAAGCTACCTAGTAAATAAAAATTGTCACAGAAATCGGATGTACTGGTCTACTTGTAGGCGCATAACTGGCACAATGTAGAATCACTGTTAGGCTCAGATCACATAAAATGACGAGTGGTTTAAGTGGTCGGTATGGAGCATTAGAAGAAGTAATCTCTCTCATGCCTTTTAAGCCAGATTGGGGTATCAGCAATCAACCAACTCATGCCAAGTCTCCCTATCTCCTGCAGCTCCCCTGTATATTTTTGATCTCTGCCTCCAAATCTCATCTCAATGTATTTCTAGGCCTCCCTCTCTTCCGCTGGCACGACATGAGAAAGTTGACACAGTGGCTTCAGATGCGCATATAGTGGTCACATTGGATATGGATAGGAGTTTCATACTTTTTTTCTTTCCTTTTTTTCTTTCTTTTTTCTTTCGTCCGCTTTCAACTCGGACGAAGTTTCATCTCTGAAACTGATTTTTGCGTGAAAATCCGTTTTTCCAATTTCTTATAATGGCAGCAGCGTGCACATTGTAAATTACTTTACACTGGCAGCCGTGTGCTTAATGTACTCGTAATTAGTATTCCCTCACCATACAGGCAGATTTTCTCAGACTTCAGAGGTACTCATGTTATCGTCCTGAGTAAGACCAGGATTCAACAAATGCCGGACAGTAGGTTCGAACCCGAGCTATGAGGCGTCTCACAGCTAGCAGGCGAGCTACTATCAACTACTCTAGGCAGTCCCCCGGAGTTTCATACTAATTAATGTCTCTCTATGCCTGCCTTCTTCACGATAATGACTAGGTCATCATCGAGGATGTTGTATTGAGATTAGGGAAATTTGACATCAAACTTGGCATGAGTTGAGACTTTTGCAAGGGTGGGTGACAGGTGTCAAGTGTTCATAATCTGTATATTCTAGAAATGATCAGCATGCATACCATTTGCAGTTTACTAATAGAAACTATGTTCCTATTATTCTCTGTCTGGAGTGTAATGATGATGATTCTGTGAACTAATGAATATTTGTTTTGGATTTTAATATTATTTTCGTGACTTTAAGTAAATATTTTCAACTCATGTTTAGAAGTAAATATTATTATCATAATTAGAAGTTAATTAACTCGGAGAAAGCCCCCTGTATGGCGAGGAACCAATAAAACGTAAGCAGGCCTTCATGCAAAATCAGTCAGAAGCGCCACACTAGGCTAGCTTGAATTCATAGCAGGACAAAGCAGAAGTTAATTTTATTCTTAGTGTTTTGAAGTTTAATATTTCCATTTCACATTTAGAAGTCAATATTATTCTCATGTTTTAAAAAAAAAGTAAAGGAACCCTTTTTCATACCTTGAGGTATATTAGGTAATACGGTGTTAGGCCTGTATATTTCATTGATCATCGGTACACAATGGGGGATGCAATCAGCATTACGCCGGCTGCCTTTAATTCCTGGTACCCAATTGAGGTTGGGTTGACCTGAGAGCTGTTATGCCCTCCTGTTTAGAAGGTAATATTATTTTCATCTTTAGAAGACTTTCTTAAAGACTGCTGTGGAAACACATATCAGTTTAAAAAATTTATATTCTGTATGTATTCAATCTAGGTTGGCTGGGAAGTGAAAGGCTTGGAGTCAGAGACCATTTTTTCAGATACAGACCTTAAAGAGAGGGTAAGTACTTCACAAACGAACATGGTTGTTAAGAGAATAGATTAGTTAATTTGTAATTCACAAAAATAACCGCAATATTGCAGTGGTTTGTTCACTTGCTTCTTACTTGAGTTGAGACAAATCAAAGGAGGGTAAAATTTATTTCTATCTGCAACTGCTCTCAGGTAACTAAACTCCACTGTATGAGTCTTCACAACAGTTATTGGTTGCTAAGCTGACGTCATTGCACTCTGGGCAGACCCATAGGTGCTCAGTTTCCCCCAACAGATCTAAAAGAGTATGCATACTAATAGTTCCTGTGACTCGCTGGTTACACTCCTCACTCTGCCCCTCAGTTCTACTTGTATAACGGGTAACTCCCAACTGCTTAAATCGCTTCAATATCTATTTTAGTGTCTGCATCCAACAGGAGCTCACGACAGAACAGCAGGCAAAGGAAAACCATGAAAAGATGGATAGATGGCTAGCAGAATCCTGTCAACATACAAAAATAACTATCACCCAAGCTACTAGAGGATACAACTCAGAGCACAACAGTATAAATACACTAAACAGAAAAGCACAGTCTTCAGACTTAGAGCGGGACACTGCAGTCTCAGAGAACATCTCCATAAAATGGGTCTCAGCTTCCCGCACCTGTGGAGAACCAAAACAGTCACCAGAGCACATCCTGCAATACTGTCCCAACACTGAGAATGGAAATCTGGCCAACAGAAACAACCCATGGGGACTGATGAGGCCTCAAGCGCACCTCCCCGTTTATGACACATACCAGAGTAGTCGTATAGCAGAAGTTGATTGCAGAAGAAGATGAAAAGTTTAAACAAATATAATTGTCACGCTAGTTAAAAATATTGTGTGATTTAATATTTATTACATTATTTCAGGAATGGTACGATTATGATGAAAAAGCTGGCCAGCCTGTGAGCATCACTGAACTCAGACATCAGTTTGTTGCAGTCAAAAATTGAAATTTGTCTTTAGTTTGTGTGTATCATATACTGTCTGTGGCGGTTTGCAATTATGAGAAGGCCCACCAAAAATAATGTGTAACATGTATTTATTATTTTATTAATTATTTGTTCATCTTCTGCGCTCGCTGTGAATTCAGGCATTAGCCATGATGCCTGGTATGGCACTTCTGCCTATTTTTTATGTGAAAGCCTGATAATTATTACTTTTAACGTGATACTGATTAGTTTTGAAAGTTGAATATATAACACTAAAATATCATATAGTCTGAAATTCAGCGTCTTTCCTCCCTAATTAGTATCCTTCACACATTTCCAGCGCACTATTTTTTATGGCCAGTTGAAATGTGGTCTATTTAGACCATTTGTTAACACAGCAACCTCTGACCTTTCTTGACTACTTAGCACAGTCAAATATGTGATATTCATTTAGTAGGGAAGGCCAAGCCAGTGCACAGTTAAACGGTGTAATTGCGCTAAAAATTAGTCCGGGTGCATAAATACCAAATTATGTATATAAATAACCATCATAGAATAGTTTACGGTAATCGACCGTTCCATCAATATACAACTGTTAGACAAGTTGATACCTACTTATACTTCTATAAAGTGGTTACTGTTGTATTCAAAATGAACAGAGTGGATTATTTATTACAAAATCCATTTGTTTCGTTAAAGATATCGGATATGCTGGCCTACTTGTAGGTGCATAACGGCACAATGTTACAATCACTCTTAGGCTCAGATCACATACAAATTGCACAGAGTGGTTGACAAGTGGTTTAAATGGAGCATTGCAAGGAGTGGAAGAAAATAACAGCACAACAGGTATGAGTAGGCTCATCAATCAAAATCGAACTGGTTTGGTCCGTTTTGATGCCATTAGATATATGGACATGTCCGAGTGCAATGAAGATATTCAAACTGAAATAACTCTTGGAAAACATGTGCATTTTATTATATATGGCCTTTTGTCGTCTTACAAAGTCACAAGTTGCAAGTGTTTACTGTGACAACTTCAAGAGTTCAAGCTTTCTCAGCTCATACATAAGTCTCTTCTCAAAAGACTCTCGCCTGTCTCTTTTTGTACCTAGCCTGGGCAGCTGATATGGAGAATGTCCGTGCCATTTGCAAAACCTTCTACCACTGTTTCACTCAAATGGAAAGACAAATGCATTTTATTAGTAACCTCTAATGGCAGAAAAATGTCTGCTACACAAAGTATCCAGGAGAAAAGAAAAAGGGACATCCGAGCCAACCATGTGCCATGACGCACCTGAATTGTAGCAGAACGCAGAAGAAATCCAAACATTAAAGCTACAGTATATTGGTTATTTAGTTAATTTGAAGAAATCTTTGGAAGGGCCAGCAGAATGTGTTTTTTT
Organism: Arion vulgaris; assembly: GCA_020796225.1. NCBI lineage: Eukaryota > Metazoa > Mollusca > Gastropoda > Stylommatophora > Arionidae > Arion > Arion vulgaris. The sequence goes on from CM036763.1 coordinate 44,610,790, forward strand.
AAATGTAAATAAATGATCAGAGAATGTGTTTTTATGTACATAAATCATGTATGCAGAGATGAATAGACCAAACCCCAAGGACAATATAAATCTGCTACAAAGAAAAGATCAAAGCACTATCTTTCAGTTAAGAACAGGACATGTTGGACTGAATTACCACCTACACAGAATAAACCCACCACACCTACCACACTGTAGAAAGTGCAGTCACTCATGTGAGACAGTACAGCATATCTTGCTTGAATGTCCTGGACTGCATAAAGCTAGACAAGAACTCCTCCCACCACACCCATCTGTTCATAATACCCTTTACACTAGTCTCCCAAATTACAAAACACTGCAGATTCTACAAACTGGCATTGGCTGCCCAAGAGTGAAATAATGAGCTCAGTTAGAAAAGAAGAGAATGTACATAAATATTTAATTGCTTGGTTACAGAAGTTAATAAAAAATATATGACATCCATTATTTGCTTCACTGAGTCTTGTCATACGTGATCATCTCCCAGGGATCAAACAATGTACATATTTGTTACAAATACATGAATAATGATTCCAGTCTACAATTCAAATATTTATTATTTTTTTTTTCGCTTTGCCACAAGGCTCATGGGGAGACAGAGTTTTCAACGTGTTTCCTCTTCTCCAATCCTGTTTTGCCTCGAAGCATCAGGATAAAAAGAGATTTCTAGAACAGACTTCTTTGTGCACTTCTTCTTCCTCTTCTTGCGTACGTTCTTTATGTCCAATTTTAATCACTCTTTGTAATGTTTGATCTTTGCCAAGAACATGTATACGTTGCACATTGGTTTGTAGACCCTAAACGCATAGACTTCTACAGTTTAGGACATCCATTCCAATGTCATCCAATCCTCCTTAGTCGTCTCTTACGACATGCGTGACAGATAACAGTGGTTCTATTCTTTACACCCAAATTTGGGCCCAGTTTGTGCATTTCCATAAATAAGTGTTTTTCACCGTCTCTGTTATTTCTGAGGTTCAGCTTTGAGTTCAATGTGTTGAATTGGTTATTGCGGATCAGTCTTGCTGCAGTTTCTTTACAATTTTGTACATCCATCAGCCTATTGATCATCCTCATGATCTTTAACCAAATCTTCTAGTATTCAAATTATTGATTACTCATTGTAACTCAGACATTCCCCCTGAAGGATTGACTTCATTGCATCAGGTTTTACCCCATATGTCTCGGCCTCTCTCTGCAGAAGTGGCACGCCACCTGCCGGTAGTATTGCACAAAGCATGTACTCATTCAACAAATCCTAGGGTCTTTGGAAAAAGGCACATGTGAACAAAACAGGAGCGGTCCGATTCGAACCCACAACCTTCAGAATGCACGCAAAGGTTTAACCACTTTGCCACAGAAACCAGACATTGATTATACCACACCTTACAAATCGAATATTGATATGATTATACCTTACAACTCAAACACTGATAACACTTTGCAATTGAAACATTTATTTCTTCTTGCAATTCATATCCAATCTTTCCATATAATATATATATTACAAATCTGCTTATTAAGATATAAAATGAAACGGTATGTCAGTACAAAAATATAGTTTTTCTGCCAATGGCTGAAGACAACAATGTCAATTTACTTTGGCCAATTTATATGGGTATCCTTCTTCTAACCAGGGCTGCAAGTTTTCACTCTTGGGCAGCCAATGCCAATTTGGAAAATCTGCATGTGTTCTGTAATTGTGGAAGACTAGTGTATAGGGTATTATGAACAGATGGGTGTGATAGGAGGAGTTTTTGTCTAGCTTTATGTAGTCCAGGACATTCAAGCAAGATATGATGTACTGTCTCACATGAATGACTGCACTTTCTACAGTGTGGTAGGTGTGTGGGGTTTATTCTGTGTAGATGGTAATTCAGTCCAACATGTCCTGTTCTTAACATATGGGTATAAAACTGGGACAACTTATAGAAATAAAACAAATTCTGAATTGTTAAAAATTCAATAACTAGGATTCTCGGAAGGAGTTAATTATTTGTTGGCATACACGCTAATATAACCAAGGTTCATCCTTAGGTTGAAAGAGTGTGCCTCACTAAGAGTTTAATCCATACAAAACAAGCAAACAAATAAAATGAAATGAATGAATACTATAATCCCTGAAGCATCTGTCGAAGGTGGTTGAAATCCTGGAACAAACAAAAAAACCAGAATTATTATTACAATTAAATGAAAATCATCTGTACTCATAGCTTTTTCAGACCTTAGGGTCTGAAAATTCACATTTATATGTCTCAGTGTGCAGGAAGTAGGAGGGCCAATTCCTTTTTTCACGTGAAATGTCGTGTGGGCGATTTAACCCACAATCCTCTTATGTCCGATTCATGAAGCAAAACTCGATGCATTGTGCTATTACTACTATACACTAAAAAAAATTTTTTTTGGGTGGACGCTTTACGCAAGTAACAATAACATAAACTAAGCACAAACTGTATCCCATGTCACCCGAGTGGTTACCGGGCCAAAATTTGGGGTGTAAAGAATAGAACCACTGTTTCCTGCCATGCATGTCATAAGAGGCGACTAAGGAGGTTTGACTGAAATCGGATGCATGTCCTAAACGTGTAGAAGTCTATGCGTTTAGGGGCCTATCAAACCAATGTGCAACGTATACACGTTCTTGGCAAAGATCAAACATATCACAAAGAGTGATTAAAATTGGTCGTAAGAACGAACGCAAAGAAGAAGTATCCTATGTGTACAAAGTCTAAACACTTCTTCTTCTTGCGTTTGCCTGCTATTAATTCAGGCATAGTCAGAGGGCCTTGTGAGCTTCTGACTGATTTTTGCGTGAAGGTCTACTTTCACTATTATTATTATTAGTGTCACCGCCATAAGGCGTGCCTTCTCTGACTTCAGAAGTAGGTCAAACACTGACATGTGTGCTGTCTTTTTATCTCACAAACGTTCATTTAACACTTACTTGGACATTTTTGAATAGGAAAGATCTTGAAATAAACAATTTCCTCTTCTGTGGGCAGAACCTCCACAAATGAAGAACTTCACCTGTTTGAAAGAAGCAAACATTTCTGTCAGTACATTTGTTCAGATCTATTCTATGATCAACAATTGCATAATTCAAACAGCGTTTTGAAATGCAAGCATGTCGCCATGAATAGTGAAAGAACATTGTACAACATGATCTTTCTTCTGACAATATGCTCTCGAACCAGACCTGAACGTTGACATCAAACGATAGGAGAAAACTAGTCACGACAGAGATGAAATGTACACAGAATGTCAGGAGTATCAAGAAGAGACCGGTTTAGAAATGAAGACATCAGAAAAATAGTGGACACAACATTAGTAATGAACGTCAAGAAACAACAAATTCGCCCGAATGGTTACCGAGGCCCAAATTTGGGGTTTAAAGAATAGAACCACTGTTACCTGCCACGCATGCCGTAAGAGGCGACTAAGGAGGTTTGGCTGAAATTGGATGCATGTGTCCGCTAGGAATGTTAACCGAAACAAATGCTTGCAGAAAACAGATGCACCATGCCGTAAGGCGCATAACATGGTGCAACGACCCATCACAATGAGAAATGGGATAACGGATTCTACGGTCGCCAATCTCCCTTTGGGAGATTTAGTCACGCAGTAAGAATGTCAGACCTACCATCACGAGGGTGGCCAAAACTTACTGCTGGAAGAGGTCGGCACAAACGGGAAGCAGAAATCATAGGCATTATATCCTACAGAACTGCCCCCAGTATGCAGACTTGAGAAGAAATAGGTGGCCCACTTACACTAGCGCCCAAGACAAACTGTACGGCATGGCTGATAATCTGTGGCAGACGGTTGCCTTTATTAGAGAATCCAAATCCCAATCTAGTGAGAATGCAGAAGAAGAAAAACAAATTAAATGGTTCTGACACATAAGCAGATTACCAACAGACAGTACACCTCAAAGGACAATTCTACTCAGATACAGTAGATAGAAGGCCAAATGTTGTCTACACAAAGGTGGACCCAGAAATAACAGAAAATGTGAAAACATAATGTACAAAGTGTACACAAGAGCCTGTTCTATGAACCTCTTTTTATCCTGAAGAAGTGAGGCAAAACAAAATTAGATAGGAAAAAGAAAGAAGAAACAGCATTTTTTAGAATGAATCCGCAAATTAATAATAAATCCTCTCGTAACCATTATATGTTACATAGAGCATGCAAGTAATTTCTCCATACTGCTCTATCCTGGGCAACTCGCTTAATCTCCTCCATGGAACTGAGACCGATATTTCCTGCCTCTCTCAGCAAAGTTCATTTCAGGGTCTCCTTAGGTCGACCTCTCTTTCTTGAACCCTTTGCATTTCACTTCAATGCCTGCTTTGGTATTCGTTGATCATTTCTCCTCAAGGTATGTCCAACATATCTCCATCTTCTCTTTCTTATAACAGTTGTCACTAGTGGTTGACCAGACATGTCTCTGATTTCATCACTTTTCCTGAATTCGTTCCATTTTATATTCATTATTTTTCGCAGACATCTATTTTCAGATGCATTCAACTTGCTTTCTATATCTTTAGTCATTTTAAAACTCTCGCTGGCATATGTTAGGATTGATACATTTGAATTGAAAATTGTAATTTAGTTTTAATACTATATAACTTGCAGTTCCATATTTTATTTAGACTTTTAAAAGCTGATGTTGCTTTGCCATTTCAGTATCATAATTTCTTTTTTAACATTCCTGTGCAATCAAAATTGCTACCTAAATAGGTGAACTGCTCTGTTATTTTTATCATTTTAGATTCCAGTGTGATATCTGCATTACATTTGTTTTTTCATAGTTTATCTGCAGTCCAACTTTTGATGCTATAGATGACAAGTTGTCTGTTTTTCAATGCATATCTTGGCTGTTTCTACTTAACAAGGCAATATCATCTACAAAATCCAAATCTTCTAGTTGACTATTTTCTACCCAATCGATGCCAGTTTCGCCCTGCAACATTTTCGCATCACCCAGTCAATGGCCACTCCAAACAATAGCGGAGATAGAATACAGCCTTGCTTTACTCCGGTTTCAATCATAAACCAGTCGCTGTGTCCACCATCAGTGCGAACTGCACACTGTGAACAATCATAGAAGTTCCTAATAATGTTTATTATTTTGTCTGGTATTCCATAGCATCTCAGAATATTCCACCGGGAGATTCTGTGTAGACTATCAAAGGCTTTTTAAAATCGATGAAATTTAGTATAAGTGGTTGTTGCTTCTCAATATGTTCCTCGAAATTAGTCGTAAGGTAATTATTTGGTCTAAGCGGCTTCTCCCAGGTCTAAAACCAGCTTGTTCTTCTCTCAGGGTTATGTCCACTGCTCCTTTGATTCTATTAAGAATGATTTTGTAGAAAGTCTTGGTCATTACTGATAATAGGGTGATCCCTCTCTAGTTGTTGCAATCTTTGAGATCACCTTTTGGGGATCTTAACAATTATTCCCTTTTTCCATTGATCTGGGACAGTTTCTTCTTCCATACTTTATTAAATAGTTCTTGCACCTGGCTAATAGTTGTATCATCAGCCGTTTTGAGCATTTCTGCAGTAATGCTGTCATCACCCGCTGCCTTATTGTTTATCAAGGAATTGATTGCCTCCTTGACCTCAGCTACAGTTATCATTTCTTCGTTAATTGGTAGAGAGCTGTTTCTTGCCTCTTCGTAAATTACAAATCCGCAAATTACACACAGAAAATAGAATAGCTCTTTCATGGGATTTATGGTGAAAAAGAAAATCTACATGAGCAAATATAAAGTAAGCGGGTTTTCTTGATCGATATCATCATATACTGGACAAGTCCATCTTGATATTCCTGTACCCTACTGATTTTGGTTGGCACATCTCTCCCTGATCCGCAGACAGCACATCTCTCCTTACTCCACAAACAGCACCTCTTATCTTTCTACTCTGCAGACAGAACCTGCGTACATATCCACACTCAACAACAATTGCAATCAAGCAGTTTAATGTCTGTTTTCACATGTGGAGCAGATGGCATTTATAATGTTCCCCCCTGTCCATACTTCACCTAATTGCAGCTTCATCTAGTTTATTTGCCCTTCACCCCCTGCATGCAAAGCCAAGATAGTTTCTTGAGACAGGGCTGTTGTTTACACATTCAGTTAAAGTATTTCTTAAATATAGACACCATATGCTGGAAATCCCTGCCGCAAGATCGTCAAATGTGGCGCTGTAACAACACACATGAAGCTCGCATAACTGAGAATGGTCATGGCATTGAGGCACAGAGAAAACGAGCTGCATGAAAAGACAGAACACGCAACTCACATGTCGAACCTTGATCATGTATACCCTACCTGTGGTAGGGGAATATGTTCTAGGTTTAGACTCTACAATCACCTCCACACACACCAGGGAAGTGCAGCAACACACGTCTGAGGCTGTTGTCATCATTGCTTGCGATGGACGGCTATTATTAGTTAGTGTAGCCTGCCTGCACCGATCCCTCTAAGTATGTTTCTATTGTACACCACATAAAATGTTGACCTATAACAGCTGACAACCGTTGTGGAGATAGTAAATCTCACATGACAACTGTCTTACTGAGCATTACCAGCAAAAACATTCTGAAAAAACATACCTGAAATTGTTTTAGAATATACACCATCTTGGCCTGCCACAAAAAAATTGCCCTGTGAAGAGCTAAATTGTTCGATGTTCCGAGTGTTGATCATTAGATCTTCTGTAAGAGGAGAAAACAGAGTAGACCCAGATGGACTCCAGTCCTCTGTATGAAATACTGTCTCACAGTCCATGCATTGTAGATGGATGAAATGTCTGCCTACAATGTAATAGAAGATTATTACAACTTTTACTAATTACCATGTTTTTTCACAATATATATACACAATGAATATACAAGAGTTTTTTCACATTATACATGGTCAATGATCAAAGCACAGTCTAAAAAAAATACATAGGAAATGTGATGCCTACGAAACGTTACCAACAACACCAGAAAAGACATAGTCACCAACATCAGCATAAGAAAAAAGGTGAGACAGAACCTTACTTGAATTAAATTGAGAAACAAAGAATGAAGTGGTTCAGCCACTTAATAAGAATGCAACCAAACTCCACTGTATACAGTCTTCTACCGTAGAACATTAGGAAAGAAGACAAGAGGAAGACAACGAAAAAGACGGTCCGATGACATAGCATAATCATGTCAAAAAGCAAAATAACTCACCCAAGCCACTAGAGCAGCGCAAGACAAAAGCAGAAAACCATGACACTGGGCAATGACCCGGTAACAGAGTTATGCCAAAAGAAGAAGATATATATACACACATATTTATTGTGTGTATACATGGGGCACTGAACCTAGATACTCAAAATTGTTCACTTTTTCCCCTTCCTTGATAAAACACAAACAAATACTAGTAGTACAAAAGAAACTGCTACACAAACTACCACTGTAAGAGCAAGATGAATGCTATTTCTACATATGACTTCATGCAAGGATGTCTGGCATTCGATATGCGATGCACGAAAATCTACAAATCTGAGGTGGTCTCTTCTGACACCCTCCCCCGATCCAGAAGCACTTGAGCAGTCAGCTCTTGACTCGGTGCCATGGACATCGTAACCCTCGGTGCCAGAGCACCGTGAATCTGGGGAACCTGTGGCTTTTCTGCCAGCCTGCGGAATTGAACCCGCACACACAGAGAGCTAGTCACCCGCAGTCTTAACGTGCACGAACACGCTGGCACTGCTTGACATCCTTAGTTAGAATTATATTTTAGTTTATTAAGTATTCTGTCTATTTGTTTTCTTGATAAAGGACTATGGTAAAATGTTGAGTGCTGTTTATTTTCATATTTAATCATTAAGTTTTCATTACTTATGTAATACTGTATATACCTGTCTTTGTTCAATCGCTCATTTAGATCTCAAAGTTACTAACCCCCTGAACAAACTTAGCTGTTTCCAAATACTTGGTAGGGAACAGTAGTTCTGTTTCTTTCCAAGATTCACGCAATCATTACAAATAAATGTATTTTAAAAGATAATTTTGCCCTTGTGTTTCCGGCCTTGTAAGGGGAGCAAAGAATAGTAACACTGCGACCTACAAGGCACGTCGTAAGAGGCAACTTAAGGCAGGGGCCTAGGAAAGCCACCCTAGTAAATAAAAAGGCTGGCCTACTTGTAAGTGCATAACTTGTACAATCCTTCTTAGGCTCAGATCACACACAAATCACAAAGAGTGATTTAACAAGTGGTCGATATGGAGCGTTCAAAGAAGAAAAAAAAAGATAATTAATTCTCCGCAACATATTTTGTAAAATACATTCATTAACCATCTGTCTCTGAGTCGATATCTGGGCTAGTATTTTTAACATGACACAACCAGCATACTGGTAATTAGTTCATTGCAATATAATTTGAGCCTGGTGGTAGAAGAATTAGAGTGAAACAGTTAAAACTCACCTGAAGTCATTCCATTACTTTGATAGCTTCCGACATTGTGGTAATGTCCATCTTTGTAATTATTATCAACATTGTTAATAGAATACATGGCCTCTATTTTTCTCTTCTTAGTGAGAAGCAAACCATCCTCCATTTGTGTGAGCTGATATATGGATGGTACTCTGTAGTTTATTTTGTCAGTGCGTCAGCATGGGATAAATGGAGATTGACACAACATGAATACAACATGCAGCAACTCAGTTCTAGTTACGGAAATTCACAATGTGATTTACTTCAAGTGCATCATGAAAGTTTCAGCTGTTAACTTATTTGTTAACATCTACTTTGCAAATATGTGCTGAAATAAAAAAGGAGAAACATAATGAAAATTCACAAGAAAGCAAAAACATGGGTAATATCATATCTTCGATTAGAATGCCATATCGACCACTAGTTACCACTATTTGTGATTTGTATGTGATCTGAGCCTAAAAGCGATTGTACTTTGTGCTAGTTATGCGCCTACAAGTAGGCCAGCACATCCGATTTCTGTGACGCTTTTTATTTACTAGGATAGCTTCCATAGGTCCTACAACAGTTGCCTCTTAACGACATGCCTAGTAGGTCGCAGTATTGCTATTCTTTTGCGGGCCCGGCAACTCGGACGAGTTGCAACAAATTACTGTCTATTGAATTCAGAGTTCTTCATTGTTATATAAAGCCAATAATGGCATATGGATGTGAGTCATGGACAATAATTAAACAGAAAGCAAAACCTCTGGAGGCCACAGAGATGTGGTTGTACAAGAGAATTACAAGAATCCTATTACCGTTTAAATTAATAATGTTGAGGTCAAAGCAAAGAGAAAAGTTATCAATATAAGAAAGAGGCGGCCATCATTTTTCGGCACATGATAAGAAAAGGGAGGTTTAGAACACATTGTGACTGCTGGTAAAATCAAAGGAAGACGAGACAAATGAAGACAGAGAGAGAAAAAATTATAGACAGCCTGGCTTCATGGCACTTCTTCTTCTTCACCCCTAGGGAAGCATAGGTCCGCAACCAAGGCCTTCCAAGCCCGCCTATACAAGGCCATCTTTTCAGATCTCTCCACCCTCTCCCCATTTTCTTGCATTCCGTCTCCAGGTGTTCCTGGATCTTCCCCTACCTCTATTGCCCTTGGGGTTCCGTCGAAGAACTTGTCTCATGATGCTGTTAGGGATTTCCTCATGTATGTCCTATCCATCGCCACCTTTGCTCCTATCTCTTGTTCCACCTGTCGTTGTCCTGTTATATCCCAGAGTTCCCTGTTTGTCATACCATCGCAGATGGAGTATCCTGTGCAGGCATCTATTGATGAAAGTCTGCAACTTTTTGGTGTTCCCTGTAGTTGTTCTCCATGTCTCCGATCCATATAGAAGGACAGTCTTGATATTTGAGTTCAATATTATCTTAGTTTTATTCCTGATCATTCTTGAACTCCATATGTTCTTCAGAATGCAAAGGCTGATCTTGTCTTTGACTTCATGGCACAGAAGATTATAACATCCATACTGATAGAACTAAGGAGACTGGAGACCCATGATTGCCTACGCCAGCCAGAATGGCACATGATGATACTTATATGTCAATTGTTACCTAGCTCAACAGTATTATTCTGTCTATATTGTTTTATCTTTTTTTTAATGTCTATGAATATAATGACTGAAACAAAGAAACTCGATACAGCTATCACAGAACAACATGTAAGGGCAGTCTACACAGAATATGCTAAAAAAGACATGCTAACCGTATTAAAATTCAGCCACAGAACACCTGGCACATAAAATACCTGTGTAACACAGCCTAACTAGACTAGTTTCTGGCCTAATATACTATTCAAGGACTCGGTGCTCTATCATGATAGCAGAATTATTCTTCACAATCCCGACCCAATTTTAATGACACTGATAACAATTTTACTAAAGCACTTAAGTTGTATGCTAGCATGTTCATGTTGTTTATCCTTCTCTATGCTGTGTCACTTAGTTCTATTTGTTTCATTTTAAACTTGATAAGGATATTTGTTGAATAATTCTAGTCGGTCAATTGACAAATAAATTTTAACATTTGACAACAATTAAAAGTTGAAGTATTACTTCTGTCTAGGGACCAATTGATAAAATGAGTCCTTCCTAAATAGAAGAAAGTGATTGTATTAATATACAGCCTACCTATGCTAATCACTATTCTTCATCATCACCTTTCAACTCCCATCGGAGCACAGGTCTTCAACAAACTTCTTCCATCTCTTCCTCTCTCTTGCCATCCCTTCCAATTCTTTCCATGTTTTGCCTATCCTCTTTATATCCGCCTCCAGCTCTCTTCTCCAGGTCTGCCTAGGCCTTCCCTACTTCTCTTTCCTGCGGGTTCCAAAACAATGCCTGTCTTGTGATGCTTCCGGTCGGTCTTCTCAATGTATGTCCTATCCATCGCCAGCGTCTCTTCCTGAGCTCTCTGCTAATCACTATAACATATATAAATTATAGAGCATTGAAATTAAATGTATTTAGAGAATTATTTTTGGCCCATGTGTTGCCGGGGACCACAAGGGGAGCAAAGAATTGTAACACTGCAACCTACAAGGCTTGCCGTAAGAGATGACTGAGGAAGGGAGCCTAGGTAGCTACCTAGTAAATAAAAAGTGTTGCAGAATATGTTACTTGTATGTGATCCGAGCCTAAGAGAAATTATATGTTGTGCCATTTATGCGCCGACACGTAGGCCAGCACATCCGATTTCTGCTACACTTTTTGTTAACTAGGGTAACTATCCTAGGCCCCCTACTTCAGTCGCCTCCTACGACATGCTTTGTAGGTCGCAGTGTTACTTTTCTTTGCTCTCCTTGCAAGCCTCAGCAACACAAGGGTGAGAACAATACTAAAATACTTACCAAATTAGAAAAACAAGTACAACCTTGGACATAGATTACTGTTATCATTTGTGATAACATAGCTCAAGTACATATTATTGTTTAGACATGGCTGTGAGCCATTGATATTGTTGTTTGTTTGCATTCCTTCTTATCAAACTAGGTAATCTTTGTTTTGTGTGTGGTTTGCACTGAGAACTTGAGTACATTGCGATCTTGTTAAATCCCTATGGCAGGTAAAGCAGGCACATCTTTTTCTTGAACGCTTCATATTGACCACTTGTCAACCACTCGTGTGGTTTGTATGTGATCTGAGCCTGAGCGATTGTACGTTGTGCCAGTTATGCGCCTACAAGTAAGCCAGCACATCTGATTTCTGCGCTGCTTTTTATTTACTAAGGTAGCATCCCTACATAGGTCGCCTCTTACGACATGCATTGTAGGTTGCAGTGATACTATTCTTTGCTTCCCTTGTGGGCCCCAGCACCACACAGGCGCAGGCAAAGCTAAAGTAACAGGACACAAATTTGTACAGAATCAGAAGGGTAATTGTAAGATTTAACAAATGGAAAAGCACTTAAAATTACCACATATGCTGTTATACTGTAGCATGGTATCAGAACAGATTGGTTATTGGTGGGAGGGGGTGTGCGCGTCAGAGCTGACTCATGCGAAGTCACTGATCATGCATGCTGTCACAACTCAACACTGGTGTAATATAAAGTTTATAGTCATGAAACGTATGTGTGTGAAGCATGGACATTTAATAAGACAGTGGAAAAACATATATGTGCTTTCGAATATAAGTGTTACAGAGGAGTCCTCTGTATATCTTGAACAAAGAAAAGAACCCATAAATCTGTACAGAAAGAACTCAAAATCACAGAAACCTGGCTGATGCTACAAATAAGAAAGATAAAATTGAGATATTTTGGACATATAAAAAGACATGAAGGAGCTGGAGAAAGAGGCATACTGGCAAAGAGAAAAGAGGAAGACCACGGAGATGGATTTAGGATGTAACTGATGGTTTGATCATGAAGGCTGCAGAGGCAAGACATCTGGCTTATGAGAGAGAGAAATTAAGGAGGACTGTTGGGGTGGAAAAGTTCTCAGGACAAGTTAGTTGATGATGAGTCATGAAATACAGTCTATAATACACATACAACATTATGCAGGCGTAGTGTACTGTACAGACAATACAGTCACTATAATACACACATATGTCTATGACAATATGTTGTACTTACTAAGTTACTTACTATCAATCAGTAGTGAAGTGGTACCACAGTCAAGTCGTCAGAGTACTGAGTCACTTGAGTAAAGTACTGACAGGACTGAGTGTGGTGAGTATAGGCGAGACCAGTAACACACATATGAGAAATAATAGTCAGTATCGAGTGTGTGCACCAACACTATGGTTACTAACTAAACTTACACAGAGTGTGACACGCTCACACAATGATACTAAGAAACTAACAGTAACTGTAACACTACTAACAGTAACACAGTTGTCGAGTGAAGTGTGCCGAGTTCAGTTCTATGACTACTTTTATCTTTATCAGTTTATAATTATGGTCTACCACGACACTAACACGCCACTGGCCAGATGTTACACAATTCACACAGCTACTAAAGTACTCACAAGTACCGAAGTGTAGTTGTAATGTGTTGTTACTGTTACTTAACTACGTCTACACCGTAATACTGAATACACATCAAATATGTAACAATAACATTTCTACCTTTTAAGCTCGTCAACTTTAGCGCTAAATATGAAATCGAAACCGGAAATGGGTTTGCATCTATACGAAAACTCACTATGTGACATGGGCATGTCTCAGACACTGGAACGATAATTAGGCCTTAAGTGTGGACGTGCCAGACAGTGTCGTCTTCGTGGTAGAGAGAAGATATAGTAATCAACTTCTCATGGGTACGGTGAGCAAATGGACTTTAGGATGGCTGCTGCAGCGGAGGACAGAGCATGCATGGGAATACCCAATGTGCCGTGACGTCGATCGCATAACATAACATATTCTCACTACACTCAACAAGTTCCATGCCGACTAAAGTAGGTGATCAGTGATCGTGTCTTTTAAAAATTCTCTGCCTCTCTCGCTCAGTAAACCATGTCAGTCTGATAGAATAACATCATTAAAATAACAACGGTGTGGAGATATTTCATACATAATACTGTGTTACTGCAGTCTGTACGTTGTGTTTATTAAGAGTTGGTTGAGCAAACATTTATCTGCAAAAGGGCGTCTCAACTTTCAATACGTAACTTGTAAGATAACAGTTGCTAACAGTAGGGTGCAAGAATCTGCAATGCGTAACAATAGTCAGACACGGTTGCATGCGCCATTTGCAGGACTTGCATTTGCGTTACATTTGTATTTTGTGCTATGCCTATAAACTCCATATATTTATAGATTTTCCCAATGTCTACCAACTTCTTCTTCTTCAATGATCCAGCGGCACTTGAGCTTTTGCCCTTCGGCCCAATGCTATGTAATGGTATCTGCATGTGTTTGTAAGTTATTCTTTTGTTCCGTATAGTGTGTTCCATTTATCTGGCCTTGGAGGAAGGAGGGTCTTTCTGATGTCTTCTAGTGATTGACACTTGAAGAGGTGGTGGTGAACGGTTTCATGATGATGTGCGCACAGTTGGCACTCTGAAGTGTGTTGTGGATGAATTGTGTTCAAGTGATTATTAAGTGTTATGTGTTGGGTTCTGAGTCTAAAAATGGTGCTCTGATCTCTTCCAGTGGCGGCTCGTGCTCATTTTTGTTGGTGGGGGCTGACACAAATTGTCGAGAAAATCATGGTTTTGGGTTAGGTTATATTTTAATTTATAAAATAATAAATACATTTTACACATTATTTTTGGTAGGGCCCGGCCCCACTGGCCCTTGATGACGAGCCGTCACTGCTACCAACAATCTTACATATTTCCATTCATTCATTGGTCTATTTTGCATCTGAAACATGTATCTGCTTACAAGTGCCGGGGTCTGCAAGGAAAGCAAATAATAGTAATACTGCGACCTACAAGGCATGTCATCAGAGGCGACTAAAGTAGGGGTCTAAGGAAGTTACCACAGTAATAAAAGGCGTCGCAGAAGTAGGATGTGTTGGTCTACTTGCAGGCGCATAACTGGCACAATGTACAATCGTTCTTAGGCTCAAATCACATACAAATCATAAAGAGTGGTTTAACCAATGGTCGATATGGAGCGTTCGAGGAAGAAGAATCAATCTATGAGAACTGTTTTTATTTTTTACCAATCCAGAAGCACTTGAGCACTTTCGAGCCACGGCTGCACACAGGCGACTGGTGTCTGTGTTTGGTAGACTGCCTTCTATCTTTGGTAGCCTGCCTTCTGTGTTTGGTAGCCTGCCTTCTATCTTTGGTAGTCTGCCTTCTATCTTTGGTAGTCTGCCTTCTATCTTTGGTAGTCTGCCTTCTGTCTTTGGTAGTCTGCCTTCTGTCTTTGGTAGCCTGTCTTCTGTCTTTGGTAGCCTGTCTTCTGTCTTTGGTAGCCTGCCTTCTATCTTTGGTAGTCTGCCTTCTGTCTTTGGTAGTCTGCCTTCTATCTTTGGTAGTCTGCCTTCTGTCTTGGTAGTCTGCTTTCTGTCTTTGTAGTCTGCCTTCTGTCTTTGGTAGCCTGCCTTCTGTCTTGGTAGTTGCCTCTGTCTTTGTAGTCTGCTTTCATCTTTGGTAGCCTGCCTTCTGTCTTTGGTAGCCTGCCTTCTGTCTTTGGTAGCCTGCCTTCTGTCTTTGGTAGCCTGCCTTCTGTCTTTGGTAGCCTGTCTTCTGTCTTTGGTAGCCTGCCTTCTGTCTTTGCCAATATGTCCGCTGTCTCGTTGTCATGTATATCGCAGTTTGATGATATGTACCGTATTTTTTTTTTCGATCCAGAAGCACTTGAGTTTTCAGCTCTTCGGCACGGTGCCGTGGACATCGTAACTCTTCGGTTCGGTGCCACGAACACCGTAAATCTGGTGAACCTGTGGCTTTTCTGCCAGCCCGCGGAATTGAACCCGCACTCATAGGGAACTTGTCACCCGTAGTCCAACGCGCTACGAGCAAGCTGGACAGACGGGCATGATGATAACTGTTCACAACCATGTGTCCTGCATCTAGAAAGCCGCTTTAACTCTTAGAGGACCAGGGTAAAAGCCATTTAGTATGAAAAACGCAACTTAGTGTGGCTCCTGGTCTACAAGGAGCTAAACAACTACAGCGTGCGAGTATTTCAGTTTTTATTTGTCCTTGTCTTCCTTGTCTTGTCATCCATGAATAGATCAGTTTACGTTGTGGTTTGTTTGTATGTTTGTTATGTAGGGGATTGAAGTCTCTTTAAGCCGAGGCACACCCTTTTCAAACTAAGTGCGAATCTTGTTTTGGTTATATCAGAGAGCGTAGGCCAACAACCATGAGAAAATAAGAACTAACTCCTTTCAGAGAATCTATGTGGTAAGTATAATCAGGACCGTGCGGTATATTTTCTCAGTATGATGTAAGTCTTCGAAATTCTGCCCCTTAAATGTTTTTTCTTTAAAATAACCGTCAATTGAAATTTTAATTTCGATGTTTATACCACCCCCTTTCGGTGCCGCCTGATGCGGCTGCCTCTTTGTATCAAGCAGGACACGCCCTGAGTGCAGACCAACAAACATGAGAATATAAAACTAACTCCTTTCAGAGAATATACGTGGTAAGTGTAATCTACGGTGTGTCTCCATTTACAGTGAATCTTTTATACCTGCACGACATATCCTTTGTTCACATTTGTTTAGTCCTGGGTAGATTCCTCTTGGACATTACTTTCTAAGTAAGGATGTAGTGATGCAGCCTGTTACTAGGAATACAATTTTGAGGTAGATTGGGGTCTTAATAAGTTACGCATCGCTGACCCTGACCTACCTTTTGATTCACTTCATTTTGTGCCTATATTTCATGTCTGAAACAGGTCAACCGTTTTTACCTGGAAAAATAGGATATACAGTATTTAAAAAAAAAATATTGTTTCTTAAAGAAGGGAAACAACCACATAAATTACAATCGTAACATGAAGTAACCAGCGGTTATCGTTATGGAAAGACATACCTCGTTACTGATCAAAACATGAACACACATTCACAGCAACAATCCTCTACATATCCAAACAAATCCCCCAGACAGAAAAGAAAGAAGATAATGTGGCTGAGTAGGTTTGCCATATGGAACCCATTGCTAACCTGAGCCCCAGTGACAACATCTAGAGCCTTACAAAATTAGAGATCAGAGTACTATTTTTCAGTTCCGAACCAAAAAGAGACCACTTAATAATCACTTGAACAGGATCTTCTTCTTCGAACGCTCCAGATCGACAACTTCTTAAACCGTTCTTTGTGATTTCTATGTGATCTGAGCCTAAGAGCGATTGTACGTTGTGCCACTTATGCTCCTACAAGTAGGCGAGCACATCCGATTTATTTACTAGGGTAGCTTCCCTAGGCCCATACCTCAGTCTCCTCTTACGACATGCTTTGTAGGTAGCAGTGTTACTATTCTTTGCTCCTCTTGCAAACCCCGGCAACACAAGAGTGGAACAGGATAAAAATACAACCATTTCATAATACATGTTGAAGTCTATGCGTTTAGGGGCCTTCAAACCAATGTGCAACGTATACACGTTCTTGGCAAATATCAATCATATCACCAAGAGTGATTAAATTTGATCGTAAAGAACGAATGCAAAGAAGAAGAAGATAATACATGTTGTGTATACATTGAGTTTGCGTCGAGAACGCGATACATTGCACCCGCTAGGCCTCTATGCATGTAGAACAGGCACATCCTAATTTTGGCCAAAGTGTATGCATATTATATAGCAAGACACACATTTATACACCAGACACCAGTTGATGATTGTTTGTAATTTATGTGTTATTATTTTAATCGTTTGCCACGTTTCTGACCCATACAGCACAACTGCTTTAACATTTGAGTTCTTCTTCTTTGCGTTCGTTCTTTACGATCAATTATAATCACTCTTTGTGATATGTTTGATCTTTGCCAAGAACGTGTATACGTTCACATTGGTTTGGTAGGCCCCTAAACGCATAGACTTCTACACTTTAGGACATGTGCATCCGATTTCAGCCAAACCTCATTAGTCGCCTCTTACGACATGCGTGGCAGGTAATAGTGGTTCTATTCTTTACACCCCAAATTTTAGCCCCGGTAACCACTCACCATTGAAGTTAAATATCCTAATTTTTGTTCTAGATTTGATTTCTTTAGACTTCCATATGTTTCTCAGTGTGAGGAAAGCTCCTCTTGTCTTCTGTATTCTTATTTTGACATCTCTATCTGTGCCCCCCTCTTTGTCTACATTGCTGCTCAAGTATGTGTATGATTCTACCTCTTGAAGTTGGATTTCACACAGGGAGATCGGACTTTGGTTTATTCTCATTACCTTTGTCTTTCCCTTATGAATGTTCAGCCCTAGTTGTTGGAACCTTTGATCAAATGTGTTTAACCACAGGCAACTATAGATATAGTGGGATGCAAAGGGTTCAAGAAAGAGAGGTCGACCTAAGGAGACCCTGAAACGAACTTTGCTGAGAGAGGCAGGAAATATCGGTCTCAGTTCCATGGAGGAGTTGAGCGAGTTGCTCAGGATAGAGCGATATGGAGAAATTACTTGCAGGCCCCATGTAACGTATAACGGTACGAGAGGAATATTATTATTAACTATAGATAATTAAGCCCGACAACTGACTAGGTGTTCCCTGACCTAGATCAGAAAAAGGGGCCGGAAAATATAGATGTTTGATAGAACAATGCAAGCTTTTTGCAATTTTACTCAATTCTGTGAGTCTATGGTTATTTATTGGTGAAAAATATTCATAATATTGATATTCCTTATTGTTAAACTGAACTTGTTGCATAATATAACTTCGATTTAGCATTTTGTGTTGATTTTAAAATGAATTCGTCTATATACAACAATACTGGAATGCGAGGTCGTGGTGTTATTGGGGTCTGATTTCCATAATTCTTACCTGAGTCCGAAGGCCCATAAGTTTATAGTTGGCTCTGGTTTAGCTTGTATATGGATATGCTCGAAATAAAAAGTGCTCTTTACTAGAATGTCAAGAATCTTAATTGAAAACAAGACATTAATGCTATTGTGCACTGATAACGAAGTCAATTACACGCTCATCAACAATCAACTCTTGCGCCTTGGTCGCCTCTGTAGCGAGGACGACGATTTCCTCGATAGAGCTCACGAGATGCTGGATTTCTTTCGTAAGCGCTTATACCCGGATAAGGTGCTTGCTTCTGCTATGCGGCGCGTTCAGCAAATTTCTCGCCAGGAGGCTCTCTCTAACCAGCATAGAACTTCCAATTCTGACAGGTTGAAACTTGTCTTAACTTTCCACCCTCATAGTTCCCTTGTGAAGAAAGTCTTATTCCGTCATCTCTCCATTCTTCAGTCTGATCCTGAGACACGTTCAATCTTCCAACACTATCCTTTGGTGGCGTACAGACGGGACAAAAGCCTTAAGGATATGTTGGTTCACAGTCGCCTCAAGCCTAATATCCAGAGTCATTTTGGCACCATCCAGTGTGGCCGTCGGCGCTGCAACACTTGTGCTTATGTAATACAGACCCGCACGGTGTCTTTTCCAAAAGCCACGTTCGTTGTTGAAGACAGTTTCACGTGCGAGTCCCGTAATATTATCTATGCCATTATCTGCAAGCGGTGCAACAAGGCCTATATTGGGGAAACCGGCAGGAGACTCAGTGACCGATTCGCCCAACACTTGCGCGATATACGCCAATGCTCTGTGACCCTGTAGCTACCCATTTCAATGATACTGGCCATTCAGGAGCTTGCGATGTCCAGGTCACAGCCATCCGATCATGTTCCTCTGATGATCGTAGTCGATTTGCTCTGGAGAATCGGTTGATTTCTTTGTATGGTACCTTGCGACCACGCGGCTCAACGTATTACATTCTTATGCTTCTTAGTACTTTCTCTTCCCATGCTTTGTAATCTATATGGGTATATGTGTGATTCATCATTTAGTACTTTCATGCTTGTAATCTATATGGTATACTCATGTATTCAAGTTATATATTCGTGTTTCATTTTTTTCCGTTCTATTTCTAGTTTTTATGTGTGTTTTTTGTGTACATTTATTTCGTTATTCGTTTTTATTCCAGATTTTCCTTAGATACGTTGGTATTTGGTCGTCCATTTGTGTTTCATTTTAATTTGTCACTCCTGTTTGTTCGTTTGCTTGATAAAGGCCTTGTTGGTCGAAACGTTGCTGTTTATTGTCACTGTTTCTGTATTTTGTAAAACTATAGTACTTTGTTTGTACATGTTTCATCATTATTTACCTCTTTGTCGCAGGAGACAATAGGTCTTGCGTCACGTAGTATGTTCTGCGTTGAATCACAACGTTTCTTGTGGCTGTAATGGCCTATTCTGGAGTGGCAATCCTGGCCACAGTTGCTGCAGGTAAAACTGGAGACTAGAGCCGATACATGGGATGTTCTCTCTGCTCTCTGTGCTCTCTTTTGCCTCCACATGTGATGTTGTTTTTCTTTTCTTTTTGAGCCGCCCCTCACTGCCGCTCGCCATGCTTGCCTGTCTTTGCCCGGCCGCTCCCAGTGTCTTTGTCTATGCCGCATGAAGATAGAGCACGCTTGCAGGTGTCAATGAAGCGTAATAATGGGCGCCATGCTGTCTAGCACCAGATGCGAGTTGACCATATAGAATGTTCTTTGGGATTCTATCATCGCTCATACGGCACACGTGTCCCAGCCATCTCAGACGTCGATGACTCAAAAAGGTGTACATGCTTGGAATGCCAGCACTGGGATCACACTTGGAATCACACGCTACACTCTAGAAATCACTTAATGGGCTAATTCAGGGTTCGATGCCAACATGATCATAAACAACATATGATCAACAGCATTGTCATACCTACTTTGTGTTACTAGATCCAAACATGGACAATGAGCAAAGCGCAGCCGCAAAAAATAACTACATGTGAAATGCAGTGCCTGCAAAACGTTACCAACAAACGTTAGAAAAAAGAGTCAAAGACTAAAGAGAAAGGCAAGAGAGATAAGTTCAAACTCAGAAGTTGTCACAGTTAATCACTCGTCGTAAACAAAGGCGAAAAGTTGAAACTAAATAAAGTGCTGATCAGTTCGAGTAAGGCTCTCCTGAATGACGAGGGATACTGACGACAATAAAAGCAAGTCTACAAGCAAAAATCAGCCAACTGTGCCCGTATTAGGCGCCCTGACTAGCCTGAATTCATAATGAGAGTACATAAACAAAAAATATTAATGCAATTATTCATTACGATATGAGCTCCGCCCGTGTGTTGCTGGGCTCTCAAAGGAGCAAAATAGTAACACTGCGACCTACAAGGCATGTCGTAAGAGGCGACAGAGGTAGGCCTGGAGAAGCTCATCATCAAGGTGCGTATCCTTTATTTACTACGTTGCTCTCTTTGCAGCACATCTGAAATTCACTGTCTCTTGCTAGTTCACCCACTTCGTCGATGGTCATGTTCATGGTTTCTTTAATATCTTGTAGCCATCTTCTTCTTGGTCTGCCTCTGCCTCCTGGGACCCTGTCCTCTAGTATTGTTCTTTCCAGGCCATCGTGACGCTTAATGTGACCAAAGTATGTAATTTTTCTGTATAGTATGTTCTTTATCAGCCAATTCTCTTTAACATTTAGTTCTTTCAGGACATCAGTGTTCTTTCTTTTTTCTGTCCATGGTATTCGTAGAATCTTTCTGTAGCATTTCTAGAGAAGCTACCCCACTAAATAAAAAGCGTTGCAGAAATCGGATGTGCTGGTCTACTTGTAGGCGTATAACTGGCCTACTTGTAGGCGCATAACTGGCACAACGTACAATCGCTCTTAGGCTCGGATCACATACAAATCACAAAGAGTAGTTAACGAGTGGTCGATATGGAGCGTGCGAAGAAGAAAAAGAATGATGATATGAGTAGTAAGTAATTGTTGCTTGAAATTCTGTTCAAAGTACTCACTATTAACAAAATATACTCTAGTGTTAGGTATGTGTGCATGATCTTTCAATATAACTTGAGAACCCCTGAAATGAAGTTTTCTCACTGGTTGTTTCACTTCTAGTTTTACACACGTTTACACGTACTCCACACACGTTTACACGTACTCCACACACGTTTACACGTACTCCACACACGTTTACACGTACTCTAATCAAAACCAAAACATCTAATTTAAGACTTCTAGAGTGAGTAGCTTAACCACAGTGACTCAGAGAAGATTCTTCGAAAAGTTGGCATCATGTAAAAATAGTTCACAGTACATAAGATTTTAGTATACCCAGACTAGTACATGGGCGTCCACAGTTATTTTTCCAGGGTGGGGAAATTCAGAAATGTTAGTTGGTAGTTTACTACGCTGACGCCCGTGTGGTGCTGGGGCCTGCAAGGAAGCGAAGAATAGTACCACTGCGACCTACAATGCATATCGTGAGAGGCGAGTAATGTAGGACTTTAGGAAGCTACCCAGGTAAAAGCATCGCAGAAATCGGATGTGCTGGCCTACTTGAGGCGCATAAATGGCACAACGTACAATAACTCTTAGATTCAGATCACATATAAATCACACAGAGTGGTTGACAAGTGGTCGATATGGAGCGTTTGAAGAAGAAGAACTACGCTGAAATGGAGAAGATCAGGTTGGCATAAAACTGTTTGGACACTTGCACCCCTCCTTGACTTAACGTATAGACGCCCATGGACCAGTATTGATAAAATGTAATAGTATACTGGAAATGGTAGCGGTTTTTATGTTGGGAAAGAGTAGGAAACGAGGTAGTTGGACGGTACGTGGGAGGTGATGTATGACTTGTGGTAGAAAGAAATCAACAGTGACTCATCGATGTTTGAATTCTGTTTAATGAATTAGTAGAGTACTGTTATGGTATGAACGTGCTCGCACGCGGAGAGACACGGCTGGAGTTCAGAGGTTATAGTATGAGTCCACATATCGCACTTCGATTTCTTGCAGACATGTCTGGAAACCAAAGTTTTGATTATATTTATATTTCTTCTGTGTCCGACTATGAACTCTTAGGGTCACTTGAGATATTTCGGGCTGCCATCTATCTTGTGAAATGTATACAGAGAAGAAGTAGCCCCCTAGTTGAATTCAGATAAATGTGTTTATTAATAAACTATCTATAATCATTGTTTAGTTCAGTTTCAGAATTGGATATTGGTTACTAAACTGATGTCATTGCACTCCGGGCAGACCCATAGGTGTTCAGTCTCCTCCAAACAGATATCGAAGAGTATGCATACTTATGGTTTCCATGGCTCGCTGATTAAATACACTCCTCACTCTGCCCCTCAGGTTCTACTTGTACAACGGGTAACTCCAAACTGCTTAAATCGCTGGATCGATTCAACATCGATTTTAGTGCACCCCTCCAACAGACAGTCGCGAAGAGACCGAAGAACATCCCCTTATCCATCTTCAACTCCCCAACAATCGATGCATGTTGATGCAAGCCTGTCCGATCTCTCATTACCGTAAACACCCGCATGCCCCGATCTCTCATTACTGTAAACACCCGCATGCCCAGGATAGTATATAGTGTCAACAAAAGGCGAGATTTATAACAGGCTCTTATGTACGTTTCGTACAAGGTGTCTTTCCCAGCCAATGTTATTTATGTAGTCCCTCTTTTGCGTTGACGATCTTGTATCACTACATCTGTGTAGCATTGCCATTTGATGCGTACTGTTTATTGAGAATCTCTCACTCTCCCTCTCTCTCGATCACCCGTAGACTGATATACTAGATTTCCCCATACAGTTTTATTCATGTGGAGACCTGATTCATGCAGCCTTAGCATGGGTGTGCTTCGTAACATCTTTAGCGCCATTTGGAGCTCTGGTGCTTATCCTTCGGCGATGTGTCCAGTTTTAGCCAGCGTTTACTGGGTTCGCTTTCCGTCAGCCTTGGGCTGTCCCCAGCTGACCTGCAAGGCAGCAGGTTGCTATTTTCTTTAGGTGGCTACATTTAGACAACCTGCCCTCCCGGGTTGTTGAGTGTCATCTGCCCAGGTTGCCTGTCTTTTTTTTGGGACTACTTGGTTTGCCTGCCGTCCAGTTTTGTGTACGGTTTGCTCCGCTAGCCTTTGATTGTCCCCAATCGAACTACAAGGCAGTAGTAGTTCTCTGAGGGAAAACGCGGTTATTGTTCTCTGGATGGAGACCCCATCTTCGAGGCTCGCCACCGTTTTGTCCACCTTTCGTTTCTTTTGAGTGCCCTTTGCCCTGTTTCTGTTGTGTCCTCGTCCACCCACTGGCTCGCCCCTTTCTCTTCATCAATTGGGATATTGGGAATCTGCTTATGTGGCTCAACCATTTAGTTAATTAAGTTCTTCTTCGTTTGTCATCACATTGCTACCGGGTTGTTGCCCAGTCTTGTGATTTTCAGTTTTTGTCTTCCGCTGTTCTGGTAGCTTGGATGATTGTTATTTTTGCTCTTTGACAGAATTCTGCTATATATCTAACCATAATTAAGTTAAACCGGTTAATTTGTTGCTTCTTGATCAGAACAGAACAGCTGTTGTACCTACCTTTTTCTAGCACTTTCAGCACAAGCATGGCCAAATCTGGAGATGTTTCTATAATTGCAATTTGTTATTAAGATGATCCTCACTTAATCACCGCCTTGCTTTTGATTTAGTCTACTTTTTAAAAAAACAATTTTCACAGACATAAATACTACCACATAGGAAATCCACTTTCTGAGCGTTTGGAGTGTTCCTTGAATATTTTTCATGGAAAAAATAAGTTGTCTAGAAGTCCAGTAACCTAGTCTCAGAAGGCCCAAGTGAGATGGCTCGGTCACGATGCTTGAATGCATGATAAACGCATTCCAAAACAGTTGATATATGGCGAGCTTGAACTGAGCAGACGTTCTGTTGGTGGACAGAAAAACGTTTTAAAAACACTCTTAAAGTGTCTCTGAAACGCTTCGATATAGAGACCACAGGCTAGGAATTCCTCGCGCGAGATCGCCAAATGTGGGGCTGTAACAATACAAGAGGAACGCATAGCTGAGAATCGTCGTACTGTTGAGGGACAGAGAAAGCGAGCTGCGCGAAAAGACAAGACACACAACACCCACATATCCAACCTTGATCGTATGCCCCATGTGATATGTCCTTCCTTCATTTCTTCGCTTGAAATATTGTCTGTATATTCAATGTTGTCTCTTGTATAAACTTCACTGTCTTTGTAGTTCACAAGAGGTCATTGTAGTTCTCCTGTGGTGTGTGATTGTGTTCGAGGATTAGACTCTACAGTCACCTCCCTACATATCAGAGAGGTGCTGCAGCACGCGCCTGAGGCTGTTGTTATCATCGCTTGCGATGGACGACTATTATTAGTAGGCTGAGCTAAAAATAGCTACTCTTTGTTTCTAGGTCACAAACGTGAATGTACGCCTATAGCATTGACAGTAGCAATGTATAACGTGTTAATACGTCTTTAACCCACAGAGGAGAGATAATAGCAAACGTGTTAATGCGTCTTTTGATGTGAATGGGAAACCACCGAACCGAAGAGCTGAAAGTTCAAGTTCTTCTGGATCGAAAAAAATAATACTGTAAGCTGAAAGACGAGCATCATTATCAGGTGCCATGCCGGCTGGCATAGGAGATCATGGATCTCCACAAATCTCTGGTGTATGTCATCATCTTAGATGTTGACGCTCTTCCGTGCCATGAAGTCAGGCTATCTAATAATTTATCTCTGTCTTCCTCTTTCTCGCCTACCCTCGATTTTACCGGTTGTCAGAATGTTTTGTAAACCTCTCTTCCTCATCACATGTCAGATAGGCGTGCACTTTTCCTAAATTAATTTTGTTTAGTTCAGAAGATGAAGTGTATATCAATGCCCAGTCAGAGCCAACTATAAACTTATGGGCCTTTGGATTCATATAAGAGTTATGGGAAATCAGACCACAACTACACCATGTGACCTCGCATTCCAGTATTGATGTATATAGACGAATTAATTTTAAATCGACACAAAATGCTAAATCGAAGTTATATTATGTAACAAGTTAAGTTTAACAATAAGGAATATCAATATTATGAATATTTGTCACCAATAAATAACCATAGACTCACAGAATTGAGTAAGACTGTAAAACAACGGGCAGTCTTTTTTCAAACATCTACAATTTCTAGCCCCCCTTCTATGATCTAGGTCAGGGAATCCCCGGTCAGTTTTCTGGCCTAGTTATCTAGAGTTGGCTGTGGCTCAGTACCTCTCAGGGGCC